>JAOWBP010001760.1:14331719-14350792 GCA_028571105.1 Tragopan temminckii | reverse complement strand
ATGTTTCTAAAACATGCCGCTAACATATATAGTATTTCACTTCTTAGATCAACTATTTCTAAGGATAAGTTACAGAACACAAATGCATTATGTTCTACTTCTTTAAACCAATTGCTCTTTTTAATACCAAATGCAGAAATAACATTCCATTCCCACAGTTTCATAAGCTGCCTCACCATTTCTATTTATCGTGGTCTTCCGTGCTAGTGTATACACTGTGCTACTGTGTGTTAAAAATTATATTCAGGTCCTAATGAGCTCCATGGTAAAAACCGCTCTGTTTAACCAGGACAGACTCTTAGCACAGCGCTACGGCATTTAAAAGCGATTTCACCTTCTGGTTTTGCAAGGCCAGAGGTATTATTTTTTCAGGCAGTTTACACCAAACACGGTACAGCTTAGCTGCCCAGCACCATGCTGCTCACTTATAGACATCTCTGCTGTGGTAGGAGACGACGATGCCATTCGCATGCTGCCAGCAGTACCCCCAAGCAAACGCCTATAAGAGATCTCTACTTTGACTCAAGCTTTCCCACTGCTGTTAGCAGCTGGTTGGCTAGAAAACAGCTATCGTCGTCGTTAAGCTTCTGGCTGTAGCCCGCTTTAGACACGGCTAAATGAAGTACGGCGTTCATTCGCCTTCGTAGCACGGAAACGGTACCGCGGAGCGCAGACCGCAAACCCGCCAGCCCAGCCCGCCACAGCGCTGCCGCCCGTCCCGTCGGAGGCCGTTACCGCCTGGAGCCGCCTCCACCGCGTGTGGGCGGTACCAGGGCCGACGGCGCAGGCGCAAACGGGAGCGAGGAGGCAGCGCGTGCCCGTTACCCCGGCAACGCAGCCCCGCCCCCTCGCCGCGGCCCGTCCCGGTGCTCCCAGGATACCCTGCGGGGCCGCGGCGGGCGGCGGCGCGAGCGGGCGGCAAGGTGAGGCGAGGCGGGGCGGGGCGCCATTTTTAAATTCCTGGCGGCGGCGGCCGGGTGGGTTGGGCGTGCGGGGTTTGTTGTGGGGCGGGAGGGGGGTTTTCTGCTTGGGGTTCTGCCCTGCGGCGTGCACTCAGCCCTCGCAGGCCTTGCTCTGTTCGTCCGGGAGCGTCGTTCCCGTGCGGGGGTCTGTAAAGCGGGGAGGAGCGGGCAACGCGTCTCGGAGAGCGCTTGTCTCGGTCTCGTGTCCCGTGTGGGGCTGGCGGGGCTGCAACTTGCCTCGGGTCCGAAGTTCAGGGGCAGAAGAGCGTCAGGCTTCCGTGTTTCTCAAATTATGCACAGCTTTGTGTTAATTTTCATTCACTGTGGTGTTGGTGGGAAGTCTGATCCCTGCTGTGCCGCATAGGCACGTCAGGTAGGGCTAATGTAACCTAACTTTACGTGGAAACCAAGTGCCTCGTGTAAGGCTGTGATTACGTGAGCGTCTAAACTAGTGATGTGGCTGCTCTCTGTGTCTGAAAAGAGAAAGTCTTGTCCTCCATTCTGCCTCCTTATTTGGCTCTCTGTTCCTTCATGCCAGCCAGTACCAGTTGCCTGCCCGCACCGATTCTGCAGCTGGCTGGGTTGTGCCATGAGCTAACCTGACTCGTTGACCTCACCAAACAAAACGGCTGTTTTCTGCTTGTTGGAGCTTATTGGCTTCTTGAGTTAAATTGAAGGATCTGATGGTTGTCAGATCTGGGAATGAGGTTGGAGAAAGCAGGAGGGTATGCAGAACAAAATGAACCTCCCCCCACACCTCTCGAAAAAGAAAACGATGCAGCATTTAAAATAATATAGCTCAAAGATTATGAAAGATGTCCTTTCATGATGTGTAGATACAAAGGATAGAGAGGTGAGGTAGGTCTTTAAGCAGTGTTTCTTTCTGTATGAAGAAAATAACCAGAGAAAAAAGGCAGAACAAAGGTGGCTCTTGGAAACGTAGCTTATTTCCTTCACATAGCTTCATTTTCCACTAAAAATATACCTGAAGCTTCAGGACTTTGCACCAATACTTTTCTGTATGTACCTGCACAATATGATGTTAATATTTCATAGCATGGATTTGGGCAGCTGACAAAAGTTTGCAGTTCTGTAGCATGATAAAATTTGACAAATGTACAAATAATGTTATATACATTGGGCTTTTAGTTTCTTTAAAGTGTACTTTACAGTTCTCTACTTTTCAAACAGGTCTTCATGGGAGGCAAGAATTTTAACTAGCATTCTTGGTAAGTGTTTTTCAAAAATGGCTGTACAATCAATGGATATATAGATATTATAAATACCAAAGAGCTCAGCTAAGCTGTTATTATATTGGAGTAAAGAAAAGATAAAGCACTCACCCATATCCTGGGCTTGCTAGGAATCTCCAGAAGAGATCCTTCCCCACTGGTAGTCAGCTCTTAAATAGGTCTAGAAGAGGTGGAGTCAGGCTCCACCCCTTCCAGCAGCACAGGTGAATTGCCTTCACCTGTGCTCCCATGGCTGACTCACTGCTCGCCCCAGGTGATCAATCAGAGGTTCAGGCCGTGACTCAGCAGTTCCCATACAATGGGAAATAACAAGACAAACCAAAACATTCTTGTGAATGGTTCCACTGGCAATAAAGGCCAAATGTAAAGGAAAACACGCAGGCTGGAGCAAGAGGGGTCAGCTGTATTAGTGCTATTATTCCGTTCCTTCACCACGGCACAGCAAAGAACATTCCCTCAGTGTTCACACAGTGACCAGGATATGCCAAGTGCCTGCTGAATGTCAGGCATGCTCTGTGATGCCTGAAATGCAGCAGTGAGCCCCGGGGTCCCTCTTCATCCACAGACTTGGATGTGGCCCAGGAGCCGCCTGTTCCTGCAGTGTCACAGGAAGATACACTGCCTGCACATGGACAATAGACTGTGTGCATGGGGTAGGCCCTGTACCCCGTAGCCAGCTTGTGACCTTGGGCCAATGGCTTTTTGTAACTCCACCTTGCCATTGATCTGCTCAGACTGTCAATTCTGCGCTCTAAAGTTTTCCTCTTTGGACCCAACCATCAAGGTAGGAATTTCTGCATGAAGCAGGATGCACATCCATGCAAACAGCACATCATAATGAGACAGTTTTGCTTGTAACTTCTTTGTTGGCCAGGGCTGGGCGAGGATTCCCAGCATAGGATACACACACAGCTGATTTCTGTAAGCACACTCATAGAGTTCATCAAACTCATCTGAGCAGGCAAGGATTTACTGTGCATTTGGACCAAGATGGAGGCAAGGAGACCCTGACCTCATTTGGGACACTACATTCATAACGCAGTATTAATAAGAATGATGATGACGAATCTACTCCTTAACAAATAATTGGCATTACTGGGTGATGCATTTGATGTTCTTAGACCTTGCCATAGTTAGACATAAATGCTGTAGACGAATCAGAACAGTCTGATTATTCACAATTCATGATTACCCTCTTCAGGGCCAGTACTTTTCCTGTCTTCAGTTTTTCCCTGTTTACAATCACAATATGTTATAAAAATCAAGTGCTGGCTGAGAAGCTTCCAAGCTGAATTTGTTTTCTTTGTCTCCCTTGCTAAAAAAAGCCTCCATGATGCAAACTCTTCATGAATCCTAAGAAACAAATGGTATCGAGATTTGTCTTTTTATTTTCCTGTTTCACTTCCAGACACAGCTTTGCCAAAGTGCTCCTTCCCACAGAATGTAAATCCTGAGTGTGAGTTGTGTGCTCCCCAGTGGTTGTTAATAAATTTAATCAGCAATAATTGTCTAAAACAGATGCTTGCAAAGATCAAATTACTTTTGGCTTCAATCTCTCTGCCTGAGAACACTCTTCTCTGTACAATTCTGTAATAGAGGGTTGCAGCGCACATTATAGTTGCTGTCTAAGAACTTACTTGGTAAGTTAATGCCGCTGGTTAGCTGAGGAAATGTTCATGTTTCTTACTGATGTGCAATCTAATCAATACACAATTGTTTCTCTATACAGATCTGCATTTAAGTTATAATGATAACGCCAATAAGCCCCCTTCTCTCATGCACTCCAAATGTTTTTTCAAGAAACAAATTTTTGTAAACCAAGATGAAGCACTCATCATTAACCCATCTGAGGTGAAAAGACATGGAGTAACACATTTTTTTCAAAGTGCAAGCATGTTTTTCTACAGTGGTTTTGTGTGCAGGATGTGTTATTTGATCCACAACCAAGCACTTAATCAGTCTGAAAGAAGAGCATTAAATCTACCTTCAACCACTATCACAGACACCAGATGGACAGCCACCAAGTCATCAGTTTCCCCATGGAAGAATAAAATATTTCGCATTCTTGATTTTCACCTTGCTTACAGACCCTAAAATAAGTAGGGAAATTTCCAAGAGTTCTAAATCTACTTCCCATGACAATCTAGGGCAGCGTAGTTATTTGAAGTCCTTCAACATACTAATCTCCCTATTGTTTCAAATCCACCACACTCCGCATTAATTTACTCATGAGATTTTACTGTCTTCACCAGCACCTTTTCCCATCCAAAAACTTCCAATGCAGTACTGAAACTATTTCTCTTAAATTATCTCATGGTAGAGAACAAATCAATACAGACAAAGTCTCACTGACTCCCTAACACTATCTTACTGACACAGTGGCATCCCAACATCTCAGCATACATGTAATAAAAGAGCTGCCAGTGGTGCATCCATGCCAGGTGCATCCAGCACATACGTGCTTCCATTTACAGACTTACAGAGATGAGCAAGTGTCCTGCATTGCAGTGAAAATCTGGTGATAGGTCCATTTGGGTTGTGCCTCTATTGTCTGACTCTGTCTCATCTCAAGATTGGGTTATTGTCTGTTTGCCTAGAGGAGACACTGTTTTAAATCAGGGATACTCTGTTTGAGTATGGACACCTACCAGGAGCAGTTGGCATAGAGTGTGGGTCTCCAGCTGTAAAATATTACATCACTGTGAGATTACATGGGTGGTAAGAAGCTTCCACAGGTAAAAGGAAAGTCCTCTAAAACCCATGGCTTGAGTGCAATATGAGGCCCACAAGTCAATTTCTGTGGAAATACACCTATCCATTGTCATTAGCATTGTTCGCAGTTTAACAGACACAGAAGTGACAGTCACTGAATAAAAGCTTTTTTTAAATACATATCTTCTGCTTTAGTCAAGATTTGTTGTAGAGATTATACATGATTGCTCCAGTTTTCCTTCAGATAACCATCACTGTGAATCAGCATCTGAGACCCCCTGCATACCAAATGTTTAGCTGGCAAGAGTTAATAATTGAATGAAATCACTTCTATATTTAAGAAGGAAGCAGAATATAGAACTTCAGTCAGATAGTGGACAGAGTGACTCACTATGCTATTTCTCCTCCTTCCCTAACCCCTCTCCCTAGCTTTCCTTGGTTCATATACTAGGTTATTCACAGTCTGTGGCTGGCTGAAAAGAAAAAAACATCAAAAATAAGAGGATTTGCTCCTATTTATCTTCCTCCGCTGCAATAATGACTGCCTAATTCAAGAGCTAAGAACTGAAAAGAAGATGTATCTGTGCTTGGTTGAAGGGCAGAATCCAGCTGAATCTTCAAATCTCTTAGCTGGAAGAAGACTGCTGATGTACGCACGAAACTGGAGGAGTATGACCTTGTGCCTTCACAGTCCTCCTCTGATGCC
This sequence comes from Tragopan temminckii, assembly GCA_028571105.1. Classification (NCBI taxonomy): domain Eukaryota; kingdom Metazoa; phylum Chordata; class Aves; order Galliformes; family Phasianidae; genus Tragopan; species Tragopan temminckii. Next base: position 14,345,159 of record JAOWBP010001760.1, on the reverse strand, counting down.
ACAGGAAAAGGCAATTACAAATATAGTTTCAAAGAGTATAACTATTCCTAATGATCTTACAACTTGTTTTGTGGGTACAGAGCCTTTCGTAGATGTCAGATTTCCTTTGCTGTCTAAATTGCACCTGCTGTTCGGTTTGCTCCATAGCGTGCTACAGACCTGTACCAACCTAAAACTCTTTAGCAGAGCTTGGACCTTAAAAGATCCTAATTTCTGTTACTTTCTTCTTCTTCACATATAAAATTAAGATAACTCTAGCTGAAACATTTAAGAGAGCTCATTAAGACAAATAAGTTGATTTGCTTCAGTGGACTTTGGATAAGGAGTAGCCAATGGCCACAATATTGTTAACTTACATTAAATATATTTTTAAATTATTATACACCACTGACTCCATAGTCACCACAGCATGTGGCCTCAAACCCATATCTTGGGATAAATCTTTCACTGCACAAGGGGTTCCAAGCCTATGCTATACTGAAAACAAACAAGTTCTAAGGACACAACTTCTCTAATTAATGTTCTTGCTCAGCTCTGTTCGAACTTGTGTAAGAATGAGCATCACACACCAGCTGTGTTTACTGACCAAAGCACAGCTTCACAATTCAGTTTAACATATTCTCCTTAAATTCCAGTTTTCGTTCCAGAAGAGAAAAATTCATTCCTTACAGGATGTTTATTAACTTAACTGTTCTATCTGAGATTGTTCTGACAATTTTCATTTTCCCTGAAATCTTTGCCACAGTGAAAACAAGAGCAGTCCTCATTTTTGGACTGTCATTCCTGAACATATATTGGGAAAAAGGGTAAATGGATCATGAAGAACTATGTGTTAATTGCTTCAGAAATCAATATGCTCAACTCAAATATCCCCAAGCAAAGAGTGTCCTTTGCTGTGTCAAACCACAGCTATTTTTTACTTGCTTGCTTTTTCCCCCAGCACTGACTTATTTCTCTTCCATTCCATTTGTGATTCCGATCATTGCGTCCTGAAAGTTTAGATGCAATAAATATTGGAGCAAACTGACCCATTGGCACCAAAAAAGTTTGTGGATTCATCTGAAAATCAGCTTTTTTAGATCCAGACATAGGAATTTTTTATTTTTGAAACATTTTCATTACTGCTGGAAATTGAAAGCCCTACTTCTACACAGAACTGCTACAGTATTAGCCAGATGGCATTATAGATATTACCTATTGCGTGGCTTTTCTTAATTATTAATCCCGTTGCTTCGTTCTTCTCTGCTGCAAAGATGCTGCAAAGGTACTTGCCATTGTAAGCTCAGGGGCAGCAAAAGTAAATGTTAATATTTTGAGACAGCAAGTGAAACACCATGCCCTCCTCATACTTACAAGAGAAAAATGTACTTTCACCAAAACCACAGTATGTAACAGGTGTGAATAAACCAGTGAACAAAACTGATTTGAGACCACAGTACAATCAACATCTTCGAGTCACTTCTTGCTCCCCCATGAAGGCCAGATACCTTTTCTTCTGAAGTTTTTGATAAGTTCAAATTATTTCCTTTTACAAGCATATGTTCATTGAACAGTGTACTAGAGACAAATTCTTCACGGAAAATGTTCCCAGAAAAACTCTGTTGGTCTCATCAGACACAGATGGTACTTCTTTCATCAGGCCCAACCATTAGCTCTGGAGAACACGCCATAAGATAGCTAGCCTCCCAGGCAATGCTTCCTGTCTCCCAGACACCATCCACACTTTTGGATAATTTTCGTTTTGTTTGTTCTTGCAATGGAAGAACCAAGGCCACCTCCTGGAAGTGATGCACCTGCCCACAGTCACTGTAGGCCATGAACCTTATTGAGTTCCCTGTGCTTGCCAGCTGGCCAGGAAGAGATTGTCTCCCGGCTTAAAGAAAACAAAAAGCACCACACTTCCTCCAGGGCACATGGATCCTTGCTTTGCCACGCCGTGTCCATAGTGACACACGGTCCTTTCATCCCACAGGGCAGCTGAGAGAACAGCAGTTTCAGGGGCTTTATCAAGCAGCCGCTTCACTCAGGCACTTGGTCAAATTCTGAACACTTCCTGGCCATTCCTGGGATGAGCGAAAAAGAAGTCTTGTGTCAAATTATTTTAATCTCTATGTACAGGAATAAAAACTATGTGATACGCCGTTAAGCACAGGAGAACATTTATCATGCCATAACAGTAAATGCTGCGTTGGCTTTGTATCCCTGTGTGTCTCATTATTGCCTCAAACAAGGCTCGGGTGACATGGACTGCCACATTCCAGCTGCTTTTTGAAGCGCTCCCACCTGTTGTTTTGCCCTTCTTGAACCCCAAACAGTTACATGTAATGAATCCTTGTCATACCAGAGCAAGATCATTGTTGAACAGCTTCTGCCCCACACACAACGCTCTCAGGGTTTACATAATTTTCACTCAACAGCTCCTAGGATTGGGTTGCAAGAAGCTTGCCATCCCCAGGGTTCCTATGTGGCAACCAAAAATAAGTAAATAAATAAAAGAGGAAAAGCAAAGAAATCTGGCTTCCTCAGGGTTCAAAATAACATCAAGAATGCATCTTGAACAACTCCACCCTCTGCTTGCAAATGAAAGAGGAAGAGCTATGTGTCTCCTTTCCCACCATTGCTCGTAACCATTGCGCATTCCCTCTGCTCTTCTTCTGGCTGCAGCTCTCACCAAAGAGCTTCCTGTCTCTGGGGGACAGTGGGTGCCCGCAGGCACTGACCACACAGCATGACACACTGACCCACGGTGCGGCTTGGGCCACTGCTTGCTGCTTCAGAGTGGGATGCCACCTCCCTGGACCTGGTCTGCAAGGGTACAACTATGAGGATTCACCTCTTACGTCAACTGTACAGCAATGTCTCAAGAGCTCCTCAGATAAAATGACTTGTCTTCAAAGATACGAGTTTTTGAAGGTGAGACATCACTTTTGGAGAATAGCTATAAAATAAAAATAAAAATTACAACCCTCTCATTGCATTTGGCTCATTTTATCCTACAACAGTTCTCTGGTTGTTGTTTTATTACTCTTGTCTGTCATTTCAGCTTTATGTAATTGCTGCCATAATCTTCTTGCTGTAAAGTCCCATTACCATCAACATTAACTTCAATAAATAACTTATTTCCCTTAACATGCTCAAAGGCGTGGCCTTGGTAGCTTTCTTTTCTGCTTAAATCCATCACTAGAAATTTTGCAAAACATCTGGACGCTCCCTCATCTCATTTCTTCTGTCATAGTTCTGTTTTACTTTTACATTACACCATAGCTTTTCTGTTCCTATTATTTATTTACTTGCTACTCTGATTAATTGTCTGCTTGGTTTTCAACAAAACAAATATCACAGCTTCATACTGTGGGAGAGGACTTTGGTTGGTGTCTAGTCCAGCCTCTTACCTGGAGCAAGATTATTTGTCATCAGCCCTAGGCCAGTTCACACCTGTGCTGGAAAGATCGTAGAACAGATCCTCCTGTAAGCTGTGTTAAGGCACAAACACAAAGAGGAAGTGAAAGTGAGGAAGAGGAAGTAAAGCACAGCTTCACCAAAGGCAGGTTGTGCCTGACCAATCTCACAGCCTTCTACGATGGAGTGACAGCATCGGTGGACAAGGAAGGACAACTGATGTCATTGGACTTGTGGAAGGCCTTTGATACAGTCCCACACCACACCCTTATGTCTAAATTGGAGAGACACAGATTTGAAGGGTGAAATATTCAGTGAAGAAGGAATTGGTTGGATAGCTACAGCCAGAATTTTAGTCTATGTCCAGGTGGAGGCTGGTGACAAGAGGAGTCCCCTGGGGGTCTGTCTTGGGACTGGTGCTCTTCAATATCTTTATCAATGACAGAGACAGTGGGATTGAGTGCACTCTCAGCAAGTTTGCTGATGACACTAAGCTGAGTGGTGCAGCTGATACAATAGAAGGAAGGGATGCCAACTGGTGGGGCCTGGATGGGCTTGAGAAGTGAGCCCGCAAGAATCTAATGGAAGTTCAACGAGGTCGAGTGCCAGGTGTAACACAAGGGTCAGGGCAATCTCAGATATGTGTACAAACTGTGAGAAGAACTCACTGAGAGCAACCCTGTGGAGAAGGACCTGGATGCAAGCATACACACCTATTGCAAAAATATGCTTCCTGAAAGCTCTGAGGAGATAAAAGGATGAGAGCAGGGGCGAATGGCAGGCAACCAAAGCTTCCCATGTGACAGGGAATGGCACTGGGAACCAAGAGTAAAGTCTATTTGTTTCATAAATTCAGGAGAAGAAAAAACATTCTCCAGATACAGTAGCAGAAGACAGAGAAATGCTTACATATCACTACACAGACTGGTGATCACAGTACACACCTAAGGCCAACAGAAACACTGCAAGGACCATTGGCCCAGAACACAGCTTACAAGAGTGTTAAAGAAAGACAGAGGCAGAGAAAATAGTGAAGCTTCTCAGTGAAAGAATTGCCAGGGAAGTTTAACAGTGTTATGCTGAACAGCAGTACACTTTACAGAATGCTTTGCAAGCCATTTGCTTTGTTAAAGCATGCAAGTTCTCATAGCAGGGTAAAAACTGTACGAGATGTGTGAAAGCCTGCAAAAACATTTCACTATAAGCAAAGCAAATAATAGATTGCATAATAGCAAGAAGGAAAATGATTTTATCTATGAGAAAAATTAAGAAAGGCTCTGCAGAGATTGTATGCGGGGTACCAGAAATAACTGGAGACAGACAATGAAATAAGTTAATTCCTGACACTGTTCCAAAGGAGCCAGTGGGGGAAAAATGGAAAATTTGGACCTGTTGGAGCATTTACAAGGACAGTGCAAGTTTTCTGATCAATAGCTAAAAGAAATATACTGAAAATGAAGATACAGATTAACTCCAAAATGCCAAAGATCTTTTTTAGTAAAGAAATGCATGTTGCTAGGCTTAGGAAACCAAGGTGATTTTCAAACATCAGGCAAATCCTCAATGAAATACACATGTCAGCCTACTCTTTTTTTAAACCACTATTATGACACTGATTACACTGGCTTAATGTTAATCACTCCCTATTTACATTCATGTAAACAAGAGTTGGTCAGATACATAAGGTAAAAGAATCAAGCCCTTTATTTGTGAACTATACATTGGAGAAGGCTGAAGTAGTCTGCCTCTAACCTAAATAGCTGAGAGAGGTTGATCAACATCCCTTTATTAAAAAAAAATAAAAAATCTCTAGTTTCTGAAACAACTCAGATCAGATTAACCTTATAGAAACTAATGGCCTGCTGAAAGATTGTTCAAACGGGAATTGTTTTTATTTTTCTTTATGTTTCTGGTCTAAGTCAGTGGCTCTCAAGAAGGTTTCACAACAGTGAGATTTTCAGTGCTAGGAAAATAAGGAGCAAAAGGCATTTTGGGAGCTTCTGAAAATGGACAAATTCATTATGAATTTTGACCCAGTGCTGATCAGCAATTATTTCAATGGTGCTTTATGGAGTCTATTAAGTTGTTATACAACCTCAACCATGGTCATTATTATGGATGTCCTGATCTACAAATGCAACTGACCACTTGAATCCCAGGGCATTAACCCTGTGGCATCCCATAGGGGCTTGAGGATCTTTAAAGTTCCTTCCAATCTAAGCTGTTCCATGATTATATTATTTCTACTGGATAAAACCAGAAACGCTTAGTACTTCAACAGCTCAGCTCACGTGACTGTCATCCTTCTGAACTGACAAACAGCGCAGACAACTTCAGCTGACATTTGTGAACTGTTTCAAAGGTGTGGATGACAAAGATTGGGGAAAAAAGTGCTAGGAGGCACCGAGCAGAGGTTCTGCTTGTGTTTCTTCCAACAAGATTCTTCTTTGCATGCGCTAAAACTGTTCTGTAAACCAAAGCAACAGAAAGCGGGGATTCACTTCCCAACCATGCCACTGCTATGAACCGATACACCATTTTCGACTCAACTGATGAATGCTCTTGTTCAGGGCTGTGGCCAAATGCATGGCCTGGGGTTGAACACTGCCAGTAAGGGAAGGTATTGTCTTACTGCTAAATTAAAGCTGGACAACTGTACTCTCATCCCTCACATTATTTAATTGACAGCCAGCATTTCCTGGACTGCTCAAAGGCAATCCCCTGAGCAATTTTCAGCTTTTCATTCCAAAGGCTGCTCACAAAATCACAGGATGGTTGATGTTAGGAAGGACTTTTGGAGGTCATCTGGTCCAATCTTTCTGTTCAAGCTTTGCTCCCCCAAAAGCAAGAGGGATGAGATAACATTAGCAGTCTCTCTTCCATACACTGTATCCCAAAGCACTCCGAGCAATCCTGGAACCCCACAACTCTCCTAGGGTCCCTCACCCTTGGTTTGCTGCTGTAAGCACACCATTGTGTGAAGGCTGAGGCACTATGTCAGACTCTTTGACCCGAAACCCCCATACACACACAAAGAAAATTATGTCTCAGGGTCAGTGGGGCAGATATGAACCTTGGAGATGACACAATTTCCATGCAACGCTCAAACTACCCATCTTTCAACAGTATCACCAAAAATCTGCTCACAGCCCATCTTGTAACAGCATTACAGCATGAGGGATGCCCCCATTGTCTCTATGGGGGTTGTACTGCAGAACAGTTAGCACCATGCATCTTTGTCACCGTAGAGGCAGAAATACTTGTGAGATTACCAAGAGCCCCAACTGAGGATTCAGTCTACTCAAAGAGATCTGCTTTAGCAAGTTGTATGATTAGTGTTTTCTAGAATTCCTTCCACTATTTCACTTCTGTGTCCACGATTTATTAACTACACTACTTCCAAAATGTCTGTGCCTTAAAACCACACAAAGCATCTTCCCATTGAGAGCATCACAGTTTACTTATTCCCTCAAATCCCTCTCCCTGGACCAGCAGCTAAATGACCTAATTCTGCCATAAGCAAGGAACGGGCCAAGCAAAACACGGCAGGGATGGCAACGAGGAGAAATTTGCCCCAAGTGCCTTCAGGAAACAGAAAGCAGGTGGACACAGCATGCCCACATGAGACCATGCAGATGAAGGGGCAAAGTGGAGACACAGCAGCAGCACAGGTGGTGCTGGAAGTCAGGCCAAAGCACAGATCCATTTAATTCCAAAGAGGAATGGAAGTGTCTTTCTATGACAAGCTCCTTAGTACTTTTTTCTCCTTTGCGAGTGATAAAGGACAACCGTAAACCAATAGAAGTTACACACAACCTAAAAGAGCCCAAGATGACAGAGGATATATCAGCATAAAGGTCAGTTTAGATAGAAAAATATTATTCTCAATTTAGCTGCAAAGTTTTCCACTCAAGGAGCATAACACAGAGCCTCCCACCTAACCTTTCTCTGTTAAAAAATGCGTTTGGAGTCTTTTGTCTGCATGCCAAGCAAAACAAATTCCAAGAGATGATTTTTTTTCATGAATCATGATAGCATCACTCTGCAGAACAAGAAGCAGCTTGGGAACTTCAGGGCTTATCAAAAACAACCGTGTCCGGAGCTTAGCCCTGGGGAGAGACACGAAAGGCAAAGCCAGCTCTGCAAACAGAGTTGGTGAGAGATTCTTGGTCGTTCATCAGCCACAACAAAGGATCATATTTGAAGTGAGAGGCAATTGCAGAACCTGATCTTGGGTTTACCTTGCCTCTTAAACTGCAGATTGCACAGATCCATCTTACAAGGTGTCCAGAGGGTAAAGTGCCCAGGTTTGGTTTTATACACGCTTTATATAGAGTTGACCACTTTATATAGGATTGACCAGAGAAGTCAAAGTGGCCAATTTCTGCAGTAAATTTGATATTGGTTTTGTACAGCAAGTTCATATTTCTAGTAAGTTTACCAAGCTGTAGTACAACAGATTTCTCATTCTGTGACAGATGCGAGAAAATGGTATTTCAGGTCCAACTAGAAAAAGCATTTTAAAGGCACTAGAGAAGTTGAAAGAAACCATCTTTTACACCAAACAAAATAACTGCTTTTGATGAAAGCTTAAACTTCATTGGCTTCATTTCACCCATTTAAAAATATTTTTAGTATCTCAGTCAAAATGAGGGGCACAGCAAATCCAGATACTTCCAGCTACCAAATTCAAACTCTTGTTTTGAAACATTTGGAAGATTTTATTCTTTGAATTTTTACATTTTTATCTAAACAAAACACACAAACTTAGAGAATGCACATATCTGAGCAGTGCCAAATCTACTATCTCTATCCTCTCTAAAAGATATTCTTAAGGCATTTCCTCCCATGATATCTGAGTGCATCATTGCATTTAATGCCCAGCATTCCTCTCTTTTTCAGGAGGAGGAAGCAAAAAGGGAGGCCCAATTACATGGAAGCAATCTGCTCAAGGTTGGCCAGCAAAACCAAAATGGATTGCAGTAGCTAGTCTCTCGCATGTTAAGAAGTATCAATCCCCACTTGCCTTACAGTACGGCAAGTCTTTTTCCTCTCATTCATTTGATAGAGATGAAGATTGATGTAGATTGGAGATATGGGAGATAGGCAGCAAATCTGCATACAAGACATCCTTTTGATAACGATTTTCAGAGCAATCTACATCCAAAGCTTGTCATGGTTTTGTGATTTTTGGTTTTCGGTATTCCACATCATAACACCATGTGGGGCACTGGGAGTTTAACTGTTAATACTCAAGTTCTGGGTACCTGCCAGGAAGAGAAGAAGCACTACATTCCCCAGGGGACTTTGCGGTCACAGAGAGGAGATATAACTCCTGGCAAGGTCACCTGATGCACCTTTTCTTCGTCTCCCTCTGCTCAACCAGATTGCACATCTCACCTCAGCGTTATGGTGAGGCCTATCCACCTTTTGGACATTCTCTCTCTCATTATATTTGATTTATTAGCTTCAATTCTAATTATATTGTATTATAGTGTGTTATCTTGCATTCTGATACCATATTCAGTAAATTAGTTTGTTTCTCCTCAGATCGTTGCCACTGTTTTTTAATTATTTTGGGGTCCCCTGTTCCCTTTTCCGGAGGCGCAGATTTTGCGAAATCCCTCTGCCCCGCTAGTCACGGAACCGGGCCGGACCAGCCCATAAACCGTTGACAAAAGCTTTTCCAAAAGATAAAGAAAAGCAGGTACCTCAATATATGCTTTCTCAGTGTGAACAGAAACATACAAACACAGCAGTGAAGACATGCTCGGTTGGAACACTTTATCGATATCTGTAGGTGTCAGCAGCAACCAAGGACTTGAAAAGATAGTCATGAGGATCTTAACTGCTATTATCTGTCCTACTTGAATACAATCTAGCACCTAATGAACGTCAGACAAGAAATCATTATACAATGCCAATGATATTTTGGGGGCTATAAGAAAGGACAGACTTTTTGGCAGGGTCTGTTGTGATAGGACAAGGGGAAATGGTTTCAAACTTTTTAGTTTAGTGGAGATTTAGATTGGATATAAGGAAGAAATTTTTTACGCTAAGAGTGATGAGGCACTGGCACAGGTTGCCCAGAGAGGTAGTGGATGCCCCATCCATGGAGACATCCAAGGTCAGCCTGGATGAATCTCTCAGCAACCTAGTCAGCTGTAGATATCCCTGTTCATTGCACAGAGTTGGTCTAGGTAGCTTTTCAGGACCCCTTCCAATTCAAATAATTCTGTGATTTTTTATGATTGTTTCCATTTCAGCACTTTTTTTTTTTTTTTTTTTTTTTAAATGTAGGTCCTAAAAAACAGGAAAATAAGTTAACAGAAACCACAACAAGCCTGATGTTCAAACACTTCTGAAGGTCTGTGGCACAGCTCACACAGGATGGGGCCAGTTTCCCAACTGTTTGGCTTTAGAGAAGCTTCATGGAGAGAGCCCAAATGTGCAGGTAGGCCTCAGTCACAAGCCTGAGGCCACCTCTTGCTCTGCACAGCACAGGTTCCAGTAGGAGCAATATAAAGCATCAGTCAGTGAGAGCAACTGCAAGCAGCCAGCTGAATCCGCTGCAACTGCTGTGGAACAGGAATAAGCCATGATGCAAATAGCTCAATGTTTTGTTTTTGTTCATTTTTTTTTTTTTAGCCCATTTTCAGGCTTCTTCAAAAATATTCCCTGCTCATTTCACCAGAATGCAGCCAAATTTACTCTAAAATGAATCAGTCACTGAGGGAAGAGGTACGATCATGTGGCAGAGGAGGCCTATGAGGTAATTTCACACTCTCACCATATGAAATCTATTATTTCCTCATAATGAAAAACCGAGGATGTAGGTGGCAATCCCTAGATGGGCCCCCCAAAAATAAGAAAAGCTCTTAAGGATTGTTAATCATGCTTTGAAATACAAATGTTTTAAAATCATGGTATTTCTCTGTATGGAAAATAGGTTTTTCTCCTATCGGCAGCATCCATACAACATCTGGCAACAACAGCTTAAGTCAGAATTCCTATGTCAGTGTATCTCATTTCTGATGCTGACATTTCATGATGAGTTGAGTTACCCAGGAAATTCAGGTGCTGTGAAGAGTAAGTAGCCACATAGAGCCTATCTTTTGCTTCCTATGTAGCTTCACTCCTCTTTGGTGCACTTCCAGATCACATGAAATACAATCTTGCTCACCGAGTTTCCTAGACCCTCACATTTGAGCTGAGCACTCACAGATGTTTCTCTGTTCTCCATCCCTTTAGACGTGATGGATGCCTTCATTGCAGGCTCTCTGCTGAGGTACAGTTGTTTTCTCACTTTGAAAGGAATTTCAGAAACCATTTCAGTTCATCTGTGGAATTTTCCATCCGAGTGTTGTTATTTATTTGCATTGTCACCACCCACAGGAGCCTAGTCATTAGCAAGACCCCTGCTATAAAGGTTCTTATGAAAATTGTGTGGTGCCTACAACAAGATTCCCAAAGGACTGCAACACAGCAGAATGCAGCAAGCTAAAAAATGGGGGGGAATAGACATATAAAGGCAGAGGAACTAGTATTACTGAGGACTTGTGTGTTAAATCAGTAGGTTCAGTGCTGTGGCTGGGTAAGCGCCACTGAGACAGCTGAAGACCAGTGCAGCTGAGCTCCCAAACCAGTAAATTCCTCGAGCAGCATTTCACAACAACCAGTTGCATTTGTCTTTCCCAAGAGATACTTCAAGCTCCTAATATTAGTCTTTGGAAGTTCATGCAGTTGGACAAATAAAAGTGGGAGTTTCACCGGCACTAAGACTTGATTCAGTGGGAGATTTTATATCCTTAAAGACTTGCAGAGCACAGAGGGTGACACATCTCAAAAGAGCTGCTGTTTGCACTCCAGCGCTGAAGGTCTATCCCCCTTTTGCAGGGCTGCAGGGGCACTGATGGGCCCTGAAAACCCTCAGTAGGGCATAGCAAACACCCTGCTGAAACAGAAGTACCACTCTTTCACCAGCCAGTGCCGGGTAAGGCTTACACAAGGCTCAGTGGCACTGTAAGACCCATCGCCTGAGAAATACTGAGTCATTTTGGAACTTGTGCACAGCTGTACAGAAACCCCAAGGAGGAATAAGCACTCTGTTTGTGTTTGTGAGCTGGAGAGCAAAAGTTTTGTGCCATGCACGTCCCAGACCATCATAGTCTCACCAATCAGGACAAAGCTGCAGCACAGCTACTTCAGCACCTCGAATCCACAACCAGTTTTGTGCTACCAAGAGCTTTCTTCACCTACTGACCATTCCTATGTAACACCACTTTGGGAGGGTAACAAAACCAGGCCCCAAGACCTCCCCATCCCCTGCAGGCTGTGGCCTTGCCAACACATCTGCTAGCAGGTGCCACATTGCACCCCATCCCTTGCGCCTCATTTCCCCCCAGATAGAACCATCATTCCATCGGGTGACCACCAGCCGGGGCAGGCAGGTGCCCTCACCATCACAGCAGTTTCTACTGGTCTTCACGTCTGGTCTTCAGACAGAGTTGTTGCTGCTATTTCTGGGTTTGGAGGGAAGTGGTGCCTAGAGGTTATGGAAAAACACAGCTGTCCACACAAACACGTTTAGCTTCAGTGCAAGCTGCCTGCAGAGCCTGCCACGCAAGCAGCAAGACTCTGATCCATGGGCTAGGATCTCACACAACATCTTCGTGCCAGGGACCCAGACAAGGCTGCCCTTTGGTTTTTCTCAGCAAAAGCAGAAGTGATATCCACATACTTAAAGGAAACTGGGGCTGTACAAGTTCCGGGATGGCCTGATACATATTGCTCTTATCCATAGCAGTTTGATTTGAACTTCAGCTTCAAACCTGTACCATCAGGAGAATGAAAGCATACTGAGTGCTGTCAGCAAGCAGGAGTGGCCAGAGCAAGGCCTCATGGAGCATACACTCAGTGACAGTAGCAGTAGGGACCCAACAATATTCATGTCTGTATAAACCAGGATTAGGGACACCAGAACATCAGCTAGATTTAAGAGCAGTTTTGCAGTGGCAGCAACAGACCTGTCACCTCTGCAGCGGTTTTTTTAGGTGCTTCTTCTAAATCGGACAGCGTTCTTAGAGGAAATATTTTCAGAAGAGATTAAAAGACTTTGACAACCTAACCTATTTTCCTCCAGTTCTTGGATACTTGCTAGTTTACTAACATTTTCCCCACCCCTGAGAATTCACAGAGCCAAGGCGGAAAGCCAACGCAAATAGTCCATCTGCCTGTTCCAAATGAAAAATCTAACCAACGAGAGGAACTTCTGGGGGGTAAACTCAGCTCATCTCCAATGGTGGCTTTTATTAAGGCAAGCCTGTGCCAAGTTTCCTTGCTTTCTCCTCCTTGCCTTCAGGACTGTGCTGTCATGGGAGCTGGAGAATCCCAGCACAGACCCAGCATTTCTTCTGACAACCCACTGAAGGCTGTGGAGCCCCTCTGTGCCCCTTGCAGGCACAGGCAGCAACCAGACAGACTTGACCTACCCGCTCGTCCTTGCACTTGTGCCCATGCTGAGGGCTGACGTCAAAGACATGACATATTGGTGTTGGCGCAAATAGCAGGAGAGGGGAGAATCAATCCTTGTTCAGCCAAATGCAGGTCACTTCCATCCCCTGGCCAAAAGTACTCATAGGATAGTGCACAGTTTGGTTCATTGAATTTAATATATTGGCATCTCCTCCCTTACTGCGTGAACGTTTTGTTTACAATTTCAGTTAGCCACTTTGGAAAATGCTGTTATAAATCAGAAGAACTAAAAGCTTGTTCTGTTTGCCTCCAGTGAGGAACACTGCTAGTGTGGGACATAGGACAATCTGGGATCCAAAAAAATAGAAAGCAAAATAAGCCAAGCTCATTCTTCTCCAATTCCTTAGAGTTTCAGGTAGGTCTGGATTGTAAATCTGTTGAGCATTTAACAGTCACTCAACAGAAGTCTAATTTAGTGGAGGCATTTGAATCTTTTTACCAATTCATTTACAAAAGCCATCAGTACTCCTTTAAAGTGGCTGTGGCTTGCACACTAAATCTCTCAGC
>JAOWBP010001760.1:14309154-14331619 GCA_028571105.1 Tragopan temminckii | reverse complement strand
TCTCTGGGATTTAAGTGGTCTGCATCTTTGCAGATCTTAGTCACTGTCCAGGATTCAGCTAGGATTTCTTTCCCAGTAGCTGACATGGTGATGTGCTTTGGATTGAGGATGAGAATCATGCTGAAAGCACATTGATGTTTCAGTTGTTGCTGAGCAGTGCTTGCACCAAGTCAAAGACTTTTCATCTCCTGGTGCTGCCCTGCCAGCGAGGGGTTGGAGAGTGCTCAAGGAGCTCAAAGGGCAGAATTAGGACAGCTGACCACTGCCTGCATGGTCAAATCATAGCAGTCACCTTTCTGAAACAGATCCAATGTTTTTCTCCTCCATACATGAATTACTGTGAGCATAGTTAATTGACACATAGACGCCTCCCTGTTACACCTGTGCATCAGCTCAACAGTTAGCCACCCTCCTTGCACAGCTCTGCAGCTCCAGCCCACAAGCCCCATATTCTTCTCTCTGCATGGCAAGTTACTGCAAAGAACAGCGGTTGAAACCATTTCATTCACCATGTTGGAAACAGAAGTTTGTTTTAAGTAGAATCTCAAAAAAATAACTTCTTCATAGCAATTATCAATGGAAACCTTCAGCTGATTAGTACAGAACATAAGATTATTTTGCCTGCTTAGCAGTTGTAACTCTTGGCCAGATTCTGCAGATCACAGCAAATGAGTGCCCAACATGGCAGCCTGCAGTCACTCCCTGACCCTTTCCAGTTGTGCACATGACTGTGAGAGTTATCACGAGGTTGGTATGCTCAACTCTCTTCTATGGAGCTAGCATGGCTTACATTTCTTTTCAAGAAGTATGCCTCCCAGGGACAGGTGAATCCCAACACGGATAGACAGAAGAAAGTGACTACAAAACGTTCATTTCTGTGTTAAGACCGAAAGTAATTGGCCAGGCTTCAATTCTTAGTAAAGAAATAGCCACTAGGTCAAGAGAAAGACATCTATTTAATAGCTTTCAAAGCCAGGAAGGATCACTGATCAAGTCTGACTCCTATCAAAATACAGGTCAGTGATTTCACCCAGCGAAGCCAGTATCCTGTCCTTGCACGCGTGCAAACTCAGCCTCCCAATTAGTACTGGTTAGAGACTTTCAGTACAGCATCAGAAAGCACCATTTCATTGGAAGCGAAATGTGTCAGCTTCAATTACCTCTTCATTTTGAGAAAAATCAGCCTGCAGATTTCTAGAACAGGCCAAACGTAACATTGTTCTCTTCCTTTTTGTAATTTTGTCTGCTTCCTTGGAGGAGTGGATTGTACAAACAGGCCCTAAGGCTGTTTGATGAATATTTTACTTTCACGTGAAAATTAAACAAATACGTTTACTCTTTGGATAAAATGGAAAACAACATTCCCATAGTGCTTTCAACAAACCCACACAAGATCATGCACAAAGAGTAAGGGGAGGGCAATTAGGAGTAGTAGATACATAGCAACATTTATGCAATGTTACCCACTGTTCTGCAGTAACACCATGTTTGCATCCACGCAAGTAAAAGCAGAAGAAAGCTCATTGTAAGTCCTGTAAAACCTCTTACAAAGAAACCCATTGGTTAAAACATGTGTGATGTTTAGCCAGAAAATCTTTTTTTTTTTTTTTTTTTCATTGTATTCATAGAAGTGATACGATGGGAAAGAAATGCCATTCTTGAGATACAAAAACAACTATTTCATCATTGGAAATTCTAAAGAATTTTCACACTCTATGTCACAAAGCCTTGCTTACAAACATCAAATGATCTTCTAATTATTGAAGCCTTTTTTAAATACAACTTTAAAAGCTGCTTTGAGGGTCTCCCACAGTGATAAGGCTCTTACTGTTAAGCCAATTTCAAATTACAAAGCAGCTGAATAAATGAACCTGCATGTGCTGCCTTTGTTTTTTACTGCCTGGAACACTGGTAAGGAAGCTTCTCAGTGCAGCATGTGTTTTCGAGGTATACTGTTCACCAAGGCATTTGTCTTCTCATCAGGTAGCTACCTTATTTTTCTTCCCCCCTTTTTCAATTTTCTCCCTGACAGTTTATATTACTAAATTTTTCCCCAAGGAAACTTCAAAGAACTTGAATTTCAATAGAGGATAAAATACCTTTTTTGGCAAATTATGTTTGCGATAATTTACTCTTCCTCTTGAAGAAAAAACTTTTAGACATTAGGGCAAAACAAGAAGAAGAAAACTCATAAGATGTTGACCTGGGTTCCAGTTGTGAAGCCAGCACTGTACATTAGGTGACATTTTAAACAAACTTCTGCAGTATGTCAGTTCAAAGTTCTCATTTTCTCTTTCAGTCATTGTGAATCTATCCCTCCAAGAAGTTTCATCTGATTTCCTTCCCGAACACAGATATTTTCTGGGATGCTGAGCTTGAATTTAGGAAGGACTGGTGTTCTATGGCATGGGGGTAAATGGCATCTAGAAGTAGCAAGGACAAAGCACATGCAAGACTGAAGGAATTCATTCATTAATGAGGATGCTTAACTTTGACACACATTTTCTCTTGGTATCATATCAGGAGACAGTGTAGTTAAGGCCAGGTTGGATGGAGCCCTGGGAAACCCGATCTAATGTGTGGCAACTCTGCTCATGGCAGGGAGGTTGGAACTAGGTGATCTTTAAGGTAAGTACCTTCCAGCCCAAACCATTTTGTGATTCTGTAGTTTTAACGACCCCCAACACATTCCTCAGATGTTAGAAGAAATTCGTAGGGCATAAAGGGTCCTGCCGCAACGGACTGTGCCGATGCCAATACATCTAGCCCTACGTAAAACAAAGAAGAACCAGGGCTATAAACACCTAAATGTTACAGGCTCTGTCTAGAGGTAATTACGCACCGCCCTACAGAGGCAACATAGGGCTGGGTGCGTTTTAGACACCCAGAAAGTCTCAGCATGGAAGTGAGAATTTCTCTTATTTCTATAGACAGAAATGAAAGCTCAGAGCTTCTTTGTCTGTCAGAGTAATTATCTGCCTGCCTTCAGAATTTATGCTGTTACTCATTACAAGAGTATGCACATTCCAGTTTAAATCAGCAGGAACAGAAAAAAATTGGATGGCTGTGTTTTTTTGAAACTCCCTTCTTAACAGCAGAAGAAATATGTACCTTGCATCCATAAATAATTTTTATTTCATCTGAGAGCCAACCACTGTCCCTTGTTAATGCTTGCGAGGACATTAAGGTCCAGTTCAAAATCTGAAGTATCAAACCAAAGTAGTGATGATATGCCTTCAATTAATCTGATAGAAGAAGAAATGAGCCACTGAGGACCTACAAATCCACAAAGTACTGGTTTTAAGAACACATTTTTGTTGCCACATTTGCAGCTGGAAGAGACACAATAAATTCATCTTGATATTTCAGGTAGGTAAAGCAGAAACTCCTTATAAATAGTTATGGTAACAGTAGAAGAACAGTGAACTCAAGAGAAAGGTAGTATTGCAACATCTGAACTCAGTGAGAACTGATGAAAACTCTCTGGGTAACCTGTGGCCATACATGGACATTTAAGAAAGGAGGTAATTATAAAAAGGGCGCAGGCTGACACCTTCACCTGGAATAGGAAACCCTGCACACTTTGTTAGAGATCCTTTCTGACATTTAAGCCACTGACTGCTTTATTTCCACTCCAGCTACAAGAAGACTGCTAAGCATCCCTGATGGAAAGAACTTAGGAATTTAACAACTTGAAGCTTATTGCACCCAATGCAGCTTTTATGAGGAGCAAGAGTCAAGTCATTTGTTTTCCCACGCTCCATCTTTTCTCCAAGAGCAGAATTAAAACAAGTCCTGAGTAAAAATATTTGTCTCTATTTCATTCTTTGGTTTTATTGGAGAATCTTTGGCTTATCAAAGGAGGATACAGAGCAAGCTTCCACATCCATCTGAATCCAGCATTCCTTCCACACACCATTCAGGACTGCTTGCCCTCCAACCAAGTCTTGTGCTGCCATTCTGCACACACAGGTTTGAACGTGCCTATACACATCACAAGTAGTTAAGCTCAGTCTATTATTCATCACAACACTGTCTGCTTGGCTTCATCAATGAATTTCTTCAAGTAGGAACAATTACGTTGCTTAGACTTATACTAAATAAAACCACAGTCAATTTAGTTTTCTGCTCTCTTTCTATAGGGAACATCAGAGCTCAGGGCCTGGAATTTAGACATGTCCAGAGAGCTCAGGGATAAAAAAGACAGGTTTCTCTCCTGCTGGATGTGCCCCATAGCATTGCGCAGCTAGGGAAATGTCTTCCATTCAGGAAACCCTGGTCCAGACAGTGAAAAATAGGTCATTAACCGAGTATGTTTTCTGCTTTCCAGGCCACTCTTCACTGTGGCAAATAAAATGAGGAGAGGAAACTCTTCAGACTTGAGCGAAAGACATCTCAAAAGTTAACTTGGTAACTCTTTTCAAACATGCATGGATTAGTTCTGCTCTCAGTTATATCTATGCAACCAATTTGACATTTGTCTCCCATGTAGTGAAGCAGTTAACAAGTTCATTGTCTGCTAGACTCTGACTTTTCACAGCAAATAAATAAATAAATTTAATATCAGGCAGTCTACCACATTTGATGAGACCTTGAGATTAGACCTCTTCACTGTCTAGGTATATTAGTGGTACTGTGAATTAATATTAATGGTACTGGCTTTGAGACCAGAGGAAAAGTGCCCTCAGGTTCCTTGGTGAAAAACTCTTTGCAGACTCTTTTTCATTGGGCACTGTTGGCTGATTTTCTACCAGGCCATCACATTGTACTCTGGAGAGGCTGTATTCATATAAAGACAAATGCATGAATTCTATAAAATCATTTGCAGTCTTTTCGCATAAGAGGTGTGGGCTAATCTGCAAATGTCAGGGAGAGAAAGAGCAGGGCTGCTTCCAAACGGAAGGCAAATGCAGGAGGGATCCCACAGCCATCAGGCTGGGCATTCACCAACCAGGGCCCAGCACTGAGCAGAAAACACCTGGATGTCATACCAGGTCCAACCAAGAGTCAAGACTGTAAGGCAGTTCTCTGTAATGAACCACATTCAAGTTCAACTTCAGAAGTCAACAAGCTAGAGTTAAGGAGTGTGCCCATTGATGGCCTGGAGATCTGCAGAAAGAAGGTGGAGCTTAGGTCTAGCTAGAAAAACATCCTACAGGCTAGGATCTAAATCAGCCATAATTGAGCAGTCTAACTTACTGTCTGGTAGAGAAAGAATGAACGTCCAGAAATGTGCATGGAGCTCTGGGGCCCATGGGTGTGAGTGAGGCCACAGATGAGGTTGATCAGAGCCATTAAGGTCCATCTGTGCATTCAAGAACTTGACAGCAAAAAAAACCCAAAACACACAGATATACGTTAAGTTTATGAATTTACATGGAACACACATAAGACCTATTCAAATCAATGCAAAGACCTGGGCTACACCTCAAGGAGTCCCAGCAGAACAATTAAAACGAGCATGAAGAGGCAATAAAGTACAAGTACTCCAGTCAGTCCCACCTGGTTTTTGTTGAGATACTGTGGATGATGATGTGTGAAAGCTTTTGTCATCTCCACATCTGATTGCCAGATAGAAGATTTCTGAGAACTGACTCAAGCCTTCATGGATCTAATCACTGAGCACCTTCTTTGTAACACATGTACTACCTAATATATACACACCCTACCAATGCAGGTAGTAAAGCAATAATCTAACACGCCAACGCTACTGAAGTCACTTACAAACTCAATGAGTGTGTTGTCTCATCCTTGTTTGAAAGTGAGAATAAATAAGTATTATCATTTCTGCGACTATTACTGTCATCAGTGATTAATTGGAATAATGAGGCATGACAGTGATCTAAGAGAGATTCCTGCAGATGAAAGATATATCATATAGCAGTGAGAATCACTGGCCCTAACAAAAGGCATTCACTGTCTTCGGGGGGAAAAAAAAGTAGTGCAATTAGAGGAGTACAGTATGTGTTATTCCCTTCAAGAACATAATCTTGAAGTGTGATAAAATGGTATTTCACCCAGAGATTATGAAACATTCAGTTCCGACACAGTGGGAGATCATTTTCAGCAGCCTTGACCTGGTACTGCTTTCAACATAGGGGCTTTAGGGCACTTAAAGCCTATCTGTGGGGAACATAAACATAGCTATATTCAGACAGACTAGTGTACTTAGGGATATGACCCCTCTCTTGCAATCATGTGGTTTTGCTTCCTACCCAAAGGGAAAACAATAGAAGAACACGACTACTGCAGAATCTTCTTTCTGGGCTCCATTCTTTAGAATTGACAATTACATTCGTACCCAATCATTACAACCAAAATAATAAATAAAATATCTAAATTACACATGTATTGTTTTCCAGAGAGCATGGGACATCAAACCTGTGACTTTCTTTACAATTGGCTGCGTAATTCCTCTAAGGTCCAACCATAAAATTCTCTTCCCATCCCGAACCCTGCTGAATTCTTGAATTTCACAGGGGAATTCTGCTTTGAGTGGAACAAAATATTTCCTTCTGCTACTTCTACATTTGTAGCTTTCAAACCTCTTTGAGTGCTTAGAGAGGAGAGATAAGTAAGAGCATGTGATTTATTTTCCTTAGACAGAAAATGTGGCTTGAATGAAAGATCAGGGCTCCAGATGTACTTAACAACCATCAGTCACTGCTATCAAAGGACAGGCCTGTTTTTAAAAGGCACTGTTTCCACAAAGTCCTTTAGCTGAGGGCCAGATCCTTGAAAACACAACCCTAAAAGTATCTTCTCGAAACTTCTCTCTGCCCTTTGGTAGAAATCTGACACCCCTTCCTTATGCCTTCCCTCGATTGCTGACTTTTGTTGTAGGGAGCTATTTAATTTCTTGGCAATGCACAGTACGGAGGGAAAGTGGGAATACGTGGACCCAGTTGGCAATCATTGAAGAAGGCCTGAAAAGACAAAACAAGGACATCAGTCACTGCACACAAATGCCAATAATAGCTATACATCAACCCACACCATTGTGTGTCTGTCAATGCTATCTGCAACTATCAATCAAAATTGTCGAGGTTCATGCCAGAAGTTTAGGTCTTACAGGAAAACAGTAAGAGCTACCAAAGATAAATCTTGAAAGCTGAATGCTACCTAACTTGTCCTTATCTAATTGTATCATGAAAGGTTTCATGGAGAGAGCCTGACTCACTTCTCACACTTGCTAATTAAACCTGGTTTCAGCATTAATTCAGTGTGAATATTCCTCCCTTACAATGTTGCCCAAAGAACTGGTAAAGGCCTCTTAAGAAACCTTACTGGAAAACTCATCCGGGTCTGCACTGAGCTAGTAAGTTCCTGAAGAGCAAAAGTAATGGCCAAAACCATGGGTGGTCTCTCCTAGAACTGACAGAAGCCTGGTAAATGTAACATTCATCTAGTCCTGGTCCAGACTTCAGAGTCTTGAAGGCATGGACAGTAGCCTATCTATCTGTTCACTACCCCAACCAATTTCCTACCTTCCAGAAAAGTCTGTCTTGCTTTGCTTTGTAGGAAACAACCCACATTTGCACAATCACAAAGCAAGTTGGATCCTGGGAGGTGTTTTCCACTAGCATGGTCCAACAGAATAACATGTGATGTCAAGTGCATTGCAGCCCTATTTAATCAGATGCAATTACTGTTCAGATGCATGCGTGTCTTGTTTGGCCATCAACACCAAAAGCAAGAAAGGTCTCTCCTAGCAGAGTCAGCATTATTATTTTTGTAAACTGTTATGGATGAAATAAAGTATAATAAAGCAAAGGAGTATTTTCAGGTAAAAGCCTGATATTTGAAGAGGATTAGAGGTATTTTTTCACAGCTTTACCACAGACATCATCTGTGACTTGGAGTGCCTCAATTCATCTTTACTCTGCACAGCAGGGATTCTCCCTTCTCTTTGTTGCTCTTATTAATTTGGAGAAGAGTCTGTGACAATGTGCAGGCATCCAACAGCCAGCACACAGGCACATTAAACAAGTTTAGGGTTTCGAGATACTTCTGCAAGAAAAAAAAACAGCTGTGATAGATGGATTACTTTGTTCTGTCTCCTAAACATATTTGCTTGCGTAACATTAAGGAAGATATTCTTTCACTAGGTATTCTATGTAGAAAAATGTCACATTGGTGTACCAGGAACTAGAAAGATGGATGGGCATCCATATTTGTGAGCTCAACGGAGACAGACTGAGAACATTCTGAAGAACCCTAGTATTAACTGGTCTAGTATTAAATGGGGAGGTCGGTGGCCCTGCATGTGGCAGGGGGGTTGGAGATTCATGATCCTTGTGGTCCCTTCCAACCCTGGCCATTCTGTGATTCTGTGAACCCCAGCTCCTCCCCTTCAGTTACTCACCTACCACAGTGAGCCACAGGAATTAAACATTAGGGCAGTACGGGAAAACCTAAGCCAATCGAGCCTGTGTTCAGAGAACAGCTGATATTGTAAATATTTTGCCAGTGGCAAGCCCAAGTGAACACCCTACCAACCAGCTGAAAATGAGACTTCATCCTCATACAAAGACTGTCTTTACTGACACTCTGCAACTAAGGAAGAACTAAGCTTTCTGAGCTATTTCTGTTCATTTGTTTTTTTTCCCCACAGCAAACCCTCATAGCCTATACTTAATGTGCTCATGAGCACATCTTCATGAGCTTTTGGAGACAAACTAACCTGAATTAACTGTCTTCGGTTGCATTCACCACCTTTCCAGCACTGCTGAATCTGTAGGTTCTGACGTGGGAGAAAATTTTTATTCAAGCCATGCACAAGGGCTCACTATGAAACAAAACCCTGTAATGTATCAAGATGCTCTGTGCCAGGCCAAATAACTTTTTGTTAACTTCAAAGCCCTGGTGAGAGCTTTGAAGATGACAAGATGCGCTGTGAACTGGCAGCTTGAACTACCAAGCTGACAAAGAAACCTCCTGAACACACTTACCATATAAACAAGAAAGGTCAGATCATTCTCTTATGGAATATGACACTGATACCACTTACCCATGGGATAACTATTGGGTTACACGGACTGGCATGACCCAACCTCTGTGTGGGAGAGTGGAGGGAGCTGTAGACACCAGGCTCTTCTTTTGTAGACCTTGCACAGCAAAGCCTGATTGATGGCACACAGAAAATATCTCCGGCCATGCCCTTCACTGAAAAGGTGAATGTAGCCCTTCACCCTCCTGACAGAGTGATCAACACCTCAGGGCCCTTGCTCAGCTGATCCAGCAGCTGGCAAAAAGCTGGAGAAAAGCACCTGTAAGCTGCTTCTCCAAAGCCAACGTTTCCCAGAGCCATTCAACAACAGCAGGAGGACAACCAGACAGACTCTGACTTACCCAGTGCAGTTCCTGTAGGCTAGCAGCAGGCTGCTCTCCCCCACCTCAAACTCCTCCTCTCTGCAAAGAAGTAGGACTCAACTATCAGCTCCTGAACTATCAACAGCGATCACGTTTGCTACACATTTAAGCAAATGGAAGCAGACTGCTTGCCAGAGTTAGGCAACCCTCTGCTGGTGCATCTTACTGGGGGAGCTCAGAAAAGAGTGGGATGCCTGGAGAAGCTGAGTCACACAGAGGTGAGGTGAGCTGGCAGACCTGTAACACCACCAGGTCTCCAGATTATCAGAAGAAAAAAATGTGAAGTGCATATTGCAAAATGTGCCTCCCACAGAGACAGTCACTGATAAACAATCTTCAAATATCATTGTTCAAATAACATTTGAATCATTTTCTGACTCAGTGATCAATGAACGACGGGTGACAGAAATAACAGCTTAGCTAAGACAGCAGAAAATATTAAGGAAAGCAGTCAACAAGATGTTGTATTCACAGCTTAGTTTTAGTGATCCCGGTCAGGAAATCATTACAAAAGCCACTGTTGTGGATAAATCCTCTAAAAAGCTGAAACAGTGAAACTTATGTTAAAAAATACTCATTGCAGACAATGGTAATTCTTAACATGGGATAACCTTTATACTTTGCTCTTTCCAGTTTCTCCTGATCCTCATGTGCTTCTCTGGCACTTTTCCATTTTCTTGCTCTTGATTAAAGAGCACTGAGAATCTCTCAAAATAGAAGTGAGGCTTGAATTACATCTGCCTCAAAAGGAAGAGAGATAACAAGAAAACCAAATGAAAACTTCATTAAATGTTGTTTGTATCATTTAGGGCCTTGCTAGAGGAACCTTCTCTTTGATGAGTTAAAAGTGAAATTAAAAAAATGCTGTCCCATGGAGAAATACACACAACTGTTAGCTCATATCAGCGGCTTCCCTGTTGCTTGATAGGAAGAATCAAAGATTTTCAGTAAATGGCTAAGCATATATGAATGTCAGTGACAAGAATTACCCACTTCTGTACTTGCCCAAGATGACCAAGACTTCACCATACAGTTTTTTTCATTTTATAGAAGTAGTCTTAGTCACACCAGTTTGCTATGTGCAAGAAAACCTGAAAGATCTGAAAGATTTTCAAGTGAAAAAACGCAACTTAAGTAAGTGCCAGAGTTTCAACGCACCTTCTGGTGGACTTTGCTAAACAAGAGCTGCCGATCTTTGGAAGCACCAAATAGAACCATTCCCATGTAAATCGTAACAGAACAAAAATAACTTGTGTGATTTAAAGATTTGTCAGGCTGTTTCCCATGGTGTAGCCAAAGTAGCACCAGAAGTCAATGCCGAAGCAGAAATTAAACCTCTGAGCATTTGGCCATCCCCCTAACCTCCTCC
Source organism: Tragopan temminckii (assembly GCA_028571105.1). Lineage (NCBI taxonomy): Eukaryota > Metazoa > Chordata > Aves > Galliformes > Phasianidae > Tragopan > Tragopan temminckii. The sequence continues at coordinate 14,320,878 of JAOWBP010001760.1, read as the reverse complement.
CAGCCTTACCTCCTTACCCAGTGAAGCTGTGGTAAAGCACAGAAGATAAATGAGGGAATCATGACTGTACAGATCAGCCATGCTAACCGCCACTGCTGACATCAGTGGTGACACAAACCAACAGAGCACCTCAAGTCCTTCCCACAGCATCCGGGACAAGCTCCAAAGCATCTGCCCAGAACACAAGGCTCCCAACAGGGCCTCCATTCAGGTGGGTTGGGGAACTAACTTCATGGTGAAAGGTTTTTATTTGTCCTGATGCCTGTTGCTATTGTGAACTGATAGAGAAGCTTATCTCTTGTCACAATGCCAGCCTGATTAAAAGCGATACACCTCCTGTGACAACGTGCTAGTCTTTCAGAAAAGGTGTTATGCTACCTTCACTCTTGACAGGACATGGGACAGCAAAAGGGAAGCAAGCAGTCTCTGAGGTTTTAAAAACCACACTCCCAGCGAAGATCTGGTGAGCAAAGTGGCCTGGGACTTGAAGCAGGAGCCCGGGGCTCAGGAGACATGGTGCTCTCTCAGTATAGCAGCAGCCTCCAGGCTGGGCAATCACTTGATCCCTTCATGCACAGGCTCAGCCGATGTGAGATGAGTGTGAGGTGAGCTCATTTCCCCCTATATGAGATTCCCCCACCCACCCCACGAGAGGTGATGTGAGGATAAGCTAATGAACATGTGTGGGGTGCTTCGATCCTGCATGATAAGCCCCAGAAGGGACCCACAGACAGAAGACAAGCAGGATGCCAACAGCAGCTGACAGAACGCAGCACGCATCCCGACCCCTGCAAGAGCTCTCCATGGCTTTTAAAGGACCTGTTCTCCTGGGGGCTGATTTGTTTATTCCCATCCCCTCCTGATCCAATACGTTATCTTTACATCGTGAAGTTTATTTCTGAACATGTCAACACACTTCTGAAAAGGTCAGACACATGACGGCATGCCCGTGATGGTGCGCAGGGAGGCACAGACACAGCTGCATTCCTGGAAATCATGTTTTGAAGGGTTTTCACAGGAAAGTCTGACACAGCAGCTGGCTTGGCAAAAAAACGTAGGCGAGCCACCATCTTCCCCCTTTCTTTATCACTCCCTTTCATTTCTGTTCTTTGCATGAAAATCTAAAGGTTGCTTCTAAGTATAGGTTTTGCTGGCTTTGTTTGAAAGCTTGCCATAGCTCTCAGACATGATAACACCAGCCGGGTGCTAACTGAACTATATTTATCAATGTATTTCATAAAGGAAAAGCTTAAGTGGTTTTGAGGAGTTGGGGTATTTTTTCTTTCTTACTTTTTCTTGCAGCAGACAGCTCGGTTCTGTTATTTTCCAGATGTAACCCTGACAAGTCAAATATTATTAACAGAGATCTGTTTGTATATAACAATGCTTTGGATAAGCAGTATGTGTTTAAACAAGATGTGAGATACGTGTATATTCAGTTTTTCCTCTTTTTTTCTTTTCATTTTCAAAACAAATACAGAAAAAACTCCAGATCACAAGTGGATTTGAGAGTTTCCTACGGTGACTGGTCTAACTGGAATAGTTCTCTCACCATCACCTCTCTTCGGCCAGAGACATGGGTTCCCCTCGCTTCTCAGCCCAAGTCTCAGCATGCAGCCCGGGGTTGATATGGTCTGTGTCATTCAGGTAGGTCTGAGCCCCTGGCAGGTGCCTGGAAAAGGCCCGGAGCCATGTGTCTGCTACTTGCCTCATGAGCATGGCAGACACCTCCTGTTTTTGGAAAGAAGAACTGCTGGGGCTCCAGGTGCCCAGCCTGATTAAAAAGGAGGCATGGAGGACAAGAGAGGGGTCCTGACTGCTACCATTTTTTCACTAATGAGCTCTGCCCTGTGCCAGGCAGCCAGGGGAGAGACTTTCCTGGCAGCAGCAGCCAAGGATAGAGCAGCATTGGTGGGTCTCTGCTGTGGGTCTTCAGATCCAGAGGCACAAACCTTCACAAAACTGGAGTAAAATTGCCATCACCACAGCCTCCACAAGCATGCCCTCAGCTCCAGGACCATCCTTCCAGGAGCCACATCCTTCCAGGAAACAACAAGGAAAACACTCCCTGCAAGAGACATGTCCTGGGAAAGCTGACAGATAAGAGAGTGCTGAAACATCGGTATCCAGCTTGTCTGGTACGTCAGTGCATTAATGCTATGGCACTGACGAGACGTCTGCAAGTGGGCTGGCAAGACAGCAGCACGTGATGCCGTGTGCTGTGGCTCTAGTCCTTTACTCAGAGCTCCCAAATGCTTCCCAGTAGGGTAGAACAGATAGCAGCCATTCTGGCTGCACAGACTGTGGGACATCTCTCCAAGGCCACCATGGAGACCTACCACCAAGTCACTCTGCTTCAAGCAAGTTTCTGACATTGCCTCTCCTTGCTAGGTACTTCCATGCACGTTTAACACTAGATTCATTAGATATGCAAGGAAATAAATCTTAACAAACCAAAGACTACAAATTACCAGTCTGAACATCTGTTTCACCAGCCTTGGAATTTTTCACTTCCAAATGATAACAAAGTTGACTCCATCCACCTGAAGTCAACAATGTAAAACTGCTGGAAAGATGAGAATATTTTCACATTATTCTGACTTGCTGTGACTATAAAGAACCCTTTATAATCCAAATATTTTATAAATCATAGCCTAACCTCCAAACCATCTGTGGAAAATTTTAAAGAAGTGTGCATAAAAGCGTTCACAGTTATTTCAAAACACATCATTCACAATTTCAAAACATTTACAAGCTGTACAGAGTTACTAAGTTGGCAGGAGGGAAGAGTCTGGATGTAACCCAGAATTGTATGGGCAGGAAATATACCATGACTCTTCGTATGGAGGTTGACATTGGGCGTTAACCCGTCATTTTTCAGCTTCCCATCTCTCATTCCTGAGGCCATGCTAGATCTCCTGACTGCTCCAACCATCCCAGTCACTGTACTGGTGAGCAGTATAGGCTGGGACAGAACATGCATCATATGTACTGGACATGTGGCCCAATTCTTGTTTTATTAGTGCTCTTTGCAACTCTAGAGTAGAAGTCCTTGGACCCACAGCAACACGCGGAGCAACAGTGAAGCTATTCCCTCATTGTCAGTCATGAACTTAAAGACATGATCTTGCCTCTAGTCCATATCTAGAAGTTGCACTACGGAAATGAAGGGAATCACAAGGAAGATGCCGTATTTTAAACACGGTGAATCTCCATCTTAAATCAAAGCCAACCAACTCAATAAAAATACAAAAGTTTATCTGCATGCTTTTCTTCATACACAATGAAAAATATTGTTGACTTTAATGGAATTACTCACCATTTACAAAATCAGAGGTGGCCACAGATTTATGATGCTGAACGTAGTTTAGCAGTCGTTACGTTTCACCTCCTAAAGGATCACTTCTAGAATTGAGAGAAAATCTGCTTCATTTTATCTCTATGGAGTATAGACATCTGATAAATACATGTTGTCTTTGCATTGTCAATGACAGCTCACACCCTTTTAAAGTAATCCCTATCCTCCAGCCCTGAGTTTCTATGTATAGCACATACCCTCCGATATTTAAAGAGTGAGACTCAGTGTTTGCCATCATTTCAGACTTATCTTTGGCAAACAAGGAATTGACTCCAGTATAATCCCCAAAAGGAATATAACTGTCCTTCCAAAATCCACATTCATTCTGGCTGCAGTTGTACTAAGAAATTCAGGTCCAAATCACATGGTAGTAGTCTTAAAAATTGCAATTTAACTTCAAGTTCACTCTCAGTTTATCTCATAAAGGATCCTCCAGACTTACTATCAAAAGAGTTTTTACACCAACAAGAAAACTGAAGTAATGATAGGGTAAGCAGGTAAAACGCCTGTAAAGGCAGCATTATGAGAGCTGGAGCAAGGAAGGATATGTACGGATATAAATCTCTCTATCTGAATCTGACTCAGTATGAAATCTATCTTCAGTACTGCTCAACTGTATGACAGTTGACAGAGAAATCATTTTACCTTTTGACCATGGAAAATAGGGAAAATTCCTCACAATTAAATTGTTATCTTTTGGAATTAATTCAGCAGTGCATTTGAAGCTGCTCAAAGGCTCATTAAAATCAGGGTAAATGAAGAAAGTTCATGCCCAAAACAGCTCACTTTGCTCGTACCCCGGGAGACAGCAGATAGGTGGGAAAAACCAGACGCACAGGAGGGAAGGATAAAACAAGAATGAAATGACAATGTTGCAGCAACTGTTACAATGCATTATTAAAATTAAATGATGAACTGAATTTAGACAGTCCTAGAGAATATCACTAAGCTCCATCCAGTTTAATGGATATAGCCATTTCCATAGCAACAAATTAGTTTCAATAAGAAGTGTTATAAAAAACTAACAAAACTAGGCAAAAGATGTGACGTATACAAAATACGGGATGGAGCTATGAATGTTTTATCACTGCTTGTTCGCCATAGCCTGAATAATTCACTAGTGCTTCTGTCACTCATATGTATTGTGGTCATGGCTGCAAAACTTTACAGCCTACACACAGCTTTGCAAATTCTCTACTGATTAGTCTCTAGTAAACAGATCAAGTGGAAAACATAGAAGTGCTAAGTCACAGAGGCACTGGTTCTCTCCTCACAATCTGCTGCTGCATGCAAGTGCAACCTCAAGTCAAACAGAGTTGTTATACATGCAACCTTTGCTAGTCATTTTATATTGGATCTGTGCCTACACTTCCTGATCTCAGCCAAAAGAGAACAAACAGTCACCAGCAAAGATTTCATCTGTATTGTGCATGATGCTCAGACGTCACCCATGAATTATGCTACAAGCAGCAGAGGAAGAGAGCCAGGCAGGTTTAGGACATCTGATTCTGTGTGTCTAGAAGGAGAAGCAGAACATTAGCCACAGGGTACTGACAAATCAGCTTGTTAATTGGTATCAGAAATTCATAGAATCATAGAATGGCGTGGACTGGAAGGGACCTCAGGGATCATGAACAGGCAGGGTTGTCAACACCTAGATCAAACAGTAGATCAGGTTGCCCAGGGTTCCAACCAACCTGGCCTTGAACATCTCCAGGGATGGGGCACCAACGACCCCTCCAGCCAACCTGTTCCAGCACTTCACCACACTCTACATGAAAAACTTCCCCCAACATCAAATCCGAATCTCCCCTCCCCTTTTGAAGAGGATCCAGAGGAGGGCCACAAAGATGATCAGAGGGCTGGAACACCTCTCCCATAAAGACAGGCTGAAGGAGCTAGGCTTGCTCACTCCAGAGAAGAGAAGGCTGTAGGGAGATCTCTTTATGGCCTTCCAATATTTAAAGGGAGATTACCATCAGGAGAGAAATCAACTTTTTACATGGGTAGATAGCGACAGGACAAGGGGGAATGGTTTCAAACTACAATAAGAGAGATTCAGATCAGATATAAAGAAAAAATTATTTACTGTGATGATGTTGAAGCACTGGCACAGGCTGCCCAGAGAAGCTCTGGATGCCCCATCCTTGAAAGCATTCAAGGCCAGGCTAGATGGGGCTTTGGTTTAGTGCATGGCAATCCTGCCTATGGCCAGGGGTTGAATCAGATGATCTTTAAGATCCCCTCCAACTCAAACTATTTTGTGATTCTAGGATTCTATAATGAGTCAGACTTCTAAAATATTCCGTTTTGTTGTTTGTGTGTGAGTTGCCCATGCAACTCTCCCAAACACTTCATAATCTCTGAGGCAGAATGGTTCCTGGACCATCTCCAAAGGGCTGTTTGTAAGCCCTCTGATTTGGAGGCTATAAATATACACAACGTGGGCATGGGCTCTTCCCTTGTAGTACCCTCAGCAGCCCACATTGTTAATGGGTACATTCAGCTTGTGAATGTGCTGCAAGGTCTCTGAGTCTTCTGAAGATCTTCCAGAGTGACTTATTGGAAAAGCTGACATTTTAGCTCTGAACTCATACAGCAAGCCCTCAATATGACCTAAATTTGGGCTCCAAATACAATTGTATTACAATTAGAGTCGGACAAATAACAGGTAATTTGGGAAAAATGGGGGTGGAGAAGAAATAGAACAAATGAAAACTCAGGTTTTTCTTTTTGTTTGAAATACTTTGTTTAACAAGGCTCTTTGGTTTGTTCTCTGGTTACAGATGACTATTGTTTATTTAGCACCCTGAAGACAGAGAGGGCCAGTGTTCACTCTATAGAAATGACCCTGGTCTCTGCTGATACTGTTATGTGATAGTACACATGGGAAATTATAGTTGTGTGTCCCAGTTTTCTTAGACAGAAAAACCACAATGGGCTTCTGAAAGGAAATACAATTTTTTAAATGACCTGATTTAATAGATAAATGTTTTTTGAGAACCACATTAAAAAAAAAATTAGAAACAGCCATCATTTGCAGAATAAATATAACAGGTCAGGTCCTTCAAATGCCATCAAATAAATGCAACTTCCATAACTTCGGAAGACTAATCCTGCATTTCAAGAGCCTAGGGCACTGTTCTGCCTGCTCTTATACAAGCCTTACAAGCTCCCTGCTGATTTTCCTTCAAGTGCAAAATGCCAGGCCAGGTGGAATCTGGGCCTTCAGTATTTGCCTAGAAGGGAGAGTAGTCCTTGTTAGCCTGCCTAGTGAGAGACAGCTGCTGATCTGCAATCAGCTAGCCATCACCTGGCAATAAAATCTGTTGCTCTGAAGCACCAGACAAACTCTTCCTGTTCTCCAGGAAGATGCAATAAGTTTTCCTTTCACCAGATGAGGGTATCACCCACTACAACTTGTGTCAGCCCTTGTATCAGGTCTGGCTACTGCTGCAACTTGAGATATACTGAGCCCACGAGTAGTTCAAGCAATACTCTCCTTCGCAGCTGCAGCTCAGGAGAGGTCTTTGCTGGTAAAGGCTGAGATAAAGGAAGCACTGTGTCCTTTTGTCTTTTCAGTGTCCTTCATCACAGCATCCATCACTCAATCCACACAGCAACAGTCCCCCTCTAATGCTGATGTATCTGTAGTAATGACTTTGCTGCCCTTCCTATCCCTTATCAGTTTTAACTCCAGCCATGCCTGGGTCTTCCTGTTTCCATCACTGCAAACCCAGAGTCTGTTCCTGTATTCCTTATTAGTGTCCTGTCCCCTCTTCTACCTCTCATTGGTGCTTGTTTTGTTCACTGAGCTCAGCGAGGGGCTCCCCATTTAGCCAAGGTGACCTTCTGCCACACCAGTTCATGTTCTTGCACATATGGGATGGACCCTACATCCCTGGGCAGCCCGAAATAGACTGCAGCATTGGTGACTTGCTGGGAGAAGTGGGTAAGAGTCCTCACTGTGTCTGCTCTCACAGAGGAAGAAAGGCTTTCCCTCCAAGCAGGGAAAATTCAAGTTTCTTGAGGAACGCTACTTGTTCCTAAAATCCATATCAATGTAGCAGCCATATGGATACAGCACAGTCCCTGTTCTGAGACTCCCTCCTAAGCGAGGAAAAACTTTTGCTTCCTTCCTTGCCAGAGGACTGGTAAAATCTGGTCTTAATTCATTTGCAGGAAAGGAAACAGTTGTGTTCTGCTGAGCAACAGAGAGATACCTCTGAATTTGCAATCAGCTGCTTGCTGATGTGGTTCTTTGACCCAACATAACCTGATAGATCACAGCACTTGTATCAGGCAAAAATGAAAACAGCTATAGCTAAACCCTCCCAATCCTTTTCATTGTGCTTCTAAAAACGTCTACAAATTATGCCAAAAGCCAAATGTCCAAGATCAAGTAAGCAGCCCTAGCTTGTTGCTGTGTACAAAAGCTTTGACATAAACCCCTTATAAGACAGTAAATGGACAAAGCTGTGCCCTGTGAGTGGTCTTGTGCAGGACTTAGCAGTGACTCAGCCAGCCTTGCTGGCCTGCAGCAGTCCTCTGCTGTTGGAGTCAGGCTTTCAGCTGTGGATGCAGCAGACCTCAAAAACACCAGACAGCACAGACTCTTTTCCCTGCAAGGAAGAAAGATCTGACCCATAAGGAAGGGAACAGCTATCAGCTGGTTTTATCTTGACCTGGTCTGATCTTGTCAAAGCCATGAGGACAATCTAGAAAGAAACATGTATCAGCAAACTTAGAAAACAGGAGCTGTATACTCAAGGGCTGCAGGGGACTGGGAGGGGTGAAGTTTCTCTACTCCCTCTGCATATGATATATGTGAGCATTCTGCTGATGTGTGATGAAGTGTGTGTTACTTACATTTCCATATGGATGAATAATTAACACAAAGCATTGCAACTGCCTGAAGCTTAAACAGAGCTCTAGCACATACAATGGAAAATATAGTGGTCATCATTTAGAAAAAAAAAAAAAAAAAAAAAGGATATTTGCCAGAAAAAATTACCACACTGTGGTAAACGAAAAGACCACAGTTACTTCCTGCTCTGAGTATAAATGGAAAATGTGGTGTCTCAGACACCAATAGACTGGTAACTGCTAGCAAATGTTGACTTTTCTATGGTATCCCAAGCCGAAACTAAGCCTTTTTTGAGGTCCAGCCATTGCTAGTTTCCAGACCACAACAGACTGTATTTCACTGGTGCATGAAACAATTCTTCTGCCCTGTACCATAAGTTGTACAACCCTCTTATATAGCTCCGAGCTGGTCAACGCCTGTGTGCACCACTGCCCTCCAATGAGTGCAATCAGAACTGCTCTCAGTATCACCTAATCCCCTGCTGCCCCTCACTTAGGGAAACTCCCCCATTGCAGGACGCAGAGTTGCGCTCTTTCCCATCTGTTCCATCAGCTTCTAAGCAGCCGCTACGTGAGACAACTAGAACTGCTTGGAAAAACTGGGCTGGAAAGCTTTCTGATCTAAAACGGAAATTGTTTCCCAATGAAATCTTTGCAACAAAATGTTCTATTTCCTCATTAACTATAGAAGTGGTTGGAAATTTCCATTCTAAAATGTTTCCGATGGAAACCAGATTTTCCCCCTTCCTTCCCACCCTGCTTCACCTCCCGTTTCCCAACAAAAATATCTGCATGGAGAACAAATTTCATTTTTCAATAAGAAAGATCTGAAGATCACAACATTTTTCAGCAGCTGTCAATTAGACGCAATTCCTCAGATAGCACCCTGTATCCTGTGGCTTGATTGCTTCAGCTCTTTTCAATTCCATTAGAAGGTACTGAGGTCTGATTAATAGATAAAAACAATCTATTTTACTTCCCAGTTGTGCAGCCCTCAGAGTTTACTCCCATTTTTTGTAACGTGCAAGATGAAAAAAAAAAAAAAGGTTTGCCCACAATGCAAGTGCATCAGTTTCATGCCTCTGATCCCATGCGAATGTCTTCATTATTTGTATTACCACAAATTTGTTCTTAAATGTACTAATTTTTCCACCATCTGTAATCCTCAACTGCCTGTCAGCTGAAGATCTAAAAAGCTAGTGGGATGGTTTTGCAGAATTCCTTCAAAATGCAGGTTAAACAATTAAATAGGTTTGGATTTATGCACTCATTCTTCTCTTTCCCAATATGCCTGGCCTTCCCAAAAACAAAAGGGCCAGGTACTATGCCATCTCTCTCTGTCTAAACACCCTAGTGAGCCACATTAAAATTAATAACTTTTTAAGAGGTGCACTCACACAGTCTTGAGGGTACGCTTGTAATGGGATTTTTTTGGTACGCTATAAGTCAGCACAATGGCAAATGCAGAATTAAGTCTATGTTCTTTTGAGGAGGAGGAAAAGGGAGACACAGTTTTATACTTACTCAGAGGATATGAGAGTTTCCAAAAGCAACATAATGGGAATACAACCTATTACACCACATATGGTCTTACTTATCTGTTATTCATATAAGAATTCCACATCTTTCCCAAACAGCAAATAAGAGAAGAGTACGTACCATACTCGAGGAACAGAAGATTTCACTCTCGTTAAGCAAGCCAAATTTTGAACAGGGAAATAACACAACTTTCTATCAACAGTTAAAAGAGAATTGACATTTGAAAGTTTCCTAATGTCCTTTTCTTGTGTTCCTTCTTCTATTAATCCCTGCTTGAGCAGAGAGAATAACATTCTCTCTGAAGAATTTTTGACCAGTATCTGTAGTATCATAGAAAAATAGAGCCCTGCTTAGAATAAATAATTATACAATCTAAGCATCCTCTTGAAAGTCCATCAATTAATCACCTTCCAGATTATCATAGAAGTTTTTGGTTCTGTGGGACAATAAACATCTAACATACATTATATAAATTTGCCAAAGTGACCTTAGAAAGGGAATCCAGCTCAAAGGGAGTTTTGCAAAATCCATACCCTGCCCCTTCACTGTACCAAATCCTCAGAACTTTGACCCACAATCAATTTATCATGATTTAAGAGAGTACTGCTCACCAGTCAACTCATGCTAACTAGATGTCTACATGAAACACAATATAAGGAAAGCTTGGAAAAGTTTGTACATCTGGTAGACTAAAGCTAATCTGAGTTCCTGTTTCCTTTGCATAGCCTGTAGCATGGATTTAAGAGCAAGTTGCAATTCATATTGAATGAGGGTGATGGCTTTCAGGTCTGTATGATCTTGGAAAGGTCATGCTTCCCTTTGAGTCACAAATGTACAAAGCATTACTTTTGTCTTATTTGACTGACTGACACGCTTTCTTGCTCTTTAAATATGGAAGAGACCTTGGCTAGCTTCTGTGCCAACATGGCACTATTACTTTGTCTAATATTATTTAATACTTCAATATAATTAAAATGTATCTGTTTATGCCCAACATTTTCCTACTTATTTAAATCTTGTAATGCAATGGAAAGCACAGCAGTGACAGCAGGGCAGCAAGATGCCAGGCTACAGCAAGTGAGGATTTGCTCAAACACAACAGCCATGGGCACAGACATAAAGCAAAGAAGCCACTTGCCTTCAGAAGGCCTCAGATACACAGAGATCTCCAGTAAGACACCCTTACCTGCCCCTGCCAACCCTTAAATGAAGTCTGGGAAGGGAGGGATCCTGGCTCCAGCCCTTCCAGTCACTCAGGTGCATTGCACCAGGTGCTCAATTGCTGATTCAAGCCATGACTTAGCATTTCTGCTGCAGACTTACTTTGTTTCTATTTTTTCTTTTAAGTAATGCATGAGAAAGTAAAAATCTCATTCATTTACAAAACAACTGGGTGTTTGTGGCCTGCTACTGAAGAAAGCCATTTCTAAGTGTCCTGCTGTGACCCATTCCCTTTTAATAGAAGTTGCTTTTGGATGGATGCCTAATGTAAACATTTTCTTGCACTGAACAAAAGCTGAGTAGATAGTTGCTTGCAGATCTTCAATTCTTCTGATACTTTCAGTTACAATCTTCAAGGAATAAATGACAAAGGAGCAGAACATCATCCAAGAAAAGCAGGCTGTTCTGATCTTTGGAGATCCAGTTAACAGAAGCTTATTGCAACCCTATCTATGGTTGTGAGATTGCTCCCTTGTATTTGTATTAATTGTAATACTCATTGATCAACATAATATAGCAATGGAAACTTTCATCCACTTCTTTTCATTTTATATTTAAAATATCTGGTTTCAGAGTGCTTGTAAAATAAGTTCCTCTATAAACTATTCTGGCCAACACCCTGTGAAGTTCTGAAACCTCATCCCGTGGCCTCATCTTGGGTATGTCCACAAACACAGCAGATTAACAGATCTCCAGGGAGAGAACTGGGCCAGCATTAGATAGATTTGGGTCCAGACAGA
>JAOWBP010001760.1:14285221-14304814 GCA_028571105.1 Tragopan temminckii | reverse complement strand
CAGGCCTGGCACTTTCCCATTATCGTCCCACAGAATGTTTCCTCTCTGCCACCTACCATCCTTCAATAATCGTTACTCATGGACAGAGGACAGCATTTGAAAACCAGACATCAAACCGTTAGGAACCTACTACTTTTCTCCATGATCATCATCAGAAACTTCACTACTGCAGTGCATAGGTCCAAAAGCTGGTGTTCTTTCTTACAGCAATCTCTTACTGAGATCGCTGGGAGAGAAGTCCACAAGTATATATCTAGAACCTTCCTATTTAGACATGAAAGTGAAGCTGAGTTTTTTCAAGGACTTCCCACTTACCTTGCAAGAGATGGAGAAAAAAGCAGCAGGAAAGAAAAAATATAGCCAGAAACTAGGAATTCTCTAATATTTATCAGAAAACAAACCATTGAACTTTCACATACAACTAGGATGAAGTAACACCTGGAATAAAGTCTCAGTTCCTTCTGAGATGAGAGCTCTTGTGGCAGAAAAGTCTGCAAAGCATTTACAAGACAGTCAAAGGCAAGGGAAGCCAAGAATTCTGCATTCACAAAGATGCACCTATACTTTCCCCTTCTGGAGGAGTTGGATCAGTCATGCATCCACATCTGTGGGCAGAGTCCAGCACTGTAGCAGTGGGCGACATCCACCTTTTAGCCTCACACAGCTGTAGAAGACACACTGTCCAAGGCTGTCCATTTAAATAATCAAGCAAAAAAAACCAAAACACACATGTATCTTTCCCAGACCCAGTCTCTAGATCCAGTGCTGTTCACATCAAATATCATCACTCCTGGACACCACACCAGCACATTATGTTTTCAGATCTCTCCCATACTTTTTACTCAGCATTTTGCATTAATTGCCATAGGGAAAAAAATACATATTTTTTTCTTCTAATTTTGCAGCTTTTCTCCTCATTTCCTGCTGTGATCAATATCCTTTAGCTTATTGATGTGCCGCTTTCTTGTCATAAAAGGGTAGTATGCAAGCACAGCAAAACCTTAGTTTAGGCACAAAGGAATATAATTCTGAGTGAAAATTCAGATTTTCAGCAGATGCTTTAGCCCCAGAGATTCCTTTTACTGTTATTTAATCATTATGTTGCAGAAGCAGACAAAATCTCCACTAAAGAACCCCAGTTGTACTAGACACTATACAAACAGTGAGTTAAAAAAAGAACTTGTCTCCCTCAAGAACTTGCAGTTTAATATAAAAAGCAGGTGTGACATCTAAGCAGCAAAGAGGAAGATGGTAATCGTGGAAGAGAGTCTCTAGCTGGATTCAAATTGATTTTAAAAATGCAGGACACAAATCAAACCACTCTCTCATTCATACGCACTGCCCAATGGGGCACTGTAGCTGGAAGGAGGCAGCTGAAGTGGACTTCCCTGTCCCAAAGCAGGCTGCACTACACTACAGTGCAGCTCAAGGGTAGCTGTGAACCTGCCCATGTGCAGTGGGGAAGGAGGAAGGCCTGGCACACATGCAGGGAGCTCAGCCAGGGTGTGTGCAAGTTGGCAGTGAGTCATCTGGGAGTCCATCAGAGAAACATCTAAAATGTAGGTTGAGTTGAAGGGAAGGAGATGCAAGAGGGAAGAATCTGCTGGTGGCGCATAAAGAAAGCAGAAGAGGACCAGGGATCATCCAGAGGCAGAGAAATGAAACACAAGCAATGGACAGACCTGGTTTCATGCAGAAGTTAGACATGATAACAATCACTCTCCTTTTTGGGATTGCTTACTAAAACTCAGATAAGGCACATACAGTAACATAAATGCATAGGAATTCACAGAAACACATAATTGCAGGGGTTGGAAGGGACCTCAATAGATCATTGAGTCCAAACCCCCTGTCAAAGCAGGTACCCTACAATGGGTTGCACAGGTAGGCATTCAGATGGAATATCTCCATAGAAGGAGCCTCCACAAACTCTCTGGGCAGCCTGTTCCAGTGCTTTGTCACTTTTACCATAAAGAAGTTCTTCTGAATGTTAGTACAGAACCTCCTGTGTACAAGTTTTAGGCCATTACTCCTTGTCCTATCACTACACATAACCAAGAATTCATGCAAAAGGAAATTAAAAGAAAAAAAAAAAAAAAAAAAGACTTGTTATTTCTACCTTTCACCTTTACAGATCTGTCAGGTCTCTGCTCTTTCTTTTGCAGCATAAATACAAAACCTACCCAGAAATGTGTTGTGAAAGAAACTCGGTGATATAGTGCTCATTTGCAATACTGGATGAAAGGGATCTTAACAACCATCTAGTTCCAACTAAATAGACATGGCAGGGACAGCTTCCATGTAGATCAGCTGGCTCAAAGCCCTCATCCAGCCTGGCCTTGAACACCATCCACAGCTTATCCGAGCAACCTGTCCCAGTGTCTCACCAGCCTCTGAGCAAAGAATTTCCTCCTAATATGTAATCTAAATCTACCCTCTTCTAGCTTAAAGCTATTATCATTTGTCCAATCACTACACACCCTAGTAAAAAGTCTCTATCTTTTTTATAGTTCTCTTTAAGTACTGGGAGGTTGCAATGAGGTCTGCCCAGAGCCTTCCCTTTTCCAGGCTGAACAACACCAGCTCTCTCAGCCTTTCTTCACAGGAGAGGTGCTTTGGCCCTCTGATCATTTTTGTGGCCTTCCTCTTAACCTGCTTTAACAGGTCCACATATTTCTTGCACTGTAAATTCATATTTTCTCTTAGGTTGAAAGTGATAATCATGCACAGCAGTATGAAAAGCACCATGAAATACATGCTCCAGTCTAACTTGGATAAGACTAATGCTGTAAAGGCAAAAAAAACTAGCTGAGAGTAATTGGAATTGTTCACATGGAAAAGAGCTCTTTGATATTTGGCTCACAGCTGCTATGAATTGGAGGGACACTCTTTGTCCATTTCACTTGCTGACATCACACACAACCTACAGGATCCGGTGGCACTTCCTATTAGCTGTTCAAAGACAGGCAGTGAACAGCCTTTTATTTCTGTTCATTAGTTTTCATCTCAATTTATTTAAGCTTTGAAACTTCATGATCTTATTAAATGCAAACACCAACAACAGAAAATAGAGAAAATAAAACCAGAAAATTGACCTATGCATAAACGCAGCAGGCTGGACAAAAATTTCTACAGCTTTTGATCTAAATGAAACATTGCTAATAGTTTGAGTTTACCATTAACTACTGACTCATTTCAGTTGAGTTGACGAGTTGTTCTGGATGCCCCAAGAACACAGTCTTCATACGATGTGCAACAGCTACCTGAATTCCAACAACATGGCATTCAAATGTTTGTTCTTCCTAAGCTCAGTGACATCAATGTCAACCCCCTGTTCCATGATCTGCAGTGTCCTTTAGTCAGCATGCTAGAGGATATTCAAGAGCTGGGCACTGTAGGATCCCCCAGTGAAGACGCACTCCTAGGCATCAATGATTTTACTGCAGCAGAGGTTTGTGGCACAGTGTACCTCACTCTGCTGCTGGGTGATAAAAATTCCCCCTTTCCCCATCTCCTTTCTGGCATGCTTTTTCACAGAGACTTCAAGTGCACGTTAGCTGACTAATTCAGATGAGTGAAGAATGGGCAGAATACTCAGGAAATGTCCCCATCCAAATAAGATACTTTCTCCCATCTTTTCTTCTTTCCTTTGGGTAAAATCGCATCTTAAGCTATCTACTCTGTTCACTGAAAAAGGAATAATATTAAGGAGAGTGCATTGCTTATTTTCATGCTGAGCATAACTTACCTGGTAAACCCAATAACTTACCTAAAATGAAACAATATAGCTGATAAGGAGGATCCAAGGGAGATGCTGAAAAAAGATATGGGGAAAATGCTCATCTATTGTAGTAGGAATAATGTACAAGATTCAGATTAAAGTGTAATTTATTGCATGAGTCATATGTGGAAGCGGATGCTAAATTAGTTCCTGGGATGAGGAAGCAGCTGTCACAAGCACTGTGCTCTCTACATGCAAATGTATCCGCCCATACCGTAACGCTTCTCTCTGCTCAGGCAGCATTTTGTGGCTGGGTTTTAGGAGGCTAGACTCTACCACACAGCTGGAAATGCTGCCATACATTGTGCTGTCAGTCAAAAGCCAGTTAAGGCCAACTATTGTACACAGCATGTGCCTCGTGCAAGTGAGGACCTGCCTGAGGTCCTAGTGAAAGCCAGCGTGCTCCCTGACAGTAACTCCATCGAAGCACACACACCCACCCCAGGCCTCACCCCTCTGTGCAGCAAGAAAGAGGACAGTGATGCTCTATATCTAATTTACCTTGGTGGCAATGACACACAGCACTGAGCAGGCCTGGCTGCTTTTCACATAAATGTAGAAGCACTTGTGTGCTCGGGATTTGGGTTAGTGGGCACAGTGGGGATGGACGGACAACTGGACTAGATGATCTTAGAGGTCTTTCCAACCTTAATGATTCCATGAACAGGGTCCACAAAAGGCCCTCACCACCCTGGAGAGACAGTCAGAGATTAGGTGGTATCCTAGAGCTTCTCAAATGGCACTGAATGCATCGTGCCATGTAATCCTGCCTGTCTCACTGTAACGGATATATTTTCTTCTCAAAAGACCTTTGAGGGGTTTCTGAAAGTACACATTATTCTGCTTTTTTTTGGCCAAAAGAGGAGATGAGGCATGACAGTTCACAGGGAGTTTGCCCAGAATCCCAGTCTACCTCCAGAAAAAAAACTTTCAGAAGAAAACACTCCGAGTTCAGAAAACATCTGATCCGTGACACCAGAGGAGTGTCTCTGGTAAGCACCTTTCCTCCCAGTCATCTGGTACTTAGTTCAGGCCTGAGCCAGCTACAGGGTTACGGCATGAAAGCCAGGAGATGCTGGGTCACTGAGAAGGTCTGCACCATTTTGCATCATTTGATTCCTTGGACTTGTTGGTATCTTGCCCACCGTCCTGCACCACATGATACAGCCAAAGGGTGATGAGGTCATGACAAGGAAACAGGTTGAGATTTGAAAGGATGAAGCAAGTTCCCTACTCATCTGTGGATGGTAAAAGGTTTTATCACAGGTGCTGCTACCAAACAGCAATGCATCAGTGCTCAGATGTGCAAATTGAGGGTGTGACAACAGAGGTCAGGAGGTGTGCAGCAGTTCTTAAAAATGTCTCCTCTGCCTGTCAAAGACTCCTTTGTCATCAAAGAAGCTAAGCAGCAGGGAAAATGCAGTGGCGAATCTCATCCTGAGAATCTCACAGCATAAACTTCCCTTTGATTTTTGAGTATTACACTGCAACTGCATTATTTTTTTTTTTCCTGCTTGTGAAGCAGAAAATACAATGCAGAAGACAAGCAATTCCTTTTCCCTAAAAACACAGACCTTAGGAAGAGCTCATTTTAGAGTGATGCTGTTATCTTTTTAAGTTTGCATTTCTTTGTTCCTTCTGTGCTGCTTTATTACCTCTTTCTATCAGCCATAGCCAGTGATTTCTTAAATTCTGCCTCCAGCCACAAGGAATGTAAGCAAGTATAGTTGATGTAAAATTACATCCATGCCTTCATTCACTGAGCAGTGATTGTCTGTTGAGTACTTGCAGGAAAATTCTTTTTTTCCCCAATACAAATCCCAAGGCAGCTGAGGTTACACAACCAGCTTCATACTTAGTTTAAAATATGTCTCAATTTATAAGCCATCTGCAGCACTCATCATTAAATGAGAAGGCCACAAACAGGAAAACTCACAACCATGATAAATAATCAGGACTCAAATGAGCACTCTAGTTTGAGGCAAGAATCTGGGTTGATCAAAATGCTTCCTAAATGATGCCAGCAAAATGAATGGGACAATCATATCACAAACCACTTGTCTGAGGCAAATGGCCCACTTTCCAAAGTCAGTAATATGTTTTCTGGCTCAGGAAATTCCCAACCTGCAAATCATTAGAGAGTAGGAGAAGTATCATTAGATGCTAGTTCTCTTTTTTATTCTTCCTTAGGAATCTGCTTTGGCAACAAGATATAGAGGTAGGTGGGCTTCTGTACAACCACTCTTGTGTACTCATGCACAAAGCAATGGGTCTGAGAGCAGGTGCACTGCAGAAAGCAAGAGGCTTAGGGCAATTCAGTGGGTACCCTTATCCCAGCAAATCCTCTGTGTATCAAAACTACCATGAATTACTTCATTTACTTACGTTCTAATCATACAGGAAGAAATATGTGGGGAAGGCTTAATACTGAAAAAAGCAAATCAAAGGAATTGGATTCTGCACTTAGATCCATGTGTGACAAAGCTAGAGACAGTCCCATTATTGCTCACAAACAAAAGCACTCCCCACAATGTCCAAATGCATTGCAGGATGCGGCCACAACTGATACCACTGGAAAGAAATGAAGGACTCACAGAAATTGGAACCTTCATCTTTGAGAACACAAAGCCAAACGCATTTTTATCCCATGATGACAATTACAGGACAAGTGATATTTATTTGTTTGCACAGTGAAGACTAGGCAACTTGAGTCTCTCAAGATTTCCACCAAAATATGCTGATTGCCTTTGGGATTTAGATTTGCAGAGGTTTTTATGATTGCATTTCAAGGCACATTATGTGCATATACAGAAAATGCAGTATAAGCTCATCATTTTTGCCAGGCCCCAGAAGGTCTCTTTTGATTTTTTGAAATTAGAGATAGATGGATAAATCAGTGCATCCAATGAGTCCCCCAGCAGGATAGGATATCCTACTAAGGCATGCTTCCAAGACCTCATGTTGTCTTGTTTGGAGTGACACAGTCTGTGTGTGAAGACTACTCCATTACTTCAGAGGTTTCACTTTTATGGTCCTTACCATCAGCCACTGCTTATTAATGCCACCTTTTTAAACACTCTCATCCCTTTCTATTAATCTAGGGAAAAAAAAGCAGAATTTCAGAAGTATTTGTAAAAGAATCCTGCATCTCAGTATTTAGCCATAATAGTAAAGCTGAACAGGCTTAAGCTCAGTGATACCCTGTTTTATTAATAAATTCCTACTGAGGCCATTAGGGTTCTCCACACAGTAAAAGTAGCAGGCTTTGCCCCCACAGCTCTCCCACTAGAAGAATAAATCAGAATGCACTGGAGCAGAATCCATTTTGTCTAACATTTTTGTTGTTATTTTCTTTTAAATTTCTCATGTTTGATTAAGAAAATTTCCCCTTGGTTTTCTGTTCTCTTTTCATTATGCTTGTAGATAAAAAGCCTTTGCACGGCAGGAAGAAGAGCAACAATTTGCCAACTCAAGCTGCATTTGCCATCTGGTATCCAAGAACTCAGCAGACTGTCTGTTCCATCAGTGCAATAATATTATGTCGTTTTAATGACCCCATGCTCTGATTTGAAGATAAACAAGTTGGACTCAGATGATACAGACATTTCCCCCCTGTAATAACTTGCACTTCCTCTGCTGTTGTCACCAATTACCATGGCATTGATCACAGACTGATAACAAAGGTAGTAAAATTTCAGAAAAATCAGATTTTCACTGCTTTTTCTTTCTTTCTTGTACTTTCTTTAACTGGGTTTTAGATTGCTGCAGTGCCAGATGGATACAAGCAGTGCTGAGTAAGAGAACAGTGTCCAATTTCCCTAGAGAAGGCAGGGAAAGGGGGCAGTCCTACTCATAGACTAAAGCCAAAATTTCCAAAGGAACTGGCAATTCTGAAAGGTCAATGTTAGGCACCTTAAATGAGATCCGGTTTCCAAAAGAAGATATGAATGTTTTGAAATAAAAATGTGTTTTCTGAATCTTGGCTAGTCAGTGATTGCCTCTGACATTAGACCTCCACTATAATAGTGCAGCAAGTAAAACAAAACACAGATTTCTTACGATGAAGCCTCAAATCTGAAAAGGTTAGTGTGATGTGGAAGGACTACACAGCTTCACACTCCCAGGAGATCCAAATGAGGGGTTTAATGGTCAGTACCAAAGAGGAAAACTCAGTCTACTCCATGTATCTCACATTCCTCACTACCTGTCTACTCAGGTCTGCTTCTGCCTCCCGTGGCTCTTATTTACTGAAAGCCACATCCTTTTCTTCTTCTATCCCCAAGTTACTCATCTACTCTTGCTGCAGAGAACAGGATGTATATTGCACACTGGGGAGTATTCACAAATCTGCTTCTGTTTTCAAGGACAAGGATGACAAACTGAGTGCAGAGCAACTGTTAGTTTTATGAACAACCTATGTGTCCAAAGCAGAAGGAGAACATACACAGTGCTAGCTACTACTATATCACCTGCCACTAAGTGATAACAGTGACAGCCACTAGCAACCAGCTATTCATCTTCTTGAGAGTAGGAGCCTGAATAATGAAAATAAGGTGTAGGGGAGCTCACACAAAAAAAGACATTAACAGTCTTCCCTGCAAAAAAAAAAAAAAAAGGCTTGAATTTGCAGGTATTGTACACAGCAGCAGCCCTTATTAGACAGAGTAAACATGGGAATATTCAGAAAAATCATCATTCTTTGAGATTTAAAAAAAAAATTGTTAAGTAGCTGTAATATGCCGTGGCAAGGAGCAAGACAACACATTACACCAGTCTCTGCATCTAACCAGTGCAGGAAAGACAGGCTGACATCCAGGCCCCATTTTCACTGCTCTCATCATGCATGTGATGGCGAAGGAGGGAATACAGCAGAGGAACTGAGAGGGAATGAGCCACTGCAGTGCTCAACCAGGATACCCCATTGGAGAGCACTGCTTAAGGGCATGCTGACTGATCCACAGGCAGTCAAAAAGATGCCTAAAGCCAAGAGGAACATTACAAATATTTCTATAGATTGTGGGTAGGTTCTTCACACAGGATGAGTCATAAATTAACCAGTTGCACTTTGCCACATGATAAGGAGAAGAGATGATAATGGTTATATATCAAGGACACATTAATCCAGATCTGTCATAATAATTCCTTTCACCAGAATACGTTTGCTAAAAGAGTAATAAATAAAAGCTGAAAAGAAGGATATTGTCTGTAAGCAGGAGTCATGAATTTCAAGCCAGAAGGTGAATCTTGGCTACCATCCATAGTATAACAAACTTTACAAGCATCTATGTGAATTTAACAAGGCTACTCAAAAAGCAAGAGAACCTATAATGTGAGGTATTTGTGACACATCAGTTGAAAATAAGACAACCTTTACCTTCAAAATCTGCATAGTTTAGCTATAAGAACAGTCACAGGTAAAATGAGGTCAAGGGAATGGCTTTAGAGAGGGGAAGCTCCAGCAACACTGTCAGCAAACCAGGTGAAATCTGACAGTTAAATACTGCGAACAAACTTTCAGGTAATTACTACAAGACTTTCCTAAATAATGTGTGTCACAATGTCAAGCTTTTAGTTCAAATGCGATCTCACTTGTTACTTGGTGGCACCTTCAACTTTATAAGGATCATTTAGGATTCAACCACTGTACTGAATGCACTAGGATTTGGTAGCATTTGGCAGGGAGAGAGTGCCAAAGGAGTGGACTTGTGTCAGAGCTACAACTGATCAAATTGACCACAGTCAAATGGGGCTGCAACTCCCCTGGTCTGCCCATCTGTAAAATGTTGTGCCCTCTTACTGATTTATCTCACTGGAGAATAGATTAAGGGAATAACTCCAATATTGACCTTCACTTAAATGCCAGCTTTAGAAAGCTTTTTAAAGCTAATGGAAAGAATCACACAGACTTCAAGCTGCTTCATATCAGTTCCTAACTGAGAAATTGATTGTATGGTGGTGAAACGCAAGGCACAAACATATTAAAATATTGTCATTTAACTATTGTTGCTCAGGCTGAAAATACCAAGAATAGCTAAAATCCTTATCGTTTAAATCCTTCCACCTTGAACAGTGACTCTGAATAGTACAGCCTAAAGCCATTAAGATTCTTTTGTTCATAACCTTGCTTCTATGAAATGGTTATTAGAGAAATGCCATTGGGGAGGAAGAGATCTTGCTTAGTTTTCTGGAACAGGAACTTATTCAGAAAATAAATTCAGATTATCATCTCTTCCATTTTTCTCTAGTGCGTTTACTGATGTTTTGCCCACAGGAGAAGCTGATCTTTCTTGATGAAAGAATAAGCAGTTTGAAAACAAAACAAACAAACAAAAAAGTAGTTCAAAGAGAGAGCAGAGAAGTGATGGAAGATGTCAGCTAAAAGAGGGGGATGAAAGCTAATGTGCTACTGATTGAGGAAGCCATTTGTTGCTCAACTTCACACGCGTAAGATAAAAGTCAGGCTCACTTTCTGCGTATCTATTTATTTCACAAATTGTTTTAAGGTACACGTTTTTCAACACACCTACTGAAGCAATAACCTCACACGCAACATGCATCAGCCTGTGAAATGGAAAAAGAATCTCACAAGAAAACAGTCTGCAGAAATGAGTTTGCCTGGATAGAAAGATGTTACGAAGCCCTCAACATCACAGGGACTGATTCTGAGGCAATAGCTCAAGGTAGTACGGTATTCCTAGAAAGTCTTTGTACTCAAAACATGAGTGTTCTCAGATCTGTATTTTTTGGCCTCGTGACCAAAACCCCATATACTGTTTCAAGTAACCATGTCTCGCTCCTCATCTCTGAGCCTACCCACAGCACAGGGATGCCTCCTATTTTCAAATCTGTTCAAAAAAATTCACTTTGCCACACTCAGGTAATTTAGTTGATTTGGATTTAAAAATATGTACATATTTCTTCCTATCTTTTCCAAGCTCCTCAGAAGAGGGACATTTTGTTCATACATACATGAGGCATTTGGCAAGGCACTATGAGCACTTCAAAAAAAAAGAGAAGAACAGTGAAATGTTGCATATGCTTGTTCTCTCTGCCCAAATTGTCCTGGATTTTTAGTAAGCTTAGGCTAATTATTGATGGGTCTAGTAAGCCTAAGTACCAGCTATGCAACACTGGCTTTTAGAGCTCCCATTATGAACTTTCAGTACAGGTCTGGATCAACTTGCACTGCAGTTGACTGAACATTGTCACCAGAACCATCACTGAGCAAAGAGAGAAGAAATTACAATGCGGGTGCAGATGTGACTTTTGAGATTTGCTCTGATTCTTTTCAGTCATTCTGGAAACAGGGAAACTGAGAGAGTTGCTGTCGTGCTTGCCCTGGTGTTCATAGTCACGATAACTAAATAAAGCCAACTAGAAACCTGGGAAGAACATTCTTACAGGTTATGCTGCTCAGCTGGAGGCTACCAAGACTTGATCATGATTATCAGGCTCGATAATGTAACTGAAACTAATTGTTTTTCTTTGAATCCCTGGGCCCCTGTAAAAACAGTGTTTGGATTGACTTCCTACCACAAATGTTTGGAAAAGATAACCAAGGGATTTATAAGGGTTGGTGTCACAATTTCCAAACTAAAGGAAGGATAAGAAGCTACATGCAATTTGACTGATTAGCTAGGTTCACCTACTGAGTCAGTGGAAAGGCCTATGAAGACCAGTTCTCCTCACTTGAAGTAAGCTGTTCTGGTCATTGGTTTACCATGACAAACAAGGAATTAGCAGCTTACAGGTGTACATGCAGCCACCTGTAATAGTCACGTCAATGAAATGGACTGCATTAATATCTGACACAAAACCCACACTACCTACATTAACAGGAAGCAAAAATCTTAGTAACATTGATTTAGATATGACACAGGATAGTTCTTTGTTATGCAATCTTTCTACTTAGGGCTGCTACTGAAATATTATTTCATATCATTCACTCCTGCTAGGTGGCCTGGAAATAACTGGCTGGAAGAGGCTGGCTTAATGTTTCTTTTCTAGGGAGTGAGAACTCCTTTTGAAAGAGCGGTAGCCCCAGATTTAGACTGAGTCAAAAAGAGGGTTATATAAAACTCAATATCAGTGTACATGCTTTCAAGAGATAGCTTTTAGATTTCTTTAGGATTTGGGCAGTACCCCCATGGACCTGCTCTAAATTTAAACAGAGTAGTGCTGCATTACTGCAATGCATGATGCAGAATGAATGGTAACACAAACTTTCTTATCTTCTGCAACACCCAAAGCAAGATAGAAAATGGGAAAGCAGAAGATCATTATAACATCACCTCAGCCTTATGAGAAAATGCCATACTTCTCAGAGACACTCTAATTCATGCCAGCTATGAAAGCTACTGGATTACGAGTTAGCTATAAGCTGAACATAGCAGATTCTTGCAACCATGACATAGGATTTGTGGGAGATTGTTGGACGGGGCAGAATAAAAACTCATCATTGAATCAGGCAGTTATAAAGCAACTCAGTGATTAGTAGCAGCAGAAGAAACAACCTAAGTAAATCTTAATAGCCCAATAATCTTTTGATTATTCTTGACTTCCCATCCTTCTCCTACCTCATATTCGCCTCATGCTTATCTCCATTTCATGCTCATTATCATCATCAGAGACTGTAAGGTATGGACTACAGACACAAGGAAAAGTCTATCCCACAACCTGTTTCCAGCAGAATATTTACTGGAAGTTCGTTTTGTAATGAGCTGTTGCATATAACTACCAGAGTACTTTGGAAAGGCAAAGCTAGAGACCAACAGCAGCAGGAGAATGGGGAAGCCAAACCCCGACTTTATATTTCACTCCAACCAAGAAGCTGCTTACACTCCCAAAGGGGTGCCCACAACGCCTGTAGTCTTGCCCTGCCCCAGCTAGGACACACACTCAGATAAGCGGTGCAGAGAGGGAGTGACTCCCGTGTGACTTAAACCACTTCCATTTCCAGACCAAAGCATGGCATCACCCCTTCAGAATTTACATTGCTGTTATCCATCCCATTAAACTACATTTGATCAGATTAACTAACAGCAGCCTCTGTTTGCCAGTGAATGCCAGCATTAACTGTAACACAAAAGGAACACAGGCCTAAGCCCAATTTTTTTTGCAGATAGCAAACTTGTCAGCGGAGTGGGAGCGTTGATGTCATTTTCTGACTCAGTGGCAGTGCCTGTTATGGGGTCACCCTACATTCCACCACCATCAGCAACCCCTATCCAAATCTCACCTATTATTTGCTCATTGTCATTAGATTTTGCCTGGAGGAAGAAAGGAGGAACAAGCTGACATCACCTTCTTACTAACAGATGAGTAGAAGAGAACGATCTCTAATAAAGTCTTGAGTGAGGAGGGAGCTGATATTCTCTCAGGGTGCACTCAAGAGGACAGCACGTCAGTGAGCAGTAACACTTGTAACCTTTCAGGGGAGGCAGCTGTCTACCAGAGGTTGTTTCTGAACCCTTGAACTGCAGTTTGCTGGTCCTTTAAAGGCGTGGTCACAATAAAAAAAATGGCACTGAGGACAATCTGTAAGAGAGGAGTTTGTATGGAAAGGAAAGTCATTTGTGCCTGTAAAGGAAAACAACATGAACATCTGGGGGCATGTTGTGACCGGAGCTGCAGAGCAGTGTCTCCCCCCACTGTCCCCAAAGCCATCCGTGACAGCAGCTGAGGGATCAGCATGGAGCTTCCCATCCAGCTCCTGGTGATGACTCCTTCCAGCCTCCTGACAGAGGCCTGCGGCTGGATGTACACTGCAGCAGGTGAAAAACTAGAAGTATCTCATGCAATCAGCTGACCTGCTCCTCTCTGTGTGAACATTTTCTGATATGGTTTTCAACTGTTAGCAGAAGCATTTGTTACTGATTTTTTGCACGTGTGTTAAAAAACCTTTGATGAAGAATTCTCTACTGCAGCTCAGTGTTAGAGGTGATTACTTCAAAGTCACATGAGGGTTTCTTCCTATTTAAGTAGTTATGTGTGACTCTTGGTCTTAGGCTTCCACAGCAAGATTCCACAGTGTTATAAACTCAAGTTAACTTGCTGCAGATCAATTGCTACGTTAAGCTCACGTGCATCTTTCTGGCAAATTTCCCTGACAGGATGCTACCAGCAAAAAGCAAACTCAAAGCAGCAATAATTGGAGTTCACACAAATTCATTAGAAGATGTAAATACACATTTGTATCTTTCTTTATTTCCCCTAGCTGATGGGAAAAACTGTTAAACAAGTTTAAGTTAGTAAAAAAAAAAAATCTTGTTCATATTTCTAAGGCTTCTTTAAGACATCTCCATACACATTTGTTACAGTTGGTGTTACAGCTGCGCTATGAAAGATGTGCTCATTTTTCTCAGAAAAGGCCAGCATATTTCAGTATTACTTCCCAAAGGAACAGACTGATTTACCCATGCATAGCCACATCAGCCATTCTTCATAAATTACCAGTACAAAAATTAAGCAGAGGACAAAGGCAGCCCAGACCTTATGGCTCTGTGGTACGGTGGAGGTCTTTGCACTCGATAGCACCAATCACATCAGTGTTTCTGATATAGCACAGAGCAGTGCAGCTCCTTTAGGATAACCACACACTCTAAAGCACACACTAAAACTGGAGGCTCTCAGCAGCACTGAACCAGCAGGTTTTTTTTCTATTTCATTCTTAAAGTGCCACAAATTGAGTGGTGTAGTGAGGAGGAACACTTAATAAGAAAAGAGCTTATTTTTCTTCTATCTTCCTCTAAGGGATGACAACTGCCCAGAAAGCACTTACAGAACATCAATTGCAGCACATCCCTTTTATGTACCCCTCCCACTGTTGACTGCAGTCCCAAGCAGCAGCCTCCTATTCACTGACATGATATTCTGTTCCACATTTTCCTTGGGTACCCATTGCTGGCAAGCCTGCTGCTGCCTCTGCTTCCAGGTCTGGCACATGATTTGCATAGCTTAAGTCTTCCAGAAAGTCATTTTCCTTTTGCTAGCTGATTAATTTGCTTGCTTTCATCTATTTTCCTTGCTTAAAATCCTCTCAGGGATTTCTACCAGGCAGTGCAGGGGGCGGGATACCTTTTTCCAGTACAATGAATTCTGACCTTCACAGTGCTGCTATGCTGAGAGAGCTGGGCCATTTCCACGCTGTAAGCAGACAGAACTGCACAGAAGCGACAGTGCTACCTCACACCTCAGTCATCCTTTCTGCAGGCACCACTCACACCTCGTGCAGTGGGAGAGGACAAAAGCCACACTACGTCACACTGTATGCACAGGGAATGAAAATTCTTTTTCTCTACTGCAAAAAGGGACTGTTTATATCCTCCCAAAATGGGGCCTGTCTCTCTCATCCTTGGTGTGTACAAACATTTCCATGGGTCATAAAATCACACATTTTCAGCTACAGTGCTCATCTCAGTAAAAAAAAAATAATGAAATCAAATATCAACAAACAGAGACGGCCATGTTTGTATGGTTGTACCTATACACTGAGTATATCAAACAGGCAGCATTCTCTTCTGTCATCCGTGCTGCTGCAGAAACCTGGATACAAACTGGGAAACCTTGAGATCAGCAACTCGTACATCAGGCAAGGTGCCACAGGAAGACATGGAATGCGGGTGACTGGTTTCCCTCACATCCTCAGTAATATACAGTCCAGTAAGGATGGGTGGGAACTCAAGAGGGAGGACACAATAAATGATCATTATTACCATTTGTACACCATGGCCCCACCAGAGATACTGATGTTTTACAAAATTCCAGTTCACAAGGAACAGTAATAAAAGTAGCAAAATAAATTCATTTCACTGTTTTCATGCTGCTGGTGCAATACCATCTACTACACACTGGTAGTACCCAACCATAACAGAAGATCCAAATTTGCAGACTTTGGGGATTTCACATCTAAAACTAAATTCAGAGCTGAGCCAAGGCCAAATCCAAAAAAACAAATCTGACAGATCTCTGCTCTTTGCTTCCTTGTGAATTTTTACGTGGAGCAAAGCTTACATAAAACGTTCTCATCGTGTAGCTTTTCACAGCTTTATTTTTAAGCTGGTAAAGTTTTATTCCACTCTAAAAGCACACTGAGTGACAAGTTATCTGTTGCTTTCACTTTCCCTGAAGCATGGCTCAGTATAAACTCAGCAGTATCTATAGTGACCACCACTTGCTTGGATAGCCTGTAACTCAGTGACACCCAGAGCCAGGCTCCTGACTCAAACTTTGCTGCTAGCTCTTATCTCTTACAGTGGCATACATCAAAGCCTATGGCCTGAATATCTGCAACCGTGGAGGGCTTAGATCAAGAATTATATCTGAACCCTGTTATCCAGATTCACCTTTTATCAGTACTAATTTTGAAAATCGGGATCGTCAAAGTACATTACGCTACTCAGTAGTGATAGTGCTGCTGGTTCTGGTATCCAGACAGATGGAAGAAACAGGCGTTTTGAACTGCAGGTGAGCTTAGGCAGGCAGAAAGGAAGATAAAGCCACTGCTACCTAAACATGACCATTTCAGTGTCTCAGCCTGTCCAACTGTCTCTCCCAGCCCATATCCATTTAGCAATGCACTCAGCTGCACCATGACGGTGGGAACATCCCAAAGTTAAAAAAAAAAAATGATGATGTGAACAGCAGCCACATGAAGATTTCCTTCTGCTTCCGTGGAAGACGTGACGGCTACAAAATTCAGATCAAGATTTGAGTTTTGAATAGACTCTGGTTGGAAAATTCTTCTGCCTACTGCTCAACTGAGCTAATGGATATATTACTGGCTTATAAGTCAGATGTCTTCATTTTGAATGTGCTGTCAAACAGCCACTAAGTTATTCCTTTCTTATTTACTGGGCTAAAGAACTGTTTACAGAGTAGTTCATGTTTGTTTCATGTATGTTCATTTGCTCAAAGAAGCTTTGAAATTGGCCAGAGGCCAAGTGTTTGCAGATGGGTTTTATAACACAGAATAGTTCAGAGCCCGGATGGATACAGTTCTGTCCACAAACACAGCCTCCTTGGGGTTCCAGTTTTGAAAAGAAGAGTACAACGGAGGGAAGAAGAGTACAAAGAAAAGAGCCTCACTGTCAAGCCTGTCATGCGCTCAGAGCTGTTCTTGCCTCTCAGCAAATCTGCCCCCTTCCATCCTAGTCTGCTTATTAGTAGACAATTTAATTTTCAAGGAAATGTAAAACTACCAAATGTAAACTTCCATTTAGTCAGTACATTGCCCCCAAAAAACAAAGATCGAGGGTGCCTATTCAACAGAATTTAAACAGAGCATTAAATTGAATGCAGAGCTCAGTTTGGTCCTACAAAGCAATGCTCCATTCGCCTGCAGGATTTTCTATTTCTGTTCTGTTTAGGATAACAACAGATGGGACCCCTAATTCAAAGGAAGATCACAAGGCTTGAGGCAACAAAACTGGTCAAGAATGCAACAAAATAAGGTTGTTCCAAATGTAAGGGAAAAATATGTATTCTCAACTGAAAAAAGGGATGGAGTCCAGATGGCAGGAGAAGGTACCCTGGATTTCTGGAACATCAAGATCCCACTGTCTTTGCTTCCCCTAGAACATCAAGAAGTCGAAGTTAACTTGAAATCCACAAAGGGCTCTTTTCTAGAAGACCAAAAACTGAACATAGTAACCAGCTCAGAAAAAGAAAACTCACTTCTGTGCTACATTACAGAGATTTGAGAATTAGATGCCAATGCCTTCCAAAGAAAAACAGTACTTTTTCTTTCTTTCTAATCAGAAAATCAAAATGAAAGATGTCTTTTCTATGTCTTCTTGACCCAATTGAAACACTTCAGCTGACCCATTTGAAAACACTTCTTTTTAGGTCAATTTTCTATTAATTTCTCTCTGCTTCAGCTACCACACTGTCTCAGCGAAGCGATAGCTCACATTCTTCTTTCTTTTTTCTTCTATCTCCTTCCTCCTTCTGTGTTCTCTGATCAGATTTCATCTGCGAATATGCCATGGGACATTGTCCCTAGCTGAAAGACTGCTATGTGCCACAGAGATTAATCCAGCCACAAATTGGCAGGGAGGCCTAAGGCACTGCTATTGATCCTCCGGATGTGGTCAATAGGAACTGAAACAAAATGCTTTGACTTTCAGAATGAAAAGAGTTTGGAATATCTGATAAATTCATGACAAAATTAAGCATCTTCACTCTTTGCTGAACCTCTAGACCAAAACCATCCACTGAAACACTCATTTCCCACAGCACTAGGATTCCAGATTATGAAAAAGCCTCCCACGACTATCCCAGTTACTGTGCCACTCAAGACCTCTCAGCTGCTTTCTCTACTGCTTGTCCCAGCTGCAGTGCTCTCTCCTGCCACTGACCCAGTTCACCTGCCCATGGTTGCTGTTCTTTTGGAGCCAGGCAATTCCTTCACTAACAGACACAGGCAGCTGACAGGCACTGAGTTTGCAGAGTGAGGCAATTCCAGCCAAGGGTCTTTGCTGGACAGGCAGACCTCCCAGCTCAGCTAGGTCAGGTGGGTGAGACCAGCACCAAGCAGCCATAAAAAGGATTTCTGCCCTGAAACTTTCAGGGAACAGGGCCAGCAGAAAAGCAGCAGGCAGCTTCTTGCCTCATGGCGATGCGGTTCCTCGGGCTGCTGTGTTCTCCTGCAGCCATTTTAACCTGGGTACATTAAGGAAAAACCATCAGAGACACTTATGAAAGAAGTGGCACACTGAAAGACATCAATCCATTAGCATGAAATTAGCATCTCTGCCAAAGGCTTCCTGCATGGCCTTACAAGCAACACAAAGGAGCAGCACTTTCTCAGTGTTATAGGGGCTGGAAAAAAACAAAAACGAAAAAAAAACAACAACCATATTCCCCAGCATTCACATTTCTCACTTTCTTCATTCCTCAGTTCCCTTTCCACGTGCTTGCCAGCTGCAGACACTACTTAGGGAACATCAAGGGAGTCTTTCAGCAGGGTTAGAAAGCGGTCTGTCACAGTGTCTGTAAGGACTATTGTATCACTCCTCAACATTCTAGTTTTGCATATTTTTACTTTACATATATTTGCTTGCACTATGTCTGTTCAACTGCGAATTACTGAAGAGGCAAGAACACCCATAAGTGATATTTATTAACTGATATATTCTCATGAATGACTTAGATCTGTCCCTTTGCTGCTTGTATGTTTTTCACATTATCATCACGAGCACAATTATCACTTGTCAATAAAAGACAGCTGCCTCGGTGAATTTTTTAGTTCCAAGTGCATATGAAATGCATCCAGAAACACGTGCTTTACAACCGAAGCGATCGGCAAAATATTACATATTTTCATGTTCCCCAATGGCAATAAAATGCCCACTGAACAACTGGCTCTCACACATTGCGAGCTGGTGACCATCGGCACAGCAAGTTTGCAGTGCCCTCTGGAGGCGAGTCCTGGGCTTTTGGGGGGAGAGAAAATAGAGCGCTGCTCTAGAGATAGGTTTGGGAAAGGGGAGGGAGGGCATTTCAGGAAATGGTCTAGAAACACGATGAGCTTTTGATGTCAGGGTTCACAGTGGCATCCAAGAGGGCAGAATTTCTTGTACGTGTAGTCAATAACTTGAAGAAATCCATACAGAAATTCATAGCTTTGTTTGACCTGAATTTGCTCTATTTCTTACATACTTGGATATCCCACTGCAACCCTGAGAGAAACCTGGGGGAAAATATTTGAAAAAGTCTAGAGCCCTTTGGACACCAGCACTGCACTACAGACACATTTCATCCATGCTGTAATGAAATTCCTACATGAAGGCTGTTTGCTTCATTGACATTTT
>JAOWBP010001760.1:14249755-14283299 GCA_028571105.1 Tragopan temminckii | reverse complement strand
AGAAAGATCACTTTCTAAAAGAAGCAGATTTGTCTGCTTGTGTTTTTCTGCCATGCATTCGCTGTATGAGATAAGCACTACAGCAAAGAGGAGGAGGAAATTTGCCAAGAAAGAAACAGTGCATAAGTGTGTTTTCCAAAGATGCATTCAACAGTCCTCTTAGACCTCAAAGAGACTAAAACTTAGCAAATGCTTGTGGCCATAAAACATTGCATTAGGCAGTAAGATTTAAGGCCAGCAGCCAGCATTTCTCCAGTGTTTTATAATAGGGATTTAAAATCTTGACAAGTGTTACAAAGCCCCTTTAACTTGTAGTGCCAGAGCAGGCAGGTAGGGACTGGGTTACCCAACCTGACAAAGAGCCACACCAGTGAGGTCTCCATACAGGGTAAGAGCAAGAGCACAGTCCAGGCCAGCAGATCTGATAGCACAGATCTTCAGGACAGACTGCTGCCTGTGTGCAAATATGCATGTGACAGAAGGGCACTCAATGAGCTACACACCATACAGCCCAGCGTTGTGACACAGAAGACAGCAATGCCCAGAGCATGGCAGCAAGCCCACACAGCACAATGCAGACCTGTGCTTTTACTCAACAATTTTTAAATAATGAAATTGAAATTGCATGTAATGATGAGTAAGGAGTTCACAGACACAGAACAAATACGGCTCACATGAGGAAGGAGCATGTTAATGTGTTTCAAGAACTACTAATATAAAAGCAAAATACATTGTTGCATTCAAATTAATTAGCACCAGGTTGGCTTGTTTGCTTTGCAGGTACCCCAGGAAATAGCAGGTATTCTGCAGCCACAGAGCAAGACATGAAACTAGTCCTAGCGTGCCAGAAGGCCATGAAGTGATTGTGGAAGGCAACAGAGCTCCCTAAAAAAAAAAAAAAAAAGTTCAGAAATATTTCTGTAAGCAAACATGCTTCTCTCCATAGGAGTAGTAAGAGAAAAGAAGCAGGGTCTGCTGCACAGCACATATTCAGGTTGGAGAGTTTTCTAGTCTCAGACTGGATATAAAATAAAATGCACACTGCATAATTGAAACCATATAAATCAGAATCAATGTTTTTCAATACAGCAAATTAAGCTGGCTTTACAATCCATGAAGAACAATTACAGATCTAGGAAAGACATTATGATCAAGAAAATAATGAAAGGTGGGACATAGTTTTCATTTCAGGTAACTGATGGGTTATCAAGGATAAAATGGTCCTGGAAGAACACATATTCCATGTTTAGAACAACCGCATACCCACTGCTGCAACCCTCCAGTGGAACAGAGGTGCGAGTAACTGTGGGCTCTCTGGTTTCTCATTTCTGGAAGTGACTCATGAATTATTCTACTCCTTAGTGAGAAAGAAGTCGCTTGAAAACTGTCCCATGGTTGGGATAGGAGGGGAACAGCATCTCTTCATTTAATCGACTTACAATAAAGGCCGTACTCAGAGCCAGCCACTAATTAATAAATACAGTTGCATAAATAACAACCATCCTGTATGTGAATTTCTTTGTGCTGCCAGATGAAACACTGGGTCTTGGAGTATGCAGAATTGCTCTCTCATCTGAGCTCTGGCTTTGCAGCTGAGCACATCCCTTCCCACTGTGTACTAAAAGCTCTGGCTGGTTGCAAATGAATAAGGTCCAGATGCAGTCAGGCATAAAATGCTGCTGCCCCGGTGAGATCACCAGCTAGATCTGGTCCCTGTGCCCTTGTAGGGCTTCACAGAGGCTGGGCAGCACAGCAGTGGGATAGCTGTTGTAAACACTGTCTGGAGGTCTGTCTGGTCACAGGGGTCCCTGGCTAAACTGAACTAACATCATAATGACATCAAGTCTTCCATTTCCTTACCAAAATCATCAGGACGCATTCCCTGCTTCTGATAACACGTACCAGCAACACCACTAACTGACACAAGAGCAAGCAACTCATTCTAGCTGTAGTGAGTGCGGCTGAAGAGGAGGTGTAGCAATGCCACAGTTACCCAGCTCTGCTTTGGCCGCTGGAAGGCTCAGGCAGAGGCCAGCACAGAACCTGCAGTGCCTGCAGCCTGCCCTCTGGATACTCCTTACCTTCATGCACTGCTATAGGCTCCCAGGGTTCCCTAAGCTGAACACAAACAAAACTTCCTAGGCAAACATTACAATCCAGAGCTTTCTTGTGCGTTCCCATGTTATTTTAATGAAAAGTTTGACTACAGCTCAGAGCTTTGAGGAAGCTATCATACAAAAACATTTGGCCAAATATTTTTTGGCTTTTAAAGTTCTGCTTGTGTTCACAGCTGAGCCCCAGGCTTAAGCGATGAATATGTCCATCCTTACAACGGATGCTGTGGTTTTCAACAGGCTTTCCTGCTTCATGCCAGAGAGGAAAATGATATCACTTGTGAAGACTAATAGCTGGGTTTAAAATCACTAAGGTTAAGAATAGGAGAAGACAGTCTCCTCTTTAGTACTATACAGCATCAGGAAACTCATCTTGACAGTATCATCCATTCTGCATCTCATGCAAAGAAGAGAGAGAAGCTGATGTCAGAGACTGTACAGATCCTGTCAGGTCTGCAGATACATTTAAAAAGACGTTTGCTTATTTGAAGTTCAGCAAAATAGTTCTGTATGCACAAGGTAAGGTCGGGAGCTCTCTGCTAGGAACAGGAAAGAGCCTATCCTTCTATTGCACAGTTAAAGCACAGTTATAGTCATCTGTGACTGCAGGTTGCTCCTCCTTTGCTCAGAATCCCTTTCCATCAGCACGAGGACTATTTCATAGTAATCTTTCTACATGTCCTCCCTTTTGTGCTGCCCTGATGGGTTTTTTTTCCCCTTAGGGAAACACTGGTAACTCCACCAATTGCATCTACCTCAGAAACCACACTCAGCTGCAGCAGTGCTAATGCATCTATGCCCCTTGGCCATTAGAGCATGTACAACAGATTCAGGTCACCAACTCATCCTTCCAGAAGGCTACAGCTCATGGTTTAAGTCACACTTCAGGTTACAGAGAGCCAAGAGCTTAGGCTGCTCCTTTGCTCCATCATCTGCAAGGAAAACAAACATTTCTGCAGGAGTCTTCCAAAAGACAATCCCATAGTTTTCTGCTGCTAAAAAATATTGAGACTGCAATGCCTAGGAGAAGAGAGCAAATAAACACAGCATCCTTTCCAAGTAACAGGAGCCTGTAGCTTTTATTGTTGTTGTTGTGGGCTTTTAGTTTTGTTTCCAAAATAGGACCAATCAAGTATGCTACACTCTAGGTAATACTGACATCCTACGTGCTTCAAAATCAGCCCTGCCCCAACTAATGTCCAGACATGGAAATCAGGGCTGGCATTGATGACTGATCATCAATTTTTTGCTACAGTTATTATATACAGAATATCCTACATACATAAACATACTTTTGAAGAGTAAGATAAAGACTATTGAGTATTTCAAGAAGTTGGATTACAGGCTTTTTTAACCTTCACCTAGGCAAGGAGAGTAGGAAACAGTGTTGCTGAGCTAAGTCAAATAAATGGATTTTCTTTTTCTATTATTTTGCATTTCTTCATTTTGCATTTCCTTAAATATGAAACAACAGCTATGCTTTTGAGACACTATTTGAAACTTCCAATTTATGTTATCAATATGAATTTACAGATTTTAGAATTGTAAGAAACATACTTGAGTTGGGATAAACCAAGCACCAAGACCCAACCCAGCTCAAGTAATACGTTCATATCCTCTGGCCAACAAACAGCAACTGTTCCTGACTAGCAGAGCAGCCACAGAACTCAGGCAATCTTTACTGGAAGTGGTGCACTGGCCCTAAATGGATGCATGTAAGTGACCATATGAGAATGAAGCTTTGATACACTGCTTAGACAAACTCCTTCCATCCTGCTTTATGATCACAAAATCTCTGAAAGAAAAGCTTAAGAAAGACATCTATAAAAACTGCTCAAAATATTTAGCCTTAAAGTCTATGACTTCAATGGTTAAAAGATTGCCTGCATACCCTGTGGTGCAATAGAGAAAAGTATTGTATTTGGCATATAGCTTTTGACTTTTTAAAACATTTCTGCACGAGATAATGTCAGGGAGAAAGTCCATCAGCAGTACCATAGATTTATCTGCTGTTAATGGGGCAGGGTGCTCGGTTTTGCATTTTTGCAAAATGCAGTCACAAGGAAGAAAGAGTCCTAACAAAGAAATCCATGTGCAAACATTCCCAAGCATTCAGTGGGAGCCAATGTTCTTAAGCACAATAATGTAACGTAATGAGTAGAGCACTCCTTCAAACCATTTATTTCCAACTGGGGAAATCTGATATTAAAAATTCACACTTTTTAGAAAAGGTAAAGATAATTTCTTTCTATTTAAGGTGGATGTGGGAAGCTAGACTGAACTCTCTAGTCAGCCGACAGTAACATAACATATCATGCGTGACAGAAATGACCTGAACTAGGATGCATAAGTTGAGCAGGAATTTAGTTTCTGAAGAATACAGCTTTAAATATGAAAAAGGAAAAATATGGATTTGTTGGCTTAATGGTCATTGTCAAACAAAGAAAATTCTGCAATAAGCCAGGGTCACAAATTCTAAGCAGCTTAAGATAAACCCAGTTTACTAACATTTTTAAGAAGCAGATAAAAGCTAATTCCCTGTTAGGAAGCTAAACACTAAATTCATATTGCAAAAGCACTTCTGTGTTATTTTTACTTGACTAGGGTTTTCTGAATCCTACAGTAAGTTTGAGGTTTCTACTGTTTGTCCTCACTTCCTATCTGTGCATTAGTAGCTGAGTTTGCACTAGAAACCCATTACACTATAGCTCAAAAATGCAAGGGGGAAAACACTTAATTTCCTCCCATCTTTAATATCTTTAATGCTATTTCATGCCATCTATTTTATGTTATGTCTAGAGGTCTGGGTAATAGAAATGACTCATGTATCCCATGCTTAGCAAAAGAGCATGCTTTCTCTGGGTGGATAACCTGAACCATAGCAAAGCTATCTGACCCTTGCACTAAATTATAAACAGAAATTTGTTGCACAACCAGCCAGTTTTGGGTGGTCTTTGCACAGGGATAAGTTTTAAGGCTTAGCTTTGAATCTGAAAATGCACTAGATCAAGTGGTGCTTTGGGAGGAGCTTGGTATTTCAGAAAGCTTTTACAGACTTCCCAAGTGGCTGAGCAGTAGTTAAGGCACAGCCTCGCTCCCATAAAAGCTGTCTCTTTTCTCCTAGTAATGCATCTACTCTACAATAGAGAAATCCTGTGGGGTCCTTCCTTGGCAAGCATAGCTCTGAGCAATGGCACGGTGAAAGCTGAGTTGGCTTGTTCCCTCTTGTGGCCAAGCCTGCAGGAAGAAGGAGAAGTGTGGAAAGTTTTCTAGAGATGCTTTTTAATAGCATTCCCCTTAAATATGTCCACAGGGGACAATAAGGGGGAGAGGGCTTTGCCTCCCTAAAAACTAGAAAAACTAATGGGATATACAGAAGGCTAAAGCCAGTTAGGCCTGTAGCTTAGTTCTGTCAGCTTCATGCAACCAGGAACATATTTCACACCAGAATTCACAAGAAATGGGCCACACAACTGCAAATATCACCACTTTCTCAGCCAAATGCAAAACCAAAGCTGCTTCTTGAATATATAAATACAGTATGTGCATGTTTGTAACAAAGTAAGTGCTCCTCTGCATATGCATGAGGATGAGGAGGAATTCAAGTCATTCATTACCTGGTATGTTAATCCCACATAATTTAATGTGCTAGTGCACCCAGGCATCATAATGATAGCACAACCCAAAGACCAACATAAAATAAAAGACAAGAAGCCTATTTCCCTATGCAACAGTGCCTTTGTTGTTTACTTAGTAGAGTAACTTTTTAATAATGGTACAAACCATCTAGACATTCATTCAGTATTCGAAGAATGAAAGTGAATGCATGCCCTAAAGGCTTAAATGCTACGCAGCCAACAGCAGGCACACAATAACCCCACATCTGCAGACCTCCAGAAGAAGCTGGGTCATTCTTCTACACTGTAATGGCTGGAAAGAGGGAAGACTGTTTTGTTTAATGATCCCAGACCTAAGCACAGCAGGTGGATCAACTCTCCAAAATTTCATACAAAAGCTTTTCCCAGGTTATGAGTCAATATCATTTCCTTCTATGTTAATTAAAATAAACTGCAAGGAGTGTCCTATCTGACCAAGCCCCATTAAGTAACATTCTCACAACCTGGAGAAGCACGTTCAGCATCCAAGAGCTGTATGTATTTTTCTGAGGGAACAATCTATATTAAAAGGTGGGGCTGAAGATCCAAGTTGTCATCCCCCAGGCAGAGTTAAGAGGAACAGAAGAAGCAGAATGCAAGTGCATGACAGAAGAGATGCGGTTTGTAGTTAACAAAAAGCAGAGAAGCGGTTTTGCAAATAACTGAAGAGTGCAAGAGGCAGCTTGGAATACTAAAAGGCTCTGGCTAGGCATGGAACTAGTATTCTCAAAGCAGAGCTTTGAAGCCACATGTTTTAAAAGGAATTCATTAGAAGGCCATAAGGCTAATGAACACAGTTTACAGTCAGAGGAGCATTGTGTAAATAACTGCAACCACCTTACAACTCAGCATGCCACCGTGACGGGGGATAATTTTAGCAAATCCCGTTTCTGTGAAGAAAGTCTCAGTGCCAGAGCATTTTAAATCACAAATATTTTTAATAGTTTAACTAAAATGGACTAGGTCCATTTTGCACACTGCTGCCATGCTGTAATATCTTCATTTTTAAACTTTCCCGTAAGTAGTTGTTCTTGTCTAGAGGAATTCTTTGCTGAAATCAGGTTCCTCTTAGATCTCTCCCTACTTTCGCTTGTCCCTGTCAAGCTAGAGCCAGAGTTACTGGCAGGTATCTCAAGTATTCCTAATTCTGGGGAATTCTAGATGCGTTGCACAGTAAGGCAGCAAAGCCTAACCATGGTAGTGGTTATCAACAGGCAGTATGAGACACTACCTACCTACCTACAAGCAGCTCCCTCTTAAAGAGCAGGTTACCTTTTTCACTGGACTATCTTAAGCACCTGGCTTCTTCTAAGCACTGTAGATACAGCTACGAGGAAAAAAAGCTGGAGTCCTAACTCACACCACTGTGCAGAGAGAAATTCAACACATGGGGTATGTTGTTAGAATGGTTATTTGGATTGACATCAGACTCAACACCTGTTTCTTTTTCAAATGGCCAAAGAAGGAAATCTCTGTCCTGCAATGACCTCTCACAAAATTACTCTAAGTTCTTTGTCACAAGATCTGGTAGGAAATTAATATTTGTAACAGAATTGTCAAGGAGCAACTTCTATTTTAAAGTCTGATGGATAGGTGCATGTCATGAAGACACGTTCATGACAGAAGGACACACAGGAAGAAATTATCACACTGAACATTCATACAAAACATATTCTACATGTTTAAAAGTGGCACAATATCTCTCCTCATGTCTGTCAGACAGATAGATAGTAAATACACTGATCCCTATTTTACAGGTTATCTTCAGGTGTAACTTAATTGACTCCAGCATAGCTACCCTACTTTAAGTAGATGAAAGTCTTTACTAAAAGCTTCCACAAAGCCACCATGAAGATGGGTTATCAGCGACAGCACTTTATTCCCTGTGTCCCATGAACACACTGCTTAACCTCACCCAGCTTTGTTTTATGTCTCAGCAGGTAAGCCAGCTCCAAGGTTTGCCTTAGTGCTGGATAACAGCCGTAAGAACTCACTTGACTTCAATTATGTGGTATTTGTTTCACATGTCCAGCACACTGAGGCCATATGGGCTAGTAAGTATTTACAACATTTTCCAAAAAACCACTTCTGCATACAGTGGGCCTTTGATTTTGTGCTGCACAACAGTGACTCCCACTCTTCAACAAGTGGCTGGTTTGTTTCCATTGACTGTGGGATATTAATGCTGGCTGCCAGCTTGTTGGCAGACACTGAAGTGGTTTGAATTCAGCTGAACAGCTGTTGACTTACACTCCAAGTATCAGTCCTGGGTGTGAAAAAGCAGAATGTTCCAGTGGAAGGGCTTTTCATTAAGAACCAAAAGTGCTGCTTCGAGGAGCTGCACCCAGCCTCTGGCCCCATCAGGTTGTATAACACCAGATCTAAGGACACTAATTGTTTCCCCAAGCTCAGAGACTGTATAATAACAGGTACTTAGGTCAGACAACAGTACTTCCTGAGTTACATCACAGCTAACCCAATACGCAAACAGTTTTCGTTAGTGATAGCACAGACATGCTTGGCTTCAAATTTTACATCAGCTGCAGCATTTCTGTGAAGTCTGATCCAGATCCTTTTTGCAGCTTGCCACAACCTTACAGAGAGAGCAAATTATTTTGAAATGTATCCAGAGGAAAACAGTTGAGACCACATCTGTTAATCTTGGACCAAGTACTAAAATTACTTGAAACTCATCTAAATCAAACTTCCTAAATGTTTAAGGAGTACTTGTTACCTTGTGTGACTCTTGATAACAACAGCTACAAATGCAGTAAGACTGTGCCATCCATGAGAACTCAGATTGGCACATGTCAGGTTCTGCTCTCCTGAGGAGAAGTTCCCAAATTGGAACCAAAATTGGAATTAATTCAGACTGCCATTTCTTATCAATCATTTCACCTGTCATGGACTTCCAAACAGTTTTGTCTTCAGACTCACATGAACTGTGGAGTGTCTTATAGCCTGTAGTGTTGCTCTATGAATTAGTCTCTTATAAGGATAATTGGCTTTCAACGCAACTTCCCAAAATGCCCTAGAACACTCAAGTCTTCTAATCTCTCTGTGATTTCAATGAAGAAAGGGTAAGTAACTTGTGAAGTAGCACAAAACACATCAGAAACACATCCAGAAATTAAATCTGAAGGTTCAAACACTCTGCTTTGTTATCAACCTCTAAATCACCCCAATGCTCCCATGAAACAGAACGGCTTTTTCATGCCAGGTGACAACGCACAGCATGCTGGCATCAGCTTGCTGCTGGCCACAGCAACACACTGTCTTGTCTGCATTAGCGTTGGGCTGATTTCAAGTTAAGTGTCATGATACGACAGCTCATAGACACATCTCTTGTGTACTACCAAACAAATGGTTCTTATTTGGATTTTGCCTTCATCTCTCAGGGTTTCACACAATCTCACAAGGCATCAGTTTAACCAAAACCATCATCTAAAACGCCCCAAATGCATCAGACATTGCCACCCATGCTTCTCCCACATTGTTGTACTTAATTCAACCTGCTACAAAAAAAAAAAAAAAAAAAAAAAAAAAGAAGAAGAGTTGGTTCCCACTGACCCTCAATAAAGCTGCCATTTGGATGGTGATGTTTGCACCATGGCCTCTGGTTTGTCTGATATCAAAACCACTGCAAGGTAACATGGCCATGATGTTTCAGGATCGCAACTTTTCAGTTGCTACTGGAGCAGAAAGAACATCTTGTCCCCTCCACTAACACAGTGGCCTTAGCTTTCCTTGCAACAATGTTTTGATGTACTCATAACCTCAGTGCCTCTCATCCCTCCCTAAAGCTGTGAGCAGTACATTGGACAGTTTTCTCACTCATCTTTGGCAGGATTTTAACCAACATCCTCAGCACTACATCTAGATGTCCAGCTCCCAGAAGACATTCACTTTACTGGAAGATGATATGCTGAGAAAATCACCCATGGTTTTCCACTCACTCATTAAGGGAGCAATAAAACATCTGTATTCGTTTACTTAAACTATTAAGCCAGTAAGGCAGAAGGAAGTGACTTATACCCATATTTAGAAACAGAGTCTGTTCAACAGATCACTTAAGGAGTGAATTTACAGCAGGCAGTATCATCATAATACTGGTATTATATTCAGCTCCTATTAACAACCAGGAAGAGCTATAGCATGAAAGCACAAGGCAGAGCATTCCTTTCAACTTCCCCACTGAATGACAGAGTAATTCAGCAAAGCAGTCCAATTCTTTGTGAACTCACACAGCTGTTTGACACATAAATGACCCTACTCATTAGCAGAGATACTGACAAATTGTATCACAATCAGAGTCAGGCTTTTAGTACTGTCATCCTTTCTTGTGAGGAAAGGAAGAAGCCTTCAGACAAAAGCAAACTGGGTAATTGTATGCTTAAACCTATGGCAAACAGCTTCCATTACAACACAGGACTTCAAGAAACATTGAAATTATAATAAAAAGACCTGCACCACACCAGTTCAAAGATTAGAAGTCTTTCCATGCTGCTTTATTGATTACTTAGAAGCAGTCTGATATATTTAACTAAGAATCAATGGGAAAAATAAAGGAGTGCCTATTTGACTCAGAGGAAGAATTTCATTCATGGGATAAAAGAGCCTAATGAGCCATTTCAGCATTCAAAGACAGCTATTAGTGATGAAGGAATGAAGTGGTTTTGTAACATAACGATGAGCACAGAGCGCAGATGGAGGAAATCATGTTTTGTAAATTCAGAATCCGGATTTTTTTAATCTGTAAATACTCCAGTGGTATGCTTCTCTGCAATATTTAGCATGTTCTAGGGTCTCATTCAAGATCTTTTTTTTCCCCAAACGTGGCACCTGCAGAAATACGCCTCAAGTCAGTAAAAGCACTTGTACGCAGTTAGAGATCACTCCCTCATATTGGCATGCTCAGTACATCCTCTGAAGAGAGTCAACATTTGGGGGTTCTTCAGTGCTGCCTTCAACAAAATAAACAACTGAAGGAGGCTGTGGACTGATACAGCTATAATTTGCAGCTCCATCTTGAGACAAACTGATTTTAAGAACCACTGTGCAATAGTTAAGTTTCTAGCCTGAGAGTAGGGTCAAGGTGGGGACTGACCAAATAGGACTGACCAAATAGGACTCTGTCCTTCCAGTGTGACACAGGTGAGCAGGGGATGACGTGAGGACTGGTATTTCACACGGCAGTAATCAATAAACTCAACCAAGCACCAGGCAAAGATCCTATAGAAGGTTTCCTTTTGGCTGTCAGCAATACCCATTGGTCAGACTAGATGATCTTCAAAG
The DNA here is from genome assembly GCA_028571105.1 of Tragopan temminckii. Classification (NCBI taxonomy): domain Eukaryota; kingdom Metazoa; phylum Chordata; class Aves; order Galliformes; family Phasianidae; genus Tragopan; species Tragopan temminckii. The sequence continues at coordinate 14,272,234 of JAOWBP010001760.1, read as the reverse complement.
GTCTTTTCCAACCTTAATGACTCTATGTGTTCAGGCACCACCACGTTGCTTAGGGAGCGGGGGGAAACAAACAACAACAAGATATTGTAGGTACTTCCTGAACATCCACAGCATTATTGTGCCTTTTTATAAACCATCAACTTGCTCTGATAGAAAACCAACCCAATCCAGTAATACTGACTCATTTACTGTTCGTTGAATAAATCAGATACTAATTAACAAACAGTCCTCTAAGCAGAGATACCAACACAACATAGCTCAACACATAGTGGGGATATGTGCTGACTCAGAGAACACAAAGGCTTTCATAAAAGAAATTCATAGCTGGCCTTCCAGGGCTCCTAAACCTGAGATATGAATGCAGATGTGCTGAATAGAACAGTGGTCCTGACATGAAAAACTTGGTGTAACTAAACTACTTTTGCTATAAGGCCATTATTGTGGCTCTTGGGAGCTATTTTGATATCTACAGTTAAAGTTGCCCAACACATTCTACTAGAAGATGCTGCTCTTGGTTGCAAAGCCACAGAACTTTGTCAAAGTGGATAGCACTTAGTGTGCACAGCTAGGATGACAGTTACATGAGGAAAGAGTTACATAGCCTGACCATCACTCTCAGCTCAACCACATACGTATCTCGCTAAGCTGGCCAAAATCAGGATGCACAGCCACAGTCTCCTCTACCCACGTCAACTCCGGAATGAGAGACCTGCAAGAACACAGCATGGCTCTGCCATGTAAGAAATGAAGCAGTTCAGCAGGGAAAGAAAAAGAGAATATCCTCATTCCTGATAAAGCCTGAAAAAAAAAAAAAAATTGTCTGGCTCAAATGTCCATATTTTCCTCAGGCAACTGACAAACTCTAAGCAACATATGGTTTAGACCTAACTACTCTAAAGGTTTACACCTCAGAATCATTTTCTTCTTCAGCAAGATCAGTGCACAAAGCTCCTCCTTCCTCAACTCCTGGCAGACCCCAGGCTGCTCCCCACAGCTCCACTTCGTTTTGCAGTGCCACTCACCAAGAGTTGCATCAAAGCAAAAGGGTGGGGCAAACTGGATAACCAAAATGCCCAGATGAAGAAACCTCCCTGATCAGCATGAAAGGAAAGCGGTTGCTGGAGCAGGTAGAGAAGTTGTAGCTAGGGGAGAGGCAGCTGACTTCTGGAAGAGACAGAATGTAATGGCGAAACACCCCATGGGCAAAAGAAGTGGAGGCAGCATTATTTTGGTTTTTCAGCAGGGGTGCAAGAGTTTATGATGCTCATTAGAGAATGGAAGCAGAGGTTTAGTGAAATAAACAAAATAAACAAGCCTCCTTTACACCTAGGTATTTATGCCTCTTTGCAGATGCCTGGCAATTCTTTCCCTGACAGAGTGGATACCCTGTCTGGAGCACTAGTGACACATTTTGGGATAAGCATGTCCTAGCTGGATTTAAATGATTCTTTTGGGAGGACATCAATTATGACTGCTATGTGACTGCATTTACCTTTTGAGCACAGTCTGGCTTTGCCTGGAGTTTTGTGATCTGCAGAATTTTTGCTTCTGGTGATGATATACTTTGACTTTTCTCCTTTTAATCATATGTATGCAGAAGTTGCATGGCCATAGAATGAAAGAATAGTCCTTTCAAGGAAAAGCAACTCATTAAAAGACAAAAAAAAACAAAAAGGTAAGCTTCCACAATGGAGAGAGATCATCAGCTAATTTCCCCAGGGATCTATACTGATATTCATTGTGCTTACAAATAACTGGCAAAAGGTGAGAAAGTTTACTGCTGATAAAAAATTACTTGAGATGGTAAGAATGAGGGTAGATTAGGAAGAATTGCTAAGAAGCCATTGAATACAGAGGGACTGGGCAACAGAATGGCAGACGAATGATAATGTAGGCAATGTTGCATATGGAAAAAAATTCATAGCTTCACATAGGAAACTATGAATTCAAACCTGATAATTATCAGTCAGGAATTACAGTTTGGCATTAGGATTTTAAGTTCCATTAAAACAGAAATTCAGTAAGAGTCAAAATAGCAAAAAATAAAATAGAAGAAAAAATAATACATATCAAAAAGACATGAACAACAAAGAAAACCTAATTATCTGACTATGAAATCTACGGCTCTTCCACATCTTCAGTACAGAACGTGGTTCTTTTCCCATAATCTGAAAAAAAAAAGCTGCATTAGAACAAAAAACATTCAGAGAAATCTAACTACAATGACCACAGCTACAGGACAGCTTCCATACAAGGAAAAATTTCCATACGGTCCTTGTTGTAAGGGGTCATCTTAGTGCAGGCGAGACAGTGATCTACAGATCAAGAGCGGCTAGAATCAGACAGGTAGGCATTAATTGTGCACTGTCTTCTCCAATACAAAAATGAATGGCCATAAAATGAAGCTAGAAGAAGACAGCCAGAAGGTAGAGGAGATGGCTGGCAAGCTAACACAACAGGTAGTCAGCCTGCAGAACTACTTGACAAAAGATGTTGCTGCAAAAGGTTTAGAAGGGCTCCAAGTACTTGGGCCCAAGCAAGTACCTGGAAGAGGGATCTATTGAAGTGAAAAAGTACTTGCAATGCTTTCCACTTCTTTATTCTTTCATGTGCCTGTTCTCCAAGTAGCTGCCAGTGGCAAGCACTGGCAGACAACAGTGGGGCAGATACCCTTTGTTCTGACACAGCATTGCTGTGCCTCGGTGCATCTCCTGTCTTCTTTCCCTTACTTTTGCTGGGTGACATAGTACAAGCTGTTTGCTTCTGGATGGATCAGATGTCCTATTTTTATACACACTAATGAATAAAAATTGAAAAAATTTCAAAAGCTCATCTTCCACACTACAAGGACTGCACCACAGGCCCAGGAGTGACTTTACCTCCTGCCTGGAATATCTGGCAAACCATTTTGTACAGAGCTGATGATAATGAACTCGTTTTCCTGAGAAACAGGAGCTTGCAATTTCTCTGTCCAGTAGGAAACTCATATAGAATATGTTTAAGCTTGCAAGAGAAAGTGAGACAATTGAACTTCAAAATCAAAGGATTCCTACCTAGATAGAAAAGCCATCTGAGCTAGTAGGCACACACAGTGGAAGAGTTAAAAGACTGTTTATCTATGAAGAGGTTTTACCTAATCCTCATGAAGAATTTTCTTAGTACAAGAATGACCATATTGCTTCCCCGTGAATAGGATTAAACAAATCTTTGCTCACTGAAGAAGCTGGACGTGCACATATATGCAGCACAGATATTCAAGGGTAAAGAGCATGAAGACTGGTAGAGGAACATCAATGCCAGTTTTTCAACTTCACATCTGAGTGTGAAAGGGCTGCTATTAGAAATAAATGAATGACTCAACAGCAGTCAAGCATCTTTCAATAGGGTTCTGCAATGCAAAATTAAAGTCAGAATGTTGGCAGAGGTCTGCTTGGATAGTGTCATATCAGGATACATCAAATAAATCGTCTTACCTTCACCTTCAAGCTCTGACTGTGATTGGCCTGACAGGGAATTAGTGAAACATTTTTATCTGCTGACTTATTTATTGCTGAAACACTCTTGTTATAGTCTTTGAAATGTTGTTCACAGTTCTAGCCATTTTCTGACTTAAATTCAGTGACATTCCTGCAAAAACATTCAGAAGCAAATGACCATAATATGTTCTGCAGACATAGGAAATACCCTGAGGAGGGAGTTAATGGGAATGAACATAATAATGCTCTTTGAGGAGAGTGAGATGTGGTATATATTCTATCTTAAAGGATTTTAACTGAATCCCTAAAGGTTCTTTATGTGGGAGAAGTTCTTCTGTTTAAGTGAAAGTCTAGTTGAATTTGAAAGGGCACTCTCATTTTGTTCTCTTCCTCCAAAAAGGGTGTTGATAGATTTGTTCTATGCTATTTTGGTTCAGGTTTTTGTAGGATTCTCATGGATGTTGTCTATGTGTTTTGTCTACTGCTTTACTCACAGTGCATCAGGTGAACACTATTGCTCATGTCTTTCTCCATAATTAGCCAAGAGCCAAGGTAAGTTAATACCTTCAGATTGCAAATGCCTTACTTAATGTCCCAAATATTGTCCCATCACACTTTGGTAAGCGCTGACAAGAAACAAGGAGCTGCAAATTTCAGACTTGAACACATGATCTGCCCAGTGGCTTTCACTAGCTTTTTTTCAGGCATTTAACTTAGCTTAGGTTTTTTGTTCAGTCAACCATTTCAACTTCCTGACCATCGGTGGTTTCCACATTGAAAAATACAAAAGTTCAAAAAAGAAGCATCTGACTTAGAAACATATTCACCAGTTCCAAACAGGCAGAAGTCAGCACAGTGCTGCCCACACACTCAGCAGCTTGTGTGAACATGCTGGGGATGTAGTATAAAACAAGACCTGCATTCCTTTGGGCTGATTTGTCTTGTCTTTTCCATTAGTTTCAACTCTCTAGTTAGGGACACGAAGCAAGAAACTTTGGCATGTTAACAAGCCAATTTCAAATTCCCTTGTCTAGGCTGGTATCACTCACCTCTGAGGCAAGGCTATGATTACAAGGCACCGAGATCGGCCCTGTGCACTCAGACATTCTGCAGAACAATTCTATTTCTCCAAACCAGGTCACTGCGAGAACAGGGATAGGAACTTTTCTCCAAGAACCAAGGGGCAATACTTTTCTAAGAAGCAGAACACCCACAGGGTTTTGCAGGCCTCCACAGAGTGTCTGTATCAAGCGCCCAACTGCTGCCTTCTTGGCCTGTGTCTAAACCACTTCCTCTACCACTTCCATGTTGCCTGCTGTTTCAATATAGGCTGTGATGAGCCTCAGCGTGAAGGGTGCAAAGCTCACAGAACGAGAACAGAGATTGATTATGCTCTCACTCGAGTGAAAAAAGAGAAGAAATCTACTCTCTGGCCTAAATGCCCCAGGGTTAGACTGAATCTAACCTAATCCCTCCTTCAACTGGTAGAGGAGAGAGGCTATGCTATATTCCTATGGGGTTCCAGAAATGGTAGGCTCCTTTAGCTCTCCACGTACATTTACAAGGCAAGGTAATGTGTGCTGTTGAATAAACCTTAGCATGCAAAGCTTACTGACTCTACTGAGATGTACTGACACGTTTTCTCAGCACATTCTTGTGCCCACCAAGCAAAAATGGTGGAAGGAAGAGAAAAAAAATTTATAGAATTCTTTCTAGTCTCATACTAAATATACAGAAGCTTTAGTTTTGTGCAATAACTACATCTTAGCAGAAGCAGCACCCTGAGCCCACCAAGCAAGTATGCTTCATCCAGCTCCAATTAAAATACTAGGAGTTTATCACCCACTGAACTCACTGTGCTTCAAGCAAAACCTCTCACAAAGCTGCAAAACAAATCTAAGATCTCAATGATATACAGTAAAACTCTTTTATGGATCTTTTTACTGCCATGACTACTCATGCCTTGCCACTGTGAAGTTTCTGCATTGCTTCTGTGATCAGCTGTCAGTTATGTAGATGAGAGGCTTGAAACTTCATCAGGATCAGCAGTTTAATTTATTTCTCAAATTTTGCAAAGAGTTGTGAAGAAATTGGAGCTGTTCTTCAAGCTGTGTACAATTCAAAAGCAAATCCGCAGTGCAAACTTTTTCTACCCCTGTAACTTTGAGAAAGGAAAATCCAATCCCTTTAAAAAGACCAAATACTACAAGTCATGCTCCAAGCTTCTTAGATGGCTTCAGTGTTAAGTGCAATAGGCAGATCAAGAGCTCACTGTTAGGAAATTGTTTTGCAAAGGTCATTTCATCTCAGAAATAAACCATGAAAATTTAATGTTAGATTTTTTTTATAGTTTCATTTGATGACTTTTTATAGCACTTGCCCATCATTTTGTTGTTTTCTGCAGCATAATAATTACACATCATAAACTGATGATTAACTGTACAGAGGGCCAAACAGCATCAGCAGCTAAGATTAGCATAGGGAAGGGAAGAAAGCTCTTCCTCAGCACTGGATGCTGAATCTGTTTCTAGCTCTGTCCTTCTGTACTATGATAGTAGCAGGGATCCACCAGGTTCATGAAGTACCCTTTTGCATAGGGGCTTTCCCTTTCAGTCGAGCCTAAAGGCAGCACACCCAGAAGTGTTTGGATGTACAGTATAATCACTGAAATGAGCAACCACTGAGAAGCTTCTTCATCCTTACCAGTTAACGAAAAGTACCAAAGCAAGAGATGGAAGGTAGAGCTACACAATTAAAGAAAAAAAGGTAAGAAGACAAAGTTCATATGAATTAAGCAGGTAATCTTTTCTCAGAAGTGATATTTTTTTCACTGCCAGTAAGCTGTCAGAATGCAAGCCCTTCTTCAATTATCTGGTAAAAAAGCATGAGGCTTCAAAACATCAGCTGCAGGTGCTGCTACTTGACTTTTCATTATTAAGCCAGAGGCCCTGACAGGCAGCCCGGTGTTTTCAGAACAGACTGACTCCATCAGTGGAGACACCTGGCCTCGTGTTGCAGTGTGAGCACAGCATTTACACCAATGGTTCAGATCATAAGTCAGAAGCAGGGCTTGCTCCTCTTGCAGTGTATGGTCACTCTGGCTGATTTATTTAACAACCATTTAGATGGCTCCTACGTCAGCCTCTCAAGCCTTATCTATTTCGGTGTTTCTGACCAAGCATCTTATTAACTTGGTAGCTGTCAAAAACTACTGTTCTGATTGAGAAGGAAAAGAGATGCCAGAATTAAGGGAAGAAAAATTATAAGTCCTTGACAAACAAATTAAACTGCACTCTAAATCTTGCATAGCTGTTTGAGAATCCAGACCAATCATTCACATCCACAAAGATCTCCCTGACTTTCAACCTCAATTGAATGGCTGACACAGGAGCTCTGCTGGTAGAGGAGAAGGACAGGCAAGTTTTGAAATATAAAACTGGAAAACTTACTGGTCTCCCAAATGCATAGCCATGCTCTTTACTGCACATTAGCAGTTCCAGATGAAGGTCTGTAAAAAAGCAAATGATGAACGTTTGAGACATTGATCACCAGATTAATTAGTAAGCTCAGTACAAAAAAAGAAGAGTTTGACTGCAAAATTCAACCCTATGCCCATATGCAGACTTTCCTAGAATCCAGCAATACTCACCTTCTGGATCAGGCACTTGCTGCTATCCCCTGTTAGCAGCAGAGGTATCAGTTCCATCCTTTAAATTACAAACCAGGTGTGGAACCCAAATATAAGGATTCACAGATCTGGTGTTTTGATTTGGGCATCGCAAGCTCTGAGAAAAAACAACAGTAATTTTCCCTTAGAAAAACTGTTCCAGATCTGTTTTGTTTTTTTTTTTTTTAAAGAGAGGAAAGACAGAAACGATTTAGTTTACTTCTAATGACTTCTACAGGATACAGGGACTGCTAAAGTAATTGCATTTTATTTTATTGCAGAGGCAAAAGAGGAGTAATGCAAGTAGGAAGGGTCTCTAGATATCCACCTTTAGCAACAATGGGCAGCATATACAAGTGCTGAATTAATGAGAGTTCAATATGTGAATCAAGTGAGGTCATCCTGTGATGCTTGGTGCCTCATTTGTTGTGTTAGAACCACCTCAGAAGGATACTGCATTTCATTTTGACAGGGAGATCTAACCCGAAGAATAAAAAAAATATTGTGGAATGGTGGTTGCATTAAGACAAAGGCAGTCACTTACCCACAAGCACACTAAGAGCAAGAGCAGCTGGAAGGAACCAAGCTCATATTTGATGAGTGCCAGGTCCATGGTTATACCCAAGCCCTCTTTTTTTCCTCCAATCAGGAGGAAAGTCTTTCCAGTACTCCTAGACTGTCTTTCAGTGAACAGTTTTGCTAGAAGTCATGAGAATTATCAGATTAGGTGAAAAATCTGTAAATTCCTGTAAAGAGCACCTGAACACATATCATGGGTTCAGACATTTCCAAAGAACAACCTCACAGGCAGTGGTGCACAGGGCGCTTGTACAAGGCACAAGAGGTTCGTCACTAGTCCTTTCTCTGACAACAGAAGGAATCAGAAATTACCTCACTGACCGTGTTTAGATAACCAGATTGGAAAAGGAGTAGAGAAGTATTATGCAAAACATGCATATAGTTCAATAGCAATACAATCGCTGTTGCTTTTGCTTTACTGAAGTCTCATGGAATTCAGCAATAATAAAATTATTTAAAACTGACCAGTGAGGTAGCTTGAAAACCATTTTCTCTACAAAACACTCACCTGCAGTTTTTTCAGGAGAATGTTTTAAAGATGGCAACTTAAACCAGCATTACTGTGGATACCTTAACTTTGAAGCTGTCCCATTTCTCAAGCCATAAAAAAGACAGACAGCAAGAGAGAGAGACTTACATAAATCCATTCCCATGGCACTCAAGAGCATGAGAGAACAATATCAACACTTGTCAAGCTAGATGTAACAGATACGAGAGACTGGCCACAGATAAAAACAGAAGTCGACAACTGAATTAATACCAACACGGGAAAAGCATTCAGAGCCTTTTACCTTTCCCTTCTTTTTGACAGTATAAAAATAGGGGTAAGCTTTCCATCCATTCTTCTTTAGCATGGTAACCTGTTTAGCCTAACATTCTTGTTTGTTTCTTAATTATAACATCCCTATATTCACTGATCATACAGATAGTATGTGGCATTTGGTGGATGTTGTTTTTAAAACTGGTGTACCCACATGTGAATTCTAATTTGTGCTAAGGAAGTGTAAATAGAATCCAGAGAAATAGGTGCAAATTCATCCACAGTGTGGGATACGTGATGAAGTCTTCAACAACAACAGATGGGAAATGTAGGTATCACGTGGCAGATGCCAATCAGGAAATGACACATCTGCAAGTTCATCTGAGGTGAAGAATTTTGCCAGAGAACGCTCACACAAGAAGGCAGCACTTTGTGCTTGGCCTCTGAATTCAAAATGATAAGACGATTAAATTAGTTCCTTTAGCTCTCTGAAATGGCTCAAATTAATTAATGTTTCAACTTCCTCCTTATGCATGATAAGATGCATGCAGTGAGGAGTGAATTAAATGAGAAAAATGCGAAGGACTAATTATGTTTACAATGCTGTGCTGCAGAACAGCAAGTGAAATGATTATCTAAGCACCAGAGTCGTCTAAGAGACCTATGTTTTGTAAGAGTTTCTTCTCTTATTAATAGAAAACCCAAACAACGCAATTTGTCAAGTGGTGCAAGTCAGTTACATAATTGTTCTCAGGTAGCCTTCTTACCATTAAAAATGGATGGTCTAAACCTAAGAGAATTCAAGTTTGTTGGGAAATGACGTATTTGTCACTAGTACAGTGTATCCCAAATACCGATGTTTTATCTATACCCCTCACACCATGCCAAAACAGCTTCTGGCAGCCATTCACTCTTTGTCTCAAAGCCCAGAACCAGCAGTTCATTTTCACCTCCCTGGAGCTGCCCACCTTCCCACCAGCAGCCACACTCCTCTCTTTTGAATATTGCTTCCTCTTGCTCTCCACGCCTGAATTCCCTGGGTTTACCTGTTCTACCTTTAAACACCTCCCCCCTTCGAGCCACCGGCTCAATCGCACCAAAGGATCAAGCCAGGAGTGGGTCCTTATAGCATGGAAAGCTGAGAAATGTGAGTGAAGCATGATCAGACAGCTGATTGGATTTGTTTGCAATTTTTGGCAACTGCCCTGTGCTACCAGTGGACTGGACAAGTCATATTCTACTTGTAATGCCATTCTGTAGCTATCGTGACATCAGTTGCCTCTAACCATTAGCAAGCTTGTCAACAGAGTTGTGCAGGTGCAATTAGACAGTTACAGCCAATGTACCAATATGAAGGAGAAATTAAAATTTATCAGCCTCTCCGCTAGCAGCACCTCACTAAGAAATAAAATTTTACAATGCCAGTTGTAAGAGCAACACTAAAAGTGCCTATTCTGTGACCTTGAGATTTTATCACCAGGCAGCAAAACAAAATCTAACAAATCTTCCAGAAAAAAAAAGTTATGAGTAAATAGCATGTATTTCAGGGGAGGGGTCTAAATGGATAATACATATATAACACAGATTTCCCCCTTCCATTAATACTAGCTTAATCTTTAATGAAGTCTTCTGGTTGCAGCAGAGCCCCTTTTTATTATTAATAAATGTTTGTTTTTACTGCAGCCTATTCTCCAGCCTCCAGACCACATCCAGGAGGCCATAAAAACATGAGAGTACCCTTGACAAAAGTGTTCTACAAGATGATCCCTGTCTGCCCCGAGGTATGAATAAACTAAATAGACAGTGTGGATGGAGAGCATTATTTTCATGGCCATTCTGTCAAACGAGGTACTAGATTCTCCTATTTATTTCTATGGGAATTACACCTGAAGTGATTCGTTTGTGGTCATGTAAAAAGTCAGTGGCAGAAGCAGATTTAATTTCCAGCCCATTTTTCTAATCTCCCTTCTCCTTGCACCCCTCTTTTGATATTCAAATTATATCTACCAAAAACATACGGCAAGATCATGTCAAAATAATGTGCATCTTTCCCTTCATTAAAGAAGGCTTTCCTAAGACTCTTCTTCTGCAGAAGGTGCAGGTCTTTGTATTGTTCCTTTGTGCTGTTTTCATTCATGAATGACAAGGTCAAGACCCTATCATTCCCACTTGCCTTCTGGATTAGTTTTGTTTACACATCAGTATTTGGTAATGTATATATGTGGCTGATTTTGACTTTCTTGCAATATTCTGTCCACCTTACTCCCTGGAGAGACTTTGCTAGAGTTGTATTTTTCTCTCCTTATGACCATCATCACAGCATGCTGAAATCTCAAGCCCTTCCACTATTCTATCACAAAATTTCACGTTGGCTGACCCCATAAAGAGCTCTTCTATTTTGAAACCACGTTTCTCCACAAGAGCCTCTTGGTGCAGCTTCTACCCTTTGCTTTCTGGTACATGGCACTGTTCCTACTGGCTGCAGTACAATAAGGACCAAGTTTCGTTCTTAAACAATATATTAATCTAAGCAATAAAGCACATACGCTAACCATTCTTGTTGCAAACTCTGGAACTGGCACCACAAAGACATCTTCTTCTCTGAACAGCATGAAAATACTCTCTACTAACATCATCTTATGGAACATCCCAAAATGTCATCAGAACTGAAATCATTAAGTAGCTGACTATTTTTATTGCTTTGCTGAGGAAAACAAACATGCAACTCACCAAAAAGAAAACATCAAAAGTTCAAGTATCAAGTCCTGATGAACATTCACATGAGTAAAGCGATTTGAAATCTGCATTGATTAGCTAAACCTCTGGCACTAAAGATTAAAATTCTCTCCAACTCTATGTGCATTGAGTTACATCTGGAAAAACTGATCCTGGAATGATCTTGAAGCAAAATGTCAGAGATTACCATTCTACTTCCAAAGCCAGTTCCTATTTCAGAGGAAAATCGGAAAGTTAGCTTCTAAATATAGACTACTATATTCAGGAATAACTAAAGGAGTGCACTGTATGGACTTCAAGTCAAGACGAGAAATGCTGTTTCAAATTTAAGTGAGATCAGCTCATAAGGATCATGGAGAGTTTTTATTGTTAGCTTCGTGACTGTACTCCAAGGGTTTTGTTTTTTTTTTTTTGTTTGAAACAATAAACTCCATCAACACTTCTAGCTTATTCACTAACAACATAAAATAAAGAGCATTTCACGCTACGCTCTTCACCATTTTTGTGGCTGAGACTTGTTGATAGTAAGAAGAGAAAAAGGGGGTGGTCTTCAGCTCAGGACTTCTTGGGGCTTCATCCTGTCTCCAGCACACAATGGACTATCCTTTTAGTTTTCTTTCCTCTCTGTTTGGAACAAACTTTAAACCTCTTTCCTCATACCACCCCAAAGACATATATTGCACTTCACTGATGTGCTGCTTAAGACAAAGCATGAAACTTCTGCTCTGTTAGAAAAATACAGGAAACCTCTAGATATGGAAACAATAGCATCTAACTCAGCTACTGCCCAAGGAAAACATCATACATTATCCCCATCATCTTTTACTTTCAGTAGCCTCAATAATGCTCCTTGAGATAATTCTCAAAGGGTACTATGATAGATAAATTTCCAGAATACAGCAGAGACAAGAAAAGCATACTGTGAAAACACGTGTTATTCTTAGTATCAGAATTGACAAAATCTCACTACTAGTTTTATAATAGCCTGTTAAAGCCATTAAAAAGACAATGATGGGGAGGACATCTGTCTACCAGTGCTTTGGCATCAAGTTCACGGTACGGAATATACAAACAAGTGTGCTATTACTCTAGTCTCAAAGCTCACTGCAGAATAAGATGCTATGGAGGGATCCATCAAGATGCAAATGCTTTTACAGATACCCCAAAGAAGAACTTTTTTTTCATTCCAGTGTTGAACTTGTGCATTGGCCTGCTCAGAATAACACTGGCAGCCACTTCTTCTAGTACCACCAATTAAACAAATGCTATTTAGTTTGGGCAAAGAGATAGACTCTTCACCAGGCGCGATAATGTCTCTGTAAAGGCACTGCTTTTGAATTTTCAGTGTGCTTCATAGGTTAAGGACAGAAATTGCCATCTGCTCATCTGTTTCCGATGCATACAAAGAGCCACTCCATATGCTGTTTTCTCATGGTCTGAGGTTATGGTCTCTCTTCACTGCTTGGGGAAAAATATGTAGCACATGTCATAAAATCAGTTACATTATCTTCTTTGTAGTTTATCCCACATTGCCACTGTCTGCCAGGGGGTTTCCTGCTCACCAACAGCCAACGAAATGGTTCTCCTGTTACATATCGCATGATAATCTAACCAGCTGTAATGGTTTTACCAGGCACTGATGTACAGCAGTGCCTGTCAACTGCACAGCTACCTGCTGTGCTGCCAGAAACAAGTGCTTATGCAATTCACCTAATTTCTCTGGGCTTCTGCTTGCCCTTTTGGTCTGGAACATAAATGGATGAGGAAGTACAAAGCCTCAGCACTGGCAATGCTGTCTCAGGGCAGTCACCCATTTGTGAGAAAGCGTAAGGATATGCACAAAACATGGGAAGTAGAAAACAAACCTTGCTCAATCTGCATGTGGCTTGGGAGTGCCTGTTCTTGGGCCTTTTGTTTCTTCACGAGAAATAAATCAAATCACCTATCTTGAACTTCTAGTCATCATCAAAAGATGAGGCTGGAAGAAAAAGTGGAACGGAGATATGAATATTTCAGAAACTTAACTAGAGCAGATACATCCGGAACTGGAGGACCATTATTTTTCTGATTAGCTGACTATCTCCAGTGACCACCTGAAAATCAGCCCTCTCCAAACTGTCTCAGGATGAGTACCGCAAATCACTACTTTGAAAATGTTGACCTAAAAAGCAAGCGTGTCGTTTTAAATAATTAACAGCATTCTCTAAGTGGAATTTTCCAGCCCAAAATGAGATGTACAGTCGGATTCCCCTGAGACAAGGTATTTCTAATGGAAACACTGACACAACCAAAATGATAATGTATTGGGTAGCAATAAGGCTTAGCACATGCTCATTTATTTCATTCTTCATCAGATTGGATCTGGTCCCATAAAACATGGCACTTTTCTTGTTTGCTTGACCTCAGTTTCAACACCTCTACAGCTTAAAAAAAACACTACCAGTCCAAATGCATTAATAAAAAATACAGCTTGATACATAAATAAAGAGAAAGGCTTGCACCCAACAGAAAGGGCAGTGCTTTGGTTATCTGTGCTGTTAATTTCTTACAGGAATCTGACCATCTGCCTATAGAGTTACTGTGCTAAAAAGTTAAGAAGCAAAGCAAGACTTTGCTCAGCCTGGCCACTGCCTGTTCTGCTTTATCCCCATCTGTTGGATCAAGTGTCTGTTTCTAAAAGAAGTAACATCATCTTTTTGGTAAATGATCTTTACACGTTTAGGGCCCAAACCTGCCCTTTGCCATATGTATCTACACATATATAGATATATACACCTCTAAGCACATTTTGGAAGACTAGATTTACCATAACTGGCTAGACCCAAACTTGGACAGCACTGCCACATTTTCTTCAGTCCTATAAATGTCTCTGTAGCATATGTCCTCCCTGCATATTGGAAGATGGGTAACTGGGACCTTTAACAAATGAAGGTCATTTTAAAACTGGATCTCCTATCTAAACCTTATACTATCTGGGTCAAAGCTGGACTTGAAAGTCCCTGAAAAGACACAGGATATATTGTCCCACTAGAATTATAAACCTACTTTCAGTCCTGATCAGATGGGAGAGAATAGCAAAGAATAAGGAAAAGATGCAGGGACAAGCAAATCACAGGCAACAGATGACTAAAGCATGTGATTACTTGGTATAGAATACAGAGATATGATAGTATGAAACACTGGTATCTTTGTAGTCAGTAGGATGTTTTCATGGAGATCAGGAGCCTTGCATTCTGTAATGACTTAAGACACATACAAAGAGAAATCAAATGGAGCTAATGATAAAGTTTGGAGAGAGAGAGAAAACATTTACATTAAAATGTGACTTTTTCATCCAGAAATCAAAATGCCATAGCCAAAACCATGAACAGCATATCTACTTCCTTCACTTAGGAGCTACAGGTGACCCCACCTTATATTAACCATATTTTGTTACCAAAACTTTTCTCAACTATCTACCAGGTTCACCATCTTCCTCTCAGTTGTGAGCTAGTTTCCTTTTGGTGACAAGAACAGACATATTCTAGGAAACTCAGTGGGAAACATTTGTCACATCTACAACAAAGAGCTTTAAATTGAGACACAAACAAAATATTTCCCTTCAGGAACTTAAATGATCTTCTGTGGATACAAAACTACATGGTCACAGAAGTTCATCTGGTCATCCTACCCATTAAATTCCCGTTAGATTGTTGTCAAAAAATCTCATATTAGCTCAAATCAGAACAGGAGAAACACTTCTGTAGGCATACTTTATTTCAAGAAAATAGTCTCCTTTTGCATGAAGATATTCAGCATTTTAAAGCATGAAAGCATAGACTTACCCAGTCCAATATATACCGTGAATTGAGTTATTGACTAAAAAGTAACTGGTTTACAATAATACATTTGTATAATCTAACAAATTGCAACAATTTCTTTAAGACATATCACACTGGCTACAGTCAAGAAATTCCTTCATGATCAGAGAAATGTTGAACGATGAGTCAGGAAACTTCTACATCAGCATTATCATGAATAATAAACTATATGCTATAATATTTCCCAGCAGTACTCTTAAGACAGTCAATAAGGTGGAAAAAAAAAAAATCTTTAACTGTGTAACATCAGTCTTTAGTATAGCGTGTAAATTATATTAGCGCTGAGTTCTGTAAATAAATAAATAAACAAGCAGAAGGTTCAGAAAGCACAGCCAAGCAAGTTTAATCTTGACGTAAGGCCGTGATGTTTTATTCATGTGATGAGAAGAGAGCAGCTTGCAGCTGTCTGGGGAGAGCTGTTACATACTCGTGGGGAAAGGGAAGAACAGTACGCAGCTTAGGAAAGCTGTTATGCAGCAGGGATGCAGGGAGGGAAGTGGAAAGGAAAATAGATTTTTCCCCTAGATGTTTGGCTGGCTTAACTGGGTATTTGTTAATCAGGGCAAGATCTATTTATTCCAGACAGGGAGCAGCGCAGGTGCTGATGCTCTATCAAACGTAAAATAAGAGACACTCAGGATGGAACAGGCAGCTGTCCAGAAGCAGGCATGTGGTGTCACTGAGCCATGCTGTTACTGGTGGCAGCCACATGCCTCAGTGAGAGAAGAGACTTTGCTCTGGCCTGGAAGATTTTAACAAAAATCTCTCTAGATTTGAGGTTCAGAATTGGATGCTTCGATAATGAATATTGCAAAAGCTGCTGTTTCTTCAGTCATCCTCTGTGGCAATACCAAGAGAGATCTACTGGGCAGTCTGAGCCTGGACACCCTTGAATACAGTCACACTGTATTCTTTGCTCTCAGAGGGTTTTCCAGTTACTTGGCCGTGGTGGGTTGGAACGAGACCCAAGGACAGCACTGACCCTTGTGACAGATCCTGGCAGTGACACTGTCTGAGTTATAACTCTCCCAAGTCTGCGAACTGGATTTATCCTAGCTGCACAAGCTGCACAACTCTTCACACAAAACTTGCTTCATTCCCTATGTGATTTATTTTCACGAGGCCATTTGCACTCACCTACTGCAGAAAAAAGAGGTACCTATCCAACTAATGGATTTGGAGAGGTGTTTCTCAGGCATGTAACACTTATCTGAATAGATGCAAGACCAGGACCCTACAACAGGATCACAGAGGAAAGGAATGGCATTTGCTACAGCATGAAATAGTTTTTTGGGTAACATCTACATATAGTCCCTGTGGGAAGAATAGTGTTTAATAAACAGAGCAGGCTGCAGAGACAAGGGATGTCATATCTTTTGTAGATTAACATCATTTCAGAAATGACAGCCTGCAAAACCTGAACTCAAGAGCAGCTACTAACAGCACTTTTGAGAGGCAGGCCATGCTACACAAACAGTCATGAACCTTCGGAGATTCAAATATCACAAGTAATAAGCTGAAAAATGCAGATGATAATAATAAAAAGAGAGAGGAAAAAAAAACAGAAATCTTTGCTATGAAGTAATGGCAATAGAATGTAATGACGAGTTCTCTGCAGATTACAGCATCACCTCATCTCCCTTATGCACCAGAGGCAATAACATCCATAAGATAGTCCACTGACCTTATGTTCCAGCTCACCGACCCTCTGTTTTGTTTACACTAGCCACACATAGGTGTAATTTCTTGTGGGGACTTATCTGCACAATTTAAAACGAAAAAAGAAAAGGAAAAAAAAAAAACGGCAAGGGGAAAAAAACAAATGGTACTGTTGCTTCTAGACATCTCTGTAATTCATATTCATGTTCATGTATGCAAAGAACAAGTAACAGTATGAGGCTGTGCACTTCTACGGGAGTTCTGCAGAAATACAAACCGCAATTCAACATGGTGGGTAAGGAACTGTCTGGAAAGTCACCCTTAATGAGTTGTGGTTGATGGCTCAGTGTCCAGGTGGAGATGGCAAGGGGGTGGGACTAGACAATCTTTAAAGGTCCTTTCCAATTCAAACCATTCTGTGACTCTGCTATGGCACCTAGGCCGGACTTCAGGGTTTTCTGTGGCATCTCAGATCCAGAGAAGAATGAAATCAGTTAAATCACTTGCTTCATCCTGGGCTGCCAGACTCCAGCTTCACAAACAGCCAGGAGGGAACAGGCAGACTACCCAGATGCACTATAGGTACGTACATTGTGTACCCACCTCTTCTCCTCTCCAGGCTGAAAACACACAACCTTCTGAGTCATTCCTCACACAGACGCCATTCCATATCTATGGTAACACTTTCAGACTTACAGCCCTTCTCTGAACCTTTTCCAGCTTTAATATACCCTTAGAAATGAGAGGGATAGCACATAATAATCAAAGAGTGATGAATCATAGATCTATAGAGTGGCATAGTGACATTTTCAGTTTTGCTCTTTGCTTTCCCAATCACTGCAAACATTTGATTTACATCTTCAATGTTGCTGAGATACAGGTATCCCCAAATGAGCGTTGCAAAAAAATTGTATTGTGTGTTACTCTATTTAAAGAGTTCACTATGGTCAACATTGCGGAAGAATGTTTTTCTTTCAAAAAGAAAGGTTTCTAGACAGATATTCTCCCACTTCTCTTCAGTACTGAGTACTAATAAACATACTAATTGGAGAATTCTGACTTCAGGAAGAAAAAATTCCAGAAGACCCTCAGTTCTCCATCCCTGGCAAAGCTAAAATTTTTGAGGATGAAGGAGTGGTGTGAATAAGCAGCTTTAACTGACATTACTAACTGAAGTCTAAACAAAAAAAAATGAGGTTTGGTGGAACCTTTTTCTCTGCACTCTCCTTCAGCTGGCATTAAAACTCCCAAGCCTCCAACTGTCCTCTTGTGTTGAAGCACTGCATGCTATTGCCTATCAACAGCATCACAGGAAGACTCTGTATGAGTGCATGGTTGACTATAAATGTTTTTACACCACTTATATTACTATCATCCCCCAAGAGTCACAGTCACCAAGGCATGTGACAATTTCCAGACAAGCTGAGGTTGTGCTGATGCATTTCTTTTACAACTCTCCTGTCTGAGTACAGTGTGGATTTAGTTCCCTGCAGCTGAGGGATATGATAGAGTAGTGTTCAGTGCATGCTAGAATTTGGCAGTGTAGAGACAATGTAATAAAATAGATAAAGAAGCAGTTGACAGAAAAAATAGTTATCTGCTGAAGCATTTCCTCTTAGTGCATATAGAAGCCAAAAGCAAGAGACACAGGCAAGGAGAAGCAGCACTCTCAGGTGATAAAGGCCAGGAAATGAGTGCCAAGAGCAGCACCAGTGGGACAATTTGAGAAACATCTTGTTTCACCAGATTTCAGCAAATTACTAGACTCAGAATCTTTTGCAAAAAATGGGCCTGTTTTACAAAAGCAGCCATAGCAGACTGGCAACTTTCCTTCTAAAGCCTGGTTTCTTGGTGTTATTCCTTCTCAAATCTCTGACAGACCCTACCTTCTCTCCTTGTTGATTCCAAGCCTGACATTTCCATAGCAAGCATCCATATAGACTGTTCCTTGGTCCAGAGACACTGGAGGCCACAGTGCCTGTGAGCCAACAAGAGATAGATCACATCAAATGAATTATCCCACAGCTTTCCACAGGTCTGTCCTTAGATGGTTCTAGCAGGCACTCTGATGGGATTTACCTCTTAGGGGAATTCAGGGGAGAAAATAGCCTGCTCTCTGCCAAATAAACAAACAACAACAACCCAACCCACAGCTTTCTGCTCATACACTCTATGAATGGCATTAATTTTTTCTGCTTGGTTCCAGTAACAGGCCTGGGTTCTGCTCCACACCAGAAGCATCTGTTCCTTGTGTGTTCTATCCAAGGCAGGCAAGATAGATTGTGGACAGACTGAATTTAAGGACTCGTATTCACAGTACTGGAAAGCTGAGTGATTTACTTTTAATATTCTTCAGAGCTCCTTTGTCCACCTAGCAGCTAAACAGGACCAGATTCCCAATGACCTCATCTTCATCTATGTTGAGGTCCCTCACATAATACAGGAAGTACAGATGGACCATAAATAAGACTAGATCATATTACTTGCAGTTAAAGTCCATTTTAAGCTGGTCTGAGTGGCATAAAGGGGCTTTTCTGCAAAGGAGAATCTGGTCCATTAGTCTTTTTAATGCCCGTAAGCAGATGATAACAAGCTACAGTGCACTTTGCAGATGGCTAGCAGCATGTAACACAGAGCAACACACTGTAAATAGAGCCACTACGTTGTGAAGCCATCACAAGCTGCTAACTATCAGAGGAGTAATGCTTTTAGCAGTGAGCTAACTGTTAAATATGGGGTTTAGATTATGTACTAGCTCTGGACTTTAACATGGGAAATGACTGCTAACAAATGCAAGATTGTCACCTGACCTTAAGTGAGTTGTCAGATCAGATGACAACTATAAGGAAAACACATTATTTATGCTGTTTTAAAATGATATGTAATAATAATTTTGCTATAGCCCATCAGCTTTTAACCTCTTTGGGGCATGAGTATGATCACAGTCAAGAGATGTAATTCAGAATCAGAGAATCCCAACATCGCTTACCCTGCCTCTTTGCCCCAGCTCTTGATGGAATGTGTCCGGGATCTGATCCAGCCAAGGCCATCAGGTGTCTTCTGCCTTTTTGTCTCACATATTTTTTAAGCTAGGGTTGCACCCCTGTAAACAGTCGAACTACACAAACAGAAGCCTGGACAAAGTACCTGAAGAAAGACCCTGTACATAAATCCCTTGTGTTTATATACAAGAAGCTACCAACAAAGCCCTGGTGCTTTGGTGGACAGCTCTCCCCCATTCGTTCAGGCCATCCCAACTTAGCAGGACAAAGCACTGTCATTTCAGATTACTTTTCTGAATGAAATGCATAGACAAAGACAATATACCCACTAATTTTAGAAATACCTCAACTACTTCAGTTTAACTGGTTATTCAAGATTAATCTAATAGTTTGACATCAGCAGAAAAAAAACAAGTGCAAATATGCAGAGAGATAAACCAGTTAGGTAAGATGGGGAAGAAGGGCTCATTTTGCATATTCTCTAAGGGGATTTCTGATAGCCTCAACAAGTCTTAGTGCAGCTTCTTTTTGCCCTTTTTTATTTTCCACATCAGTTCAGCTATGATCCTTCCTTTCATAAGGAAGGCTTCTGTGTTGCCATAGCAGAAAGTGACCTTCAAAAATCAACCATGACAAGTTCTTACAGTAAGAGAACCTTTGTTTTATGAGCTTAAAGTAATCATTTATCTACAGTAGACATGTTCATGTTCCAAAGCTGTTACTGCTTCCAGTGAGGAAGGATCCCAGGATTTGGGTTCAAAGCTCATTAAAATGGTATCCTCAATTTGAAAAGCACCTTACTGCTTAATACCACTATAAATGAAAAGAGGAGTATTTTATATTGTCTGTGTATTAGAAGTCTTCTTTTCATGGGTTTCCACCACAGGATAGATTCAGCATTAGTAACATTTACTCAAATCATATGCATGTGTGTAAAAAACTTCCTCCTGTATTTTCTGTATTATTTGATACACTCTCTGGTACATGAAAATACAAAGGAAGCTCTTCTTTCACAAAAAGCCATAAAATAAGCCAAAACAATTGAGATTGGATTTGCATCATGCACTTCTTGCATTACTTGCACTTTTCTAACGAGAAGTGATCTGTGTCTAGTCCTCAGAACCATAATAAAGAGCATTTGATTGCAATAGGGAATGATAAAGAAGTGCTGCAGTTTCCAGATTTTTATTGATGGTTGACAGAGGCCCACTGGTCTGAAAAAATGAGAACCAAGAAAATATATAGACAAATTGGAGTTTCTTATTTGATTAAACTTCGCTGGAATGAAATGCATATTTTGACTGGATTTTATTCTCTTGTGTAAAACCTGGCAATAGATGGGAGCTAGTACGTCCTTCAGGAGGCAGTTCTGAAAGGTAATGGAGGATGAGAAGGCTGGACTTTCTTCAAGAATAAAATCCTAAAGACATAGGAGCAGGTTGCCTCAATGCACCGAAAGTCAAGCCAACAGGAAAGAAAGATCAGCCTGGTTGAACAGAGAATTTCTTCAGGAACTCGGGAAGAAATGAAGTTTATGAACTCTGGAAGAAGGAGCAGGCAAGTCAGGAGGGCTATAGAACTAGGAAGGCAGAAAATTAGAAGGGTCAAAGCCCAACTAGAACTCAGATTGGCTAGTGCAGCAAAAGACAATAGAAATGCTTTTATAAATAGAACCAGGGAGGTTCCAAATGACTGGAGGTTAGGGAATGTGACTGCAGTCTACAAGAAGGACAGGAAGGAGGAGTCAGGGAATTACAGACTTGTCAGTCTGACCTCAGTACTAGGGAATGTCATGGAGCAGATCATCCTGAATGTCATCACGCCATACAATCGGGACAGTCAAGTGATCAGAAGCAGCCAGCATGGGTTTATGAAAGGCAGGTCCTGCCTGACTAACTTGATCTCCTTCTATGACAAGATAAACCACTGAGTAGATGAGGGAAAGGCCGTGGATGTTGTCTCCCTGGATTTTAGTAAAGCATCTGACACCATTTCCCGCAGTAGTCTCCTGGAGAAACTGGCTGCTTGTGGCTTGGACAGTTACACAGATCCCTGGGTGAAGAACTGGCTGAATGGGTGGGCTCAAAGGAAACAGTCTCAAGTTGCACCAGGCAAGGTTTAGATTGGATATCAGGAAGAATTTCTTGGGAGAAAGAGTGGTCAAGCGTTGGAACAGGCTGTCTGGGAACGTGAGAAACTTCCCATCACTGGAGGTATTTAAGAGATGTGTGGATGTGGCACCAATGAATACGGTCTAGTGATGGGACTCAGTAGGTCAGGTTGATGGCTGAACTTGGTGATTTTTAAGGTCCTTCCCAACCTAGATGACTCTAGGATACAACTAATCCTCCAAGAAAAAAAAAAGAATTATTAAGATCTTTCTAGTGTAAAACCAGATTGATGAATATGACATAACTTCCTGAATACATGAGGTAATAAGGTGTAATTCTCAAAAGGTACTTTGCCACTTGAAATTCTAAATCCTGTTAACTTTCAGTGAGAATTAGGATCAAATTTTCATAAGCACTTAGTAGCTTATGTACCATTTTTATACTTCAAATTATTATGAGCTTAAAATGATGTACATTGATGCAAGCCCATGAAGACAGAATTATTTTACCATTGCTGAGAATGGTGCTCAGCAATCCTAAGTCACGTCAGCAGCTGTGGAAAATTTTACACAATAACATATCAGGCTAATCAACATATTCACTTGAAATATCTTGTTCTCCTAACTTCC
>JAOWBP010001760.1:14225174-14249655 GCA_028571105.1 Tragopan temminckii | reverse complement strand
CAGCCAGGTTTTCACAAAGAAATTAACTTAAAAATCAGAATATAGTAAGACAGATGTTCTTAAAAACTCAGCCTTCTCTTTTCCAGCTCCACCTCATCACACTGATCTATTAGTTCCATACATCATCCTGGCACTGCTCTCCTAGCAATGACTTAAAATGCATTTGGCAGTGGCAGAAAGAGCCCCCAGGGAACCTATTTTCTTTTGATATCATTATTTTTCAATGTTATAAATGAAATATTTAATTAAAACAGAAAAACACAACTTGGATAACCATGGGAGGAGGAGATGTATTAAATCTTGGTCCATACTGTAGGTGGCTCACTGAACTGAGATGCCTAAAGCTGATAATGAGAAATGAACAAAACATTTTCCCAGCTGTAACCATGGACTAGTAAGCACCAGCATTTGAAAATTTAGGATACCTATCTGCTCTGGAATAATCAGAGGCAGACCTGAGATATACAGCTGGACAAACTGTGGAAACAACTGAAAGTGCCATGGAATTCCACTCAAGTCAAAGCCAAGTCCAAACTGAGCTTTTCTGGCACATCACAGTACATCAGTGGCCAGGCTGATTTTCTAGAGATCCGTTTATAAAATTAAAAATATCTTAAGCTATATTTTCAGATTAAACTGTGTTCTTGCCTTACACTAGCCCTTTGGCTGTTCCAATAAGATAGCAAATTGGGTCAAAGTATAAGTGTGTAATAATGAAACATAAGCCGTCGATAATAAAAGTACTTCAGTTTTCAGACCGATGAAACTGTTTCTAGTTCACATGCTGGAAAAAGAAATTTCTGAGGCAGGTGCTGCTGTAACACACCAATCTTGTTCAAATCTAGAAATTGAAAGCTATCTGGTTATCAGTATAGTAAACAGCAGGACTTTCTAGTCCCTTAATATTATTGCAGATGTGTTTTCTATCGACAAATTTCTCTATATTGTGTCTTTCCCCAATCTGATTTACCAGTGAAACTGATCTTGTCAAGAGATCAAAAAAGGTGTCCATAGTAAAAACCAACCAACCAAACAAAAAACAACAACAAACCCACACATTTCAAAGTACATTTGTGGAAGAAAGAACGCATGGACACCAACAGACATTTCTCTGGGGACAGGGAGGAAAAATAAAAATGTGCTCTGAAACAACTTGCCAAGTAGATGGTAAAACTGAAATTTGAGTTCACTGGACTTGTCATTTCAAACCCAGCTACAGTTGATTAAATCTGTACACATTTCACCACTAAACACTTAGAAAATGCAATAAAACCTACATGCACTGTTATTCATTACAGTTCCATTTTAAGAGAACTAGGTTTAAAAAACAGAGCCCCCAGCAGTGGTCTTGCATGACAGTTTCTGTCCTTGTTTTACCCATTCTCCTGAGCCTCCTTTAATCTCAAGCTCCACTGTTTTTTAGAAAAGAAATTTACCTTATATAATTTTCTTAAATTTTGACTGCATTTTCAGGAATGTATACCCAACTTTAGAATCTCAAATTCCTAGCTAGATGCCTAAATAACGCCAGATTTTTAAAGGAAAAAGTATTCAGCAGTTAAAATTGCTACTAGAACCCAACTGTTGTCAGCTTCACTTTTTAAATCTTAATCTGTGGCTAGATTTCACAGGAGAGCTCATAATATAGCACTAATTGTGTGATATAATTCAGTTTTAACTAGCCATCTCTTTGACACTTCCTGAAGTAATTTGTCTGTAAATCATGTAAACCCATTTAATTACAGAATCAGTCAAATAAATGTAACCACATATCAACAGCCTGAAATTTTAAATAGCTCAATTTCTACTCATAAATCTAGACAAACCTCACCAATCACCCTGGAAAACACAAGCATGGACAAGCTGGATGTTCTGGAACGTTGAAGGACTCAAATATGCTGGCCTAAATGGCAGCAAAAGAAGGAGGTCGTGATGACAGCATCATTTAGTGCTTGGCCCCACAATCAGAACAGAAATTGGTAGAAGGTAGAAAACATCAAAGGATATAGATTTTTTTCTGGACCTTTTAGTTACTGCTTAAAAAAAGAGTGCCTTTACTAGTTTCTCTGTGAAATAGCAATCTGTCACATCCTGAGAAATAAAATGCACCACAGCAGTCCCCTTTTTAATTTCAATTATCCATTCAAGAGGAAGCTATTATAATTCTTCATTAATGTAGGATCAACAGGGTCAATACCATTTAAAACAGTGTTAGAGGCTGAGCCTGTTAAAAATACATTCACACATTTTGTGAAGAGCTTTTCTCTTTAAATGGGAAAAGAGCAAGCAAAGTCCCTCTACATTAGCTAATCCTTCAGGCTCTCATTTTAATAACCTCATTAACTTTATCTAGAAATTAGACTGGGTAATACCAAGTCATAACGAAGGCTCCAAACAAACACAGGACACTAAAAAACATGTATGTTATCAATTATTTCTTTCCTGTGTTGGATTGGATTTGGCACATATCTAAATAATATCTGGTTTATCCAATGCCTCTTCTTGGTAACTCTTGTGTGACAACTTCTAACTATGCTTGAGTCTAAAATAACAAGAATTATTTGAGTGAGGGTGCAGATGATTTTTGGACAGAGAAGTGACTAATTTCATCCTCACAATTCTACATCTTCTTTCATACCTGATGTATCTAATTAAGAGCTGCTGTTGAAAGTATCTTGCTGGGCAGAGCACACAAGAACGTCCCTGACTCTTGCAGTTAAAACTGTTGTCAGGACCACTCTCTCCCATCTATATCTTTGGGCTCTGGTGCTGAAAGAGCTCGGTGTTGGCATGATTATTTAATCCAGCACAAGCTGGGATATTCTGAACAGGTCATCTTAAACGAGGAGTGGAAGAGATCTAAATGTCTGTAAAGCAAACAAGTCGGAGAAGCAATGGTTCCACAGAAGAAGTGATCTGTATGTGCTGTTATTGTGGTAAATCAGTGTACTACACTAATCACCAAGTGTACAGTAAGCATCTTAAGGATATTTTCTAGATACAAGTTTCAGGAAAGAAGCTTTTCCATCCTTCTGTCTGTCAGAATATGAAACATTCACACCACCCCTCTTCAGTATTTGGATGATTTTCAGCGTACCAGTTCACTTTATTCTTGTATCTGCCTGTATGTCAAGGAGAATAAAGAAAACATTTTCAGATGGGATTTTCAAAAATAATTTACTACCGTGAAACATTCTACGGAGGTATAGTTAGAGTCTGGGCCCTTACTCATCCCTTTTACATTAAAATGAATGCATGTGACGGTTCTTCACATTCAGAATCCAAGACAGGGCCAGGAAACAGAAAGTGTCTGAATTTGGATGGAAATGTAATACTGTCCTCCAAAATTTTCACATGTTCTGGAGTGAGAATTATATTATATTCCCATTCAGGCCTATTTGAAGCAATGGTGTTTAAATGATTCCAGATTACACGCAAATTCCTTTGATGTCTTTCTAAATTGTTTTTGTATTGCCTTAAGCACATAGGAAGGTTTTGGCTAAGGATATCTCCTCTTAGCTTTGCCTCTCAGTTATTCACTCTTTGGCTGTATACTGAAGTATCCAGTACCATTCCTCTTTCCCCAGTCAGCTTCAAAGGCAAAAAACACTGTGCCTTTTTGTGGTGTTTATTCACCCAGATTTGTGTGGAAACCAGAGGATAATAGATCAAGGGAATCATTTTTAGCTGCAGTGCTGGAAGCTGCTCAGGGACTGGATGCATCTTTTTTCCGTCCAATCCTTACTGTAAATCACTCCACGTTCACTTTTGCCCCTTTTCTTTCAAACAGTACTGACTTCTTATAGCATTGTCGGATGGCACCAGAGAAACACAAGTCTTATTCACTGGAAAGTTATTTTCCATTTCATCTTTCCAGATAGCCCCAAACATACTCATCTGGAAGACTTCTTGATGTCACACTGATTATTGCCATCATTTAACCTCCAAACTATCCTTGCACTCAGATGAAAAGAGCTCCCACTGTGCTCCACACCCAAATCCTCATACTGGGATTTAGCCCCTACTCTAAGGAGCATGAAGTCAAAATGAAGGATGAAATGCATGAGCAAGTTACAAAGTGATTTGCCAGAGTTCACACAGGCAGTGTACAACAGAGCCAAGACCCAAGCCTCGCTCTCCAGATTACTAGTCCCAGCTTCTAACTCTATTCAAGTAATCCATTTTGGAATAGAATCCACCACATTTTTTCCACCTCTCAAGTTAAATTTCAAATCCTTTGCTGCATTTCATTTGAAATAGTCTAGTTTCATTATCATTTCCAAGCCACACTTGAAGACATCCTCAATTAGCAGCTCTTTTTATCTTACTGTATAGCACAGGCTGTGACAAAGAAAGTCATAAAAACATATACCAAGATAAGCAGCTCTGCTCCTCATTCACTTTTTTCCAATACAGTAGTTCCTGCACACAGTATATAATAAAGACAGATCTCTGTTTCTTGACACTGTGTACTTTGTGTCACACAGACTCAGAAAACAGCATGGGAAATCATGGGTATGGACAGGCACAAGTGAGAGCAAACTATAAATGCGAGTTTGGGGGTTCATAACGTATTGTTATTACATATCCTTTTTTCTGTCTCTATTTTTGCCCTTTGCCCCATCACTTCTCTGCCTTTCATATCCTGGCTGTAAGATGCACTCTAATAACATCAGTGGTACCGACATATCACGCCAGAAGCCAATTTCCTGAAACACTGTAAAAAAAGCTTTTCTTACAGTATTCTGCTTGACCAGAGAAGTGCTAACAAACAACACAATTTGTTGGGAACTGAATACAAAATCTGTAACTCTTCGAATTAGAAAATACTTGCGATACTCAGCACTATTTTTCCTCTCCCTGAGGCACAAAGGAGCCCTTCTCACTGCCCTCCTCTGGACAATTCGTCAGTGTTTTGCAGTTTTTAGCATCTTGCAAGGATCATTAGGAACAATTTGATTACAACCAAATTTTGATTCACATATTTATAATAAAAGTGATATCTATTGTTTAACAATAGAACACATTGTATTATTAAAAATAACAGCAACTTTAGCTCTACTTGAGATTTTCTGTGATTTTAAGCAGAATATCCATTTTTTCCTGGATCTAGAATTCCCAGAAAACTTCTTTTTTGACAAAAACAAAACTCTGCTGCCTTTCTTGTCATTCAGGCTTGAGTCTCCTTGTGTGCCTATGATGCCCAGAAAGATATCGATGGTTCCTTTACAGAAAAACTACAGAGACCAAGTCTAGAAAGAGCATGAGGGGCAGTCTTGATCGTTCTCCATGCCATTCCAGGAGCAATAAATAGTACCTATGAGTTGTTTTCAGAAATATTTTAGCCTGTGCTCAGAAACCTCTATCAGTAGTTTGTGCAGTCCTGATGTTAGAAAGCTTTTCCTACCATCTAATACAGATTTCTTCTAATGGCATATTGGCCTACTACCTCTGGTAGCCTACTACCAGATACCTGGTACTGTCTGCACTAGGCAAGGCACACATCTCCTTCCTTAAAGCAGGTGTTTTACTTCATGAAGTCTCACATATCCACAGCTATCCTGTCTCCATTTTTCCAATCTTCCCTCACTGCCTGTGTTTTCTAGATCTCTTATATCCATTCAGTCCAAGCTTCCACATGGGGCCAAGAACCAGACAAAATGCTCCAGCTGGTGTCTAATCATTGCCAAACACAGTACAAAGATTGTTTCCAGTGCTTGGGCACAATGGATTCTTGTTTATGTTTCCTTGCATCACTCTAACAGTCTTGACATATGTTCAGTTTGTTATCCACTGTAACCTCACATCCTTTCTTGAGACTGCCAGATAGACAGTCATTCCTCATCATTTAATCTTGCAAATAATTTATACTGAATCATAGCATTTTGTACCTGTTCTAGAATTGAATGCCACTTAATTTGAGTGAATTCTTCTATGAAGATCTTTTTCCATACTGATCCTTTCACCCAAATGCTTGCAATCTTTCCAGCTGTGCATAGCCTACAAATGTAATATGCATATTTTCTAGTTCCTTGTACAACTCATTGCTGTAAGTACTGATGTGCACTAGATACACCACACGCTCCCAGGGAATCCTACATGCTGCATCCTCCCCACTTGGCAGAAGCTCACAAAAAGCTACTTTTCAAGATTCTCCTAATTACTAATTATTGTCATTCTTTGTCACCTCATGTGTATTTATCTCATTTAGGACAATGTAATTCAAAAAACTCTTCCACAGTCTTGAATATTGTTTGAGAAACTCTTCTGCTATGAAAATGCACCTTGCCTCCTTCTTATTTACATGATCTGGTATCCTAATGTGAAAGGAAATAAAAACTGGTCATCGTGATTTGGTGCATTGGCTGTTTCTTAACACCTCAGCATATTCAGTGTGGTTTTACACTTTTTATCCCACTGGCCTTTAAAAACTGATATTTAGGCTAATTGCTTTTGCTCTCTTCTCTGAAGCACTGTCTCCATTTTCAAAGCTGCTTTGTCTCTGGGACATCACTCATCTTTTACAAGGATGGAAAACCTCACATGCTCTCTAACCTGCTTCCTCCTCCCTGATTTCCCTCACCTAGCACTACTTCCTTTCACAGCTCACAGCATCATTCAGCCATGTGATTTATCCCATGGTTGCCATGGTTTATCCCAACCAGCTCCATTATGCTAACTGAGCCATCTTCTTGACTGCATGTTAAAATGCCTGGGTCCCCCTGTTAGAGTAACTAGTGTTTTGAGAGAGAGAAAATTACATTCAGAACAAAACCTCTGAATAAACCATCTACTCTAAGAGTCCAAAGCCAAAACCTAATTCACCTAAATCATAGGTGAATTAAGACCTCCTGTTAATGCACTCCTGATTATACTCAATAAAATCTCCTAGAAAGCAGTACATAAACTACTTTCATCATTGTTTCCTTATCTGTAAATCTAAGTCATTCATATTATTTTCTTCACTAATGACCCAGTTTGTCAAAATTGCTCTTTTAATTAAAATAATAGAAAGACGGTTTGGTGTTGTGTTGTTATTGTTTTTTAATTTAATCCTTCATCTCTACTCCATTTAAACACTGAAAAACCAAAGACTTTTAACAGTCTCATTGTCTTTCCATTTGATATAATCAACTCTCAGAATACCACAGATCAGAAAATATACATATTGAGACAAACTAGGCTATTAACTGTGAAAGGAATAAAGAGCTAAAGACGTTAAACACCTTGGTGTTTGATATAGCTACCTTTGCCCTCCTTTCACACAATCGCTGACTCTTATTTTAAATGAACTCCTTCCCATGTGTATTCACACTTGAGTGTCATCCATTAAGAGCACTCACGCAAATCAGTTTACAAGAACTGTCACAGTTACAAACCTCTGGCTAACATGGATTAGTGGCAGGTTCATTTTAAAAGGAAAAGGTAGCGCTTGTCCTGGGGGGAAGAGTGAGCTGCTTTTAACTCCACATGGGAGAGTTAACTTGCATTAACTGCATTGTAGGAACTTAGGTCTGCAGGTCATGGAGCACTCACAGGTGCACAGGGAGCATGGACACATTTTTAGCTCCATCTGATGGGCACACAAGCTTTTTCTGGCTCATGACTACTCATTTCCTTTAGACAAGTGACTGGTTTTATGACCAAAAGAGGTTATTTGCTGAAACTTTATTCATCGCAGCCATTTTTACTTTTCCTATGAGGAACTCAACTTATAAAAGGCAAAATAGATCACTGCTGATTGGGATTATTTCCTGCACATCTCTTTCTATTTCCACATATTTAATTTACAGAGCACTGCTTAACTTCAGAGGTCCCAAACAATTGACTACAGTCCTGAAAAAAAGTATGGTTTTGCAATCAGCACTCCTTGGACTCAAAATACAGCGGTGATAGCAATCACCAAGCAATTCATGAACAACTCCCAGGCAGAGATGGAGCACATGCCATTCCTACAAGTCAACTGTCTGCTGTTACTACTGTGCATAACTGCAGTGGTGTCTCAGGGCAGAACTGCTTCAGCCCAGAGATTTCATTCTGCCTGGAAGAATAGAAGGAGTTATAAATCGCATGCCCGCTGTAGACTTTTCCTCAAGAGTCCTTAACTAGTTCTTCCATAGAAAGATAGATGAGTCAATGAACTGTAACAGGGGCTCATGACAAAGGATTCAGCAACTCCCTGAATTTGTCCTTGTCTTCATGATTCAAAATAACATAAACATCACAGAGGAAAAGATCTCCGGTCCAATGAACATAGAGGATTATAATATGATTCCATTTAAATCCATGATGGATTTCATTTGTTGGTCCCACTGAAAGCTTTGGAGTAATATTTCATCCTGTTCTATGCACTGTTGTTTCCAGAGAAACAACAGAGATCTATTAATTGAACTAAAGAACAAGATAGTCCCAGCCATTTGGCCTCTGCAACCCAGCTAATGACAGAAACTATAAGAAAATGTTTAGTTAAGTGTCTTGGCCTGCAAGCTGGATGCAAACCAATGACATTAATAGCTCTCATTAGGACAGACATATGGACTAAAGCCCAAGATTATATTTCTGTCATTGTGATTACAATAGGTTTCTAGTCACTGAAATATGTGTCCCAGTTTATCAAGGTCTCTATTGTTACTATTTTTTAATGAAGTTAAAGCAACAAACAGTTCAGCACTCCCCATTTGTGATTTCAAAAGAAATAATCCTGATTGTATTTCCATGGCCTTTTCAACATCAGAGCTCCTATCTGTCTTTAGCTTTTTTATTACGCTTCAGTTAACATATTACAAGACAAAATTATTTCTCCAATTCACAACAAGCCACTAGCAATAGCAGTTCTATTTAATTAATTCCACGGTCAACTTATTTCATTTAGTTCTGTTGAGTAGCAATGGTTTCCTATCAAGTAAATCTGTTCTTTCTTAGCCTACATCTACTCATTATCATGACCAAAACGCATTTTGATTTTTGTAATTTCTGAAGATACAAACTTAGCTCATCTTAGAAAGACTTGTCATAGCAAAGCATTTTATAAAGGAAGATATTAGCCCTATCATACAGGTGATAGGGTCACTGAGGCACAAAAGGATGAAGTGATTTCACCTCAGGAAGTCAATGCAAGAACTGAACCCAGCTCAATGGACTTCTGATGCAGTACTATATCCCATTATGTGAAGTAGATCCTTCTTGTACTGTACTGAAAAAGCTGCTTGCTATACTCATGAAAAAGCTTCTCAGATTCGAAAGGCTTGTTCTGGCAGCTCCGAAAAAAGAACAGAATCTTTTTCAATTCTATGACAATTTCTGCTTGAGCTCACACAGTGGCTAACCTGCTGGAAAAGAGGAGCTGTGCCTCTTGCTCATTAAGTGATACACAGCTGTTTATTACCTGCAGTATCTATGCTTCTTACAGGAGACAGACTGCCTAAATATGTAGATATATATATATATATGAGAAGAGCACTGACGAGATGCATCATGAAATCTTACTTGTTCAACTGAATTGAATCTATCTGAGACAGTAATAACACTAAAGAAATAGAGGAATTTCAAAGCCTCTGTTCCCGTTCTCTTTTTCATAAAAAGCTCAGCTCTGAGAGTAATACACCAGGGCAATGTTTGAATGCTACAGTGCACAAATGCAGTCACACAGAAAATCAGAACTGTTCCAAAAAAGAAAAAAAAGAAAAAAAAAAAGAAAAAAAGAAAAAAAGAAAAGCTATAGTACATAGCTGCATCAGTACCAGCTCAACAGTGGAAAAGTACTTCATCAGCTTAGCCTCCTTTCTTTCTACTCTGTTGGTGACGTCAGTCAGGCACTAATGAAAGGCCAATTAGCATATCACCTTGTGTGCTTGAATGTACAAGTAAAGCAGCTGATGATTCTCTTCTGAGATTTTAAATAACCACCAAGGCTGAGCCAGAGCTGCTGCTTGGTAGGAAAGATTTAGCATCATAACATACTCAGTTTCCTACGCAACACAAACAAGTAAATGTGCCAACGAAGGCAAAAAAAATAAAACAGTCCAGAACAGATGCATTTCTCTGAGGGAAGCAATAGAAACCATGAGGGAAGCAACACAAACCAGCTTCAATATTGAACAGCACTCATTTGGACTTAGTCAAGAATAAAGATTTTAATTCCTGGTTGAGTTTGAAATCTAAATTGACTATTTGCTCACAGAAATGACGGCACAGACCCTGGTGGGATTTGGAAAAGCAAGTACCTTTTCTAAGGTCCTGGTAATGTTTCAGATGGGAACACCTGAAAAGAGAACCGTGGACTAGGAACTGTATCCTTTTGCTGTAATACAGCAGCCTGCCATCATCCAACACACACACAAAAAAAAATTGATTCAGGGGTCTACCACTCCTCGTGCTCCTCATTTTGCTCCAAATCTACAAGAGATAACAGCGACGTATGGATCTTACCCTGTCCTTGCCTGGACACCCGTACCCAGCTATTTATGCCACAAACACAAAAGTGAGTGCTGCCATCTAGGGTGCCAGAAGTCATTTTCAATGTGGAAGTGCATTAGTAATTGGCACTAGGTTTCAGTTCTGATCAAAATGAGTACTGGGGAAGAAGATGAGATGTGAGGTCAAAAAGGTACCCAGGGTGTCCAGAGAGGCAATATAATATCAACAGATAGGAGTGAAAACACGAAAAGCCTAAGCCTGTTTCTCTATTGAACACCCTGTGTACAGACAGAAAGCAGGACTGGAGATTGCTGCCAGACTTCACACAAATCCTAAAGGGCACCATGGTTTTGCAACATTTTGGAGCTGGAAACTGGAATGTCTGTCTTTATCAGTCCAAGAAATGATGGGAAAACGCAAGCATCTTGTAGTGCCCTGACCAAGAACTTCACCCCTGACCTAGACAAGACTATTTAAAAAAAAACAAAAATACAAATAAAAAAAAACAACCAGGAATTCAAGCCCAGATGGACTTCTTTGGCATATCTCTTGAAGTGATAAGGCTACTTATGATGTCAGCAAGCACTAGCATTTATCATTCTGTCTGATAAACGCCTCTGTGGAAATCAAACCCTGACCGCAACAAAATACTCCAAAAGAGACCGATCAGTTCACATACCTACACCCCCAAACAGCTGCCAACCACACCATAGTCCCGCAAGGTACCACAGCCTACCTATCTAACCATGGCACTCTGAGGACACAAAGCAACCTGTAATCACCAGTGAATGCTCCACAAGTAGGCAGAACTACGACAGTTTTAGAAGGGCTACGTTAAATGAGCTTGTGACATTGACTGACTTTCAGCCCTGATCTATCTGCACTCTTACTCATAGTCAATCACATCAACAGGTGCCAGATTTTACAGAGAAAAGGCAAATGCTAATAAGTCAAATAGAAGATGATACTGCATCTAGACCTTTATTAAACGTGGCTACATCGTGCACAAATGTAATTAAAGCTTGGGCTTTGACTTGGCAAGCAGCCTCTATAAATAGTCTTTCTGTTATGCTGTTCTTTTTCCTCTGTGCTTCATCAAAAAGAAGAGATGTCCTTCAGCTCGTCCCCCCTCCTTGGGATGATCAAAAGTTTTATAGCCCTGCAAACCTTAAAATGGCCAAATGCTATAGCAGTAATATTTAGATAACTCATTTTCGGAAGAAAGAAAATGATCTTCAAGGTGATTTTCTCTCAGCAGCAAATGTTTTCTGTTTTCTTGCCTGGGGTGGGGAAACTTAGCAGATAGGCAGAACAAAAGAGTGAGGCCACATTCCAGCATGCACAGTGAGGACAAAGACTCAATATTGTGGCTCTTTCCAAGTGGTGATCCATCTTCTAAGTGATCTATGGGAAAAGAAGACTTTATTGAAAAATGGAACAGTGGAGCTTGCTATTCTTTGCTAGCTGATATACTCCATCAAATCGTTTCTCATGGCATAATTTTGCTTAATTATATGTAATTTGTTTTTGTAGGAATAGTTCATAGGTCGCTCATAGCACTTAGAAGAACCTGCCATGATGATCCAAGCCCATGTTTAAGTTTTTTAGCTAATAAAGAAGGCAAATATGTTTTTAAAAATGCATAGATCAATAAAAATATGGTTTACTTTTTGTTCTACAAAAAACCAAATCTTTATTTTCTTTTGAAAATTTCCTTCCACTTCACCAGAAATATGAGTTGAGCTGAACCCTTTTAGCATTCAGTAAACTCAGCAAACAACAAAAATCAGGAAAACAAATACCAGCTGCATAAACAACAAAAAGAAAAGATGACATCTAATAGTATTTATTTTAATAGCAGAAATAGCATTCAAGATCAGCGTTTTTAAACATTGGAAAGCGGGAGTTTGCTTTCTAAGCTTCTTTATAGCATTCTAATGCTGGAGAAGATTTAAAAAATAAAAAACAAATGCATTTTTGATTAACATATCAGCTGGCAAATCAATTCTGATAAAGGGAGATTTGAAGTGAGCAGCAGCCTGAGCTGGATCTGACCTTTGGAAAAGTTTTCTCCGCCTCACAGCCTGAAAACCCCCACGAAATAGCTAGACACAAGAAAAAGCAACAGCAATCTCACCGCTGAGACAAACGTCATGAGATCTTATGCCCAGATTGATTTAGAGCCATAGGGCAGAAAAGATTTGCAAGTGCTATCATCCATTTTTATGTCAGTAACACCCTCAAAGAGTGGCAGTGAACTGCTGCCACATCCAAATGCAATGCTTTGTACTAACTTTCCTGATGATACAGTGAGTCCAAATAAACTTCCAAAATGCCTCAAATTTGCCTATCCCCAATATGCATGTAGCTAGTGACCTTCCTAATTCTAGGAAAAGAATTACAATACAGAACACAGTTTCAGGTGAGTAAAATTAAAGGAGAACTGAGCTTCTCCTTTCTAAATTGACAGAAGAATTCCTGCCTCCCACTCCTAGGGCTGGATAATGCATGTGCATTATCTGGGAATCCAGAAGTCCTCAAAGATACTGCTTAAAATGACTAATCTGAATCAATAACATGGACACAAGTAGTCCTTTATTGGCTTCCAGTGGCTGTCCTTACTGACTTACAGTGCACTACACTTCTAAAAATCACAGAGTTCTTTCTTTGCTTCCAGAGAAAACACTTATTTCAGAACATCTTGCCTCCACAAAGTTATTTTTCCATTTTCTTCAGTCACATCCATGCTTGCAGGAATGTCTGATTATCCATAAAATACCTTCTGACAGCTCAGATTCATTACTAAATTACCACATTTAAATTTTTCATGTGCACAGGGCAATTACTTCTATGAATGACTGCCAGCAACATTTTACTAAATCTGAATGAATTTTTAAAGGATTCTAATTGCCACTTAGATGCCTCTATAACTCTTGTTTTAAAGGTTTTCATTTCTTTTAGTCCTAAAGCTACCCATGTTCAACAAAAATGTGTTCCCTCTCACATTTTATACCACTGAAAATTATTTACATCAGAAGCAAAGAAATACGAAACTGGTGGTGCTACATAAACAGTTGGACTGAAGAGCAGAAATGATTCATAGCCTAAGACATGAACATGAATAATTACCTGTTACCCTCATTTGGAGATTTTACATCAACTTACATTATTCATTTGGGCTTTGGCAGGGGAAATTAATGAATACCAAGCTGACAGACACCTTAAAAAAATTAAATTTTTCAAGTAGTTGGGCCAAGATCATGCAGCCAATGAAATGAAAAGGGATGATGTTCAAGGAATGCTTTTTTACTTCTGAAATTTTAAAAGGCAGAGACACAAAAAGCTGTTCAGAGAGGACAGGTGTGCTTTTAATTACACTCTGAAGATGGGCTGGAGTTCTGCCTTATCTCCCAGTGGAGCATCATCAGGAAATTGCATTAACACGGTCTATTTTTTATGCCAAGGTTGTTAATGAAAATGCTAAACAAGATCAGAAATAAACTAATCATTGATGAACTTCTCCAACAAACTCCAGCTAGACTGATGTTTCTCTCTGCAGTTCCACATTCTGTGTTCTGATCTTCAGCCAAGTGCTGGCCCACTTCAGATATTTGTTATGTCTCTTTCCATTACCCCTGTTCCCTGTGAGTTTGTAGAAAGGCATCAACTCAAATGATTGCTTGAAAACAGCTGGATTAATGCCCCTCTATTTTGCTTAGAAAGTCAACCATTACATTTAAAAGGAAGCAGAAATGTATGTCTAATATGTCCTCTGAGTTTATTCTCAAAAGCAAAACCACTTGCTGCATGAAGAGCAAAGGTGAGCACAGAGCTCCATACAGAGCCTGCAGGTTAGGATGCCACTGAGAATGCTTGTCCAGGTCATCTACTGTGGATGTGCCAGCCAGTTAGGGAGAAAACTGGAGGTACTGCAGGCAGGGCATTGGGCACAGAAATAGCTGCATCAGTGACAGAATTACAGCACCCAGATTTATGCAAAGAGATAACTATACTGGCTGCAGGTCCTAAAGACTCAAAGATAAGTTGAAATTAAGGAAGAAAAGAGGTCTAGGAGAGAAGTTTGAAGAGGACTCCCTCAAAAGGAAAATATTGC
The DNA here is from genome assembly GCA_028571105.1 of Tragopan temminckii. Lineage (NCBI taxonomy): Eukaryota > Metazoa > Chordata > Aves > Galliformes > Phasianidae > Tragopan > Tragopan temminckii. Next base: position 14,235,125 of record JAOWBP010001760.1, on the reverse strand, counting down.
AAAATAAACTTTGACAAAGGGCTTCATTTTCTTAAATTACATATGAAGCAAATGACTCACCATAATCCAAGACTCTTAGATTGGCTTGCTGCTTTTGCCGCCACCCAACTGCAAAGATGTAGGCAATCCAGTGAATTTGTTCCTGTCCCTGCTCCTATTTTTAGGGGGAAAAAATGTGGCATATTCACTTCTGTAAAGATTTTGAAATCTGAGTGTGCTGCAAGTCATTTCTAAGCAATATAAATCATCTGCTACAGTAACCTATTTCACTGTAACTTTCAGCAAAGACCAAAACCTCTGAAGGACAATTGCCAGCCGTAAGCTGAACTTCAGCATCCAATCTTGCACAGAATCCAAGAGGAGTCTTCATCTGCATCTAAACTCTAATTAACAGCTCTCATAAATCTGAATTTGATAACTTTAACACTGAATATTGTCCTCAACACTTCTCTATGTGTGTTACTACCCAAAATACACACCTACTTATGAAGAACAGTGCATTGTAATACAGAGGCAATGAACGATGGGTCAAATCTGCTTGAAGCTAAACCAAGGGAAGCAGTAAACTATTCCCTGCTTCCCGGTGGTCTTGTGTGCAGGAACTTAATGAAGCCCGGTCTTCTGATCAGTTCCAATACAGGTAAGCTTAGTTGTGGCTTCAGCCTCATTTGTGTGCTTAGATACAGATAAACAGTATTTAAATGCAATTTCATTCAGCAGGTAGCAGGCTCTATTTTGCAATTATTATGGCTTGATTTTAAAGAATTACAGATTGTTATGAAAACTGTATATGTAGAGGAAGAATTGTTGTTTTTCATACACATCAGGACACAACCTCATAATTCCAAAGCTCTCCAACGTTTTGCAAATCAGAATCCTAGCATAAGGACTGTAAGAATTTGAGCAAGCTGACTCACTACATTCTCTTGATTTCTTTCTACTTCAGGTTCCCACTCTAAATTCCTCCCAGATAACCAGTAGTGAACGGCTGTGGTCTCCAACAGCTTTGAGGATCTTGCCTGTCCTGTCATTCTGACAAGAAAGGTCTGCATTACAAAGACTACTATTTGTCCCTCTTACCACCTCATTAACTGTCCCAATAGAAGGTGAAACATAAAACGTTTGCCAGGTTTTCACTGAGACATAATTACAGTATGGGAATGCCTGTAATGAAGACATCCCAAATGGTAACTATCCGAAAAATAGAGGTCATTCCTCATTTGACTGTAAGTCATGTTGCCCAGACATTAAAATAAGCTGCATTCATTTATTTATAAGAACACTGCAATAGCAAGAAAAGATGCTAAGTTAAATGGCACCTGTCATTACTTCTTGTTCCACAACCATAACCAAAACTACTTCTTTCCTGCTAAAGCAGCAGTGTAGCAGACTATCACAGGCAAAACAGTGAACAACAACCTACAGCAGAACTGAATACTGGGGTTTATCCAAGAAGAAAGAGATCAGAGCTTTTACCTTGCCTGATTGTCTCACACTCACACATTCACTTGCTATCCTCCAAGCTCTACTTTCTCAAAGTCTTGACTTTTCCTCCCCACAGGGAGATCACTGATAGTCTGGGAAAGCTGGGCAGAAGTTTGAGCTCTTGCTGTGTGGCTGTTGGCAGTCACCAGCCTCGGGAGTGAATGGCCAATGTCCCTGCACATCACCAAGAATTTGCCTTCATGCAGCTTTCTGATCTCCAGGATCTAAGCCCACTCCTAGGATCTTTTCTTCAGCCAGGATCTTCACCTTCTTCTTTCCAGGTCTCTTTTTTTCCAACACTTCTTTTTGGGAAGCCTTCTGATTGGCCTCCTCTTTCTTCTAGCATCCCAAGCCTCTGATTTTTGCAATCTAAATAGTCTAACGGAGAAGCACGACACATGACCAGCCTCCTCACTTCTTGGCGCGGTCTCAGGCCTGTTTATTTATTGGAGGATTTGAGACAATAATTGGAAGATCTATGATGTGTTACTATTTTTCAGTCTAAATGTCATCAGAACTTACAACCAGAGTGTAACAATGGTAGCTAGCAAGTAGCAGGCTTCTGCTTAAAAGTCTGAAAGTTCAATTTCAGACATTCCCCCTACACACACAATTATCTGTCAAATGCTTACATTCAAAGTTTAACCTATTTTTTCACATAAGATACAGGGAAATCTGTCAGCCATGTTGAGACAAACTGAACTCTGCAGATCATTTCCACATATGAGCCATGTATCCCAAGAGACCAGCATAACCAGGTTAGGTAATGTGTCATCCTTTACTCTTAGTTAACTCCCCGCACGTGCTCTGGAATCAGTTCAAAAGAAAGAAAAATGACGACCTTAATGCAAAATGCACTTAGGCTTGAGGATGGATTTCTCCACTGGAAACAACTGGATCATGTCCCCATCTAGGGCTATCACACTGCTTGTGCTTTTGTCTTGCCTGCTCAACACTCAACAGCGGTAAAGTATTGGCCCACAAAAACAAAAACCTTGATTTATTTTGATTTTCAGCATGTCAGTAGGAAAGCATGATAAAAAATATGATAAAAATTTACCCAACTGAATTTTAAAAAGTTTTATGACTGGATAAAGATTTTTCTCAAAGCTGACAATGGTAATTTATAATAGCTCAGGGTAGGAAGATTAAATGAATTATGTAAGACCAGAAAAAAGAAAAAGAAACAACCAGAAAAGCTTCAGGCCTTCTACAGGACCTATTTTGCTCCAGTTAGATCAGCGGACCTAATAAAACTTTATCTGCCTCATATCCTCAGGCTACCAAAGCTACAGGAATTCTATTATTCTTAATAACTTAACATCTTACCAACACTGAGAATCAGGCATGTTTCCGTTTAGAAAGGATATGTAAAGAGAGGGAATCATGCTTTGGAAGACTTAACCTGCCACTTACATATCAGAAGCATTTTCTTTCCACGAGATCTCAGAGCTTTCCAACAGTATTAAGTTTATGTAGTAAGACTAATTTAAAATTCTCAAATGTAACAATAGATAGCATAGCTGATATAACCAGCTTTTCCCCAGTAGAGTAGAAGAGTCTATCTGTTGAGTTGATCAGCGGCAGAAAATTTCTTAAATGTGCAAATAACCAAACATTATATGCACAATCAGAGCAGAGGCCACTTTACCCTGCAGCTTCTACCTGTCGAGCTACAACCCCAGTACTGCAATACCCAAGTCATTCAGAACTCTCTTAATATAACTCCTCTCTTTGAGACTGGGGATATTCCATTATCCCTAGTAGGAATAGGAATTCCTAGGCAAGGAATTCAGACAGAGAGTGATGCCTAATCAGTCTAAAGACATCTGAACTCTACAGAACTGCTGTAATTGAACTTTTCTCATCTGAGTCCAAGCTGACAGTTCTCAGTCCTTACCAATCCCAACCAGTCCCCCCTGATGGATGGTCTTTGCCTCCACAATCCACCTTGTCGGGCCCTCTTCCTACCTTGCTGAAAGAACTATTATCCATCACATTGCTCGTCCTCTCTTCACAAAGAACTGAAGAAAGATCTTCAGAGCTAAAAATCCCTAAAATGTAGCTCTATGCAACATGGACAGTCGCAACTAATGGCCTTGTACTAGGACAAACAGGAGACAACGATAATAACATGGAAAAAAGAAAATTCTCAACCTAGCAATGCACTGCTTTCTCCTTCTTTAGACAGCACATCTCTGTCTCTTTAATTACAGCAGCTAGGATGTGAACAGATGCTTACTACACCCAGCAGCCCAATGATTCAGGCAAACTTTTAGCTATTAGCAAATTCTTTAGGTAGCTGAGTCAGGCAAACAAGATGTGCAGATTCCCCCCAACTGATTAACCACTGGGTTTGCACAGGCTTGGCTCATTCACCACAGATGTTGGAGATACAAATGTCCTCGGTTGACAGCCCTGTTCTCAGTTATATCATTGTTTTGGGTTGAAAACAAAAACATTAGCGTTCACAGACATCTTGTCTGGAGTTGGGACAAAATTCCCCCACATTAGTAGGTGAGATGAATCATAATTTGAAGTTATTCAACTCAAGAAAAGTAAAAGAAAAGAACAAGATATGGGCTACAGTGATAACCAGCCCACATTTCTCTTAAATATACCCCATAGATTTATATACTGCTTCCAGAAATCTCAGTTATGAGATCAGGCTCTGTAACTGCCTCCCAAGGAAACAAAATTCACACAGATTTTCAGTGACACCTAAACAGCAGGTGAATTCAATTTCTTCAATAATCAAACCTAGCTCCCAGAATTTCCTGCTGCTGTGTCTATTTTCAGCTTCCACAGTCATTTCATCAACCTTCATTTACAGTGATGACACAACACACCCATTGGCTACTGCTCCCTGAATACCTCCAGTTTTACACCTTTTAGAAAGAAGATTCTCCCAAAATCCCATGCCACAACACAGATGTGCCTCTTGACAGCCTCTCCTGTGCCAAGTGTGCACAGGCAGTTCAAGAAAAGCAGAACTGATCTTGCACTCATCTCTCATCACATCTGTGCCTGTTCTCATCACATCTTTTACCCTGTCTTCTCCCACTGCCATCTTTCTGTAATTCATAGAAACACAACCCTCTACTTGACAATTACAAGGCTTTAACTCATTTGTTGATGAAGAAGAACAGAAATGAAAGCGAGTATACATGTCTTTTTTCTTATTTACTTTTAGCGTGCCACAGGATTTATCTTCAGCTCTAACTGGATGGATCTGAACACTGGAAAGATCCAGACAGCCGTTGGGGTGCCTGCTGCAACTAAACAAGCATTTATGTTTGGAGTGAAGATGCTGAAAGACTGAAGTCACATTAACTGTCAAAGCTGAAGTTCCCCAACACATTACAGATCTTTGAAGTACCACAGACTTCCACAAGACAGCTATAAAAATGTACAAAGGATATAGTTCACTTTCAACACCATAGGCTCAAACTGTAAGACCCTATGCACAAGAAACTACCCACTGTTCAGTAGGAGTCACATCCTGCAAGGTGTAGATCATCTCTATAAACTTCAGTTATCTGGGAATAGTCATTAAAACAGATGCTGAACACAACTTGCAGGATCAGGTCCTGAAAATGGCAGCACAAAGTGCCAGACTGAAAGATTATCAAAGCTAAGAAGTCTCCTCCTGCAGGCATTGTAAATAATCTCTCAAGCTGATCTGGGGACAAGGAACATAGAAACTTCTTCCCTCAAAAATTATACTTGCCATCCAGTGTTGCACGTATCTATTAAAAGTCATGTGGCCTTAAAGGCGTTTATGAGTCACTTAAGCTAAAAAGTTCATGTGGACCATTTGCTTGGAGGACAAACATTTGCTCTTGGTGGCAAAAAAGGGCAGAAGGGGAAAGTGAGAAGAAATCCTCCTTCCTACCAGGAAATAAATCACTGGATTAGCAATGGGAGTAAAAGAAAACTGCATTGCTAGTCATCTCCGGACAAATCCATATTCTCATCTTGCATATGCTAATGCAGTGCTGGGCAGTGACTTTCCAGATGTACTGCTTACCACTTTTGGTTCCTTTTATTTATTTCCTCACTTCAGCATAGTGTTCATCTAAGAAGCAAATTACTGAAGGCATTATTCCTACCGTGTCTCATGCTGATGTAAATTTTCCCTTGTGATCTTCAAAATTCCATCCTTTGAAGACCTCTAATTTCATGTGACTGGGTCCAGAGAGGGATAAATGTTTACAAGTTCTGCCTTGGCAAAACATGCTCACGTCCAGTCCATCCTATGTAAGCAGTAAGTCATAAAAAGTCTAACACACCAGTATTTTTGTCTGCCCGTTCAATGTCATCATTGCCATCCTAATGTTAACTCTGCTGTTGACAGGCAGATATTGCCAGCAATGGGCTAAGCGTAAACCTTAATGTGACTATTTATTAATCAATTCCATCTCACAAACCCTAATGTAACAAAAAGAAGCATAAATTAATGCCTGATCTGTTAGTATATGGCTTTCACATTGAGAAGTGCACCTATTTTAAGTTTCCTGACAGTTTTAGTTCAGGCTTTGAAAGATAATATAGTAGCAAAATGTATTAATGGTTTTAGTTTGATTTATGTTTGGATTTAATTTGCAGGGAAGTTCAGCACTGTTGAAAGGTGCTGTATCAATAGTGCTGGTTTTCAGCACATTTGTCTTACTGGCAGGATTCAGCGGGATTCAGCTTCGCTGGTACTCAGTACTTGCTCATTTCCCAACTTCTGAGGAACAAACCTTACTAATAAATAACGTGGAAGATAGCATGCATGAGAAATAGGCACTTTTCAGAGGAGAATTCAGCCACCTGAAGTCTGCTCGCTTTTTCCCTGTTGTCTATAGAGAAAGCTCTAAAGTAATTCTCAAGCTTCAGGCACCCCACTCCAGCTCTGTAAGTTGGCAGCATTTACAGCTCCAGGAACTTGCCCCATTCCTATTCCCATGCTGCTCCCCTTGTGCTGCCAGAAGAGGCTGTGTCCCCAGTGTGGGGAGTCAGATGGGAGAACTGGTTTAAAATAAGACTGCTCATCACAGCCACGCAAACACAGGGAGCTGTATAGGAATGAACAGCAAAAGGGTAGTTAGGTTGTTCTTTCAGTAGCTCAGGTGGCTTCTTCCCTGGTTTAAGTGCTTGGGAAACCCTACTGTCTGTTTACTGCCTAAAATCTGACATGGTGAATCCAGATCTCCCTCTTTTTTTCCTTTGTGGTACGCACACAAGCTGAAGTGGAACTATGAAGTTCAGCTTAGCTTTAATATGAAGCGATCACAAACAGGGCTAGATAACGCCTATCACATTCCTTGTAATGACTGTGCACAGATGTTCTGTATTAAAAACTAATATTTACTGAAATACTTTCAAAGTTGCATCAGAGCTCCTCAGAGTATGTTAAAAATAAGCACATGCAAAATATTACATGTAGCTGGGATCCAGATTCCTGAACCAAAACTACAGACAGGTATACAACTGTTTCTCTGCTAATACGATAGGCCAAATCAATCCCCTTCATCTAAACACCTCTGAACTCTGAGGCTGTTTTTATCCAAAACTAAATCTGGCCAAATGATTGTTACCCTCTAGTGAGTATATGACCACGTACAGAAAAGTTCACTGTATGATCAGGTTATTATATGAAGTAATGTAATAAACTGTGATTTAAACTTAATAGCCTAGGACAAATTTGCCTGTTTGTTCAATGGAGTGAACTCTTAACCTCTGCTCATTTACAGGGATCCAAGATTCCTCAACTGCACAGAACAATCCACATTGCCTCAGCAATTTGTTAAGAAATATTTGTTTCCCCTAATAATAAGTAATAATAAAACAGCACATGTGGTTCTGATAAGAATGAGCGAAATAGGATGGCCTTGAATTCCTATCTGATTAAGAGACCATCATATGACAAATCCACAGAAACAAGTATCTGCCTGAAAACCAGGGAAAGTACTTGATTTACAGTGCTAGGTGGATGTCTGCCACAATTTTCACACACTTGGCTATTTGGCTGACCTCTCCCAGACTTATTTTCTGCTCACCAACAGACTTCACATGTTTTTAAATATGGTGACAACTGGGAATTCATAAATAATATATCTCCACAGAAATATAACTGCCATGTCTGAAGAGTTCCGGCTTCAGGCTGAATCTGCAGCAAAAGCCAGACAGCTTAAGTTTATAGCAGCACTCCACATTCTGTGGCTAACCTGTTAAAGTGACCCTGCTTGTACTCAGCTGCCCAGATGTGGAAGGTTCAAGCTGGTGGCACCTATACGCAAGCACAAAGTACTTCTTGTCAGCATAAGTTACTGTAAGGCATGACAAATTTAGGCAGGTTAACACTACAGAAAAAAATTGAATCAGAGAAAGCATGTACATGAACACTTTTGTTTAAAAAACAAAAATGAACTTGTTGAATTTCTGCTTGCATTGTCAGGAGACCTCTTCAGAGTCATTCATGCCCTTCAGATAGGAATGTCAATCAGCATTCATGGTACTGGAGCATCACTTCACTCCTGCACTACAGGGCACATTCCCTGCACTGCTTACGCTTTCTTGGAGAAAGCAAAGCACAGCAGAATCACTTGTAACGGGACAGTTCGGGAGCGAAACGTTACAAGTCTGCTTTGCTGGCTATCCTGCTATTATTTCTTGCCTCACAAATTGTCTGAATTACGATCTTGGATAAGAAATCTGAGGAAAACCAGGATTCACTCTATATCCCAATTTTTTTTGTTCTAGACTTCACTATGAAAAAGAAATCAGAAATAATGAACATAGAACGGAGTTTTCACAGAAGAAATACATGAATAGATATTTCGACCATCTTGCCATCATCTTGCCATCTTCCCTAATCTATTCTTACTTTTCTTCTGAAGGTTTGTTTTGTTTTTGTTTTTATGTTTATTGAGCTACTATATGCTGTTTAAAACACCCTGTAAATCTGTCCTGATCTGAAATCATCAGTCACAGACTGATTGATGCTAAAAACCTCTTCCTATGCCCCCTGCTCTGCTCCAAAATCATCAGAAGCCACCATGTTCTGCCTGATTACAACCATAAGGCACCATCTGGGCAGTAACTGCAACCACGCTCCCTTGTTACTCATTCCAGATTCAACAGATTTGCAATTATAATAAAGTTCCACCCCTCTCCCTGTAAAATACAAGACATGGCTCACTCAAGGAAAACTGTTCAAAATGCTAAATTAACCCACTTCAAACTGTCAGGTGAGGTGAGACTTCTCAGTATGCAAGAAAACCTTGCCATTTTTAATATCTCAGATGCTAAGAGCAAGTTCTAAACTTACTTTAAATATTCCATGTAGTCACCCCCGTGCAAGTGACTTATATGTGTCCTAAAAGTTTTTTAAATACTGAGAAAAAAAAAAAGATGAAAAGCAGCCACTGAGGTACCATCACATGCAAGAGCCTGGTATTCTGTGGGTGTGAGAACTGCAGCAGACAGACAAGGCCTTCTGGCACAGAGGAAGGGAGTCCTGTTACTCTCTTCACTCAAACATACAATCCTTGAAACTGAAGATGGGAAAGTCTAAGTCCATCCCAGTCTAACAAGAAGCATCATTCCCCAGGGCTTATCCACCCATCACTTTCCAATTACTCAAGCGGGGGATTCTTCTACTTCATGTCCTGGGAAAGTATCCGTTGGTGTAATGAAACTCACAGCTACACAAATTTCCTGCACATTCAGCCTGTTTTCCTTTCCTTTGTCTCATTCCATTACTCCTAAACATCACTCTGAAAGCATCTTCTTCTTTATGTGGCCGTCAACTCCTTTTCTATGCCTTCCCAAATCCCATGTGACTTTCTTACGTATGATGTGGTTTTCTACTGTTAACGTTGCACTTGGACCATTCTAACCTTTCATTACAATTATCACTGTAATCTCCAAGTCTAGCTGGGGTAGAACTTTTCTGAGACAACTATATAAGAAACACTAGAAAAATACTTCCCAAGTTGCAAGTTGGCAGATAGCATGAATTATTTCGCCTTTGGAGGACTTTGTAATGTAAGAAGAATGCAGACTTCTAACTGCCAGAAAAATCCTAGGTACCAGACACTGAGGGACACCATTGGTGACCACCTCACAGATGTTTCCCATCCTAGCTGCCCCATGTTCACACTTTAGTTAAAGAAAAGGCTGCTTTCAGCACCAGTCGTGGGACTCGACCTCTTAATTCCTTCCTAAACCACCAGTGGTCTGGCCTAGCAGACACCAAATGGACTGTACTCAAGCAATTCTAGACATCCTTTCCACAGAACCACTAACACATTTAGGCTATGATGATCCTAATACTTTGGTAATCTGTTGAGACACCACAACAGCCTTTAACCTATCTTAACCCCAGCAGAACAGACTGGCAGAGTTGAAGTACAAAAGAACACAGGCACAGAAAAGCTATTATGTTACTGCCAGCTCTGTAGCATCTGAGCCCCTTTT
>JAOWBP010001760.1:14204143-14221461 GCA_028571105.1 Tragopan temminckii | reverse complement strand
AGCCTTGCTGCAACTACCTGTCCGTACTTGTTTTGTGGTATGACAAGAGATGTCTCAACTCCATGAATCGCAATACGAAGAGAAGAGTTGAGAGAGTAAGGAAATTAGTCTCTAGGTATTCTTCTAATAAATATTTCCATGACAGGCTGCCTCTATCTTTGTCTAACAGGACTCTGGGCTCTTGGACGAAACTGGCATTACTCTGGTCTTGAGGGACTGCATCCTTGCTGGTAAGGACCCCACACCTCCCAGCATGTTCCTTTACCGAGTTCTTTTTGGGGGGAACAGCCTCCCCCTGCTGCTCCCTGACACTGTTCATGGACTTGAACAGCAGCCTCATAGCTTTCTCCTAAAGCTATGACTCCAACTGATCCCCTACGGCAAGCAAGATCTGACACAATCTGAATATAACAGCCACCTGGCTCGGGAATCTTTCTTTTATTCAAGGCTATGTTCCCCAAAATTCACTTTTTTCTATATAATGAGAAAGGAGGAGGGATGCAGTGGCTGAAAACAAAGATGTCACATGCTGTGTTCATCTAAGTTACCACTGCACTGAGATCTAGAGATGAAAATCTCTCCCCTGCTTTCTGGCAGAGTGCATCTTAACATCTCTTTTCTTCAGCTGTTGCTTTAATAGGTTCCCTTAATGAGCGAGTACCTTAGAGAGCAAACTAACGAGAAGCACGGATGATAAAAACACATTCCATGAGAACATCTCACATCACTTCCCTTTCTCCCTGTTGGCACTAAGATGACTGTACGCTCCATGTTTTAAGGACTTAAAAAGAAAAAAAAAGTCAACACCAACACATTATTTTCACATCTCATTTGCATCACAGATGAATAGTTTTCAAACAAAATCAGATCAGTAGTCCATTACCATCCATCCATTTTAAGACATTGGGCACTGGGAGAATACATCGAAAACAAAACAAAGAAAGAAAAACTCTCCTTTTCCAGGCTTATTACCCCCACAGGATAGGCTTTGGGGAGTAGAAGATTTATTTGCAGCTCTTCTTTTGCCCTTCCTTAACACTGACTAGCACAGGACTTGATTCTGAGCCTCACTAAAATGCAGCCAGGTACACAGCGTAGCCTTCAACTCCTACATTGCATGGGAGTAAAAGGCAAAGGGAGACAAGCCAGGCCAACTCTTGGTGCTAAGAAATATCCTTAGAATTCTTAAAGTCCACAGCACACCTTTTCTTGAAAGTCTTGCCATTCGTTCCTCCTCAGAGTAAATCGTGCATCTGACTGTCAGGAAGTTACACCTGAGAAACTAGTATGGCTTTCCCTGCACTTCCATGAGTTCACAGAAAGCACAGATCTGAGGACAGCATTGAAGAGACAGGGCTGGCTCCTTCCACTCTCTGACCTAAATACATGTCCTTGTAAGGTTCTGCCACTGGCTTTGGCAGGACCTGAACAGAACAGCAAGGAACCCAGTAATTAGACCAAAACTCACACCACCCTTACAACAGGCACAGACCTGTTCAGAGTGCTACAGGATCTGCATGAGATCTTTGGGAGGAAATCATTCATTTCAATTGGAAGGGATATATTTCCACTATTAATGGATTAAGAACTGAGAAAAAAAAATGCTCAGTTAATCCTTTCTCAGACTCCTGCATGCATATTTCTGTGGAAATAAGCAATTAGACCCTCGATATTTAGGTCAGCAAGCCAATTCCTCCCTCTCTCATTTCAGACAGTGCATTATAACAGCAATATTCTCATGAGATAAGAGAGCAAAATACAAAATTCAGAACAAAAATATGGAAAAAATTAAAATTATTTGGGAGTCTAAGCTCTCTCAAATAGAAAATGAGAAGATTCCACATTTCCAGTCCAGCAGCATACCTATCTGCTTATTGTATTTGTACAAAAATTGCAAAAAGAAAACGGAGACAAGCACAATAGTTGCTGGAAAACACTTCCGAATATTGTATAACCTTTGCTATAGTGTTCACACTACGTCCACCTTGGAAAAGCAGTTGGACCTTAGGGAAGGGAAAAGACAACACACTCGGGGGCCATGGGGAAAGCAGTCTGTGCTAATCATGTGGGGCAAAGAGAAGGCAGGGCTATGTTCATCTCCATCTCTTCATCTACATAGGAAGCAGAGGTCGCTGATAGATATGGCCAACGCATTCCTTACTGAAGCAATAATGCTATTAAAACTAAATGTTATGTCTGTAGCATCAACTCATCTTTTCTCAGGAGCATCAACTCCTCCCGCAGGCTGCTCTTGTGATCCACCAGGAAACCTACAGCAACACTGAGGTGCCTTTATGTTATACTCTCAACTGTGGGACCGTAACCAATTAGTTTCCACTCCGTTATGTCTGTGACAAGCATCAGACAACTAAACCTACATTATGTCTAGTTGAGAGGGGTTCAATGTACCGCTCAGCTGGTTCACTGCTGATACATGTTCAGACAGGATGTTTTAGTCAGAGACCCACACCACACTGCATAAATATTAAGCATGAAACATTGTTACGTGCCCTTGTAATGGGAAATTTTTTTTATTGCACAAACTGTACAGCTTCAGTGAACAGGCTTCAACTCAGTCACAAATGGTTCACTCGAATAGTGAGGCAATCATAAAGGCTGGGCTGAACATTTCATTCTTCCAGGAAAAAAAATGCGTTTTTTCTGTTTTCTTTGTAATCAGATGGTTGGTTTTTTGGTTTGGTTTGGTTTGGTTTGTTTTTCTTTTTTCTTTTTTTAAATAATCAAAATGCTACATTTTCTGTCAAAATGCCTCTAAAGAATTACTGGCAGCCAGACTCTTAACAAACCAAAACGCTAAGCTTTTGAAGGAAACAGCTCATATGAACACCACCTTTTGGTGCCTTTTCCGAAAAGCTCTGAATAAACTCTTTGCTCTCCAGCTCACCCACCACAGGAAGGTGAGCAGAGTGGGCGGCTCAGCACTGTGCCCATGGCTTCCTCCTTCCGCTCCTGGTACTGCTGCATGGAATCACACAGCAAGGCCTTAGCTACAGGCCAATCCACTCTCAGCTTACAGAACTAAACAAATCTCAAATCGTCATCCCATGGCACCCTCTCCTGGCACTATCACTATATATGACAGCGGAGTGTAAGTTCCAGCTCAGCAGATTTCAGTTCTCATTTTGACTCGCTGACTTCAAACCTTAGAACTGGGAGGAATGGGATGGCCTCCAGATACGTCACCCGATAAAACTTAGCTTTCAAAGGACATGGATTGTTCAGGATTTAATTTCAAACCAAATCAATTTTAGGGTTCTCTTGTAAATTTAAAAGTGACTCCAGAGAATCAACATTCTGTAGTCCACATTTCTGGGAAATACTCTGTGTTCTTATTAATCAATAAATTATAATAAATAGATGAATTGCCAGATTCATGTACACAAATAGATCTCTAGTCTCCAAACAATTTTAAATAGGAATACTTGCTTTATTGGCAAAAGTCTTGAAAACTGAGTCTGCAATGGCTTCAGAATATAATTGAAAGCATTCTCTGACTGCTTCTCTTTCCTTTCATTATCAGTTACCCTGCCTCCCCTTGCTGGCACTGAGTACAGATCAATACAAAAAAGAATGAAAAGCTATGCTGCGCTTTTACTGTGTGGAAAGCCATTATCCTGAGAGCCTTTGGGCTGGCCAGCACAGGCACACAGAACACATTAGGAGAGGGCCTTCATCATTTCCCCTCTGAAAAGAGGAGTTTTCTTGAGCCCACACGTACCATGTGTTCACCTGGCCTGGGAACAAGGGCAGCCTCATGGCACACAATATCTCTCACAGAATTCTCTTAGATCTTCATTACAGAATTTTTTCATTTCAGAGAACGAGAGCGAGCACAGGAACCAGAATGCATGAAGCCAGTACTGAAGAGGCAAGTCACCTTCTCCAACAAGACTTTATTTCTCTGTACATCCTCCCATTGCTACTGCGACGTAACCATATGTCCCTTCCTCACGCAGACATTGCAAGCTTGTAAGCACTACGCTAATCGAATCTGAACTATCTAAAAGACAGATTTGTTTTAAAAGCAGAGTGGGTTTTGTAGACTTATAATAACAAAGCAATAAAATAACAATGCCAATCGTTTATGGTTTAGATTTGGACTGGGGGGAGTAACTACTCTTTTTGCAAGGAGAAGGAAGGCAAGAAAAATGTTTTTTTAGCCTGATTAATCAAAACTAATGAGCCCCTGAAGCCTTATGTTTCTCTCAATCAGCATAGTATCAGCAGTGACACTGTCCTAACCTTTCTCCATCAAAGAGCAGCCCAGGGGCCATCCAACAAAACTTCAGTGCGAGCAATTCCAAATTTCTCCATAAAGTAAAGCTTGCCTATATTTCCAGACCAGATGGTTGAACTGTGAGACAATCCATCAGATGGCTCTGAAGTGTTTAATACAATTAAGGATACACAGTCTGGAAATGCCCTGGGCTCAGTCAATTTGTCCACAGATTTCTTTCAAAAACAAACCTGCACAGCCTCCTTTTGAATAAGCATAATGATTTCTTAGCCAACAGCATGGGAATCAGCCATCAAGGGAAGAAAACAGAACTTGTTAATGCCTCCTCACCCCCTGTAAAAGACAAGATAGCAACGGAACAGAAGATAAACAGTTGATAACCATCATGAAATAGGATCAGTTTCTCAGAAGCAAACACTTCGTGTGTATCGTGCTTTTCATTCAAGCAACACTAATTCTCAAAGACTTGCAGTTATAACCACTCTGCAGAAAGCAGCTAGCTTTGGTTTTCCTATATTGTTCTTCATCCAGAAGATGTTGAAAAAATAGCAAGTACTGGGGCTGCCTTCTTTTTTCTCATTACTGACCCTATTCTGCCTTTGTTTGCTTTCCATCTGTACCATCATCAGCCTAAAGGAGCAGCTCCAAAAGCCCAATGATTTTCCAAGTTTAGGAAGACAATTTGCTCTTGACACCAGGAGGGACAGACAGCTCCTGCTGGAGAGAACAAGCTCACGCTTCTCACTTCAAAACAGCAGAGCTGAGTAGAGAACAAGTGGGAGAGAGAACAACTGGAAACAGAACCACACCAATACATAGGCCTAACTACCCTTTGTCAGCCATCACACCAACAAGGGTATGCTGGTACTAAGAGCAGGAATATCCATCTCTGGGTCACACCATTCACATTTGTACTTTTTCTACTCTGGAGTGAAAAGAGAGACTTAGTATGTAAGATGATCCCCAAATAGAAACAGAGGAAATGTTAGAGTGCTTACCAATAACTTGAGGTACACTACACATAAAGCACATTGTATATTTCTCCAAAACAACTGAGTAAAAACCAATGATATTTTCATTGAAAGACATCTAACCATGCTAGATCTGGGGAAAAGCCAACAAATAAACAAAACCCACAGGTTATATGATTGCATGGCCGCTACTACAATCAGTGAGTGACTGAAGCTATGAACTACACTCCTTGACTACTTTAAGGCAACATAACCACCAGAGGTAGCCAGAAAGGACTCTCCCATTTCCCACTCCTTTCCATTTCCACTGGAACTGAGAGCTGTGCTGGCTTTTGAGTTCTTCTGCCAGCACTGATAGCATGATCAGAGAGACAGATGTGAGAGCAAAGGGCTGGAAGTGATCCTGCCATTGTTGCCTCAAATTAAATTCATCTGCCTGTAAGAGATATATGCAACTTTTCTTCTTACCCCTCACGTGCAGCCCACTTAGCCCTCTCTTCAGTCTGAACTTCACAGCAGGTAACGTTCTGTTTTGATCCAGCAGCTCAAGGAGGAGTCTGTCGTGTGGCAACACTACTGTCATACTATCATACATACGCTGCTCAACAACCAAACAGATGGGAAAAATACACAACTGTGCAGGTGAGAACTGTATTTGTTGCCCGTGCTCAGCTGGACAAATTACAGCCTGACACATTAGCTCCAGTCCCTGAAACACCAAACTGCTGGGTGTTTACTTCTTTTCTACTTCAAGTTTTCTTTTGTGCTATAACAAGGCACATACAAAGTATCTTCTCCCATCGTGCAAGACTCCTGACTCAGGCATTACTAGTTTAATGGCTGGGTACTGCACAACACAGCATGCCTAAGAGCAAGTGGAAACCTCATACTGTGCATTTTATTACGTGTAATGAATGGAAATCGTGCTTGTAAGAACAGTGTGAGACGTGACACCAGAGTACAAGAGCAGACAGGCTGTAGCAGGATTTCAGGGTGAAAGATCCTGTCTACCTAGCATCCCACAACAGACCTTAAGTCAGTAAGCATGCCTTCAGCGAAACAGTATCACCAACCTCGAAAATGCAAACCAAAAGAACCTTGCAACTTCTAAATCCAGGAAGTTGTAGCTGATCAAAACTTTAAAAATTAACACGCCTACATGCATTGCAAACTTAAATGCAAGATTTAAATCTCTCTTTGAGTGCTAGGAGGATGTGACACATCTGCCTGCATTTGGGGTGTCAGACTTGCCACTGAACAAGTGCACAGGGATGCAACAGGAGCACTTACTGGGAGGCTGCATGCCTCCTTGGGTTACGTTCCACACGAGCACTTGTGAATCAGTCACTAGCTGGAAACCTCACTAACTAAAGATGTCTTACAAGTTGTGTCATAGAAAGACTGGATAAAGTGTGAGCTCCCTACCAGTTTCTGCATCATAAATTTACCATCACACTTCGTTCAAGCTGGCAGATGCAGCAACAGACAAGTATTGCAGGAGTCGTATCAACAGAAATGTCACCATACCCTCCATAATGCAGTCCCGTGTTTCTCCTTGCAGCTTTGCTGTACGAGGCTGGCAGGTTACAGGGGTGAGAAGTGACCTGGTATGGCCTTGCACATGCCTGAGTGACTCCATACATTTGAGCTGTCCAGAAGTGTGAAATTTATTGTTTCCATGCAGATAATTTGCAAGTGAGTTCAATAGATACCAGAACTTATTGTAGTGTCACACATACAGCTGCACAAAGCTTGACAGGGATTGAAACAAATTTTCCAGTTTCTCTAACATATATTTGGGATCTTCTCACACAGCCTGTCTCACATACTGCTCACAAGATCCCTGTGCTCCACATTCTCAGCTCCCATGATCTCATCCCACCTATAACCTCTACCAAAAAACCTACACAGCTCCTAATCCACTCTCAACCTGTGGTACTCCCTCTCTCCCCAAGCTCATGGAAAAAAAAAAACACCTTCTGTAGAAATTCTTGTCTAAAGAGGCCTTGAAAAAACAGCCTGTTTTAGCACAAGGATGTATCTATGAGGCAGCATAATTGGTGATTCTGAGATAAGGTCCCCTTAGCAACACCCTAAATTATCAGCAGTACAGCCCTGGTTGAAGTGTCAGAGAAAGACAGGTGAGATTGCATAGGGAGAAGACTTATTTGGCTCTATGAGAAGTATGGAAGTCAGCAAATCACTGTAAGGTGAAACATTTTGGCTGACATCTCCTTTATTTTCTTTTTGATATCAACTTTGGACAAATTATCATAAGTGCAGTTTTATATATTCCAACTCTGACAGTTCCAGATGATGTCCTTCCCTGCATAGTGAGGTGTGTAATTCAGATCTCATAGTTTCATTGGACAATTGCAGATTACAGCTCTGAAAAGGTCTCAGTTTCTTTTCTCTGTGTCTGAGATGAAAATGAAAACCAGAGGGGAGCACTTGATGGAGATTTTGCTGAGGGGATCACCTACAGTTTCCTCTATTGGTACAGATCACAGTTTATAAATCCAGACATAAAGAATTATTTTTATTAAATAGCATCCCACAAGTCAAATGATTTTTCCATCCTGCAGCAGTCATGAGGGTCAGAAAGGATGTTAAACATAAGCAATGTAGCTTAAAATGTACACACCTCAAAACAATGTCCAAATCCTGAATTACACAGCTAAAACTCTCGTTTAAAATTGCAGGCTTAGACTGTCATAAGCTCAGACTGTCATCTGATGAGAATGGCACAGCATAAGGCAGGATCTGTTCTGCACAGCATGAAGATGGAACATGAGAGCCTCAGATTTTCTTCTAGAAGAAAGAAACTCTATGTCCTTCACTTCTACCTTTGACTTATCATTGGACTCGTGTAAACTACATCTCTGAAAGTACATCACCTGGATGTACCATAGCTCTGCCTCTAATGCTGGCGATAGTTTCAAGCTTGAACTTGTGATCAGCCCAAGGAGCTTTGAGGAGCTCAACCTGTCATGTTAACTCTGAGTATGAGATTCCACATTTAAAATGTAGCATAATTCATGCTGCTAAGCACAGAGTGCCTTCACCTGGGCCTAACAAGGGAGAAGTGCTTGGCAGGACCCCAGAATCTAGCATACATTCACAGGGACCTATAAAGTAGCTGCTGTCAGATAAGGTGATCATCTAAAGTTTGGCAGCTCCACCCAAGCATAAGCAGCACTTGATGAAGTTGCTTCCTCAAGGACAAACTTTGTCACACCCACTGGTAAGGACGGACACCATGAATGCGGGATTCCTTGCACCAGACAGTGCCCACCAGTGTGAGTTAAGCTGGTGATAACAGCATCCAAAACCAATAGGAGATGGATATGCACTCTCACAAACACTGTTCCAACCTCTGAAGCTGCTTTTGTCTACCACGTGCCAGAAGAACATGTAAACGTCAATACCAGCTGGGATGCAAGCACATTGATCCACAGAAAGAACATCAGTCTCAGTGATGACCCTTTTCCAAGTAACACTGAAAGAGAACATGAGCTTAGAGCTTCCTTGCACTGCTTCACAAGAGGGAAACGCTAAAATGGGAACTGGGAGAATGAGCCTGGAGAAGGCACTTAAGGGAATAACCGTAGGTCAGAGAGATGAGATAAAGGTTTTCAGGCTCTGCCAATTCATCTAAACAACACTGTGGTCAGAGCCTAAGGGCTTTGGGATTTTCATCTACATAATCTTCACATTTATTAGACTGGCAAGTTTTCAGTATTTTTCTCTTGGCAAAGCTGTACTTGTAAAAGGATGAGTACTTTAACTGAGGTGGAAAACCAATCTCTCCCTGCCTCCCCCAAATGCACACAGAGGACACTAAAAGCACACTGCAGCAGCCAATAGCTGGTGTTACTGTTATTTTCTAACCTGCCTCCTAGTAGATCAGGTGGAAAGGATCTCTCTGGGGCTTCTTCAGATAAAGCATGATTGATCTGCTCCTGCTGAAACATATTGTTTCTGTAAGTGTCTCTGTAAACAAACTAATTAACAAACGCCTACAATACTGTATTAAATTTATTCATTTAGCAATGGATTCTGCACTATCTAAATCAGACCAGAGCAAGCATATTCACTCTCTGTAGATTATCTAGTGGAGAAAGGATCAAAAGGATCGAGGCTTCTTTTTATTCACAATCTTTTCTCCTTTTCCTCAAACCCGACAAACCTCTGCAACAAGGATTTATACAGCTAGCAATCTGCAGGGGGTCACTGAGAGCAAACAATCCTAAAATGAGCATGGAAGAAGTAACTGGAGACTACATTAAACCCAGATTGGTATGGTACAGTTATTACTGCAAATTCAGGAATTCAGAGGAGGCAGTAATGTGTTACGCCTTCTCACTAAGCAAGCAAGAGTGATTTAGAACAAGTGACCATTTAAAACAACAGCTGAGTCTTGAAAGTACCTGGACTTCCTACTTACTGCTTCAAACACAAGCTGCAATGAACCACCTTCCAACCTGCAGTTCTGAATTCTCGTGAGCCAGTAAGATCAGAGATTTTCAGCAAAGCACTTGTAAAAATACCCCCTTGCTGGGACTGCTGAGGAAAATTCAATTGAGACAGAAAATGGAGAAATTAACACCAAAGAGCAGAGTGTCTCTTCGGATTGATTTATTCTCCAGTTCACATTCTTAGACACTGAATTACACACCATCCATATAAAATGATGTATTTATTACTATGCGTTTTCCAGATTTCCCACAATATATACCAAGAATTCTCCTTCCAGAGAGCTCTCAGTCCAAGGACATGTCTAAGGGGATAGGTACAAAGGAATCTAAGCTTCCTTCTTTGCCTTTCTTTCTTAGCCAAGTGCACTAAAAGAACAGCTCGGATCTGCCTACACTGGCTTCACAGACATGTTCAAGGACTCCAAAAGTTAAACATGTACATGGCTGATTATAGGCATAAGAATGGTTTAGGAGTGCCCATGTAGTCTCCACACCAACACAAAAGCATCTGGTGGACTGAAGATTAAATTGGTACTTCTATATGACTGCTGCTGCTTTTATGTTCTTCAGAGGACTTCAAAAGTGTGCACATTTGTTCTGGGAAGAATCCAAACAAGTTTCAGTCGCTCATCATACAAAATCACAATAACTGAATCAATCTTGAAAAGCATTTCTCTTTTTAGTACTGTTTCCTCCACATAATAATTATTTATTTATCGGAAATAGGAATGGGCCAATTTTCATTTACTTGAAGATATGACCATTTTTTCCCCAGAAAATTTCCTGAGTGGTAATTTCTTGTTATTATGGGCATTAGTGCCTTCAACCTTGAAGCAATCCTGCTTCAACTGTAGAACTAAATGAAAAGTTAGTTATAAAACTGACAAGAAAACAGCAATTCACCATTGGCCAGGAGATTTATCGCACTGCCAGAATTGCTTCCATCAGAAGAACAGCCAATTAAACAACAGCTAAGTGTAATGTGCAGTAAGTTTTTGCCTACGGTTGCACTGGTGGAAAGGTCACCAGAACTTGGTCCTCTGTACGTAAGGAACATCTTGTCCTTTCTCTTGGTGATTTTTCTGGAACACTGATGCTGAGCTTTCCCACCATGCAGGGGAAACGCTAGCAGGAAAACAAGAATGCACACCCAGAAAACCTGATGTCTTAATCGGAAGACTGAGAATATTTCATAGATAAACTGCTGAATTATTCCCCACCTTGTCAGGTAAGATGCATTTGATAGTCCTGAAAGTATAAAGCACTGTGAGACCTAGAAAATACAAGGTAAAGGATGTTCAACATAACCTATATCCTCCTGCATGCAGTGCGTGGGGCCATGCAGTGGCCTGAGATTTCCTCTGGGGCTGGGCCCCCTCTGGGCTCTGGCACTGGGTCTGGCCCTGTGGTGGCAGCAAGTGGGGTCCCTGAGGCCAGGCCCGTTCAACACAGACATGCGCTCCAGCCTCCGGCGGAATTTCAGGTCTCAGCAAAGTGGAATCTACACAGTGCAGGAGAGACTGCGCTGCATTTTATAAAGCAATCTCTACGTAATTTGACTTCTGCTATCTGACTACGTTTTGAAGCTATTTTTCACTGAAAAATAAAACACCGCAGGAATATTGTGATACGACATGGTATTATTAAATACTGTGGACATACGCTGGTGTGTGTCACAAACACATATTTTTTTTTTTTTTTAATTGCATGGTTGGAATGTTACTTCTGGAGGTGTTCAAGGCCAGGCTGGATAGAGCCTTGGGCAGCCTGATCTGTGACAACCCAGCTCATGGCAGGAGGGTTGGAACTGGGTGGTCATTAAGGACCCTACCAACCCAAGCCATTCTGCAATTCTGTGATCAGACCTGTCAAATTAAGGCATACTAGAAGGCAGAGAAAAGGCCAATGGACTGTTACCATCCAGGCATTTCAGCATGCGTCTGAATACCACAGATAGTGACACAACTCCAAAATTTGCTGATCTAAACAGTTTCAGATTCATACACATACAAACTTCTCATCAGCTCCATTCTAACCCACTGGAAATTAAGTCCTGTATTTACCGGTATAACTTGTAGACTGATCTGATTCTCATTTACTGGGCAAAAGTACCTCTGTATCCTGACCCCAACCACCTCCCATCTCCAACTACGCATAAATATTGAACTAGCCTTTCCATAGGCATTGATTCAGTTCTACTTAATGCGGTGGAAATCACGAGCTTGATAAATCCACTGCCCTTCAACCAATACTGATTGGAGGTTACAAGTGAGTCACTTCTAAATTTACTCACATAATAGCTAAGTAAATTGGAAAGAGCATTTTCAAACAAAATAAAAGCCTCAAAACATCAGTTACCTAAGTAAATTAAAGATGCTTAGATATATTCTCCAATCTGTGGCAGGTTGAAGCATCCTTTAAAGAAATTTCAGTTAGGAAAATAATTAATATGCATGTATAGCCTTTGAAAAGGATCTGCTGTGTATGAAGAGCAGCTGCTGATATTTATGCCCTACAGAGGCTCACTTGGACTTTGATTACAACAGTCTAATGTTCAGACTGTGAATTACACTCAAGAACAATTTATCCCCTCACGCAGATGGGATCTAACTTCATCAGTCTCATTTGACATTCATAGTGGTGTTTTTAAAGCTTTTGGGCACATTTGATCACAGAGTCAGCTTGACAATTCTGCTTGAGGGGATTTGTCAAAGCCATTAAAGCTGAGATTGCAGCAAGTGTCTGAAGGATGTTGTATCACCTGCCTTAGCCTCCATTAGCTAGCCGGGACCTCAGTGATAGATATATCTGCACTGTTACAGAGCTAATCTAAAAGACAAAAGCCTCAAACCAAAAGCTTAACACAAAGCTTAAACTAAATCTTCAGAATTCTAAACATTCCATTCATTCTTTTCTCCATTGATTTTCAGCTCTGCATGATCCATTATGTTTAGAAAGCCAAAGAAAACTGTCCATACCCTGAAGAAGACTGTACTATCAGTATTTCCAAGCAAAAGCAGGAGAAATGGCAAAGGAGACAAAATCAAGTACAAAGCTGAACTGTGACTCCAAGCTTACTCTAAAGAAGGGAAGTTCAAATTTTGGTCCTCAGTTCGGTCCTTCAGAAACAGAGGAGGCATTTGGAAACAGCCAGCTACCACCAAGAAAACTTGTGATGTCAGCAAAAGCAAATTCTGAAGCAGTAGCATCTGCCTAAGCACACAACGAGGTCAGATTTTCAGTGCTCAGTTAGCAGGCTTATGGAAACAGCGTCAGAAGAGGAGTGGATCGCTCAAAAGTTGACCTTCAGATCTTTCAAGCATATGGTTCAGGAAAGCTTTCCAGAAGCAAATTTGAGAGAAAGGGGTTATACCAACTACTAGTGTAAGGTTTGAGAATGAATCACACTTTCCCAGCATTCAGGACTGCTCACTTCTCTGATTCTTTTCAGCTCATTTCTAACAAAAACCAGATCTGAGGAACAGCTACTCTTCCACTTTTCTATCCTAAGAAAAGGCATAGGTTTTAGTTTGTGAGGCTGCAGGGTACCTAAGTACTATTGCTATTCTTGTTCACCTCATAAAATACAGATACTCACAATTTGGTCAGAGTGTATGTAAGACCCTCGGCAGTTCACAGCTGAAAACAAAGAGAAAACAGAACTGCAGCTGCCTGCACAATCCTTATTCCAAATGGTGACCAGCAATGGGAACCCGGGGACTGGACTGCAGAGAGAGGTTTCAATGTGACGAGAAAATTCATGAGTGGGAGAAATATACTGAGCCCTCCTGCCCATCATTCATTTCAGTTTGTTCTTGGACATACATTAAACTAGTTCAGTATCTGGGGATGAATTTATTCTTCCAGGAGAGAAGAGCTGCTGAACTATGTGTTTTGTCTACAGAACAACTGATAGGCCTGTGTGTAGACAGGACCATGCAAGTACATCCATCCACCTTAACCCTAGAAACAAAAAAAAGGAATGAACTTCCAGTAGCTCAGAGAAACACAGTTTCTCACTGGCACCTGTGGTAGAACTCATCAGTCCGATGCCCTCATTAGCCAGCTGAGAGACACAGCTTCAAGTTTGTTCTCAACCTGATTCAGCTTTCATCTGTCAAAGCAGAAGCTGTGATACGTCTCACTCTCTTCAAGATCAAAATCATAGAATGATTTGTGTTAAGGAAGGAACTTTAAAGATCACCCAGTTCCAACATCCTCCCAATAGCTCTGGCTGCCCAGGGCCACATCCAGCCCAGCCTTGAACACTTCCAGAGATGGGGCAGTCACAGCTTCTCATGGCAGCCTCTTCCTGTGTCTCACCAACCTCATAATGAAGAGTTTCTTCTTTACATGTAATCTAAATCTTCCCTTTTTCAGTTTAATACTGTTACTCCTTGTCTTGTCACTATATTACCAGATAAGAGTCTCTCCCCAGGACACTTGTAGGTATACTAGAAGGCTGCTAATAAGGTCTCCTCAGAGCCTTCTCTCCACCAGGCTGAACAACCCAAGCTCCTTCATCCTGTCTCCACAGGAGAGGTGCGCCAGCCCTCTGATCACCATCAGGGCCATCACAAGAGTAGAGGAGATGGAGACAGTCACCTTCCTCAGCCTGCTGGCCACCCCCAATAAAGACATGAATAATAATTAAGGTCAACTGGTGGCCCAGGCTCCTTTGTAGCCCCTGGGGACTAAAAGACCTTCTTCCAGTCACACTGCAGAACATGTTTCTGCTTCAGCACAAATGCCCAGGCTGCCCAGGAGGTGATGGCAGGTCTCAGAACGCCGGGAGCTCTGAGCAGAAATACCTCCAGGTGCACAAGAAAACAGGGTCAGAATACTCTGAACTAACTGCACAAGAGAATAAAACACAGCTACTTTTGTGACTCTGACTTTCAAACTGTTGTCTCTAGCAGCAAACATATGGCAAAATCAGAAATAGAGCTGGGAACAAAACGTTATTTTCAGTTCATTTGCTTTTCCCTGAAGAAAAAAGCAAATCACTTAGCTCTCCTTATTGCGTCCAGACTTAAGCAACGGTTATTTTTCACAGTTGATATATTATTTACTATACACGCATTTTTCCTCCATCTACCGTAAAAGAACTCCAGAACATTTTTTTTCTTGATTAGCATAGACACTGCCTGTGAGACTCCAGCATGTTTCATAGAAAAGGGAACGTGAGCACTAGAGAAAGGTGACTGATAACTGTGACAGTATTTGTTAATATTTTTCACCTTTCCCAGTAATTGAAACTCAGAGCAGACCCACATTTATTTCTTGCTTGGCATCTTCCATTAAGTCAAATATTCAAACCCTTACAAAAAGGCCGTGACTAATTCAACAGGCTCCAGTCCCCACTAGTGTTGGGACACATTCCCATTCCCTACTTCCCAGAGAAGTTCCAAAGGATGTTAGTACCTACAGCTATACAGCTTCTTGGAAAAAACTGCCATCAAATGTTTTAAACAAGAATTCTGATGCCTATTAAAGTGTTGTTCCTTGTGTCTAAAAACAGCACTAGAAAAATGAACCTTTTTCATTTTTTTTCTTTTTTCCAGAGATGGGCAGTTTCGGGCCATCCTGTTGCTACACTTCGATTCCATTACAGCCCACATTACACCGTCCAAATCTATTTTTACAGTGGTAGTAATAATACCTCATATTTTTAGAGCGTGCTACAAACAAACACATCTGCCATCCCTTTGAAAAGTCAGAGGGAAATGCTGGACAGCTATGGAAACAGGGTACAAGGATAAGAGTCAGAATCCATACCAGAGCATGGGGAGAGACAAGACGTCCTGGTTCCTCACATTTATTCCTGAACTGTCGGTTTTCCAAAGAACTCAAAAGCTCACTTGGAAAATGGAATCAGTAGCATGGCTTTCCCTGGAAAAAGGTTCATGAAATCACACTGTATGTCAACCCCACTCCAAGGAAACTTCAAACCTGTAAACCGGTTTCAGCCAAACTTGAGAGGATTAACCCCCTCTAAGATCGTCCTCCATTCCTCACCTTTTGGCAGTTCTACAGCAGAGACCTCCAGGTTAGTGCCTCCAGACAGGGAGAACTCAGCTGCTGTATACTCTTGCACATAGCCAGGCAGCACAAACATTCAGATGCATATATGTACACGCGCAGGCACAAACATACACTTTTAGTGACAGACTGATCAGCATACGCAGAGCTGTAAGCAAGCTACTTCCTATATTGTGGACTTCCATAAAATGACAAATGAGAACAAGAAGCAGGATAATGGCAGCACACAGCTTTCAGCGTGCTGTGTTTTGGGGGCAGCTGGCATAGCTGACATGCATACCAGGGCTGAGAGGCACTGTGCAGCCACACATAGTCTGCAGGGATCTCTGGGTAGTTTCAGCAAGATTCAGGGATTAAAAAAGCACAGTCAGTGAGATATAGATGTTACTGCACTTCCTTCAGCCACCTGCTCAAACACAGCCAATCCTTCCGCTGCCTCCAGGGAAGCCATCTTGCTCTCCCCAGTAGGTGAAGATCTCTATCTGTTCCTCCCATTGGGTTTCCAGGAATGTCTGTTTCCAAGGAAAAGGCAGACATAGTCAGCTGCATTTTGAATACTTCAGCTTTTGCTAAGATGCTTTCCTGACTGCTATCAAAAAGAAACAAGTATTTTTAATAACAATGTAAATAGACACAACTTGGTTTTGATCCAGAGCTGGGGAAAAAAATAGTCTAGCTCGTTATGAAGGTACACAACTGTCATGAAAACATCTTTCCCTTGCAGCCAGTTCAGCTTTGAGCAAGTGATACCTTGATTCTTCAAAGATCTTAATCATCACCAGATATATCACCATCAGAAACACTTTATTTTAACAAGTAGCTTCAAATCTGATCTGGAGAAATAATTTTGTAGCACAAAGAATTAGATTGGACAGCATCTCTTCTGCCTCAATCCCTCACATTAGTCCATAAGATGCGTATTAGCCTCAAGAAAAAAAATTACCGCACGCACAGCAAGAGTGCACAATGAGTCAGAAACAGAGCTGTTACTCTGCAGAACAACTTGAGAATAGTGATAGCTTCTACATACAAAAGTGGTGATGCTCAAATATGAGTGATGAGCATCAAAACACCCACTGGATGTGCCAGCCTATGAGCAAATAGGGATACATGGAATACAATTGTCTTCACGTTTCCCTTATGTGCTATGCTACCATTCTGAAGGAAACAAAAGATAAATGAATTTTCATCAACATTCAGTTCCTAACTTTCCTCCGGAGCTGCTCAAACAGCTGTTTAAAAGGCAAGAATTTCCTTGCACATGGTAATGGATGCTTGTCCAGAAGACTACTGAGACGACAAAAGCAATTCTGAAAGGTCACCATATCTGCTGCGTGTTTGAACTACTTTCCTATAGAAAGCAGAGTATCAGGGAAGGGGTAGGATGCTCACCCGTATCTCACGCTGGGATGTAGTACAGATGGAAGCAGTGCACGAGCTCAAACCTGGACATTGCTTTTGAAGCCTCTGCTGCAAATGGTAACGGCCAGTGGAAAAATCATAGCAGATTAGTTCTGCTGATTCTTACCTAGTTTTAGCTCATGATGCTTTGTTAAAGGATATTTTGGT
>JAOWBP010001760.1:14167910-14181129 GCA_028571105.1 Tragopan temminckii | reverse complement strand
ACTATGGAAAGCCCCAGAGGACTCCAAATTCAAAGCAGTATAAAGCACACCAACGCTGGTTCTGCAGGGACTAGTCCAAGGGTAAGGTATACACCTGCTTAGTGTTGACACCTGTGTAGTGCTGAAAACATGCCTACGGTGATCCAAATGCAAATTCAAGTCTTGCGTAAGTTTCTGGTATCAGTCAGCAGTCCACAATACAGGACCTGGTGAGCAAGAAGGGAAACATCAGAATACAGCAGGCCAACACTTTAAAAGCAGCTGCCATTTCATCATTTTGCTTTTCTTGACCTTTAGTGAATATATTCTTAAAAAAGGAAAGCAGAAGCATCACAAAAATGAACAAAATAACATGGAAGGTGAGGGAAGAGCTGAAGTGAACTGTGTTTTTGTGAAACTGTCATATTCAGTTTGAATATTAAAAATTCCAGAGCAGGAGATGGAATATCAGAAGGACAACACACTGGGTGCATGGACCAAAAGATTTGGATTCCCTTAGCAAGTTCCTTGTTTCAACATAAGTGAGGCAAGGAAAGATACGCTATTTGCTTCATGGAAACACCTCACAAGTTTTGTACACAGGATGAGGAGTTGATTCAGAAGAAAACCAAAGCTTGACCACAGAATTCAGAGCCAAGGCAGAATATTCTAATGCACTAGGAGTTAACATATTCAAAGTACAATGCACAGGCTTGACAACACAGTATGGCATTCAATAGTATGAACAGGAAATTCCACTCAGGACTTGAGATCAACAGGTTTTTGTTTTTGTTTTTTTTCCAGGTGCAAGTCCTACATGTAAAAGAAACTTGTGATTTCCCATAAGACATGAAAGTAATGTCATGCAAAAACTAGTACCATGCTCATCTTCCACTGCTGACTGCAGCTCTGCAGTTCCCTCCTGTCACTGGAACATGATCCCTGGCAGCAATCCTGTTTCCCAAGAAGGTGACCGGAGAAAGCTGTGAGCACAGTGGATCAACAGATTTTTCAAAGACATCAACTCCTTGTTCTCACATTCTCCTTAATGCCACACAAATCTCTGCTGCTGTCTCACATTTTTTCCCCCTCTTTATTGGAAGGGTGTACATGCTTCCCACAGGCAGCTAAGGGGCACAAAGGGAATGAGCATCCAGTTTTGTTACTCTTCTATGTTAAGTCACATGATATCAACTCATCTGCACACCAGCACAGAGATGAGGGAAAGTGGCACAGAAGACAAATACCATCAAACCACACCCAGGCCCATCTCAAGGGAGTCATCTGCTCTATCAAAGGCCCAATTCTGAAGCCCAGAGGAGTACAGTGTCAGGCAGAAACCTGAATTAAGAACACCGAGGAAGGGGCACCCTGTCTGGTTGCCTCCCAGGGCTGTCCCAGGAAAGCCCCACTGTCCATGCACAAATCCCATCAAGATGGATCACTGCACACAGCTCTTTGGATCACCCTTTGAACTAAAGGGAGCTGCTTCCTGGAGGTGTGGGATACTTCAATAGAGGCAGAGCATTTTGAAACAATCAAAATTCAGCTTAAGACCCATAACAAAGCAGTAGATCATCACAAAACAAGGCAGCAGCCTTCTTATGAAGACAGAAATAAAGAAGCGGTTATGGAAAGTAGTTTGCACTGTTCAAACACTCAGAGCACATCACAAGACCCAACACTAACCTAGACTAAACTCCCAGATAAACACTCATCTATTAAAAGCACAGCTGAACTTATCCATATAGTACTACACTGTTAAAGACATCTTTATTCATTCCCAGTGGTGGCTCAAGCCGGCCACCCAACAGAATTCTACAGACCTGTCATTAAAACAGAAGTAGTACTTGGAAAGATTTTTGTTGTTGTTTTTAAATGAACTGGAATGCTAGTTTGTGACAACACATTAACATTTGCTTTCCAAACACAGCAACAGTGTGTATTTCAACTCACGGGCAGGACTGCAAAAGAGGTTCTAGCAAGCCTCTTTGCAGATCATAACATTTTCAGTAGTTCCGTGCTGTTTCTCTCTGCAGCACTGCAACAGCAGCTTTCCCATCACCACAATACAGCAGCAACCCTACCTTCAGCTTCCGCCCCCCAACAATACGAAGACATTCCTTGAACTGGACACAAGCTATGAATACAATGCATGGAAACTAACTTGGGGTATGTTGAAACGCCTCAGCTATGTGAATAGGTTGCAGTATATCTTCATGGCCCATAAATCAATATACAATGCAAAGAATTAAGTACAGGCCTCTCAAATTTCCACGTATTTCAGGAAATCAGTCATAAACAGCAAGTTATGCAACATTTGTAGAGAGAAACTTGCTTTCAGGCTGCATCACACACTGTTTCTAGGTTAAGACATCCCACTTACTATGATTGCCACAACTAGCCCTGATTGGATTTTGAGCCACATTCCAGCAGCCATTTAAATCAGCATCCATACAACTGAACATAAGATCCACCCTACAGTATCAGAGAAATTCTATACCATAATAACCAAGTAGTTCTCAAGATACCCTTGAAATTACTGATGTTTGCATTTCAGAGAAATCTAAAACTAATTTAAAGAAATTCTTCAGCATCATCTGTTGATTTATATAATTTTATTATAAAATAAATACAAACCAACTGCTTTTAACAGAAACAAAGAAAATCTACTAGAATTGACAGTTTCTATTTAGAGCAGATTTTAGACCAATGCCAATACAAAAGCCAGGAGAAAAAAATGCAGCAAGATCCTCGAGG
Source organism: Tragopan temminckii (assembly GCA_028571105.1). Taxonomy (NCBI): domain Eukaryota; kingdom Metazoa; phylum Chordata; class Aves; order Galliformes; family Phasianidae; genus Tragopan; species Tragopan temminckii. The sequence goes on along the minus strand of JAOWBP010001760.1, from coordinate 14,178,390 downwards.
ACACCTTTTAATCACAGCTGTACAGAGGAATCTCAAGGACCAGATATGCTCAGGTAGGCAGTGCTGTGCTTATTCACAAATTTCTTGAGTGTCCGAAACTTTTTCACCTGAGCTTTGCAGCCTTGGTGTGACACGTATTTAAAGTACTTGCAATCTAAGCAAGAGAAGAAAAAGCAACATGAGCTTTACCACGATACAAGCAAACAAAACACTTCTACTTTTTAAGTAACATACAAGTATGCAAGTTCTCTATTACAAAAGGCAATAAAACAATCCAAGACATGCACATTACCAACACAATTACAGCACCAAATTACTGAGAGCTGAACATGCTTTCAAATCAAGAAACTGTTCTACAGAGTCTGGAAAGTAAGTTACAGAAGAACTGAAAGAATAAATCTTCTAATAAACTAAAGGCCCAAACTTAATAGTTAAGTTATGCTCTCATTCTTAATTTTGTCACCACTTCTTGGTCAGATATTCTACCTGGCTTCAGCAACTTTTCAATGAATACTACCAAAGAAGTCCTGACGTTCACTTTTTTATTGAACTGTCACTAATTTCACTCAAGATCTCCTTCCTCCTCTTTTCTGTGCTATATCACTCGCAAGGTCCTTAAGGATCACCTAATCCTCAATATTTGCTAAGACACTGCTTAGACTGTAGCTCAGAGAGCAAACTTTCCGTAGCCCTCACAACATTCACTCAGAATCCTGCTGTATATTTTTGAAATTGTGGTTTCAAGGTTATAAACAGAGTCTGTAGTATTGTGACTGCTCAGCAAGGCCAAATAAAATTGAGCTCAAACCCAGGAGAAGGCAAGTTACACAAACTATGTCTTAGTGAGGAATATCAAACCATTTTAAATGTTTTTCTCCCATTTAACTTCAAAGACCACAATCTTTCCTAAAAGAAAGAAACAGCATTTCTTCCAGGGAGTAGATCAGCTGCATCTTATCTCATTAGGGCTAGAACTAGATGTTATTTCTAGTGCATGTAGTGAGAAAGAACATTTAGTATTACCCTTTCCTAGAAGAACTCCAGCCACCAGAGCTTTTTCATATGAAAGGCTTTCATTTTCCTGCCAATTGCTCTTTGCTAAGTAGCGGCTAAAATGGAAGGCTGGCCACCAGTCCTTTCTGGAGTTCCACTCCTGTTTAATCCAGTCAAGATGCTTCTCAGAACTGCAAAAAGGTAAAACAAGAAAAACTGAGATGAAATAGTGAAGAGGAGGCACTGAATTTTACAATCAGCTTGGTATGCTAGCAGACTTTGACACTACACTGCAGACTGAAGATTTTAAGCAGCAATATTTTTTTTTTTTTAGAAAAAACTTTGAGTTAATCTACACATAATCAAACACTACCATTTTTCAAATACCTTATCCCATTATGCTAGGCAGTGAAACCTTACAGTATTTTAGAAATGAAAACAATCTATACACCAGGGAAGTGATATTCCTACGAAATGACCACAATGCCCTGTATTTCAAGGTACTCTGAAGTTTTGTCCTCAAAAACAAAACTGCAGGCAAAGTTCAAGCATTGTACCATTTTTCCTAACCATATGCAACAACACTCCCAATTTTAATCCATTAACTTCTGAGCCTTGTGGATAGGTAGAGGCAGCAATAAAATAGCAAAATGGTCAAACAGTACTGAATTGATTCACCATAAATATACAAGGCTTAAAAAAATTTAAAACTTTTTTTTTTGGAAGAAAAACAGACATTAGAGACCTTCCGGGCATGGATTGCCTGGAGATGGGGCTCCTTCTGAAATCAGAGTCCTCCTCTGAACACATAAGGAAGTATGTATCAATCCCCAGGCATCTGACTTGCTTTTAAGAATATGCTGTATTCTGTAACAGTTACCATCAAAGGAGAACACAACACACCATGACCCTTCTGCAGTCTACTGATGCCCAAACCTGCTACAACCAATGTATGTTCAACAGCAGAAGACCAAACAATTTTTTTTTCTCCTGGAAGAATAGTGACAGGCAGTAAATGTTATCCAAACATTTGAATAGCATTTCCTGCATAAACACATAACCTGGTAAAAACCTTTCAGCTAATGATTATACTGGAAATTTAAGAATTTCCCTCAGTAATAATTTCTCCTACCCTGCCTCTGAAAGCACACTGCAACCAAGCACAGCCACAGAACTCAGTACAGGCCAGCCCACTCTTCCACTTACCAGCATGAAAGACAAAGGCTACAAAACAGTCACTTTGTCAATTGTCCAGAGGTAGTGATTTGACAAATTCCTTTTTTAGCACCTTACATCAGTTACACTTACATTACAATTTGTTTCACCTGTCTTGCCAAGCAACTCCATGCTTTTACATTTTTCTTCCATCCAGCATAATCTAAGACTGCAAAAATAACTTCTAGCCCCAGTCGACGTCTTTTTCGTTTCTCTGGAAAGAGATCAGGCTGATTAATGAATTAGCTGGATTAACCTAAACTCACTAGTAAGCAACAATTAAAATATTCTCCAAACTTCTTTCCCACATACAGGGCTCTGCCCACTGCTTTCTGCCTCTTCCAAGAGAGAAAGTTAAGGAAGTGTTCATGGGTCTAGAGCACAATTCACAGCAAAGACCCTCCTTAAATGCTGCTGACTCAAAGAGGCACACAAGACCACTCACTTATCCCACACTGCCTTGCTTACAACAGATGTGCTGTTATAATCAGTGCTTCCAACCAGTGCTGTTGTTCAACGTGTTCTTCCTATGGGAAGAGAACACAGTGCCCTGGAACATTTCAAGTCCTGAGATACCAAAACAAAGAAATTGGACTGATATGAATAAAACAGGCATTTCACAACAGCAGCTAATATACCAAAGGTGTTCTTAAAAATGACCTACCACAGCAGATAAAAGCGGGAAATATTTACCAGTATAAATTACTACTTCAAAAATCAGATTGCTCTCAAGAGCTACAAGAATTTAACAAATGCGTCATGTGTGAACAGAAAAAGGGAGGTTTCAGCCAAAAGGATTTTTATTTTTCACAAAGAGGAACAATATAATTATTTTGATTTCAAGGCATTCTACCCATCTGCTGACTTGCTGGAACGTACCAGGTTGCAAGAAGATGCCCATTTTGGAAAGCAACTGATAGCATGGAAAAGCAGTCTCCAAATGAGAAGACTTTTCCACCAGTCTGAAGACAAAACCTGTAGATGCTATTCTTTCAATACATAACAAACCAGTGCATAAATCCATCTCAACTCCTCCAGAAAAGCAAAAAGGCCCCCCATAATGGAAATACTGAGTTTAGCATTTAGAACAGTGTACCTTGGAAGTAGTGAAACTAGCATTCAGACTAGTGTACCTCCAAACAAATTATTTTTGAAGTCCTGCCTGTGCATTACAACCTACTGCTTGGTCAGCCTTCAAACTTTGACAGGTAATTGTTCACACAAGCCTGTAAATACCTACTTACTGCATTGAATGTTCCTGTGATCAGAAAGTCAGGCTGGGATTTTTCTTTTAATAAGTACAACTACTTCAGTAAGTACAAAGAAGGCTGAAGAACAATTTCATTATATTCTAGATTAACATAAAAGAAAAGAGCAAATATATTTAAAGACTTACTTGATTTTTGAAGCATAGTATTAAAATCTATCATTAGTTCATGAGAGGGAACAATATCATGCAAGATCTGGAAAAAACCAACACCCAAAACATACATTGAAATAATGTGAAAGCTTCTGAAGGCTTCTACTGAATCCAAAGCAGCAATGTCTTCAGAGTACTTTGGTGCCTTAAGAAAACTGTGCAATCAGGTACTCAATTGCCTTGATACAAAGAATGCCTATCAAGAGCTATTTTGCACATCTGTAACACTGCTCAGTGACAACAGATAAAATGCCCTCATGACTACTGAAAAACCCTGCAACAAATGCAACATTTCCAGGAGCAGGCCATATCCAGTGTCTTCTTTTTAGAAAGCTACATTATTTCATTCCTAGACCTGTTCTAGCTCCCATCTACTGCTCTGTGCATTTGCAGGATATATCAGACCAGTTCTCAGATTTGCCACTATCTTAGAAGATAAAATTAAGTCTATAAAAATTAATATTAAAAAAATGCTGTGAAGATGAAACTTTATACATACAGGCCATGATCTAAGTCTAAACTTAATGAAGCTGTTTTGAAACCATTTGCCCAAACAAAAGCATTTTAGTGCCATCAAGTGGCAAAAGAGATTCAAAAACATTGCTGGAAAAGTTATCAGTGCGCAAGGGCAACAAAAAGGGGGAATCTAAAAGCAGCTGTACAAAAGACCACGATGCAGCAGGGTTTTTCCTGACAGCCAGCAGAAGTAAGTAAGGTTCAGTCTACGAAACCTTAAGTTAACTGCTTACTGAGAACGATGAAACTAACTGCTGGACAGAATTGCTGTGTGAGAAAAGCAAGCACCTAATCATTTATTCAATAAAGATCAAACTACAATGGAAATCAATGCATGTTTATATACATGTATTTCCTGAGTCATGGAAAATTGATCTGAGCTTGTTTACTGACCTTATGATGCATCAGTTACACACTGACAACAAAGACAGTAAGAGATACTATTTGCTCCACCTATTACAACACCCTTCCCAACCCTTTGCTTCCCAAAAAAAAAAAATACAGTAAGGCAAATACTACAACAGGAGACAACTGAACCATCACACCACCATGCAAAAATGAACAACCACAGATTGCGTTTACGATGTTATATATACCTTGAGTGCAGATATGAGTGATTTCTTTGGTGCACCATGTCTCTTTAAGAACTGATACAAGTAAACATGAGCATTGGGATTTGCAGGAAACTTTGAGTTGTAAGCATAATCCGTTAATACTTCACGAGCTTCTTGGTGGTCTCCATAGAATTCCAACAGCTAAGAAGTTAAGCCTGTCATTAGTTTGCTTCACATTTGCAATTAAACTCTTACAGTTCATTCTAGGCTGCTACAGAACTATCCAACAGCACCACTTGTATTTAGCAGCATAGCAAACTGGATATGAGTTACACTAGTGTATTTTAATTTTACTGGTTACCTTTAACATAGGTAGCTAAAAATTGACACATAGAAGCAGCTACAGAAGAAAATCACATTTGCACTTCCTTGATTGTTAAAGAATTATCATCATTCCTCAGTGGAAAAAAAAACTGAAGCAGACTGCCACGTCTTTGAAGAGAACTCAGAGAACTTGGCAGCTGTCAGCACCTAGTAAAATTCCATAAGAAACACTCAAAGAAGTCAGAGCTCGTCTGTACTTAGAGTAAATCTTCTCAATTTTAAGATTAACTTTATTTATTAGTTAAAATTTGTAAGCAGATATTTAAAAAAAACAGAAAGATTATATGTTTGGTGTCCAAGATTTAGTACCACCAGAAAAACATTGCCCTGCCAAAAAGACAACTTGCTTTCAGGAATTTAAACAAAGCAGCTGTGCTCCAATTTCTCTGCTAGCACCAGGAAAACAGAATGTGCAAGTTGGATGTCTCTTTTTCTTGGCAGCTCACAGAAAAAGCTCTTTTTGTACACTGTGCAGGCCCTACGGTCCCACAAACATACCTAAATCAAAGCTGGTGGGATATCATTACATATGTTGTTTTTAAACTACTTGTCATCCACACACAGCTGAACTGCAGACCTGCATCTAAATTAAAATTATACAGAGAAACAAAAGAGACAAAAGGAAGAGATCTATAAAATACACTCTTACATCCACATAGGATTTCACAAAGAGATCCCAGACTCCAGGTATTTTAATGATCTCCTTTAAGTTCACTGCTGCCTTCCGAAAGCAACCATGCATTTCCTGTTCAACAGACAAGTCTTCAAATCCATCCTTCCCTATGAAAACATGAAAGAATATCACAGAGTTAGCTTTATTAGTTCAGAAATATCTTGAAATGGTGCACCTACAAGGTGATCACATTTTGCAAAGCAAGGGCTCCAGTCAAAGCTTTAAGAAAAAAGGGCTCAGATCCACCAGTACTGGAACAAGAGATTTTCCTAGTTCTGTATCCCAGCTTACAACCAAACTCATGATGGGCAGTGTTCCAAGAAGATACCAGTATAAAGTCTGTTTATCTTGTCAAATAAACAAGTAGAGATTCAACCACACAGCCAGCAGGTATATGCTGAATTAGATGCCACATCCAAGTGGCAACCTCTGTACCCTCACCTTTCAAAAAAATAGGAAAACAAGTTTGGGTGGCTTTTGTTAGCTCTCAAAATTCTAGCAGCAGTACAAAGAAGTCGCTGATATAGATGAATACATTCCTTTGATGGCTGTTTTAGGTGATGCTGGCTGAATATAAGAATTATGATGCAGGGTGAACACACTGCTTTGTTTCAGAACAGTATTTCAGGACACTAGAAAAGTGCATGTTAGTATTCTATTTTGGCACCACCACTGTTGCAGGATTATCTGCATACCATCAATACCCTCAGCTTTCGAAGGCTAGTACTTCCTTTTAGTGCCTTCATATGTAAACGCAGACAGAAGAGCGGCCTATGTGGAAATAGGACTGCGATGCCTGCAAGAATAAGAAGTCTACAGCTCAATACAAAAGCAGAATCTGGACTTACCATACTCTAACAGTATATTCTTCTGATTGGACCAGCTATAGTAGTCCAGCAGTCCCTTGTAAGCCTGAATCAGCTTCATTTCTTCATCCTGAACAACTGTTCGTTCTCCAAACCTCCAACTCTCTGCCAGAGACAGGTTTTGGTAGGCTTCATCTATCCGTCCATTACAAAGGAGATAAAAGGCATGCTCTAAACAAACCTGCAATTCAAGCAGTCCATACCACAGTGTTTCACATCATAAATAGAAAGAATCTCAATAATATAGCAAATATCTGCATGGAAGTGAAAGGGAAGAGATACTCATTACTGACATCAAAATAAAAAATGCAAACATGCAAAATATTTTTATTAGAAGCAGGTTTTACACATAGTTTTACTCAAACAGTATATTCATAGGGCACTTTGGCAAAAAAAAGCAAGAATGGGAGAAGGCAAGTGTAACAGGAGACAAAAGTGTGCACCAAGAGCCTAAGTAATTTCTTCCTGTTTGAAGATGGTGGAGAAAGATTATTATAAGGTTCTTGAAATCTGTGTGGGTGAAAGTCATCAGTCAGGTAGTAAACATTCTGCTGTACTTATTACCAAGCCAGCTGAAAGAACATGGCTCAGAACCTTGCTTGCCATTAATAAGTGTTGAATCTATTTTAGAAGAGCTACAAATGACCTGAAGAAATCTAGTAGGGTTATACTCAGTTTCAGTTTGCTATGCAACTGCCAAACACCTAAAAAAAGAATGCCCAACCACACTATCATATTGATTAGGCACTGGATGAGAGTCTAAGCTTTCAGTTAATAAACTCTTGTATGGAACTAGTGTTGGAGATCTTGAACAAATACAACAGATTGAAAGATAGAAACATCAGAAATCAGAAACAGTCAAGGAAACCAAAACAATATAAGTTTGAATAAGTCATCATTGGAAAAGAATTGGGTTCTGAGTGACACAGGTGTCCACAGAATAAGCTTTACTGTTTTATACACAAATTAACTACCTGAAAAGCAAGCAAAGTTTAACTACAACTGTTTAACCAAGAGCACAGGAGTCAAATTAAGGACTGGAAACAAGACTTCGCAGGTGTTAACATGTAATTAGACATTAACAGGGCACGTATGAAAATGAATCTAACAGTTTTAAGAGTAATTAAAGAATCTAAGCATTACTGAAAGCAGACAAAAATGTACTGACCAAATGAGATGTGGCCAGCTATGGAACAACCTTGAAACATCATGCAACTGGTAACTCAGTTGCACTATCTTTTTTGACACTACTGTCAGTGACATTTCAGGAGTTTTCAGAAGCAGTAACGCTCAGGTAGACGTTCAGGTAAATGTATGGAAAAACCATCAAGATTGCATTAAGTACACTCACCTTCAAATACCTTTTTACTCCTAAAGTTTTCACCTGTTCTATGAAAGAGTTGAACTCTCTTATGTTGCTGTGGGAATGATTGCACAGAATTTCTGTTCCTATTCTCCAAATCATCTATTGATATGGGGGGAAAAAAGATGAAAAAACCTTAGTACAAAAATGAGAGCAGTCACCACATATACAGATTTATCAAACCTATAGCTACTGTAACATATGAATAAAATGTACATTTGCACCACGAATAAAAAGTGAGTATTGTGTTGTCTACTGTTACAGTTACACACATCAATCTAGAGTTTTGTTGTTTTTTTTTTTTAAACTGACATTCCATGGGTGCTTCACAACTACTCATTATAAATACAGCACATCAGCAAAGCTTATGAAAACTGCATTTACTGCCTCTCTTCTTACTAAAAACAATATGCTTCAAAGTTATTGAATATTTCTGCTCTGCTTTTACTTGTTCCCACTGTGATGTAACGCACGCAATTCTTAACATTTAGCAATAAGGATCGTTTCCAATCAGATGTAGCTTTTCCATCAACATAATTTGTTTTCAAGGCCTGCATGCAGAAGGTAACCAAATCAAATCAGTTCATTCTGCAACACTGTTTGATTCCCTTCCTACTGCTTCTAGCTCAGTACCTGCTTAGGAATCTCGAAAGTACTGAAAGAGCTACTACAGACCTCAGCGAACCATTAACTTTCAGATTCTGATTGATGGCATGCCAGTTGCAAACATATTCACTGCTTTTCCATTTCAGAAGACTACACGAAGAATAATTTCCATAGATATGCTACTGATGGAATTAACTTATCCTAAGCCAAGTTTTCATCTGTTGTGCTATTGACCTCTGTAAATAAATGAAAAAAAAAACCAAAAAGCAAGGACAACCAAAAAAAAACCCAACACACCAGTCTGCAAGCCTAGAGAACTTTTCAGAAGTACAATCAGAAAAGATAAATCAGAGAGCACTGTAGGCTCACAGCACCCCTGAGAGGGAGATCTCAGCAAAATCCAGGCTCCAGCAAGATCAGTTAATCTCCCAGCACAAAGGCATACTTGTGTAAAGGTAGCCTGAGAGAAATTTAATGGACAGCATGCTGCCTTCAGCACTATCAACAATGAAGTCTGGTGTTCCTCCCACCACGTACCATCCAATGGTTTCTTAGCTGTTTTTAGAAGCTCCAAAGCCTCTATTATTAATTTATTTATTAAATGAGCTAATTTTAACTTATGAATGTTTCCTAACTTTTCAAGTAATAATTTCTTTAATTAAGTTTATGGATAGTTAAAGAAGATAATGGCCCTGAAGTGTTATAGACACTTCTTGCAAGTATCTTACCAACTGCAGAACTGTGCTAAGGAACACAGGCTTACCTCTGACGGCCCCATGTATTTTGTAGAGAAGTCTTTCTCCAGTGACTCGATGTAGGAGGTCAGAAACTCCGCAGCTCTCTTCCACTGCTTCTGCAGCAGTGCATCCTGGATGTAATTCAAACACAGCTCCTTGCTCCTCCAGAAGTTCAACCTGCGCTCATTGGAAGACGCTAAACGAAGCAAAACACGAAGAAATCAGCTAAACCCAGCAATCAGAGCTTTTAGCAGGTAACAACGTGCCTGCTACTTCAGTTACCTCTCTTACAGGAGCTCTCTCAGCCAACATACAGAAGATAACGGTAAGCTACGTGATTTAGAAGCTAAGCACACCCATTTTACGCAGGGGCGAAAGAGACTGGGAACACGGAGCGGGAACAGCACAACGGCCGCGCCGGAGCCCCCCGCTCGCCTCAGTGTGGGAGGCGGGCCGGCCGTGAGGGGCTCCCGCCGCCCAGCCGCGCCCTTACCCGCTCGGTAGAGGTGCCGCGGCAGGAAGGGCAGGTGCAGGGCCGGCTGCAGGGCGCTTCCCGCCCGGAGTTCATCCATGGCCCCACAGCGAGCAGCCGGAACGGCAAGATAACAAACCACTCCTTCAACTACCCCGAAGGGCACCTGAGGGCGGCGGCCATTTTTGAGCCCGGCGGGCAGGGGGCGGGCCTCAGCTGCCAGTTAGTGTGGAGAAGGACCAGAGGAAAGCGCGTGCGCTCTGTGAGGCGTGGCGCAGAGCGGCGGCCATGTTGGGAGCGGATCGTCTCGGGCGCCTGCGCGGTGCGGGCATCGCGGCGCTCCGTTGTCGCGAGGGAAGGGAAGCGGGGTTCTGCCGCCCTCCGAGTTCCTGCTGAGGGAGTGCGGGACCGGGCCTGGTGCAAAGGTTACTCTAAAAATAATGGCTGATTAGATCCTGTGCTCTTTTTCCATTTCCGTTCCACTTTTTCCATTTTCTATGTTGATTCTTTGTTAGTCTGTGATGGGTTGGGTTGGAAGGGACCTCAAAGCCCGCCCAGTCCAACCCCCTGCCATGGGCAGGGCTGCCCCCAGCTCAGCTGCCCGGGGCCCCATCCTACCTGGCCTGGAGCACCTCCAGGGATGGGGCACCACAGCTCCATGGGCAGTGCCAGGGCCTCACT
>JAOWBP010001760.1:14122606-14151428 GCA_028571105.1 Tragopan temminckii | reverse complement strand
GGGAGCCCGCGGCGCGGCGGGGGGCCGCTCGTGGCACCTGACAGCTGCGGCGCCGCTCGCAGGTCCCGGGGCTGCACGGAACTTCCGTCAGCTGCAGTGCGCAGGCAGCGCGGCGAGCCGTGCTGGGTGGTGGCAGCCCTCGCTCAGGGCCTCTAGAGAAAGGCGTATCACGAGATAGATGGCATATGACCCTGTGACAAGGGTGAGCGGCAATCACAGAGCTGTTGGCGCCGCTTTCCTAATAGCGCCCGGCTGCAAAGTTGGGTTTTTTCTTCTTCCTGTTTTCCTGTCCTTGCAGCTGTGTGTGGACAGGGATCGGGTGGCTGCTGGTGCTTTGTAACCGGGTGTGTGTGTGTGTGTGGCTGCGTGTTCTTTGCTAGCAGGCGGGGGTTGCCAGGTGTCTTTCAAACGCTCACACTTCTGAGTAGAAGCACGAGCGCCGAGCCGCCGTGTGGCTTTCTTCCTCTTCAGTTTTCGGTTTCGTACAGAAGAATTGCAGGAAAGCTCTAGATGCTTCTCAGGCTCTGCGAGAGGCACGGAAATGTCTGTCAGACTGCTGGCTTTACCTGTCAGGCCTTACTTTCCTGCTCGCTTTACCTGAGTGCTTAACAGAAACTGCTGTCCGTGTCGTTGGCTTTCAGCTGGCTGCCACCCTGCCTGAGGATATCCGTCCTGGGCCTGATTTCCACGGCCTTCCGTGGGAGCCCGCCGTTGTCACTGCCTTAGTGGGGATGGCCACGCTTGCTATCATTTTCTGGAGAACCTGCCTTTCGGTGAGTGTGCCTCGTGCTCGTGAGCCTGCTGATACTTCAGGGACTGTTGTTTGTGGCACCAAGCCGTTCTGGCGTTGGAGGTGTCAAAGCAGTAGGTTTTTCCATTTAGAGCATTAGTATCAGTTAAGTGCTGGGCTTCGTTGCTAAAATTTGTAATTTTTTTTATCAACTAAGACGGTGTTCCTTTTATGCTACGTATTGAAGATTTCCTTGTAAGCGATGGTTTCCAAATCAAAATAGCAGAATGCAGTATAAACCTAAAAGGCTGAGGAAAGACAGGATCAGCATAGCTCTGGTGTGAGAAGCCTTCCATATGCTTGAGCCCGTTGCTGGCGGTCTCCAAAACAAGCAGTTAATCCTCCTTCGTATTGCCCAGCTGCACCGTGCTTAGAAACCGAAAAACCTGATAGTACTTTTCACCACAGAGCCCCTGCCGTGCTCTGCTCCTCACTCTGTGTTCCACTGCTATTTCACACACAGATAACCTTCTGTACAAGATCAATACCGTCAGTAGCTCTCAGGTGTACCACTGCGTCTCTGAGGGAACGGATGGGTGAAAATCGCTTAGGACTGTGTATTTTATAGATATCCCTTTCAGTGTTGTGCACTGGAAATCTATGAAATACTTCATCTTTGCTTAACAAAAATAAATTAAAACCAAATATTATCTGAAACAAAACTGGTAGATTTTTTTTTCCTTATTGCTTGAGTTCTGATATCTAATACGCTAGATCACTCTCCACAGTACTGTTGCGATTTAACAGCACAAAAAAGAGAGCTTCTGAGCTCCTCTATTGGTGTTTTGAAATGAGCAAGTGCTGTGAAAACAGAGGATCGAAGTGAGGTGCATGCTTTTTTATGTTAGCAAATTTGTGGTTGTTCTTTGCAAAGCAGTTTAGTTTTCTTTATTCCTCGTGGGATGCAGCCACTTACTGTTATCCCTTTAGTGTCTGAGTAAACAGATACTTGCTTAGGCTCTGGGACAGGTCATTAGCCTAGAAGCTTTTATTAGAAAACAGCTTAAGCTTGTTTGTAGTGTTATTCAACTCCAGTTGGCAGGGAGGGATGTACTTTCCATGTGCTGCTTTAATCTGTGTGTACATGGCAACTTGCTTCCATAGGAAATATTAACATCTATATTACTTATGGCTATTTTCTTTTTTCTTCTATAGGTAAAGAGTAGAATGTATCAAGGTAAGTTTCTCTGTGCTTTTTGGTGTGCTCGCTACTTAGGCACTTACAAGTTTGGAAAGTTGTTTCAGAGAACCAAGTGTTAATCTTCAGTTCCTTTCAAGGGGGGCACTGAGTTCAGGGTTGTGGTGTCAGCTGGGCTGGGAGATGCTGCTTACCTGAGTCTGAGGATTTTGAATACGCTTTGAGTTAAGAGAAACAATGTGACCCACACCTGTGGGTTAAAGAACGGGCAAGGAAAAGCTCGGTATGGTTCAACATAAATGTGATCCCTGGTTTAACTGGTACGATGGCAGTAGGGAAGAATCCTTGGTTTTCTGACTTGCAGTGGATTTTCTTTTCCTTGGTGCTTCTCTTGCCATTTAGAGGGTTGCAGGGAGCCCAAAACTGGCTGCTGTGCAATTAGGAAGGGCCTCTTAAATGCAGATCTAAATAAGCACGTAGCTTGAAGTGTGTGCAATTGACGCATATTGAGTAGAAAAAGAATTTAAAGTGGGGCAATTTGTATTTGAATACAAAATGAATATATGAAAGAACTGTCTTCACGCTAACTCTACCATGTTTCCTCACCACAAACCATACTGCTCACTTGTCAGTACTCTGTAGTTTCATTTCAGTTATACTGTAGTTTTCTTTCATACAGTTCATGTGGGTTAGTGAGATGAAAAAGTCTGTCTTAGATCTGTAAGGAGATTTCTGGGCTGAAAAAAAGATGTTTTTGGAGGGGGGAAAAATGCTGTTGCACTGCTGGTACAGAAATTACTTAGCAGCCTTCTCTGAAAGAATGAAGAACATAGGTCTAACTTTTTTTCCTCAGAAAATATTTTCTCCTATGATACTACATAGTAGCTACTAAAGCTAAGAGCAAATACATGCTTTTCAAGCATGATGAAATGAATGTTACTAAAAATCTTTATACAAATAGAAGAACATTAGCAGTGACAAAAATACATAAAGAGAGAGCTCTTATTTTCCGGATTTCAGTTGTAACCCATTACTCGTTGTTTGTGACTGCACTGAAACTGGAAGATCAATTTAATGGGGCATTCCTGCCCTTAAAGTGTTGGGAAGTATTTTGTACCTCAGCAGTCCCTTGTCGGCCCTCCTCTCCTGCAAGCAGAAGGGCTGAGGATCCTCTCTGCCAGGAGCCCTGGTGTGGGAGAGGAGAGGAGGGAGGGGCAGCAGTTGCCATCACACTGTGTAGGAAGTGGTTGGAACAACCGGTGCTTCTTGTTTGTGCTGCAGGATTTGCTGTGCAGCACGTGGGGTTTGTGGTCCTCAAATAAAGTAATGCTAATTGGACAATAATTTATTGCACTTCAGTTATTTTATTGCAGTGATGTAGAATGTATCCTAAAGGTTGGTTGGAGAGAAACAAAATATGTGTCTAAATAACTGTGCTTGATCACAGCCGTTTCAGATGTCCAGAAGCAGTGTCTGTTAGAAAGCCATGCGGCTCCTTGAGCGTACTGAAGTTCTTTCAGAGCTTTCATCCCATTACTTTTGCTGACCACGCAGTTTCAATATTACAGAAACAGATTGTTGTTTAGGGAAGGCAGCTGCATCTCCTTGACTATCAAAGTAGCAGTCTGAGACTTCTCCAGCATTCTGACTATCACTTCTTTTGAAGTACCTCCTCTGTGTATCGCCAGCACCTCACTCTGCTCAGCTGTGCTGTTTGTGAGCAGCTCCCACCAAGGAGATGCAAGAGCTAAATGCTTTACATCAGTGTTTAACAAGCTTTACTATCTTGTTTTCAATCCTAACTTTAAATGAAAGCTGGAAGTGCTCAGACTCCTGCAGAATGAGCTGATTAGCAGGAAGTGGACAACTATCCTGGTCTGTGCTGTAGTCCTTTCTGGCAAATGTTCCCTGAAGTGATAGCTCTGATTTTGTTTTTTTCTTTTCCCCAGTATGTGAAGTACAGTTATTGTAAGCTTTCTTTTTCTTTCTAGTGACTGAAAAGCAACTGGCTGAGAAGATTCAAAACCTCCTACAAGAAAAAACAGAAATGTTAGACAAGTTTTCAGAATGCGATGAAAAGGTATCATTCCAGGTTCTTGTCCCCTGCTGATTTTGTTATTGGTTTAATGGCACAGTCAGTGCAACAGCTAGTATATTTTTGTTTTCCATTCTTACTGAATATTATGGTGAAAATGTCCTCAATTCAGTTGGTTGTTTTTGTGCTTAGATAAAGCAAGCAAAGGAATCGATGAAAGTGGCCCAAGAACAAAAAAGCATTCTCTCAGATGAAATTGCGGGGCTTAAGGTGAGGAGCAGTTAATAGTCTTTGTACTGAAACCAAAAATGTTAATAAAATAACTTGCAAATTTAGTTGATCTTATACTCTTTTTTTGTAGGACACTGTCAAAGGACTAGAAGAAACGAATCATCAGCTAGATGACAAAATAAAAAGTCTGTGCACAATGCTTGACACAGAGAGAAAACAGAATGCGAAGAAACAGAAGAAAGTAAGAACAGTCACACCTGTGTCTTGCGTTGTCCTTACCTTAAGTGTGCCCTACAAACTGCTCACAGTCTGTTGGTTAGCAGATAGAGGTAGAGAAAATGAGATGAACCACCTCAAAAAGACCTGAAATTAAGCTTTGGGTTCATTCCAAGTTCAAGGGAGAGATTCTCTTGTCTTCTTCTCTCTTACAAGATTTTTATCAGCTTCTGTGGTTGTGCTTTCACACATAAATGGATTTTGAGCCAAAGCCAGGAAGTTCCATAACAATATGGGCTGAAGTTTTTAGGTTGGTAAGAGAGATTTTCTTGTGCATGGAGGAAACATGTAATTCTGTAACAAATGTGAGAATCTCTAAGCTGCTCCTAATTTGCATCCAGAGGTGGTACTTTAAAAAAAAAAAAACAAACCTATTTTTTCCTTCCCTTTTTAAAAGCTTGATTTGCTTTAATAATAGTAAGTTCCAACAGGTTCTTTGGTGTTTTGATCAAAGGTTGTTGCTGATGACAGCAACACGTGGTACTTTCACTCTAGGCTGTGTAGGTCTAAAGGGAGCTTTCCCTGCCATGCACAGGCTGAGTCAAAGGGGAAAGTTGGTTCTAATGTGCAATGTGTTTCTGTTCCTTGCTTCACTGAGAAGGCAGAACTGCTTTGCTTCTAGTCTAATGGCTGCTCTGGATGGAAATGTATTGGTGCTCTGAATTTCTGTTTATGCATCCAAAATGCATAGATTACAATAATAACAAAGTCGGGCTCAGCTACCTACCAGATCAATAGAGCTCACCATTCATCTTTTTCTTACTTAGCTCTCTGAAACCCAGAAGTCCTTGGAGAAGTTTGAAGAGGCTTTCAGTATGCATTCTGCAGAGCTGTCAGAGGTAAAGCATTATCTGTGTCCTTATGACAGTCACAGGTGTCGGTTCTGTACCAGGAAAACTCATACCTAGAACCTGATAGAAAATGCTAGCTTGGCAGATTTCAGCTGTCTGTGCGTGTATGCCGCCTTCTTTTCCGTTAGCAGGTAATACACAGCTCTTACTCCGTTACAGTTTGGTTTTTATGCCTCTTTTTGTTCCGTTTTGTTTCATATGTAGGTGCAGATAGCCCTAAATGAATCTAAACTAAGTGAAGAAAAGGTGAAAGCAGAGCTTCAGCATATGCAAGAAGAGAATGCTAGGCTGAAACAGAGCAAAGAGCAAGTAAGTTCTGCCCAGGGGAGGCAACATTGTTTCTCTTTTGAATTAAACACTAGCACTGGTTTTCTTGAGTGTATCTTCACAGTGTCTTTGTTTTCTTAACAGCAGAATCTCGCATTTCATATTAAGATTAAATTTAAACCCTGTAAACTCCACAAGCTGTTTGTGCAAACAAGCCACACGTCTCCATTATGCCAGTTCCATTCATTTGATTTTTGTCAGTAATTTATCAGAAAGTTTGTACTAATGTGGCGGTCGCTGTGTGATCAAGAAATTGCTACTTGGGATCAGGGTTGAAGGATGTTATAGCAAAGAGTTGCCAAAAATCAATTCTGAAGCAAAGTTAATGGAGGTCCCCTTTAGCCCTCAAATGTCATGACAGTACTTCTGTGGAAAATTGACAGCATCTCTGTTTTCATTCTCCGTATGTGACATAAATGCTGTTTTAAGAAGTGTGGTGATGTGGTTATCTCTCAGCTGCAGTTAACTCCTGATATTCTGACGTGTAGGAGTAGTTTGTTTCTGATGTTGAAATATTAGAGGAGAAGACGTCAAGTTTGTAAAATCACCTAATAATATAACTTGCAGAAAGATCTTAAGCATCCAGTTCTGCTAGTAGACCAGCAGTGTGTGTCATAAGCATTAAGCTTGCGCTTCATTTGTGACCTGTGATGATCAGTTCTTGCCAGAGGTGGTAGTAAAACAGATTTCTGTTACACATTCTAAAAATAAACCAAAAATTGTCTTGCCTTCGTGTTTCATACAGCTGCTAAAAGAAGCTGAAGGTTGGAGTGAGAGGCACACTGAGCTCACTGAGCAGATCAAACTGTACAGGAAGTCTCAGAAGGACATAGAAGAAGCACTTGCCTACAAGGAAAACGAAATTGAAGTAGGTTCTTTGTAACAAGCTTTAAACATTGCGCACTGTAAAATACTTTAGTATACTTGACAAAATGCAGAGCAATCCTCCTTCAGTGATGCTTTGATTTTTGTACTAGGTTTTAACTAACTGCATTATGCAGCTGAAGCAACTTGACACAGATTCAGCATCTGAGGCCAAGAAGGACGGTGAAGGGCTCGAATGGAGCACAAGAGACGATCTGGCCAATGGAGAGTTGCCAGGTATAGTAGTCCGACCTGCTGGCTGATGCACATAGCAGCTAAAGTACATCAGGTGATATATACATCTCGTGGGGAACAAGGAGAATAATGTGTGAGCTGCTTGTGCTGCAAGAGTTAATCTTCAGACAACACAAAGTACTGAATGGAGAAATGCTTAAAAGGTCCATAATTGTTTTTAGTTTACTGTTTAGGTGTGTTGTAGGTGTAATGACAGTTCTAAAGATTAACTGTATAGAAGCTAGCAATTAAGACCATTCTGAAAGCTGAAAATCTCTGCCCTGTTGTTCTACATTTATGTTTAATACAAGTTTTTAGTCAAGAATCCTGGTTATCTCAGGATACATTTAGGTAATGCTGTCTCTTAATCTGAAAGACTGAAACAGAAGTTGGGAAAACTATTTAGGAAGTTTGTCTTCCTTGATGTTGGACACATTCACAATGTCTGTGATTCTGGGGCACTTCTGTTATATATCTGATTCCCTCCCTCCAGCCTCCTGAGTTTTTCTAATCCTACAGCATAATTAGGGTGAAAATTCTCATGGCTTCAATTTCACAAACGGCGTCCAGTAACGGACGCTGTTCACACTAATAATATACTGGTGGCTAGAAAGAAAAGCTGCAAGGAGCAGCTGGAATGCCTTTTGGAGTAATTCTACCAGTTCCCTTGTGCTGGGTGGTCAATTACTATTGTGTTTTGTTGCGTTTCCTACACAACTCCCTGCCTTTTTTTCCTTGGACCTACCTGCCATTGAAAGGTGGGGAATGTTATTTTTAACAGCTGTAGAGTCCAGGGAATTGGGATTAAGAAACACCAAAAACAAATGTATTTTTCTCTTCTAGATAATGAGAAGATGAAGACTCAGATTAAGCAGATGATGGATGCCTCCAGGGTATGCTACACAAGATGAATAAATGCAGTTACACTACTGCTATGCCTGAGATTGTAAACTTTCTGCTGATTTTTTTTTCCAGGTAAAAACTATGTTATCCCTAGTTGAAGAAGACAGAAATTCTCTGCAGTCCAAGCTGAGTGATGAAATAGCAGCAAGACATGAGCTGGAGGGTGGGTAGGCTTAGTAAAACAATTGCTTAGAATGAAATGCTGTTTGTGATTTTAAAAGAAACAGAACGCTTAAGTTGCGTAACAGTTCCAGTCGCAAATTCCTCACTTACCTTTGCTTCTCCAACAGAGCAAATAAAAAAATTAGAACACGACTCCTCCTCACTGCAGTCAGCCAAAGCTCGACTGGAAAATGAATGTAAAACACTACAGCAGAAAGTGGAGATTCTCGGTGAACTTTACCAGCAGAAAGAAATGGCACTCCAGAAGTAAGCCTTCAATTACTCTTCCACGAGATAACTAAACTCTTTGAGTTCATGCTGATAGCTGAGGTGAATGAATCACTAGCACTGAAGAACTACTCGTGTATCTTTATTCATTTGTCATTCATGTATTCCTTTGTTTTCTTACTGAGATATCTGTAATACAATCTCAGTGTAGTGGGGAAAATATTAGGTAAGATTCAGGGATGTTTTTAGCTAGATGCTATAAGACTGAGGTTCTGATGGCGAAGCAATTGAAAGATGTAAGGCTCAAGTGCGTGGGGTTGGAGGAAACAGCACTGGAAGAATCTGAATAGTTTAGGTTCTGCAGTACCTTCTGATCTTACAACCTCAGGATCCAGATGTAATAAACACATACTGGAGAGGAAAAGGAGAGCCCAGCTTTCAAGAAAAGAAGCCATCCTTTTGACCTCTCTAACTGAGGGATTTATATTCCTTCCAAAACTTTTAGGAGCTTATACTGCCTGTGTTGATTGATTTGAGTTTAGGACTTCCTGTATTTATTTTTTTTTTCTGGGAAACTGTTCCCACATGTAAGTTGAACTGTATGTTAGGAATAGTTAACTTGTGAGTAGTTCAGTGGCTTCACTTTTGTGGGATAGCTCTTGTAAGAGAGGAAGACATTAGGAGCCTCCTCAGTACTTATAGAGAAATATCAAAAACCATACAGTTAGTGAAGTATAAGGTTAAAAAGGGTGTGAAAAATTATCACATAGTAGATGTAGGATGGTGAAATACTCTTTTTTTAATCTTTGTTTTTGTTTTTTCCCTGTGTAGAAAACTAACTCAAGAAGAGTATGAGCGCCAGGAGAAGGAGCAGAAGTTGTCTGCTGCAGATGAAAAGGCCGTGCTGGCTATCGAGGAAGTGAAAGTTTACAAGTAAGTTTGGTTTCTGAAAGCTATTGTTTTTCTTTATTTCATCTACTGAAGAAAACTCATTTAATAATTTCCCTCTTTCCCCTCCTTTTCTTTTTATAAAGGCAGAGGATTCAAGATATGGAAGAGGAATTGCAAAAAACAGAGAGATCTTATAAAAACCAGGTAAATTAGCTGCCATCATTCTAATGCTCTGTAATGAGTTCTTGGAAATCAAGTTGTTGGAAGAAAAAAATTAATATGCTTATTTTCTTCTCAAGATTGCTGCTCATGAGAAAAAAGCACACGACAACTGGGTAAGAGTGTTCTTCCCTTTTTGATATGAACATTTTGTATTTGGCTTTGGGCTGGGGCAGTTAATGCATCTGGCAAAATTTTCCCTGACAGCTTATTGCCCGCTCTGCTGAGAGAGCTCTGGCTGAAGAGAAAAGAGAAGCAGCCAACCTGAGACAGAAGTGAGTACAGTACAGGCTGGTTTTATTGCTCTGGGATCGTGCTGTTTCTTAGGCAAGGAGCTTAAATTCTGCAAGGTGCATGGTCAGCTTGTTTCTGTACAATGTGGGAGAAGGAAAGGTCGCTTTGACCTCTTTGAATACCGTGTGGTGCACATATGAATAATAACTTTAAGCTTTTAACTTGTTTTGATGGTTAAAATAAAATGTTTGAGCTTTTACTAAGAAATCTTACCATGCAGTTTCTTCGATACTGTTACTTGTAACAAATACAACTCTCACGTATGTGTGTGTGTGTGTGTGTGTGTGTGTGTATATATATAAAACAATATATTTGAGCATCATTATACATTATAAGTTAAAAAAACTATTTGTTAAATTTAGATTAATGGAAGTGAACCAAAAAACCATCATGCTTCAAAGACCGCTAATTGTAAAGCCAACTCCAGGCAGACCTGATCGCCAAGTCCCACCACGACGAGGTAAGTGCTCCTGTTTCTCCCAAAACTGTGGTCTTAGAATCAGCCTATTCTTAAAAAAAAAAAACAGCTATGATATAGTAATAAAATCAGTGTGATTTACTTTTCTTTGTTGATTTTTCTTACTTGATGTAGTGCCCTTAAGTAGAGATGGTTCTTTTGGTCCATCACCTGTGAGTGGAGGAAATCCATCACCCACACAGATGATGGAAGTTCCCAGTAGGCCCCTTTCTGCTCCTCAGAGGGAAGGCTCAAGGGCTGAATTTGGTAAGGAGAGGGGGTTCCTTTCTTTACATGCTGCAAAGAATACTAAGGTCTTATTTTGATTTTGGGGATCGTGTAAGTATTGACATACCTGCTTTGTTAATACACAAATGGATTTATTTTAATTTAAAGTAGCTCAGGCATGTGTTGATTAGAATCTCTGGTGTTGTTTCTCTTAAGGTACAGTAGTAGATGGCCCCCCTGCCCCACGGAGGCCACCAGAGCTCCCTGGAAGGATGTCGGTTCCTGGTAAGTTATGTGGCCTGCCACCAATTGCACAGTGTACTCAATCTTTCACTTCAGAAACGAAACCTGAAGAACCACATTCCCTTTCCAAAAGCATGACTAAGACTTGCCTTTGTGGCTCCCTCTGCAGATCTTGGGCCTGCTGTAGCATCCCTGATCAGCAGTGGGCCGAGAACCTCCTCTCCTGCCACAGCAAAGGATAGGGCGGTAAGCTGAAAAAGAAACAATCTTCAGGAAACATTTCTAATACACAATTCACTGTACTTCCTGCTGCTGCTTTAACTGTGTCATGTTCTGTCTTGTCTGTGTCCTGTCACTACTTTATTTGATGTCTGCCCCTTTCCCCAAAAAAAACAGCCCTCTCCCAAAGAGCCCGAAGCCCTCTGTGTAACTACTGATTCACCTTCATCTATTGAACCAGCTACAGTGAGTATTCAGAGGCTGAACATGGTGTTGCACTGCTTTCATGGAGAACAATAACAGGCTTGGTGTTCTGAACTGCTCAGTAACATAATGCTCTGCAAAACTAACTAAAGGCTGACACTTCCGTCTCCAAAGGTTTCTCTAACGATGAACACTTCCTGTCTGTTTTTTTTTTTTTAATGGAGTTAATGAAATTAGACTTTTCTTTTAAGGGCTGCAGGGAAACACTTCATTTCAGTGTGACAATGATAATCTTAAGCACTCTTACTTGTGGTATTTAACTGCATTCCATATTTAACTTCGGGTGCCAGGCCCTACACCAAAGGGGTATCCACTTGAGGATGCTTCACAAGAGAGTGATCAACCTTCAGCTAAAGCTGTACTTGGAAAACTTGTCTGAGAAGATGCACAAACTGTTCATTCCTAGGTAGTGCACGCAGTGTTCTGGTTGAGGGGATGATGGTGCAACACACCTCATGTTCTACTTGGTTAATGAATTTTGGGATGTCTTTTTTTTTTTCCCCTCCATCTCTTGGCCTGCGGTGAGTGGTTGCAGCATTCAGCCGTGTCAGTATTTCTCTGATGCAGTGACTAACATGCTGGAATATTAACCTCATCTCACACAGGTTAACGTTGGTCCCAAAGGCCCACCTTCTTTCCCTGGGACGCCTGTCATGACTTCTCCAGTGATGGGACCTCCGCCTCCGCCACCTGTTAACTATGGTCCACCACCAGCTCCTTTTCCTGGACACTACGGGCCTGGGCCTCGACCTCTCCCTGTGCCCCTAGGTACAGTTGCATTGCCTTGTGCTCAAATGGAACTTTTCCCATTGTGCTTCTTAGAAGCGTACTGTAGAACTGGGAATGCCATCTGTAGCACCGGTTTCCTCTTTCTTCATGAGGTTTAGCTATCTCGCTCCAAATGTTTGGATGAGTGGGTTTTTTCCCCAAGTCTCTGTCACGCCAAGGTGCTCTCCCTTGATTAGGCTGTAACAGAAACCAGCAGCCAACAGGCACTAGGATAGAATTAATGACCGCTGAAGTCTTGCACGTGGCAGTGACCTACCCCAGCGCTGCTCCAGCAAATTCGGAAATGAAGAACGAGTCAGGTTCAAGTAAAATTTAACTCCACCTTCTCCTTTCCTTCCAGTTTGTGGCGCTCCCTTACCACCACCAGCTGCAAGAGATTTCTTACCTGGGCCACCCTTAGGAATACGAGATCTGCCTCCCGGCCCGCTGCCGCCTCTTCCGGATCCCAGGAGCTACAGACGTGGGCCCCCTCATTTCCGACCCCCGGGTCCTCCTGGCCCACGCGATTATCCGCCAGGCCCGCCGCTACCCCCGCCTGCCTCCAGGGACTACGCACCTTCTCGGAGCAGAGACTTGCCTGCAGCAGGACCCAGGGACTACCCTGCAGGCCCTGCACCGCCACCGGCAGGCTCAAAAGACTACACACAGCCTCCTGTGCAGAAGCCCTAACTGCAGCCTCTGGTTGGTCAGCAGCTCAATGGAACGGCCTCCCGTGCGCTTCCTGCGGTCAGGAAGTTTGGCAGTGGTTCTCTAGTTGAAGCCATTTGTTTCATTTCAGTATATCTCAGTTTTTTCAGGATTAATTTTTATCCAGTCGCTGCAAACATCTTACGTGCATTTATGATCACCTTAAACTCATCCATCCTCTTGGGCTGCAAGAACCTTTTTGTGATGGACTTGAATCTACTCTAAACGTGCAATAGAACGGAAATACCTGTGTGGCTAGTTTTAATTAAATGTAGCCTTTGTTACCAGTTGGTGAATGAATTAATTTCTTGAAAAATGTAAATCAAATCATTTCCTGTGGAAATAATTTTTAAGTAAAATGCCATCTTACCTGCCTTCTCCATCACATCATTAAGCTGCAGTTGTTGTAGGCCAGGAGTTTACATGAGGACTGTGAGGTGTGGTTTTATTTTTCTTTTTTTTAAAAAAAACAACAAACTGTCTGGTCAGAGATCAGAAGCACAAATGACACTGTATTCAAAGGAAAGTTATAATAAAAAGCAAAATTCCTTTTGCTAAACCCTGAAGGCTTTGTTTCAGTGCCATTTTTTTGTTCAGAAAGAACACTGGTTTTAGTAATTTAACCGGAGAATGCTACAGCTATGACCAAGTTGAAGAACTGAGTCAAAGCTGAGTAACTGCAGATGTCACAAGGTTTAGGATTGAATGAGTAACTTGCCAGACTAGTCCAGCATAAGGCTGACCTGCTTCACGCACCAACGGATACAGAGCTCTGCTGAGGGCAGGAGAGAGCTGGAAGCTGTATGGAGGCCCTCAGCTCCTGGGCTCTGTGGTCACACAGCCAGTACAGAAATAAAGGTTAGGGCTCCAGAACTTAAGATTTAACAACCACCTCCAGTACTGACTTGCAGCACTCTAAGCAAGGGTTGGGAGATCAGTTTGCATCTCAATATAAAAGAGTAATTTAGCTTCCTTGGCACTAAGTCTGTATTTCATATTTATATTATAATAATAATAAAAAAAATCTACCTTTCACTAAAGCAAAGTGGTTTTATGTAAACCATATTAAACTGTATTGTTTTAAATCAGTTTATACACACAGAACACTGGACAGCTTTAAAAACATACCTTACACTTACAGATGTTCAAAGAAGTCCATGAATGTAAAACTTGAACAACACAAGGATGGTGCAGTATGTGGCACACTGGGCCCACTTTCTGGGATTTTAACAGCGCTCTGTACAGAAGTACGTCTTAGCAAGGTAGGAAAAAAAAAAAAGGGGAAAACTAGGAATAATAAAAATCTAATGAAGGCCATTACAGCTTTACTGCCAGAGTACAAGCAGCCATTAAACTTGCCATGTAGGTGTTACACAGTCTTACAGTACAAGTAATAAGCTTCAGGTTTAAGATGAAGGACAAGATAGGTAGAACATCACTAAAGCATAAAATAATACAAGTAGGAGCTCGTGGTGCGAGGGGTAGTAGTCCTTTCCATGAAAGACAGTTCACAGGAGGAAAAAAAGCAACTTCAAAAATGGTATTTCACACTCTACAGCCATTAATTCACAATTAGTTAAATACAAAGCTCTACTTGTGTATTTAACAAAAACACTTCAAAGTTGACATTTCCTATAACCGGAGTTAATACGGACATGTACAAGCTGGAGAGGAGTCAAGGTAAGTAGCTGAAACAATGGGTTTGGAATTTTAAGCGAGAACATTCAATTTGAATAGCGGGTAATTACATACATGTGACGAATATTTAAAATCAGGATCTTCCCAACACCAAGCTTTGTGATGTTTAATGTCTCTTCTCTTCCTCACCCAGTGAGCGTTAAGACAACTTAAAGCCGGAAGGAATCATCCTCTGGGAGCACCAGGAGGAGGCTGAGTGTGCTGTCAGTCACAGGCAGAAAACTTCAGTGCTTTCACTGGGCCAATGATGCCAGAAGAAGCAAGAGGATGGCGGGGACAGAGCCAGCTGGTGCCTGCAGAGTGAGACACTAAGGCTTGGCACTCCAGCTTCCTAGGTCAGAAAGAGACCTGAGCCAGCCAAGGAGTGTTGGCAATTAACCCAGCTATTTCCCTAACTCAGATTTATTTGCAGCCATAGAAGTTAAACTAACGCCTCTGCTCTACCCTTTAGCAGAATTTGAAGGATTTAAAAAAGAAAAAAAAACAGCTTAGGTATCCCTCCTTTCGTGTGGTATTTAGAATGCTTCGTTCAGAGGTATTCTGCAACTCACAGGGAGATCTTTTCCAGGGCTTGATGTTCAGATGTTATCATGGCATAATACCATTGGGGTATTGCGAAGACCCGCAAACAGGAAAATTCAATTGCACTTTTTCTTCCTTTAAGAGAAAAACAACCACCTCCAACTACTGGTAGCACTTGAAGAAGAGTTGCTGGCTTTTGTAATAATAGCTAATCAGTTATTCAGTGAGAAAAAGTTAGGAAAATTTATCCCTACTTAAGCCAGAACAGAAGGAAGGTGAGAAAAATCAGCACATTCAAAAATAGCTTCTTATCCTCATAATATGTTGAAGAGCTGTCTACAGACAGACAAAAGTAACATCCTGTCCCTGTAAAACATACTGCAACATCTCGGGGCTACAGGACAGAGAAAAGAAATTGGTGAGACACCTGCATCCAGACTGTCTGAAAGAAACCTCGTGTTTGGCACCAGCTGGGAGCTGGGCCTTTTGTTAGCATAGCAGAGTAGTTAGGCACTAGTTAGATACATAAGAAGTATATCAAACATTAAAGTATTGTATTAGATATATGAAAGATTTGACTGGGGTCTACTTCTGTCCCTTTATTAGGTCAAAAGGTGAATGCAAGTGTGTCATAATAAGCCAATGTCCTGCAGCTTAATCACACACTGAATCAAAAATATAGAAAATAAATGATAATCCTATCTACTTACATAAAAAGATGATTTTTGGAGTAAGTTTCCAGACTCGCACAAAATATGCAGAAAACTGCATACAATCAGTTTCCATAAGAACAGCAGTTTCTTGTAAAAGAGGGGGAGGGGAGTTCCAACCCGCTAGCCAGATCTACTTCAACAAAAGCTCTGGAAAATTGACTGTTGAACACTGAGGGGCCCATCCTGCTACTGCTGGAATGGAGAAATACCCACTGCTGTGAGGATGAAACCTCGAAGAAAGCCCTTCTCCTTCCCCCACCCATCTTCACAAATCATTCTGTGACAAGATACAGAAAAATCAGCTCTAGGGAATAACCGTGATTTAAAGGACTGTGGTACGTACTGCGTCCAAAACTTGGTAAGAGTTGATCAGGCAAGGCTAAGAACTAAGATTCAGCTGTTAAAATCATAGTTCAGTTTTCTCATCTGCAGTCGTCCTCTTCCTGGCCCAAGCAAAGCACAACAGCTGGCCAAGGAGCTCTTCTGCGGCCACCTCACTTGACCCATCCTCCTCCCACTCACTTCACCATCACTTCCAGCAGCTCAAGCTCCTTCCCACCCCACCTTCTCTTTCTCCTGCTCTTCTGCCACCCAGCCTGCTACCCAGGACTCTGAAATGCAGATGAGAGGAACTACAACAGCACAGCAAGTGTAAACAGGTTAGTAGGCCTGCCACATCTTTATTGCTACAGGTCTGGCAAAAGGGCAGTCTCCGACCTTTGGTGGAGTTTGAGGCAAAAGGATAATAATGGTTAAGATAAAGGTGATGAACAGCAAAATTAGGAAAAGCAGTCAAAATATTTCAGGGCTCTCAGAAAAACCTGCATCTGGAAGGTACTGAAAAATTTTGCACTTGGATGGTAGGCTTGCCTCTGACCCTGAAGTAGTGCTGTGCAGTATGTGATGGTCCCGTTTGACCTACTGGCATGAATACAGTCATTTTCCTGCCCTTCGAAGCCTAAGGCTACTACACACAGCTACCGTGACTTGTAGTTCAGTTCACAGAAGTCTCACAAATAGGGTCATTCCTTGTGCAATGTTTGATGGAGGTGAAGGTAAAGTGGTTTCTTGGTCAACAGTTGCAATTTCTTCCTTTTAAAGTCAGTGGGCTTTTTGTACCTGTAACCACAAGAAAGTGAGTTAACGCAAGCGCTAATGGCCATGAGGGAGATGAAAGCATGCCAGAAAGCTTGTTCTGTCCAGATCCTATTACTGTAATCTTTTAAATACAACAGATAAGATTGACTGGAACAATAATGAATGGATTTACAGGAAGAAACTCAAAAAAGTACCCCAGCTAGCACAGATTCAGTTCAGCACTCTTCCTACAGAAGAGTAAAGAACTTCAAGGTTCTTCCTGAAAGAAAACCTCAAAATCCCTCACTCAGTAGACCTTCACCTACACAATAGCGTTAAAACTCACATCATAAGCACTGCAGAGTAACAGGCTGATCTATTCAAAGTAGACAGAGAAAAACAAACAAGAAGCACTACTAATCACCTAACAAAGCTTTGAAATGCTCATAAAAATATATTTCATATCAGTCTCAGATTTTCTTTACAGAAGTCCTGTACCAGAAGATCATGGGAGTTCACATTCATTTTTTAAATACAGCTGATCTGACATTCAAGCCGATGGCAAAACAAAAGTCTTCCCTGTAGATCTTGCTAACTTCACATAAAATTCAGTTACAAACACCAGCATTTCTACTGGAAATAGTCTCATTTTTGAGAAGGGTCTCTAGCCATTTTATTTGTCTAAAGCCTGTTATCTTCCCTTCTTTATTAAAATTAGAATATTCCTTATGTAACTCAGTGCAATGAGTTAATAAAACCTTCCACGATACAACAATCTACACATTTTAACTGAAGCACAGTTCATTTCCTCTGTAATCGTCAATAACTTACAGTTCTATAACAATTGCCCCAGGTTTAATTTCATCCATCTCCATGAAAGCAAAGCACTTGGTGCTAGTAAACCTTTTCTTAGGCTTGTAGTGTTTGAATTCAAAGAAAATAGCTGCACCTAGAGTGGAAAATGGTAGAAGAAAAATGTTAGCAATTATGGCCAACGCTCATCAGAAAATTTATGTGCCATTAAGATGCTCTGTGCACATTGGATGGAGTCATCTTCAACACTTCAAAGAGACTTCAAAGAGACACCGTGTTCTTACAGTGCTCATCACACTCACAAGAGTTTGTATTCTTCACTCAGTGATTCATACCCAGGGAACTGTCCAACCACTGGGAAGGTCACAAAGAAACACAATACCCTCGTAGCAGAGCAGACTGCTGCATTTTATTTGGTTTCATTCATTCCTCCCCTGCCTTCAAATCATCACAACGACCAATTTGAAAACGACACGATGCAAAGGTCTTTTTTTTTTAAATCTTCATCTGGAACTTCAGCCCTGCAGCAGAAGCTCAGGCTCAGCCTGTTTATTAGATCAGGAGCAACTCAGAGTCTACATTTTCCAAGCTCCCCAACCCCATTTCTGCTTTCTGCTACTACATACCTTTTGTTAGTTTTTCAACATGTTTCTGAATCTCGATGTCCACATTAAAATGGACATACGTGTCCTCTTTCCTCAAAGCCACAGGAGTATCTTGCACAGGAGTCAGATCTATTCCATTCAAATCTGCGAGAAAGAAACAGCATGAGAATGGGAGAGGCACTCCAGCAGTCCCTGCTTTGCTGCCCAGATGCAGCATGCGTTATCCCTGCTGGATCTTCAGATGGGCGCGGGCTGGACTCCAGCTGCCAGCACCAGCCACCACAGACAACATTTCTCACAAAGCTTCTGCTCCCAAAACATTTTGAGAACCAAAGAATGAATCCACAATCGGTAGCGCAGGTGATAGGCTCCTCCCACATATACTTTCTGACCTTCTGTTGTACATCACAACCTCTCAGCTCGCAAGCAGAGCACTGTGTTAACACAAAGCCTTGCTGGAAACGTGAGCCTAGAAATACGCAATCTTTCTCAGCTCCAGAAAGGAAACGAAACGAAAGCTAGCTCTGAAGCAAGCAACAGTTTTAACAATATGCAATAATTTAAGAAAGGCAAACACTGAGGGAAAGGAACAACAAATCTTTGCTTTACAAATCCTTTTCCAGGATTTGATGTGAGAACCCTGTTAGTGCTGGTGTTTTCCTGTTGGCCAAGAGAAACCCAGCAGGAAAGAATGGAGTTTGACTGAACCACATCCACCCAGCTAGCCCCACCACTGAAAGCACCTATCCCTCAGCTTTCTGGCATTCTGGAGGCAAAGAAAGATCCAAAATGACTAGAGAAATGCATGCTTGAAAAATAGTTACGTAAGCTAAAAATAGTGCTGCAATGCTGTAAACACAAGTACTGCATGTTTTTAAGAATCTTGCCTTCCTTGTCAGTCATGTTTTAACTTCACCACTGAAAAACCATCAGACGAAGCAGGGTTAGATACACCTGTACGTTTTGATAAGTAACATTTGAGAACATCCTGGGATTCAACTGACTTTCAGTACTGTGCCCCTTGTGCCTGCCAAAGGACTCAGCCAGGAGATGAAGCAGCCTGATCATACATCTAATAAGTACTTCAGCACTGCCCTTGGAATCTAATAGCAGATCTAAAGGACAAACACAAAGTCACTATCACAGATAAAAGCCACCAGCTTTTATCTGATAAAGAGAAATCACTTGCTTCCAATGACTGTAAAGACAAGCAGAAGTCAAACAGGGTGAGTTAAAGGTAAGCAACTCTGACTACAGTGGATTCCTGCTAATGGATGGGGAAGGGACAGATGCTCCCTGAGACTCTGAATGCCAAAAATTTCGCTCTCAAGCATAAGCCATCAACCATGTTGTCATCTAAAGCTGCTTATCTGAAGCTGACAGAGGCATTGATTCCTTCAGATTCACAAAAACTCTCCAAGAAGGGGCAGTTAGCCCACCAAACCAGCTGAAATATTTTAGTGCCAAGGCTAAAATGTATTCTGTATTTTGTTTCACTTTCAACCATTCCTTCCCAACTTCATATCCATTCCTCTAAAAGCTCAAACCTTGGTAAGAAGATCTTTGTTTTACAGAAATAATTGATTTAATGATAGGGCAAGAATGGAGCCATTGAACTGTGGTTTGCTGTCTCCAGGAAGCCCAGAGACCAATAAGTGTTGGGGAGTACAAGGAATCCAAGCACTTGCACTTAAAAGTCAGCTACAGAAGCTGAACTAGGTAAGAGCAGACTGCCAAGTCACTGTTACTCAGCTTGCAGCTCAGGGGCAGCACCCCTCAGTGCAGTGATTTGCCTCCCACTATCTCCTAAATATGGATTTTTCCCACCCTTGAATCAGCCTTAACACCACATCATACACACGTAAGAACAAATGCTGCTCCCTGCAGACAGAAAATAAAAATAAAAATCCATACAGCTTTCAGGAAATGCACACTTTCTCCAAACTGGAAACGAGAAGCCAGGAACAGAAATCATTACCCTTTACACTGACTGTGATGTAAGGATCAATGCACTGCCCAGCATCTTTCAGACCAATTTTCTCTATGTTGATGGTGAGTAATGTCATCCCGGGTTCAGATGGCAATCTGGGTAATAAAGTACCTGAAAAGAGTAAAGCACATTGTTAACCCTTTGAGTCATCTTATAACAGAGGCCACGTGCATCTCACTACCTCTCATGGAGGAGGATGCTCTCCAATGGAAGTTCCAAACCCACAGATCTTAACCCAACAGCACACAGCACTACAGGAATGCGTGCACAGCATAATTTGACAGATTTCAAAGTCCACACAAGAAATCCAGAGTTGCTTCAAGTCAAATGAATTCATAAAAAAACACTGATGTCCTAAGAACAGAGAAGAGCTTTGTTTAAAGCATTCTTTCTTGCTCTCATGCAGAGTAACTCATGCATGGAATTCCATTTATATAGTTTTTAAGGATTAAATCTGGGAAGCTGGATTCAATCTGCAGCTGCAGGAAGTTCAGACACTTAATCAGGAGCACCCACCCCACTGAACATGACTTGGCTTCATGCTGAACACTTAAGCTGGGAAAACAAGGAGGAAAATGGCATTGTTGCAAATCCCTCTGGATGCAAGGGAACCAGAAGAGAGATTCTTAACTTTGAGTTCTATGGGTCTGTACCTCAATCAAAGCATTAAGGAAGGAGTTTCTAGCACTGCATCAAGAAAGTTCAGAATCAGGTGATTTTTGTCCACAGTGTGTGGCCACAATGTAGGTAAATCCTTGTAGAGCGAAGGAAGACAACACATCTGACAGGAAACCCAAACTGTCCAAACTTGGTATCACCCGTGAGATTCCATAACCAACCACAGGGTAGGTTTCTTCATGCTGGTTTTAAAGAGAATTGTCAGGCTTCAAGTCTGTCTCTAGTGTTAGATGAATAAGCATGAAGACAGAAAATGCTTAGACTCATGAGCAAGTTTAAATTAAAGTTTTGGTTTTCTAATTAAAAAGAAATGTTATTCCAAGGCTTGAGATCTAAATAAAGTAATAATTTCCTTTGGCAAGTTCCAGCTGGGTTTTTCTTCATCCCTTTTTTCCTTTGATCTGCTTGAAGAGTTGGAGAATTGAGGCATTTTTGTCATATTGGAGAGACTAGCTTTAAAAGAGGGGGCAGTGTGTTCTGCTGCAGAGCTACAGCGAGATTTCACGGGCATTCCCACATCTAGTACTTCTTTCAGGGCAAGGAACAGCAAGGCCTGAATTCACATCTGTGTGACAGCACATATCTGTACCTTCCTGTCTTGGCAGAGCCGTGTCCCAGACATACAGTACACTTGACACGGTATCGTGGCAGTATCCGACCCACACTTCTGAAGTAATGGGATGAATCATAACATAAAGAATGTTTAAATTGAATTTATTAGAGAGCATCCATTTTTATCAA
This sequence comes from Tragopan temminckii, assembly GCA_028571105.1. Classification (NCBI taxonomy): domain Eukaryota; kingdom Metazoa; phylum Chordata; class Aves; order Galliformes; family Phasianidae; genus Tragopan; species Tragopan temminckii. The sequence goes on along the minus strand of JAOWBP010001760.1, from coordinate 14,130,261 downwards.
GAAACATACACACACTAGTTCATCTTGCTGCTACCTCCCAGAAGAGATGTTTGAAAGCACTTTTTATTTCAATCTACAGGAATGTAGATCAAAACCTTTCCTCTCCAGGGCACGAAACTCTGGTCTGCCATCTTTCAGTTGTCTCTTGAAAGCAGTATGCCTTGCCAAGAGCTAAGAACAACTGTAACTTGGTTTTCCCTATCCCTCTCTAAATGACAGCATAACCAACACACAAAAATCACCTATGAGATATATCAGACTCCAGTACTTAGTATAAACATTCTGACTTTAGAAATGCTTTTCTGCTCTTGAAAAACGCTTTCCAGAATGTATGAAGTCATGGAGTTACAATGAACAGGAAAGTTGGGCTCACTTCCAGTAGGTAAGAGGATAGTAGACAGATGGTCCCTAAGGAACAGGGTCTCACTACTGCCTCAGCTGAAGGACTAGTCACACCAGGGATTGACTAAGGTAGCTGGCCATCCTGTCCCATACAAGCCACAATCATCCAAGGCAGCTCTTTTACTGCAGCCACTTCACACTGGGGCCATTACCAGACAGTAGCTTAAGGGATAACATTACTAGGGCTGGCCATTGCAGTGCTATAGTTTGGGCCCATGATCCTTCATCAGGCTCATACTGAGGCTTTTCACGGGAAAATATCAGCTGCTTCCAACACAACTGAAAGGAGTCATTCTCAGAGATGGAGGAGAGCATCCACAAATGCGTTCTTAGTGTTCTCCCACAGCTGCGTGACAGATACACAGAAGTGAAGCAACCTAAAGGCTCACTGACACCAGGACAGGGGTGCCCAGTCTCTCCAGCCCCAGTTCCCAATTCAGAGAGAAGGCAACAGGTCTCCTGCTGGGTTCACAACAGAAATAGGTCACAGAAGGATCTACTACCAGCACAGCACTCTAATAAAGGTAGTATAACCAGGAGAACGGCAGATAGGAAACCTCTGATGTTAAGTGGCTGCAAGTCATTGGTCGGATCATCTTCACATAGCCCAGAAGTGTAACTACATAGGTACTTTTAATGCAAGATTTCCCCTTCAAATGTGTATTCCACAGAAGAAAATCTAGCTACCCCTACCTATGGCTACATTGCAAGTCAGCATATCTTTAGTAGCACGTTAAGACTTCTAGAGAGCTACATGTGACACCAAATAGGACTTTCTCTTTTTCTGGCGCTGAAGGGAAATGAAGATTAACATGCTGACACCTAGTAATGTGATCATTACCCTTAAGATTGTACTTTGAGCTTTGAAATTAAGAGCTGACTGATGAACATCACAGTTATGTGACCATGATCAGAGAAATAACAGTATGTACTAAAACGTTATCATACCTTCACTGGCTCCTGGGTTAGATGAATGGTGCAATGTGATAACCATGAAGCCACGCATGTAGAAGACAAGACAGTTAGACAATACAATTACGCACTATGGATTAAAGGCATACTGAAGCAGAGTGCAACACAGTTACAGAATCAAAGAATCGTAGTGATTGGAAGGGACCTTGGAGATCATCTGGTCCAACCCCACTGCTAAAGCAGGTTCCCTACAGCAGGTTGCACAATAAAGAGCCCAGACAGGTTGCAAGTATATCTGGAGGAGACAACCACTCTGAGAAGCCTGTTCCAGTGCTCTGTCACTCTCAAACTAGAGAAGTTTTTCCTCGTGTTTGTACAGAACTTTCTGTGTCCCAGTTTATGCCCATTGCCCCTTGATCTGTCACTGGGCACCACCATCAAACAGAGCCTGGCCCTATCCATTTGACTCTCACCCATTAGATATTTGGAAGCTTTGCTACAATCCCCATTCAGTCTCCTCTCCTCCAGGCTGAACAGCCCCAGGTCTCTCAGCCTGTCCTCATTCAGGAGATGCTCCAGGCCCTCATCATCTTTGTGGCCCTCTGCAGGACTCTCTCTAGAAGTCCCTTGTCTTCCTTGAACTGAGAAGCCCAGAGATGGACACGAAGTACTCTTAATTCAACATGGAAAGTCCACTTAAGAAGCTCACCTCAAAAGGCTGCAAACTGCATTTGCTTAAGCCTCTCTGCCCACAGAGAGAGCTATCAATTAACATTCAAACAGGTAAGAAACACCACACAAATTCAATGGGAAAACAAGATCTGTGTTCCAGTCATACAGAACCACCTTAGGGGTTCAGATTAACATACGGGAAGGTTTAACTTAATGCAGAAGTTTCCAAAAAGTCAGATAGATCATGGAGTAGATGACAATGAAAAACGTCAATAAGAAGAGGAGGTGTGAGCAACTTCTCTAAAAGCACCATTTTACAAAGAAGTAATTCTGTAAGAAAGTATAGACCCCCCAGCTCTCTTCTTTCTGAATTATTCTTAGAGAATAATTTAGCTGTAAACACAACCTTCTTACAGTCAGCTTAGATTCCTTCTTAAGCACATGAACAGTCTCTCTGTCCACTGTATGCAGACAGCTCCAACGGCCTGCACAGAGGACTACAATAATAGTTACGGCCTTATTGGTTCACCAGCACACCAAGAGTTACTTACTCCAAGCTCTCTCACTTCTTTCCCCAGCTTAAACCTTGAATAAACACTGTGCTGAAAGGTATAAACAAAACAAACCCAGAAGTATCCCTCTTCCTTAAACTTGACATTTATCTAGTTACATGGAGACGTCAGAGAACAGAATTTAATACTTAAACCACTCAGAAAAATCTAGAATTGAGTAGATTTACACAATCCAAAAGAAATTTGAGATTGATATGTACCATACACACATACCCAGAGGAAGCTTAAATGAATCTCCTGATAGATGCTGTACTTAGAACAGATAGAATGTACCTTAAAAAACAGATTTATCACAGTGGATAGCAAAGATCAAGATAGCAGTAAGTCAGCAATACAATATCCCCATATATTATAGCCTCTTTGTGTGCCTAGCATAAACAGCTATAGACTGTGCATATCTACACCAACACAAGTTGCATGGACTACATTCAGTAGCACACACTCTCAAACCGAAGGACAGAAACATATTTTCTTCCTCAACAACAGCTAGTTATTACTCATACAATTACTGTTGCCTAAATATTGACATTTCTCAGGTCTTTCAGCCATAATTCCAGTTCTAGTTTCCCTATTTGTTATCTCCTTCTTGAAATAGGAAGTTTTCCAGTCTGCTCCAAAACTAGAAACTTGTTTCTTCTTCAAAGAAACTACAACAGAAAGGGAAGAAAAAAACCTCAACATTTTATTCCTTTACTGCTAAACTCCCAAAAGTTGAGGTTGAAGGAACCCCTCTAGAATCTGCAGGTATATCCATTTCTAAAATGCCTTTACGTGGGCAAGGACTTCAGCTAATACAGCCAAAGCTGCCCCTCTTCTCCTCGAGCTTGGCTTTAGTTCAAGCTATTGTCTTGCTAGATGATGCAATGGAGGACTACCCGGCAATAGCTTCTCACATCTCTAGCAAGATGTGATACTCCTTGAAGGAGCAAACATTGCCACAGGTTACATCTGAACGTGTTCAGAACATGTTTCATTAAGAAAACACGTGGAATGACAATACTGAGTTTGAAGAAAGAACAAAGACAAATTACTTGAGGCAGATGGCACCACCTTGCAGATCAGGGGTACAACTGTTTTGGAACAGGATACAGTTTGCTGAGAAAAAAAGTCCACTGAACACCCTCACGGCTTTCCAGTATAACACTAGAGTTTCTAATACAGCTTGCTGCTCTTCATCCAAACTTTTAAAATCAAGATGTAGAAAAGGGCTTCTCAGAGACAGAATTTACACACGCTGCATAGATAGGTAATGGAAAGGTGGTGTTCCTACCTGGAACTCTAGCAGGAAAAGAGTCTGGAGACCCTGCTCCAGCTCCTCCTTCCTCATCATCCTCCTCAAACTCCAAGTGTTCCTCTTCTCCTGGTGCTAATATCTTCCTGTAAGTACAAAAAAGATGACTGACCAAAGATCATTCATTCTCTGCTTTTCAACTTGCACAGCAGTATCTGAGTATAAAGCAGAAGCAACATATTTCAACATCATTTCACTTTTCTGATTAGCTACTACTGTAGAAAGCTTCCTACTACATATAGCAGAGTCTAAAACCAGGAAATCTACAGAGATGTAGGACCTACCAACTACTGATTTTATCAACACTGTACTTTAATTTTAGCGGTAACTGGAAAGCTAGATTTCAAAACTTCTTTTTTTCATCTGCTTACCCAATGCAAGGCAGCAAGTGGGCAGCTCTAAGAATTTCTCATGTCTCAGATGCACACCATACTGCGATGCTGTTCTCTTCTTACCTGAGTGGGACAGGCTGAACATCAAAGGGGAACTCCTTATTGTAAGTGAGGATATTCTTTAAGACTGCAGAGAAGGAAAAAAAAAAAACAACAGTAAGAATCTGTACCTGTAAAGAAGCATCTAACACTTTGCAGATTATAGTAAAAAAAAAAAAAAAAGAAAAGAAAAAAAACCTGCCACACTCATACTTTAAACACGAATCAAGTCCTGATGAAAGGCATATCATTACAACTTTCTGACCTGCAACTGTGACTGCAGAACTTCATCACCACATATTTATATAGGCAGGGGTGATAAACACAGCAACAATTAAAAGCATCATAGGGAATAGTGACAGGCCCCTGGGGTAATGGTACCTTAACTAGTGAGAGTAGATATCTCCAGAGACACATAAACAAACATTTCATGATGGCTAAAAGGCCTAAAAAGAGAAGAAAGCTTTCAGAGACGGGGAATGAGAAACCCAGACTGGGCAGCCTTCCAGCACAGCTGAGGTTCAGGAAAAGAATTCTCTTACTCTTGGAGAGATGCATCATAGAAAGTGAAACTGCCCCTAACAGAAAAACCTCAATGAAGTAGAATCTCATACTGATCACGTGCACATTAAACAGAAGCAAAAAAACTGCAGTTGTTCTCCCTTCTTCCAAAGTTTGGTATGCATGAGATTCCTCCCTCTTCCCAGTAATACCGGTTTCTCCTCCATTGTGAATGAAGATCCCCTGAAAAAGCCTTCTTGCAAATAATCTCAAATAATCTCAGTTATCACTAGAGGGCATAAAGTACTACAGTGATACCAGCACTGTGAGAAAGAGGTGAACAGCTTCACAGAATCTGAAACCTTGACACAGCCTGAATGCAGAATTAAGAATACACATTTCTGCCACAGAGCTGCATCTCCACACGTACAGGTTGGTATCAGCCCTGCTTATGACAGTTTATTCCTGGCAGTGTTAGTAACAAAAATGATACGCAGAATGCTTAGATCAGAAATATTTCTAGAAATATCACCCAAAATCTCTTGCTTTCACAGCAGAGCAGTTTTTAAACCAAGTTTTTAAAATGCATTCAACTCTGTCTAATCACCACCAGTAAATAATTTCACAGTTATCAGATTTATTGACCACACACCATCAGGTATCTCTCACACCTCAGGAGGTCACCAAACCCACTCACCAAAACCCGCTGGTTTTCAGCTACAACATTTCCTGATCCACTTCATCTCATCTATGCACAAATGCCAGCACATGCGCACAGCCCATCCACTCCTACAATGTATTATAACACTGGTATAAGCTCTCGCAGGGGAAGTATTTCCAAGTTTCAGTGCGTGAGCAATGATTTCACACAGCATAGACTCAAAACCACCATCTGCATGTATGGACCCTCCTGCAGCATTATCCCAGCACAAGAGATTCAGTGACAAATCTTATAAACAAACAAAACCAGTCAAGTTCTTCAGTGTGAAATGCAAGCATAACAAGTAAGAGGAGTGAGAAATTGACAGCACAGGGAAAAAAAAAAAGCCTGAATCTTAGGGCTCTGGTTATTTACAACAACATTCAAAATTTCCCGTCCATTTCGACAACTTCAGGTGCAAAAAGAATTAAAATAACCTAAATTTTCTTAACAGCTATTTTTATTTCACTCTAACAGCATCACTTGGCCCAACAAAGGAAACGCTTATTTACACCGCCTGTCCATTTTTTTTTTCCTTTTCTGGTGGGAAATAAGAGAAAATTGACAACAGACAAATTAAACCACATCATGGTGTATTTTATGAAATAGCCAGTGTTGGCCTGATTAATATTTACCCTATTCAAGATATACTCAAAAACCACAACAAAGACACAATTCAGATAGAAAGAGACCAGAACAATCTGAATCAGACAGCAACATCAAGAACATCAATGTTCAATTGTTGTTGCAGAAGCACTCATTCTCCTCCAAGGAAAATAACTCAGTGTCTTTGAAGACTGATGGTCACACACTCACCCCTCAGCTTTAATACAGTAATTTGTATGAAGTGTGGGTTGAATGGGCTTCATGCTGCTGAACAGTGTTTTGACAGCTAGAAATCAATTCTCAGAGGAAGGGCAAAATAAGCAACAACAGTGCAATTGAAATTTGGGCTTTTTAGAAAAGCAGGCACCTAAAAGGAAGTTATAACCTTCAGTATTCACTTCCTTTGATTTGTAGAACAGAGTGATCAATTAAAACAGGACTCCTCTCCGGTCATTACCTAATGGAGCCTAAGATCTGCAATCACTAAACTACTATAGCACTTTAAATACTTTGTAAATAGACAGCAGGAGTATTTGTATGAAATAATTCCAAACCAGAGGATGCAGAAGCCAGACATGCAGCACACAGAGCGAGAAAGACCTAATAGTTTTAACACAGAGTTAAAGCCTTTCCTGAGTGTATGGTCTTCACAGACCTAGCAGTCTCGTAATGCAGCTCCGTTAAAAGCACTTGGACTCTCTATTTTGGTACTGACATTAGGAACCTCAGTTCCACATCCTCCTTCCCCACAACTTTTTCTGTGGAATGCTGTGCTAGTTACTTAGAGAGCCACAATGCAGAGAAATTCAACTTACTCATAAGGTAGCAACACTGCCTGCCCATCACAGTTATCCCCAATATCTCCTTAAATGATACGGGTGTGAAAAGAGCAAAATAAACCCTTCTTTTTTTTCCCCATCATGAAAACAGATCTTCCACACCTCCTGTTCCCCAACAGTAACAGAAATGTTGGCACTGATGATAATACTGCTCAGATATGGAAGCTCTGATCAGAAAGATGCTTTGAGAATAAAAAGTCAGTCAGTGTTACCGAAAGGAATACGTAGCAGATAAGTAGGTAATTCTTACATGAAAAAGAGGATTTTTTTCTAGATAGACCTATCAAAAAGCGAGCCAGGATCAGCTGGGAAAAAACAACAGCACACAGAACCATTCAAAGACTGACTCACGTCCTTCACTTTGACTCTTAACTTTGTTAGCCTCACAACATTACTGTGGCTAAGTGGCAAGTGATTGGCTACCATCAGCACAAGTTAAATATTTTCAGAAGAAAAACACATTCAATAGCATAGGCAGGAAGTGTTGGAATTCTGTTCAAATAAGTTATGTGCAGGTAAATTTTCCAGCTGAATATATATTGCACTGCTGATAGCTTAAGTCACTATTCTGTGCAAAGTCAGCAGTATCCAAAGCATTACTTGAGGATAAAAAGCTTAATGCATCATCAGAAACGTTCTAGGGCTATTACACTGCAGCATCTGATGCACGGACTCAGATGTGAATGATCCAAATCATTTATTACAAGTTCTCACATCACTTATATACCT
>JAOWBP010001760.1:14087236-14111485 GCA_028571105.1 Tragopan temminckii | reverse complement strand
CAGCCCAGCCGCCGCGACAACCAAACGCGGCGGCCGCCTCCCGCCAGCGCCGCCCAGCGAGGGAGGCTGCGCCGGCCGCGCCCGCCAGCGCCATCGCTACCGAGGCAGAGGCGCTACGCGCGAAGCCGCTTCCGCCTCGCTACGTGTCATGGCGGCGGTCACGTGATCGCGCAGGGCGCCGCCGCCGCCGAGAACCGGCTGTAGCGCCCGGGCGAGGATCGCTCATCTCCTCTGGGCCCCGCCGCTCCCGGCAGAAGGGTCCCGCGTGAGTAGCGGGGTTCCCGCAGGTCTCTCTCCCTTCGTCAGCCGCTAGCGGAAGCGGCGGAGGCGCTGTTACGGCGCTGCCGGAGCGTGCGGCCTGGCCGGCCCTACGCCTCCGGTGTCGCTGAGGCGGTGAACAATGAGCGGGGCTCTGCCGCGGGCCGCCGTGCTGCTGGGGGGCGCGGGGCGGTGCCCAGGGCGCTCCGCTGTGTGACAGAGCGCATCTTGTGCGGGGCCGGGCAGCGAGCGCGGCCTGCCCGCGCTGGGAATGGCCGCTGTGGGGTTGGCTGACCCGCGAGGTAAGCGGCAAGCGGCCGGGCGGCCACAAAGAGGTCGCAGACAAGGAACTTCCTGGTCCCTCCGTGAGGCCTGGGCTCTAGGAGACGCGGCAGGACGTTGCTTTTGCAGCGGGCCTCCTGGGTTTCGGCTGAGCTGTGTGGTGTTTTAGAATAGGGGGTTTACAGCCCCAAAAAGGATCTTAGGGTGGTTCAGGCTGGAGAGGTTCCGAGGAGGTTTCCAGTCCAATGTTAACTGTGGGGTCAGAGCAGGGTGCTCAGGGCTTCATCCTGTTACATCCTGAAAACCTCCTGAGATCTTGAAAACCTGTAACCCGTATCCTTCAGCATCGCATGTCCACGTATTTTTAACACCTCCAGTATAATGACACCAATGAGTTGAGGTAGAGCTGTGTAACAATTAGATGAACACAGTGGAATGGTGATACAGGAGGTGTAATGACAAAGAGACTAGAGCAATGGAAAGCGTTACAAAGGAAAGATGCTCAGAAGTCTCTAAAGATCCAGGCTTGCAGGGAAAAACTCCACAAGGGAGGAATCTCCAACCAGAGATCCTTCCCCAGTGCACTCAGCCCTTAAATGGGGTCTAAGAGAGGTGCAGCCAGGCTCCATCCTTCCAGTCACCCAGCTGAACTGCCTTCACCTGTGCTCCCAGGGCTGACCCAGTCCTTGCTCCAGATGCTCAATCAGTGGCTCAGGCCATGACTCAACAGTTCCCATATAACCTGTAAATGACATGGGAAATATTTAACCTTACAGAGGCAGTAACAATTGTTTTTGAGTAAGAAAGTATGCAGTAATATAGAACAAAGGTATTTTTTCGTTCTCATAGAAATAGTTGCTTCATAGAAAATAGGTGTTCCAAGAGAATGAAATTCTAAAACTAAGCATGTGGGTGGTGAAGGCTTAATGTTTCAAATGGAAAAAAAATATTTAGCATAATTGTATATGTGAGTTTTTAAATTATTTTATTTTCTGATTGTTTGCATTTGAAATGCATTTTTGTGAACTGAGAAACACCTCAGCTGTATGTGTTCTTATGGCTGCTTGTTTCTTTCCATGCTTCAGATTTGGTGTAAACAGCATTACGGGAAGAAAATGACTCACTGGTTTCATCGCAACCCTTTGAAGGCTACAGCTCCTGTTCAGTTCAATTATTATGGGGTAGCTACCACTCCAGCTTCATCTAAGATTTGCAAGTAAGTGTGCTTGTAATCAACTTCAGCCTGTCTCTGTTTGGAGGGTGTCTTTGCAAGTAATGGTTATTCTCCTAATTTTGTTCTGAAGATAACTAGAAGTGGTGTGTAGGCTGAGAGACAATGAAACACTGATAGCACTGAACAAAGAACAAATTACCCAGTTTTCAAGTTTCTTAGTGTATAGCAAGACCTATTGTAATAATATAGAGGCAAAAGACTAAACATTTCTTTGTCTTTCTGGTGAACTGGGCATTCCTCTGCAAAAGATTATTCTGTAAGTGAATAAGACATAAATGTTCTATTGTAGTCAGGAATATAATGAAAAGAAACCACGCTTTATTTTGCAGACTTATTTTTATCTCTTCATATGCTCACCCCATTCTTATGTTGATAAATGCTCCTACTTGTTACTGCTCTTTCTTTCACTTGCACCTAACCTCTTGGTAGATAAAGGAATATTCATTTTAGTCTGTGATAAAATTTATAGATAATCATTAATTTATTTGCTGTTATTCATTGCTATCTGTCCATAATGGATTGTACTTTTAACAAAGAAAATCAACCTTATGTATCCAGAGGTGAAAGGAAGACTTTTTTTGTTTGTTTATTGGCATCTGCCTTTTAGAGTACTTTTCCTTGTGTTAAGGTAGCTGAATTGAATGCTTATTTTAATTTCCTTAGCCAAAAGAATGGTGGTAACGTGGGTGGGTTCATCAGCATGTTCTTTGGTAGAGCTTCTTAGTTTTCTTTTCTTCTTTTTCCCTTCCCCATGTAGTGATTTGAGGTTATCTCGAACACGACTGCTGGAGCTGTTTACAGACTTGAGTTGTAATCCAGAGATGATGAAGAACGCAACTGACTTGTACTTTTCGCTCTTGCAAGGTAGGAACGTGCAGAACTGCTAATAAATCAAGTGTGTAGTTTGAGTTTTAATAATGCTTCTCGGAACACGTGTTGAACTAATCTTATGTGACACTCTGCACTTCTCAGAAGGGAGAGTATTTTCATGGGTTCTGTGCTTGATGCCAGTCACAGATACTTGCTAGGACCTCTGTGCAAGTTTCAGTGTCCTTTTTCATCCTGAGTAGAAAGCGTTGGTTGTCTTATCCTCTTGCTTTTATCCTCATTCTGCTTCCTGTCAGAGGAGAAAGTGTCATTTCTTACACCTGAATTGCTCCTGAAGTATAAATTGAATCTACGGTTTAGTTAGTAAGAGTCATTCTTCAGTGTAAACTCCTGGTTTATCTAATACTAGGTAATAGAACTTGTTGCAAACTTATGCTTCTGCTCTTTATCTTAGGTATGTCCCTAGGTTCTTATTTTCAGTAGTTGCCATGTTCCTTTGAAACCCTCCTTCTGCCAATATTTCGATAACTCTCTCTTAGCAGTGTTTTTTGAAAACTCTCAGACAAGTTACTTAGGATCGAATTTACAGGAATCAGATGATTGATGAAAACTCAGTTATCCTTCAGTCTGTGGAAAGGGAAGCAGCTCAAGTTGGTGTAGTTTCCTCAGTCTCTTGAGTGGTGTAAGTTAATGAAACATTCTACATAAAAGCAAGAAAACAGACGAAGTTACTGCATATAAGATTTGGAGTTTCTTCAGGAAAACATGCTTTGTCACTAAAATTTCTTGTACATAAAAAAAGTATTTTCTTTCCCTATAAATCTGTGACAGAACCTAGAATTAATTATAGCCCAAATAGCTGCTGTTGCAATTCTTGAGTTCTTAAAATCTGTAAGACCTGACCAAACCCAAGCCAGTCTGTCTCCTTCCTGGGATTTCCTGCTAGCATCTGAACATCCATGATGTGCTCTGTATGATAACTGTTGAGTCGCAGCCTAAGCCACTGATTGGGCACCAGGGAAAGGATCCGGTCAGCCCTGGGTGCACAGGTGAAGGCAATTCAGCTGTGTGACTGGAAAGGGTGAAGCGTGGCTGCACCTCTCTTAGACCTCTCCTTAAGGGCTGACTCCCCCTGGGAAAGGATCTCTGTTTGGAGATCCCTCCTTGGTTAAACTTTCCCCTGCAAACCTGGAATCTTTTGATAAGGGCAAGCAATCTTCTTGCCTTCCTTTATAGCACCTCTCTATTGTGCCAGTCCTTTTGTCATCACACCTTTGCTCTAACGCCTTTCCTGTTGTATTGATCTGTCCAATTGCTACAAGGTCTGTCTCACTGATGCCTGCTTTCTGGGTGGTTGGTTGTAAAGAAGCAATTTCTTGTAGCCCGGGAGACAGGGTAGCTGATGATTAGGTAAATCCATGCTTGTAAGTCCTTTTCTCTTTCCCTGTTGACCAGACAGCTTTTCCTGGACTTTACTTATCATTGTTACAGTAGCAGGGAGCAGCCATAAGCATCCTGTACTCAGCTCAGTCAAACTCTCAGCTGGTCACCATATGGGACATGCAGGGTTTTTCTTGAGCTGTGAAGGCTTGCAGGGTAGAAGACATTCAACCCGACCTAATGAAAGATGCCCTTGCCCACAGTATAGATGATATTTTAAAGATCTCCAGCCCAAACCATTCCCTGATTCTGTAAGCTGGTAACCTGGTGGGCAAAGATTTTCTTCTTGTAGCCAATTTTTATTTTTCATGTCTTGTTCTCAACATACTGAAGAATAGCAGTCTCAGGAGGTAACGTGTTTTGAGCAGTACAGCAATAAATATTCCTTTATCTATATTCTCATCAATTCTTGTTCCTTCGTTACTTCTTTCTATTCTTTATTTTGAAATTGGCTGTCAGTACTGTTTTGTTTAAATTATTTTCTTTTATTCTGTAGGTTTTATCCTTTCACTGGATGACTCTTCCCAAGAATGCAAACTGCGATATATTCAAAATTTCAAGTGGACAGACACATTACAGGGACATGTTCCATGGTATGCATGCTTTCATAATTGCATGGTATGCAGTTATTTTCTTTTGGTCTATTACATATGTGTACATATGACAGCACAGATGAATTAAAATTTGAACATGTAACAGAACTTTGGGCACAACGTAGTTTCCAAAAATTTGTTGCTTTGCATTTTTTCTAATTGCCATACTGTAATAGATGTTCTGAAGCATCTGTTGGCTTTATGTAGAGGCACGGTAGTGCTTGTTAATGATGAAGTACCCCCCCTGTTTTTTAGTTTGTAAACAAACTATATCTGCAGTTGGCTAACGCAGAAAAAAAACCTGAGTATGAAAGCATAGTTTACTGCAATTTAAGGTTTTTTCATATGGCACCACTGTCTTCTAAATTTTTTATTGATGTCCAGATGATGGGCAAGGTCTGACTTTTTGTTCTTTTCCTCTGTAACTCCTGGTATATACCAGGAGTTATATATACTAGGAGTTATATACTCCTAGTGCAAACAAACAAAGCAGCTGCTTTAAGTAGGAATGTAGATCTGGAAAGAACCTTCTGGATTACTCAATCATCTCTTGATATCATAGGCAATCGTGTTGTATAACTATGCTTACAAATCTGTCATGCTTTATTTAGAAGTTGTGCTTCACTTCCTCGAAGCTTCTATTACCCTTGGAAGACAGTCTGCTGGTCAGAGTTTTGTCATGGATGTAAACATCTGTTCTGGTGCCAGCATTATTCTCCCCACCCTCACACCTTTCTTTTTAATGATTAGTACCTAAACTGCATTGAATTTAGGATTGCAAGTTGCAGTCTTTTCAAAGGCCATGTTGAGGGTGGTGAGACACTGGCACAGGTTGCCCAGAGAGGTTTTGAATGCCTCCTCCCTGGAGGCATTCAAGGCCAGGCTGGATGGGGCTGTGAGCAGCCTGGCCTAGAGGGAGGTGTCCCTGCCTATAGCAGGGGTTTGGAACTAGGTGGTTTTAAAGGTCCCAAACCGTTCTGCGACTCTATGATTCTGTGTTTTTAGCTTTGGAAACTTCCTGCTAGTTGTGCATGCCAGTTGACTGCAGTTATATAAATACTTGCAATAACACTCACTGGAGAGAGATGTAGCTGCTAAGTTAATAAGTCAGAATCTATTACAACTTTTAAAGTAGACATTCCAGAGCAAGGCTTTCCACAAAATGTGCAATTAAAAAAAGGAAAAAAAAAAAAAAAAAGAAAAAAAAGAAAAAATGTCAGCCACACCCAAAACTAAACAAATCTCAAGTTACTGTTTTAAAATAAAAGTTCCCAAGTGGTATGGGTAGGCATCTGAACATGGAAAGTTAAAATTATAAACTCTTAAAGGAAATAAGTAAAGACTGAAGTGTCTTCTAGGCAGTTCAGCAAGTAGAAATGTCTGAATTGGGAATTGTTGGTTTGTGGAGAGGAATGCCTACCTCTGCTGAAAACTATCAGCAGAGAGAGTTTGTCAGAACAAAATGGAAAACACTGAATTGTTTGAGGGGGTTGTTCTCTCTTATTTTTCTCTCTTTCTTTAGTGCCCAGCAGGATGCAGTATTTGAGCTGGTTTCCATGGGTTTTAATGTAGCTCTGTGGTACACAAAATATGCATCAAGACTCGCTGGAAAAGAAGAGTAGGTGTTTTTCTTTTCTTAATTATTGTATTGCAGCAATATTCCAGCAAAAATCAGTAGGTTCAGAATTTTGACTGCTGTAGTTCACGTGCAGTGGAGACAGGAGGAGTTCAAGGAGATAGTTAGTCTTCGTTCACGTGCCTTTAACATCAAAATGCTCTTCAGTCCCTTCTTCTTTTGATGAACAAATAGCATTGATATCATTAGGCTATGGCATAGAGAAAGTGTCAGTTTGGTGTAAACTCCTCATCCTTCCTGCTCTAGATACCTAACTACGAAGTTCAGATTCTTAAAATCACTGCTCTGCTGACTCTCAGCCCCACAGATTTTTAACGCTTTGTCTTTTAACACTAAGGCTCCCTTCTACTTAAAAGTCGTATGTTTCTTTTTCTTTCTGTTCCTTTTTCAAGTGAGTTCTATTTGTTGGGTTTTTTTAATGTCTGAACATTATACAAAGCTGTTTGGTATGAGAGTAGTGCAGCACTGGGGAAAGTTACTTAGTTACGAGTTACAGGGGACTCTCCATTTAATTTTCAAGATTCAGCTGGACAAAACCATAGCTGACCTGATCAGCTGTTGGCTGTAGTCCTGTTCCAAAGCTGGAGGTGATACTAAATGACACTTAGGTCCTTTCCAACTAAAATGTCAATGATCCATTCTATATTTTGTCCTTTCTTAGTATAACAGAAGACGAAGCAAAAGATGTTCACAGAAGCCTGAAGATAGCAGCTGGGATTTTTAAGCATTTGAAGGTAGAAAAACTGTCTTTGTCAGTTGAGTACTTTTTGTCTTAGAAAAACCTTTGCTTTTCTGATGAGGTTACAGAGTAAGCAAATACCTCAGACTGTCTGGATGATTCAGGGAAGAGAAGTGTGTTAAAGTATTTTGCTGTCGCTCAATTCCTTCTTCCCAATGGAAGAGTAGTCAGTCTGTCTACCCACCAGTGCCTGCAACAGCGCAGCCAGCTGGTCTGGGGCCTTCACTGAGTGTTCTATCATTTTAAGAATAAAGGGTGTGCTTTGCATTGACTACAGTGATATTGAGCGTAAACTGACTTAGAGGCTTGTTTTCTACTTAGGAATGTCATATTCCAAAATTGATTACACCTGTAGAAAAAGGAAGAGATTTGGAAGCTCGACTTATAGATTCTTACATCATCCAGTGCCAAGCTGAAGCTCAAGAAGGTATCTTCGAATGTGGTTGTTTACTGGGGTGGGAAGTGGCAGCCTTTGTCTGTGGGTTTCTGTGATGTTGTGCAAAGTCCGTTTTGCAGCAGTGCTGTTTTTTTTCCTTCTACTGAAGTTCTTTGTCTTAGTGAGGAGGGTTGCTTTTAATGAAGTGTAAATTACAAATAAAGAGGAAATGTCACAAATCAATCTGATACCAAAAATATAACTAATTTGGAAGAACTTATGTGCAACATACTTTCCTTCTTTTTTTTTTCCTCATCTTTTATGCAGTCTCCTCTTTGCTTGCCTAACATAAATTCTCTGTCCTTTTTCTTTAAACTATTTGCAGTTCACTGCTTAGTCTTTAGACTAACAGTTCTTCCAGCTTTCTCACTAGCTTGCTGTTGGTCTGTCCAAGAAACAGACCGTCTTCATCCTGCAGCTTGAAAATAATATTTGTTTTCTACTCATATAGGAGTTTTAAAGTGCTAAATGCCTCCACTAACTTGGAGCGATGTTTTCAATTAGGCTTTATACCATAGTGTGGGATTCTTTTTCAGTGACAATTGCTCGGGCTATTGAGCTGAAACACAATCCAGGTCTAATAGCTGCCCTTGCTTATGAGACGTCTAACTTCTACCAAAAAGCTGGTAAGTGTCTTGTTTTGTATCCTTAGTGACTTGGTGTATGTGTTATTGCCAGCAGATGTGCTTCAACCGCTTGTTAATTGCGAAATTAATGCTATTTCTCAGTGGATATGCTTCGTGTATTTAGTTTTCTATTTAGTGCATTTATGGCTTCAGGTAGTGCTGTAACAAACGCGTTCTGTTAAGATTTTTTGTTTTTGGGATAATCTTTTTCTGTAGTTAGTGGTGGGGAAGTGAACTATGTTGAGCTGTCTTTGGGCAGTGAAGCATGATGCAGGCAGTCAACCCTGTAGTGGATTAATTGTGTACATCTGCACAGATGAGCAAGCTGATCTGTGGCCTTGTGAGGACGAGTTGCAGAAGTGCAAACGTTTGTGAGTTGATATGCGAGGGAGAATAGTGTAATGTTAGGTACCTGTAGGTCACTTCCTGAAATTGACCTAGGAGCCAACTTTGAAGTGCTGCCTTAAGATTCTTAGTAAAATTGACCTTCCATGCTCAGAGGACAGCTCTTTCAGGGATTCTAGGAATAACTGCATGATAGCTCAGTAAACTGCATGCTTCTATTTATCTCATAGCTTCTCTGTGCTTCTGCAAGAATAATTTATGTCATCGATTTCCAGCTACTTTGTAGTTAATATCTGTTGCTAAGTTTATGAATTCTGATCTTTGAGAGAGGCTAAGGGGTATTTCCTTTTTAAAAATGTTTTAAACTATAACTTTACATGCATATTTTCAGATCAAACGTTATCCAGTTTGGATCCAACCTATGCAGGTAAATGGAGGAAGTACTTAAACTTGAAGTCCTGTTTCTATATGGCTTACGTAAGTACTTCGTTGATGTAATTCATAGTTTTTAATGTTGTCTGTGGGCTGGATTGAGAGTGGGACTTGCATATTGCCTTGACTTTATTTCCATGCTGTGAAAAGATACTATGCAGTGTTAGTCTCATTTGAAGTGTTTCTGTTGAGCCATGTGAGATTTCCTCACTGTGGAGTTTATTGTGACCTTTGAAGCAGATCAGAGTGAGTGTAGTATTGGTTTTCCATTATATGTATCAAAATCTGATTCTAGGCATAATTCAGAGCTGCTCATCTTTTCTGAAAGTCCTGAAGGAAACTGCATCAAATGTTAAGCGCCATTCCAAGTACTGTCTTTTTTGACATGACTGATCTGTTAGTATAGTAGCTCTGAGATCGTCAGCTGCTCAATGTGCTGGTTGCTTCCTGTAGCCTATCACAGCTCGTGACCTGGTTATAGAGTTGGAATCGAAAGTTTTAAGAGTCTTTGTAAACTTACTGGAGTTCCCTCTCGCTCTGAGATGGGGTTTAATCTGCATACTAATACAGTGAAACAGAGATTTGAACTAGACTGTACACTGCTACTTGTGGTTTGAAAGCCTCCACGAGGCTCCAGGATGCTTATAGCTAGACTTGAGACATCTTGCTTTAGACCCAGCTCAAGAGCTTGTGTTGAATTGTGTTGGTCAAAGTAAATGTCATCAGTGAGTGCTGCTTTGCCTTATATTCCCAAATTGTCAGTGTCTGCAGGGAATGGCAGCTTCAAAGACAGCCAACTTGGTGTAAGGAAGGACAGAAGTGAATTGATATGGGAAGTGCCTGGTGACGCTGATAACGATTTTGTCCTCTCTCATTAGGCTTACTGCTACCATGGTCAAACTTTACTGGCCAGTGATAAGTGTGGGGAAGCAATTAGATCTCTCCAAGAATCAGAAAAATGTAAGTGTGAGTGAGACTGGATCATAGGATCTGATGGCATGCCCCTTTTATTTTTCTATATCGTGGAGTATTTTGTTTCTTATAAACTTAAGCTTTTATCTTTTACCTGGTAAAAATCCAGCACACAAATTCGGAGATACTGTTTGTACTGTATCATGTAGAGACATGTGACTTTTTCTTTTGTATCCCGGTGGTCTGCACTGCTTATCTTTACCACCATGTGTAAAAATGCTCAAATAATCCAATTAAAAACTTTTAAAAATAGTCAAAAAAGTAGAGTAAGAACAAACTAAATTGGATTACTTGTGGTAAAACAGATACTGAGTTTTTTATTGTGCCTGCTGTTCAGAGAAGAGTGCTTCTTTTCCAGCTCCATATTTAGTATTGTTTATTTATGAATGTCTGCTCTGCATGGATACCTTCCTATCTATTCTTGTTCTCTACGATGTTGTACAGTTTTCAAACTTACTGTTGCATTTTGCCCCAAAAGTAAGAATGTTTCCCTGCTTCTCTCTACTCAAAAAACCTTTTATTTCTTTTCTGTTCTTAGTCATTTTTTGGATGCAGTAAATCTTGGCTGGAAGTGCTGCCTTTTAGTTTATTTTTGTTTCTGAGAAGCAAGAAGGCTGAATGGAGTCTGATGTTTCTTAAAGTTCAAGCAGCGTAGATCAGAACTGTCATTTAACAGACTCGTGTAACTGATTTTTATTACATTTGTTTCTTGCACAGTTTTTGCTAAGGCTGAGGCATTGTGCAAAGAATATGGAGAAACCAAAGGGCCTGGGACTACTGCCAAACCTTCTGGACATCTCTTCTTTAGGAAATTAGGAACTTTGATTAAGAACACACTTGAAAAATGCCAGAGAGAGAATGGATTCATGTAAGTAATTTGGGATTGGTACAATACTCTGTATGGCCTGTTAATATCTTATCTGCTGGTTTTTGCTGATATTTTTCAGGATAAGATAGTAAATGTTATTTTCCAATTCTTATACTGCGATAGAGCATAAGATGTAGTTTGCAGAATTATGGTTTTCTTTGATTTTTTTTCTCTTACCAGACCTGTATAGGTCTGTGCTACCACTCTGGCTGTGTAGGTTGGACTGACACACTGGCAAGGTTAAGCTGTTTCCTTCCTTTGTTCCACAGCCACTTTGTTCCTTTTCCTTCTGCACAGGAGAAAGTCCTGCAGCTGTTGCTGTGTTGCTTTCGTGCCCTCTTCCCTGGTGATGGGATCTAGTAGACAGAAGAGAACAGAGGGAAAATTGGCAAGACTAGTGGCTGATTCTGATTTGCTAGTGGGAAGACGAAACAGTCCTGCCTTCCATGAGGAATATACTTAAGATATTAGGAGCTTTAGAAGTCTGATGAATACCATCAATAAAACTGTCAGCTCATGCTCCTTTCAAGAAAGAGTTTGGTAATGGTTTAAAATAGCAAGATTAGCTTGGCTTTAGAATTATCTAGGTGACTTCTTTCTCCTTTTCTCTCCTCTTATAAATATAGTATTCTGCAGTTGGTTTATTCCCCTCTTTACAGCACTTGAACACCAGTGCGGTAGGGGAATTGACTAAACAAAAGAATTGCCAAGTGTGCCAAACTGAACTGCAAATAGGAAAGGAAACTAGATAATCAGGGGCTGTTAGGGGTGATATACCTGCCACAGAGCCCTGCCACAGCACGGGAACTAAGGTAGCACGTATCAGTAATAGTCAGTTTTCAGCTATTGTTAGTTTGCCGAGGGTAGTTTTATACCCTCATTCAGGCTTTGTATCATATCAAGTCTTTGTGAGTGTTGCAGTGTTGCTGCTAATACGCAGTGTGGCACACTAAGGTTGGTCTCACAGTCGTGGAGGAAAAGAGCTGCCCTCTTCATTTTTCTTGGGAAATATTTTCAGATTTTTTTTTAACATCTTTCTGGACAAAAGGTGCTCTTCTCATTGAAGTGTTGGGAATGATGGGTGTGAAGCAGGAAAGAACCCACCTGGCTCTCTGGGGACAACACCGAGAAGGAACTGCTTTTATTGCAAATCTTGCTGACAATGCATGCTGGATGATGCCTTCATGAAACAGAATGAGTGTAGTGCTATGAAAACCTGAATTGTTTTTCTTTAGAACTGCAAATGAAACTTTCAGAGAGAATGTGTTGTTTTCAATACGTTGCTGTATTCTATTATAGCTATTTTCAGAAGGTGCCTGCAGAGGCTCCCCAGCTGGAACTGAAAGCGAACTATGGCTTAGTAGAGCCTGTTCCGTTTGAATTTCCTGCCTTGAATGCACACTGGACTCCTGAAACACTTGCTGCATTTGATCTCACCAAGAGACCAAAGGATGACACTGTAAGATAATCTTATATATATTTTTTCCCATTAGCTTTGTTCTGTCTATAATAAATTACTATTTCAGTCTTGTATAATGTTTTCCACCTCAGTAGGAAAAGACTTAGATGCATGGCTACCACCTGAGCTCATGAGTTTCCCCTGTGCAAGGAGGCGAGTTGGTTAATCCCTCTGCCACCCTAGCAGCTACTGGAGAATAGGGGTTACGTTTTTCTAAGTCCTGAATAAGAAGAAATACTTTAATGTATATAAGATGCTGAGATGATATGGCTGAGAATGCTGTAGATTTTTAAGAGTTTAAAATAAGAAAATTTTAAGAAAATGATTCATTGAAAGATGCTGAAATAGTCAGTATTTGGTTTTCTTCCCTTGTCTTTGCTCAAAGTCTTTAGCCTTAAAAAGAGGGAGTGCTGTTAGATGAGGGTGTGTAAGTTAGAGCTGCTTGAATGCTGTGGAGACCCAGCGGTTTGTACTTGTGGTATTTAATTTCTTTTTCTTGTTCGCAGGCTAAACCAAAACCAGATGAAGAAGTAAAGCCTCTGAAGGAACCAGATATAAAGCCTCAAAAAGACAGTGGATGCCAGATTTCTTAAGTGCCATAGGTGCTTTGAATTCACTTTAAAACTGTATTAATTGGACTCTGGGGCTTTTATTCCTGATCTCCCTTTTTCTGATTCTTCTTTTTTAATTTAGAGGACTAATATGGTTTACTTTTGTTAGTATGCATCTATCTTGCTTAAGAATGTGACGCATTTCTAGCAGTTTATTTATATCTGACTTATTTTTTTGTTTTAGTGGGGTATCATAGAATGAATGGGCTTAAATGTTCCTATTGTGCCTCTAGAGAGTTCTTTTTGTGGGTTTCTACCCACAAGTAGCAAAGGAAATATCATGATTGTAATGCTTGAGGATTTTCCATTAAAATATATGTTATATAATGTCACATTCTGCAAACAAAAGTTTGCATGAGCAGTTATATTTATTCAGATTTTTCATACAGGCTTAGCATCTTGCCATGTTACAATTCACTTAATTGCAGTGAGTGAAGAAAATATAGGTTTGTATTTAACACTCCAGTGGTATTTCACAGGACTTGGAAAACCTTAAGTTTTGCATAATTGGAGCACAATGTATATTCTCCTGAAACTATGAGCCTCTGTTCTTTCCTTTCTAGATTAGGGTTCTTGTATAAGAATTTGTGGTGAGGCACTTTAGCTTGTCTGTCCTTAAATTAAAATTCTTTACTATCACATTGTATGTGAAAGTAATGCAGCAAGTAATAAGTAAATACTTGGAAGTGATGCATTGCAACATCATTCATTCATAGCTTTTGAATTTTTAAGTGCTGGTAACTTTGAAAGCTGCAGATACTTGAAATCTCCTGGCACTAGAAAAGCTCAGTTTGAATATATGAAGCTGTAATGCATAAGGTAGTAAAATGGTAACTAAGATGCTGTGTTTCCATTCAGGTAATGTCTAAAAGAAGCTGTTAAGATAACAGGTGAGATTAGGTGAATTGCTGAAAGAACAGCTGGGAAACCAAGCTCTAGGTTTCCTTTATGCTATGTGAAAACAGTGCTGTATCTCAGCTTTTGCAGTAGTGCACTGAAATCAGCTCCTTTTGAAGAGATTTTGCTGAAAGCCAAACTCAGTCAAGACTGAGAAAGTATTTTGCAGAACTTGCTTTTTCTGTATCTGCCTACTGTGGAAAATGTGATAGCATTCTTTAGTACTGAGCACTCAACACCACCCATGTCAACAAAACTTTCCAATTTGTTGTAAGAGGAAAAAAAAACAGTGCATGTACTGAAGTGAGAGCCTTGCAGTCTCAAGATATTAGTTACTGCATTTCACTCTACCTGAGAAGGAAATTGAGCTTGAGAATGTTCCCGTTTCAGGAAAACATGATGGCATGTGCACTTAATATGACGTGTGCTGTAAAAATGTTCTTTGCATTGTACTGTCTGGATTGGTTCTCTTTCCACTGTGGTGTAATTCAGTATTTTTTTTTATTTTCAACATTCCATTGGACCAGTGTAGGTTAGTCTGTAGAGCTGGAGCATATCTCCTTGAAGACCTGTGGAACTAAAACCTTGTGATGAGGTTAATATGAGCCCCAAGATTCTTCCCATGATAATGGACCAAAGTGTAGAATTCACTGCTGTAAAAGGCAAAGAGGGTCTGATACTGGCTATCGTGGTGGATCAAATGCAGAACTTGCACCTTGCATTGATAGATTTTTCTTTCAGCCAGGTCTGTACACAAAAATAAGCATAAAATCAACTGAGTTGCTTCTTTGGGAGAAGTTTCATTTCTTTAAGGACTTATGTGGGTAGAGAATAATAACCAAGAAGAAGAATTTACATCCAAAGTAGGCCTATTTTCCTCTAATGCTGCAGAATTAGTTGGGGTATCTTTTATTCAAGTTATTCAGATCTGTTTGTAACTGATTGGCTGAGTTTTTAGATGTCTTGCATTTAGATGTCTTGCAACCAGATTAAATTTTGCCAAAATGGAGTGTGGAGCTATTTTGCCAAAACAGATTTTTAATCCTTCTACAAAGCTTATTACAGCTGTAGTCATCTGCATTTGCTTAGCCTGATCCCTTTAAGGATCAAGATGCGGTAAACTCCATTTCAAAATCATGAATTTTTTTTAGTTGTTCATTGTTCCTAAGAAGTCTCTGTGTGTCAATATTTGTATGTCCCAGCCCAATCAATTTTCTTTTTAGACAGACTGTATTCCATTTTTCCTTCTCCCCTCTCTTTCCATCTGCTACGCTCTGTGACACAGACTTACCTTTGTCTGCTAATGCACATGCAGATGCCAGGACTCGTTTCCAGTGAGGCTTTGACCATGGGTGTATTTCAGTGTATGAATATCTTGAACAAATCATGACTAAATCATTCCCAAACAACTGCTTAGGGAAGATTATTTTAAGGACTTGTAATTCTTAATTCTTTGGACGTTTTCTTCAACCGAGTGGTTTGTTTGAATCAAGCTCGTTGTAAATAGTTCAGGGCATAACCAAGTGGATTGTGTCAGATTATGGCATTACTTAAGCCTAGCTGTGTAACTTCTTATGCCATAGCTGTTTCGGTAAATATGATGTAGTAGCTTAAAAATAGACTAATGGAACAAACTAAGTCACTTAACATGTGTTGCTTTTCAAGACAAACTTTGTTTACTCGTAGTTAAAATCCTATGGTGAACATCGGATAGTTTTGCCCAAGAATAAGGAACTGGAGACTGCTCAGTGTGCAAAGTATAGAGTGTGGCCAGCCAGTGAGCAGTTCTCTCTTTGGTTTTGTTGGATGGTGGCAAGAATTACTGTAAATAATATATAGATTGCCTGTTGAATGTGCTCAAGAATACAGGTGAATTGACTGCGAGTTTCAGGAAATTTAGAAACTTAGCAGCTGTATTCCTTCAATTATGGTTTCCTTTTGTAATTTTTAAGAGTGAGGTATTTTGAAAGATGACCTTTTAATATTCTTTTGCTGCAAGAGCTGCTTGTGTGGCCCCTCTCTGGTTTAGAAGCTCTGCTGGTTAAACCTTCAAATGGTGTTGGTGTAAATAGTCTTCATAAACTTGTGCTCGGTCTGAGATAGGACAAAACTGCAACTGAATAAAATACTGAGTGCTGGGCCCTCTACTTCATCCTTTTAAAATGTATTGATTGTCTTTATCTTCCATAAATCAAACTATTGAGCTATTTGTAAGATTTATATTTAAATACCTCTAATACACTTCTTCCATATTCCACGTTTCTGGGTTGAGAGAAGTTAACCTCCACCCAGTATGTGAGACTCCTAGAACTAAAGGACTGCATTTGGCCCTCGGATGCTGATGCCCAACTCCCTTCAATAGAGAAGTTTTGCCTGTCAGCCTAGGGATAATATTTGATCACCTGATGGTTCAGCATGAGTAAGTGGTGTGTCTGTAATGATGGTGCTGGTTCATAGTATAAACAAGAAAACAGATATCTGTATCTACGTAGGATATAGTCACCTTTGCACTTTAGAATTTCTGATCTTGCAATTTTAGTACGATACCACGTGATTGTAAATATTCCTTCCTGTCCTTTTAATTTGGTTGCACTGATTTCACTACTGTGCTATTGATACAATTTTTATGAGAAACATTACTGAAATGTATTTTTAATTGTCTATGTGTAAAATAAACTCATGAAGCTTATCTCTGTCTTCAGTGTATTCAGGGAACATAAGAGGAGGCAGTAATCCCTCTATGTTCCACGTGAATTCAGAATAGTTTCTTTATATTGGCTGAGGGCTGATATATTACAGCTTGTCCCTGCGCCTACTATCTAACTCCTATCTAATGAGTTCCAACATTAACTTAACTCCTGTTCATGTGTATTACTTATCCCTTAAAAAATAAACTAAAAACCCATATTTAAGGGTCATTGTGTTATCACAGCAGTAGCAGCTGGTGTTGTCAGATGCTCCTTGTATTGGATATCTGTTTCTAGATTTAGAGTGTGCAAAATGTAGGTTTTTCCACAGTGGTGGTTGAATTTACTCAAGTCTTTTTCCACTGGCAATGCTCTGAAGTTGAACAAATGTCACCTGGCAGCTGAGGGGCCCCTGGATCAGCTCTTGATGTAGGAAGGCCTACCTCCTTTGGTGGTTGGGCCCTCGTGGATTTCAGTCTATAGGAAGCAAACCTGTACTGTGATCAAACCTCAGTCGAACCAGTTCTGATGAGACTGAACCAAGCAGCATTATTTTATGAAGACAGTCACCATGCAATCTTCAGCTTCATGGTTTGTAAATTTGTATATAACCTCAAGTTTCAGAAAACTTAAACAATCTGAACGTGTCTTGTTTCACCACTCAGAATACTAGGTATAGTAGCAAGAAGCAGCGTCTGTTTTGAACGTCACTTTCTTCAATTCAATATGAATGTGATAATTATATAGAGAATACTTTGGCTCTGTAGTATAGCCACAGGGGAGTAACGTGAATTGAGTGCATAGAGAAATTGTAATTATAATGAAGCACCTCATGGTTGTTTGTTTGTTTCTGTTTGTTTGTTTTTAGTATTTAAGCATGATTCTGTGTGCCTGTATGAAGTCCTAGTGCTTACCAAGTTCTGTGAGAGTGGACAGTCTGTATCCTCTGGTTTGGGGCTTTAGTGCTGTGCGGGTTACTGGACACTTCTCTACATTGCCAGCAGGTGGCAAATGAATTGGTAACAAATGTATTATTTTCAGAGGATTAGCTGGCTGTTTCAGTTCTTTGTAAATACGTGCTGGTGCCTTCAAGTCCCTGAGGGTTTAGCTGGGTTTCTAGAAGAAAAAAGTAGCCTAAGGGAATTATATGCTAAATGCTGTATAAAGCAGAAAGCCTGCAACTGTCTTTTTTGATGCTTGCCTCACAAGTAGCAATTTACATGCACATGTTTATGCTTTATTATTTCTCTCTTCTTCTTGCTCTGGTTTCTCTTTTACCTGTTCTTAGTCTAATAGAAAGTTTGCAAATAGCCAGGACGCACACGCAGTTCAAATACAAGCAGTCCTTGCATCCTGTAGCCTTAGGGTTGGGTTTCCTGATTTCCCACTGGCCTTGCGTTGCTGCTAATGCTACAAGGCAGGTCTATCTGAAAGGTGTGGATTCTCTGCAAAATCACTAAATACACAGATTCTAGTGTCAGTTCTTTATTTATCCTGCGTGATACTCTTCTTTTGCATCTGTTTTTATGTCATGACAAGTCCCCAGTAAATTCCTACAGGTGAGTTTCCTTTTTAATTCACTGGTGTCAAATATTTTTCCAAAATATGTCTGTTGGAACTTTTACAGCCTTCGAAGCTTCAGAAGGTAACTCCACACTGAACTTCTGCCATAAAGAGATTTGGGATGTTACTCTTGTAAAACACAGCAGTGTTAACTTCACTAATTTGTTTGCTGTTGTACTTTTTGTATTCTTCCAGCTTTCATCCAGTAAACAAGTTGCATGTATAAACACTGAAAAATATACTTTTCCCTAGCTGGCTTACAGCAAGAGAAATATAAAGAATTAACGACACGACACAAAAGTAAGTGCACCTATGTTTAAGAGAACATAATGATGCTGTAAATTGCTCATAAGGATTTCCTGGTTTTGATGTGCAGTTCCATCTTGGTTCATAACTTCAGCAGTCCTTACTGAGGTTTCTCCTGTTCACCTCCCTTAGACAACCGAATAAGTAAATAAATAAATAAATGTAAGAAGCATATTCTTAAATGAATGGTAAGGTCTTGAGGGTGACACCTGTGAGCTACTGTGTGTCTATGATGCAGAATTGTTTATTTTTTGCTGTTTAAGAATAGACTTGTACCCTCAGTATCTACTGCACCAGAACCATGCTCCCAGTAGATACCATTTGTTGAGGAGGAGGATACTACTTTCTAGAAGAATGAGGAGGACACTGAATTTTTTGATGGAGCAAAATCTCCAAGGATTGTCTTTTTTGCAAATAGTGAGACTGTGAGAAAATACAGCATGGAAGAGAAGGAGCAGCAGCAGCCTGTTGACATGGTGAGCCCCATATTGTTACTCCAGGAACCAGCAGAGAGTGCCACATGAATGAAACACAGTTTCTAGACTTTACTGAGCTGAACTGAAATACGATGTTTTTACTAGATAGAAAGGGAAAAAGTTTAATTCATAAAAATACTTAAAGCTGATCTCATTTTGGCCTAGTCTTGGAAGAGATTAAAATAGCTTTACTCACACAAGCACCTCTGGGTGGTACATCTCTGAAACACATGTATTTCAAAATTCAGGTTTCTGTGCAGCTGTTTCCTATCTTGACTATCCTAGCAAAATACACTGCTTATGGTGGAATTCTATAAATAATATATTAGCTGAATCTAACCATGGGCAACAACCTGTGAGAGATGGATTTACATAATGACAGGCTTCTTTGCGAAGTTTCAGATCACTTCCTATTACAAGCTAGGTGATGCAGGACTGTGTTTAGTGCAACTTCATGAATAAGCTTGTCTTTAGGTTTTAAAGCTTTCTGCTCTGTAGTCTGTGCTCTCCTAGGGGTCATGTCTCTGGTTTTGGACAGTTTAAATTGCAACCACTTCATTTCTTTGTAAGTTCAGGTTTGTTCTTGTTAATGATTTCTTGGCTTATTTTCCCAATGGACTAACTGGGATGCATTTGCTGCTTAAGTGACCTCTGACCTGCTGGAGAAAATTTTAAAATTTAAACATTTTCTTCTGGTCAAATAATATAATCAATCAACAAATAATTCAGAATACACTGCTTGATATCAGCCTATTGGTCTTTTACAATAGCCTGAAAGGTGTTTTCCTTGCCTCTGGGTACCTAGCGCCCTACTTGTGAGCAAAAGAGCAATTAGGAAATAGTAGGAAAAAAACTGGTTATGACACAGGCAGGTAACAACCAGGATATGGTATGTTAGGTACACCGTTAATTGTGTGCTGCCTTCACGTTTAGAGCAATATGGCAGAAAACTTGTAGAAGAATCCGAATGGAGTGATTGTAATTAAGGATAGGCCATTTTGTCTGACTCGTGCCCCAGGACAGATCAAATCATTCTTGACAGGCTTGTCACCTTTGAGAATAAAGACTTCTGGTTGTTGTTACTGCCTCAGCTCACTTAGTAATTGATTCTGGTGGTTTGAAATGTTTCCACCAAAAATTCTTTATTAATGTAGATCATGCCTTCTACGTTTCAAGTTTCTCTCTTATCCTATCAACAAATCATCCTCTTGTCTTTCATGATCTTTTCCTGTATTTGACTGTTACCATGCCTCCCCTTAGCTTTTCTATCTGTAGACTAAACACCATGCCTCTGCATCTTTCTGCTTTGGTCTTATTTCCTGCGATATTTACTCATTCTTGCTGCCGTCCTCTGGACTTTCTCTCATTTGTCCACATGCTTTTCAAATGTTGTCATGCCCAAAACAGAACAGAAGCCTCCAGCTGGGGCTCACCAAGACAAAGTAGTGCATAACTGCTACCTAAGCAGCTGTTTCCCATCTTCTCTGTGTACAGAACGATATTTTCAGAAATTTTCTTACATCCTGGTAGGTTTTTTTTTCCCCAGAATGTTTCTTTTGTAGATAATGTTTTGAATTGTATTCCCATTGTTCATGCTCCTTGCAACCGTTTGCAAAAATGTATTCATAGATACATCTATTGCATCAACCCATCCACTAGTGAAAGTACCAAGTATAGATGTCCAAGCCAAAGCCTTGCTCTGTGTATCCCTTTGTGCTGACAGTGAATTATTGGTAGCTAATCCCTGTGTGCTCTTTTACTAAAAAAACAACTTTTCTAAGAAAAGTCAGACCCGTGGCTGACCCTTTTTATTTGAAGCAACACAATGTTACTTATTGTCATTTCTCTTACATTCACTACACTTTTTCTTATAGTGAATTTTTGAATGAGCACCACATCACTATACGTAGCATTATGGCTGTTGCTTAGATTAGTTATTGTTCATTACTGTATGATGTATTATAAATTAAAATCATTATTGTTAAACAGCAAAAAGGATCTCAAGATGGTGAAATAAGTTATGTAAAAGAGGTATGTATGGCTATACGGAGTGTGAATTCCATCCTCTGTCTTTATGCAACTTGATAGGCTTCAATTACAGGATCCTGCACCACCTGCCTGACCTTAAGACAATTGCTTATTTAAGGGAGCATGGGCTTTTTTCAGTGTCTTTTGTACATCTATGCAGTCTTATTCTATTTACTGTGCTACACTGAAATGTAATACAGAATGGGGCCTTATGGCCTTACCATCTCCTCTTGGGTTTATAAGGAGTGGTGGCATGGAAGCATCTGAATGCTCTGCATTTGTACGTTTTTACGATACAAAGATGAGTCAGAATTGTCAGCAGTCAGCTAATTTAGAGTGCCCAGCTAAAAAAGTCATGGGACATTTAGCATGGGACACTGGGGATAATGTTTCTACTGTGCACTTCTGTAGCAACTACATATGTTCAAGGCTTCTGCCAAGGGACTGTGGGTGTTTCAAGCCAGAGCCCGGTAAGCGCACATCAAGTAGCTATGAACTGTCAAAATTCACATGGGGATTATATGAGAGCTCTAGGTTAGAGGCTGCTGTAGCACCTACCTTTCTCCGTCACCTTCAGGCTACCTCTGCTATACAAACATCTTTTCTTCATTCACATCTTCCAGGCCCTCCAAGACCTTGGGTGGGGCTCCTACACACAGCATCCTTCGCCCTGATGTCCTGACCCACACCAAAGGCAGTGCCCGCTCAGTCCCACTGATAATGAGGTGTGACTCATATAGGGAAATACAGGATATGCAGTCTCTTCTCCATTATTCAATGTAAGTAAGGGATTTAATGGAAAGATGCAGCGAAAAACACTCTGAAACATGTCCTAAGTTTGAATTCTGCCACTCAGCTTTCTTGTAACTAAGTTCGCTCTAATGTTGTCTTTTCAAATAGTTTAAGTACTCCAGGAAAAAAAAAGAAACAAAACAAAGAAAACAACAACAGTATTTCTGAGGATTGCCCTATGTGCTTTCCACACATGAATCTTCTCAACAGCTTGTGTATTTGATCATGGGCAAACATTCCCAGGAACAGCAAAAGCTGGACCTGTGACCCCTTCTGTCAGTTCTCAAGGCATTGAGACACTCTAGTTCCCCTACGGTTTATGGCTGTTAAAACAAATTGTTTTCATGTGAACTGGAGAAAACCCATTATTTTACTCCTGTCCATGTTTTCAAACATTTGGAAGTCCCTTTCTTCCCCATGTGGCATGAAATAGCACTAACAAAAATAAAGTGTCTGAAAGGTTTGTGACCTTCATTACTGTATTAGAATGAATGTGACCTACAAGGTGTATTAATTAGTAGGTAGTAAGTTGGGTTGGAGTTAAATCTACTGCAGTTTTATGAGATGCAGTTGAGCCCTGTAATGGATGAAACTGAGATGAATTTGTTCAATTGAAACATAGCGTAGATGATGTTTTCCGGACACAAGTGCAGTAAATGGGATTGACTACCCCAGAAATGCTGGCCAGCCTTCTGGAAAAGATTTAAAGGCAGGGTTATGAAGGAGGTAAGTAAGGAGGAGACTCCTAAGTAGGTTTTCAGTAATGGGATAGGCTGCTCCCTGTGTCATCTTGTCTGTTGATCCTTAATGTCCACATGGGTGTGAACACAGCTGTACCATTTTCTGCTATTGGATAAAATGCCCTTTGCAAAAAGCTCCTGAGTAGAAGGATGACATTCCAGGTGTTATTTTTCTTTTGTGCGTTTTCAGCTTGTGAACTCCTTGGAGGGAAATGTGCTGTACTGTTTGGACTGAATGGGCCTAAATACAAATATGCAGTAGAGGAGTACGATAGAGGATACAGGAGAGGATGTGCTTTATTTAATTCTACTCCTATGCTTTATGCCACAAGAGATGTTCAGGATTGAAACCAGCTTTTAACAATTTATTGTTGGAGTAAATTTGGTTCTGTAATGCTGTTTCAATTAAAGTTATTTGGAAGCTTCAGAAGAGTCTGAAGTGTGATTAGTTTGTATGCTGTTACGTGCTCTAATCCTGTATGGTACGTTCTGCAGTTACTGTGTTTAAGCTGGATTTTTGTTGTAAATGCTCCATGAAACTGAACAGGTAAGAAGTTAATACAGCCTTGAGGGATTTGTTTCCCAGACTGATGAGGTGGGGGTGATACAGGTGTGCAGTCAGGTTGTCTGTTTTAGAGTTGCTTTCTGATAGCAGAATCAGAAATCAACATTATTCTGAGCCTTGGGGATGATTACTGGCCCAATTTTGAGGACAGAAGTCAGGATATTGTGTTAGCAGTACCTAATAAGGAAAAATCTTCAGAAATAGAGAGGCACCTTAGAAAACACTGTCTAAGCAGAAAGGACTCTTGGGAATGCGACTGATATAAAACCATTCCCCAAAACCAAATTATGGAATGCTTTTCTTTTGCTGTCACCAACTCCTTGAAAGTCTCTGAGTGTATAGCTCTGTTGCAACACTCCTGTTTTTATTAGTGGTGTTGGCTCTTGGGTAACTCCAACAGTTCTTTTACTAATTCCCGCCAGGAGCACAATAACCTGCTCTGCTTTGTTATGCTGAGAGCGGTAATCGACTGCTGTGATAATGGTTCAGCATTTAGTTGATGGAAGTCCCAGTGTTTCTTGAGGAAGCTGCTGAAGGTGGATGAAAGTTGTGTTGGAGTCAAGTTTTTGTAGCAATAAAATTCTGTTTTAAAAAAAAAAAAAAAGATTGCTTTAACATGGAGGAATAGAAGCTTACAAACTTTGTCGTTTTACATTCACTTTCCATCTCTGAATTTTAATTTTGGAGGTGAATCAGGCATGAGCTCTTGCAATTTGAGCACGGCACATCTTCCCCTGAGACCTGAGATGCCAGCTTGCTCCAATTTTTCTTTAAAATGAATGTCTACTTTGAAAAAGGGATCTTAAAAAATGTCAGCGTGTTTTCCTAAATTTGCTTTCCCAAATTTTAGGTGCGTTTTAACAGAGTTTCAGAAGATCCCAGCTCTGCTCATTTTTTCTGCAGTCTTGACTTGAGCTCAATTCTCACCCGTCAAACGTTATTCTTGTTTATCTGTAACTTTCTTAAATCTGAGCCTTTGGCGCACAAACCGATTTAATTGTATTTTATCAGGCTCAGACAGAGGGAGTAATCTGAGAGCAGCAGGGTAACAGATGAGGCTTTACAGCTGGAACCCCATGAGAAACCTGAGGCAGAGAAGAACCAGTGCTCCACAGGAGGCTGTCTCTAACACCAACTTCTTGTAGCTTTTGTTGCTAAAGCAAAACTTGTCCACTTCTAAAGTGTAGTGGCAGATCAGCAGCTGGTGTTTCTACACTGCTGTTTTTCAAACTTTGTTTTAAATATGTTTTCCAGCTTCTGGTATTGTAAATATGTTGGTCTTACTTCACGTGATAATGTGAACTGCAGCTATAGATCAGCTGTGTGTAGTAGAGCCTCGATACTCGTGGTAACTGGAAACTGTTTTTGTCTATGCTTTTGTTGGAAATATCCAAATAATTTTGTCAGGACGGGATCTCTGATAAAAGCAGATTTTA
>JAOWBP010001760.1:14049837-14075686 GCA_028571105.1 Tragopan temminckii | reverse complement strand
TCCCTGACACAGCTCCATGCCATCTCCTCAGGCCCTATCGCTGTCGCACAGAGCAGAGCTCAGCACTGCCATTCGCTCCCTGTGAGGAGCTGCAGCCACCATCAGCCTCCCCTCAGCTCCTCTGCTCTGGGCTCAGCAAACCCAGCGGCCTCAGCCGCTCCCCATTTTCTTATTCCTCCCATTACATATTTCTGTAGTAAAGGTGAAAAGCTTGTGCTCTGGTCGGCTGGTGTATTCAGCAGATGTCTGGAAATTGTTTGCCTTCTGTTTGCAAGTATCTGAAGAAAGTTCTTGCTGTGTATCTTAATCTAAAGCACCGAGTTGTTTTTGTAGAGGCAGGCAAGCACAGCATGATAAAACCATTCTTGTGCTGTCTCTAGCACAACACAATTCTTGTGCTTTTGTAGCACAAATTAATAAAAATGACTAAATTAAGCCTTAATTATTAACAGATGTGTGCTGTATTTTATTCTTGTACAGTCTCTCCTTGTTAATGATCCTGACATGCAGATAGATGGTAAGGAGGCAGCTCTAGCTTTAATAGGAGGAAATATATTCTTGTCATCTGAAAACATTTATGTTCCAGGCTCAAGTGTGCATTCTAAGCAATAGTTCTTTCTTACGCAGGGCCACAGTACTTGGAAATTCAGCTGCTGTTATCCCTGCATTGCTAAGGATCTCTGGCCTCCTGGAGCTTTAATTCTTCGTCTTCTATCTTTATGTAACTAAGGTTGGGCAAGGGCTGTGAGCAGGCGTCTGTTGTAGGCTTCCTGATATTTCTCTGTGCTGCTGCTGCCCGTGTGTGTGATAAGGTGTGCTTGTTAGAGCTATAAGGAGTAAATCTCAAAGGCAAGCAGCTTTATTGCTTCAGCTGACACTGTTCTTGTTGCTTGCTTTCCCAAAGTACCACATTTGCAGTTTTCCTAGGCATTTGAAGAGAGTATTGATGAGCAGTGTTTCAAGTTTGAATGTTCGGAGTACACTATAATTGTCTTATAACTTGTACTCATTTAATCAATGAGTATATTCTTTAAAACTATTTCAGACGTAATATGACAAATATAAGAAATCAGTTATTTCTGTGTATATCTTTTTAAAGTTTCTGAACCGTTGTCATATTTGACTGTATGTACAACATGTATGTGTGTGGGTATATATATATATATTTTTACCTTTTTAGCCTATACCAGAGGCAAATGGATCTCCCTGCGTTCAAACTGCCTTTCATGAAGTGCCTGTCTGTGATTAAATATTTATGTACAGGATGGAGCATCAGGAGGGAGATTAGAGAAGATGCGTTTTGTAAACACAAAATCCATTCTACCTGGAATGTGAGTGGAATGATGCAGCTCACTTTACAGTTTTGCTGCAGGGAAGTGCTGGAATTAAAGCTTTTTTTTGTGGGGCCTCATCTGTGCTCTTCTGAGTTAAACACGTTCCTGTTAATTGTGAGACTTGGTGGGTTCCTGATGCCTGTAAACTGAGGCTCAAGGTATTTCTAGACCTGAAGTGAGACTAGAAGGCTTTCATACAATTTTTTTCCCATTTCTTTTCTCTGAATGTGGTTACTGTGCTCAGCAACGTGGCTGATGAGAGATGTTTCTGAAGATGATAACATTTAATACTGTAATACCCATGCTGGTATTCCAATATTGAAATGGCATGCTGGGCAACAGTTTTTTGAGGTCACACGAGAACTTGGTTTTGTGCAAATAACTTTGGGTGGGAGAAGGAAGGAGGGGGATTTTGAGAACCAAGAGTAATTAAGAATTGCCACAGCTATGATGTTTTGGGCTTAGAAAATTACAGAGTGCCATGCCACCTAGTTTAAATATCTAAGTTAAAATATTTTCTTTAATATTACATATGCTGTTCAAAATAATTACATAAAGCTGAAGGGAATTTTTTTCCTTTTGGAATAAACTTTACCCTAGTCTGAAACATGTGTTCTCACTTATTGTTGATAGCTTCTTTAATACCATAAAAAACTCCGTCAGGTATTGCAAGAATTCGGTAACTTAATCTTAACTCTTTGAAGTTGAATCATGTGAAGTGTTTTAATTCTATTGTGTTTTTGTAAAGGCATCAGCATGACATACAAATCATTATTAAAATAAAAACTAAAGTTGTTAATATAGTTTAGAACTCACTTCTGTGAAAGTAAAGTTTGGGGCTCTGAAAAACAGAACTTTTGTAGGCCTGAATTAATCATCATATATTTTCTCTGAAAGTTAATGGTTGGAAACAGAGAAAAAGTAGAATTTGCATCAAAGCTTTTGGAGAATTAAAGATAAATACAGTATTTGTAAAACTTACTGCTTTGTGATGATGTTAATACATTACTTTTGTCACCAGTTTCAGTGTTGTGGTTGGCCAGGCGCTACAACTGGCCCTTCCAAAGGCAGCTGCTGACCTGTTGGGTCAGGAACTGTTTTTCCTTGCTTAACCTGCTGTTAGGCAAAGCCAATTTCAGATCTGCTGCATATCAGTACTTTGGCAACTTGTTCTCTTAAAAAAAAAAACAAAACAGTAGAGATGGCATTAGTGTGAAAACAATTACTGGCTTTGTGAGTGGTGCTGTCGAGTTATGACTAAGTATATTGATCTGCCCAGCCAACATAAACTCCAGACAGATTTTTTTTTTCCATGGCCTTTCCACGAGAGGGTCATGTGGCTGTTTGTTATTGCCCTGAATATTGAGCCCTACAAACCAGAGTGCTTTACAGTGAAATGGAGAAGTTTTGAAGAGGTTCTTTGGGAACAGACTTTCATCGCCAATGTGTCTAGAAGGTGGCTGTTTGGGGGAGGTTGTCTCTCTCTCTTAACTTTTCAAAATCTCATACTTTGCAGAAGCTCTTCAACATTTATCACAGCTTTCCCAATATGTGGTACAGGGATTAATTTTTGGAAATTTGAACTACTTCTTTCTAAGCAGGACAGACTCACTTCTGTTTGCCTGTGTCAAGCGTATTTTTGTTTTTCCTTAAGTTGTCATCTTTTCCTCTAACCTTCAGTGATGATTCAAATATACTATTTCAAGTTCCCTGCTGTATGTGTAACTTAGGCTGCTAAATCTGTAAAAACCAAACCAAAACAAACAAAAACCAAAAAACATGATCTGAAGCTGTGATAATGAGTCTATGTATTTAAGGCCCACCAATAATTACCAGAGCTCCTGCTTGTCTACCCCACTATTCAGTGCTTCCCTCTCCCTTTGAGGGAAGGGTTAGGTGATCAGAGCTTCCAAGGTAAAATTGAGCAGACTGATAATTTTGGGTCTGAATGATGTCCTGAAATGAATGTGCTGCCTTCTCTTAAAGGCTTAATGCCAGCTGCTTTTGTGAGCCCTGTTAAGAGAATGTTCTGTGATATCTCCTTTGCTTTTACTGGAAACTCGTACTGGTATTTTTGTTGCAAACTTTTTTCATTGTGTCACAGCTCTAACTAATCGGAATGACCAGGGTGGAGTAGAAAACAAATACAGTAAGCAAAAAGATTGAACAAAGTAAATATTTATTTTGGTAGTTCTTAAGAAGTATTTATCTCTTGCGTGAACTGCTTCTGGGTAGTCTTTGGCATTGACTTTTTTTTTAATTATAATACAACATGGACAGAAGCAAGCACCCATGTTCATTACAAGGGGGAGAGCACGTGGATGCAGCAGTTTTGTTCCACTTCATTTCTTCTTTTTCATTGCTGCCTTTTCTTGGTGAACTTGACCTTATCTAGACCAGCTTCCCGAAACTCTTATCTATAATGTAAAGGTCAGCTAGTTTAGTTGTAGATAGGCTGCCACGTGCAGCAGCCATGATCTCGCTGTGGTAATGTTCTAAGTTGCAAAGACAACACTCGTAGAAGTTTCTAATTTGTATTTCTCAACAATTTCCCAGCAGCGTGGTCTTGCTTCCTGTTTTGCAAATTCTTCATCCTGATACACTCGTGGCCTAAGGCCATACAATTTGCTAAGGCAGCAAGAAACTACTTGCTTTACTTGCTTAGGTTAGCTTTCTGGTTAGCAGGTTGAATGAGCTTTACACGTGATCAGATGCACGACAGGGTGATGGGTACGGCTTCACTGGAACAGGAGGTGGAAGGCCTTATTTACTGTTGGTGAACTAGTCATCATCAGTTAGATCACTTCCATTTGTAAATTAAGGCTTGGTTTTCCCAGTGTAGCAAATTGATTGATGACTTGAACATAATGCTGGGTGTTTACTAATTTAGGGTACAGATGAGTAATAGTAAAGCTGAGTGGTGAAAATATTTGAAGAAATTATTTGGTTGGAACCTTGATGGAAGAAGTTAGTTTAGATGAACTTTTCTGGTTGCATATGTGAATGAAAGCACAGATTTTCTTGTAAACTATTGACTGAGATCATTTCTATCTGTTCACCATGTTTGACCTGCCAGGAGACCAGGTGGTAAAGAGCTACTGGAGAACTGGAGGCTGTTTGTGAAACCACTGCAATAAATACAAACTATCTTGTAAGCTTTTCTGGTGGGGGAAAAAAAGTACAAAGGTGGTAAATAAGCATAAATTTTCTGAAAGCCAAATTGACAAGCAGTTGAATCTCCTCTCGTGATACGCTATCAAGTCTTGCGCCTTTGGGAAAATCAAATGCGTTTTTAGTTTGAGTTTATTCGAATGATATTGCCTATATGGAAAAGCAAGGAAATGTTTCTCTAAAAGCTGTGAAGTTGGTGAAAAACCTGAAGTAGTTTCATGGTGCACCGTCAGAGCGGAAGGTTGTCTTGGCTGAATAGTCTCTACAGGGTTCTGGCACTGATTTTTGACTTGGGTGAAAAGTAAAGGCAGTGTTAGCAACAGATGGTACTGAGATGGGGGGCACTGCACGTGTGTGGAAGACAGGGTTAGGGTTCTGAATTATTTGGAGAAATTGGAAAAGTAGCCTGGGGGTTCATATACCTTTCAGGTGAGGGCAGGACTCGAGGTCCTCTGTTTAATGATGGTCTCTGCACAAGTGGACAGTGAAAAAACAGAATGAATTTTGTGCAAAGGGTCTGAGGAATGTTGCACTTAAACTGGGTGTGATTCTGTTACCAGAAATGTTGCAGGCAAGTTAGATATACTGAAATACACAAGCAGGATAACTTTCCATAAGTAGTGTGGTAGTCCTTCAGTCTAGATTTAGGCGTGCCACTTCTGGAAAAGCTAGACTACTTGGAGAGGGTATAGATGCAGATAAAGAAAGCATAGTCTTGAAAATACCATTTTTATTTTTTAAAAGATGTTATATTTTTACAAGAACAAATTCCTTTAAGTAACAAAGACTAAAGGAAGAAGGAACTACTGTGTTCAAACGAGATATAAAAAAGAAGGTGTTTGCTACAGCTGTTCTGATGACAGAACCATCAGTAATGGGTTTAAATTGCAACAAAGATGTGTAAATGGACACTAGAAAAAACTGTGGATTGCTGGAACAGATTGGTTAGGGAGGCTGTGGTATTTCCATTTTCAGAGTGCCTTTTAAGGCATGGATTAACTATGTCTAGACCTTGCTTTCCTAATCCCATTCTGAGAGGCTGAATTAGCTGATTTATTGAGCTGCTTTCCAACCATTACTTTAGGGCACTAGAAACTCTTCGAATAGTTTCTGGAAAGCTGGGCCGTACAAATTAAAGAGATATCAAAATGGTTAATAGTGTTGGGTTATTAATCGCTTTCTCATTTTGTGCTAATGGGTCTTGCTATCAAAATAGCACATCTGTACTCTCTCATTTCCACTCCCAACCCTTCAAAGAAAAGTAATATTGCATAACAAGGGAAAAACACTTTTATGAATCTTCTGGCTCACTTCCACTTTCTGACTGTAAATATCTTCTAATTGACATGCTAAGCATATACCAGCGGCTACAAACTTCCAGAATAATCTTTCTTTGACAACTTCATACAGAATTTCGGAGACGCGGGTGAAATTGCACTCGTAAACCCCTATGGTAAGTTTGATAGGAAACTCTGAGATTTGCTCATGACTCTGAGTTGGAATTAAGATATGAAATAAAACATACCCTCATTAGCAGCCTTTATCTTGCATGCCCTTTTTCTTAAAACTAGCAATTAACATGCACAAATGAGAGGCAGTGTAATCTGGCAGCAGGAACTTGGACCTAGGAGACAGAATTGTCAGCATCTTAATCTTAGATATGGCACTGAATTATGATTTGCTGAAGGGCATGTTTAGTTCCTGGCCCTGTTTTCCATGCGCAGTGTGTAACGCTCTAAGGATTAATTTTTGTCTGTAGCTGCAGATGTGAAAATTCTTCAGACGCGTATCTCTTTTCTGCATTAAAAAGTAATATGTAAGCCCAAGCATTTTCTCATTCTTGGATTCCCAAGTTGTTTGGATTCTTCTTTTACCATATCTTAGATTGAAGAAAAAGTAGTTAACGTTTTAGGAGCTTAAAGATATCCATCACAGAAGGATTAATGTTCATATTTCTCTTAACCTTTGTATTTGGAAAAGTACAGTCTCTTTTCTTCCTTTGCTCTGTTCCTCCCCACTACTGCTGAAAATCTCTTCTCACCAAGACTTCCAATGTGTGGCACAGTTGCTTGACTTCCTTCAAGTTCTATAACGACACAGGTAGTTTGTAGAACTTGCATTTTATTGGAATCCCAGTTCTGTTGTATCACCTTGCCTTTCTAGGTGAGGAGGTTGTGTCAAAGTTAACTGATGTGACTTGCAGTGCTGGTACAGCAATTTTTTTTTTTTTAATCTGAAGTTCCTTAAGAAGCCAGGGGGCATGCTGCTATGACTTAATTCTGTTTTGACAAACCAGCAGTGCTGAAGAGTGAGAGGGTGTGTGGAGTCTTTAGGGCAACGAAATGCCTTTTTAAAAGCTGATGGCATCAGCCTGAAATCCCTGTGGGGCTTTTTTCTGCAGGTGTGGGTTTTAAGTTTGGGCTCTATTGACGTTTGCATTCAGATTTATTATTACTGTGTCACCCTACAGGGTTTATAGTTCCTTCAATGTATTCTCTGTGAAAGAACTGGCATCGTATTTTAAAAGGTTATGTTGAAGTCTGGTTTCCACAGCACAAGTTGCCATGGATATGTCAGGATCTTAATGTTTGTTTGCAGAGGAATGAAGGAGAGAAGGTTCTTGCTAGCTGTTTTCAAATCAGTGTTTTGCATCCAAACGACGCTGTTCTCACCAGAAGTTACCTGTCCGGTGGCCATTAATTCTGCTGTCTGCTTTGAGAATGGATTAAGTTCATTCTGGAATGAGTTCACGCAGAAGTGCCTGTGTGTACCTTTATTTTGTATTAGCTTTTTAGTTGTCCAGGTGCATTTCTAGGTAACTTTTTTTCCCTCTGTTGTAAAGTAAGCCTGCTTGTTGTGTGCCCTGCAGTACTTTGGAGCCGTGTCAATCAGCATTTAAATAGGTAGACATGAGAGCCCAGGAACTGAGGAATGCAATACTGCCTCTGCTGTATTAAATACAAAATACCTGCTAAATTTTGTACATCTTCATGAAGCAAGAGAAGGTCCAGAATTTCCTGTGGTGTGGAAAAATGAGGTGGTGATTTTTGTCTTGTGAAAAGCTGACATAGTAAGCAAATTAAAGCATACATTTCCTGCATACTCTGAGATGTGAATAGATTGAATGCCTGGGAGAGACTTCTTGCTTAACACGACACTCAAAGTTTCTTTTTGGTCTATTCTTTGCTTTTTTAACTATCTGCTTAGTTTCTTCCTTGCTTCTGATTTACTTTCCTCCAGTTCCAAAATAAGGATTGTGATGATAAATGTGTTTGTGCAAGTGCTCAAATCTTGATCCAGAGACACAACGCACTGACTTTCAGGCACATGCAAACTACCTGCAGAGCATGCCAGAGCCTGCTGCTGAGGAAAGTGTGTGACGAAAACAGGAGTCAAATGGTGACTTGCTCAGCACCCAGATCACACTGGTAGAGGCATGGTCAGGCATGTTTGAAATCTGATGAAAATGAACCCTATCTTTTTTTTATAGAGAAGATAGAAGTAGACTAAATACTGGTAGTATCTTATCCTTAGCTGTGCTAAGGACGTGGCTAACAGCTCCTATGGGACACGTGGCTGATTTCCTTGTCAGAAGAAGCTGAAAGAGAAGCCTGAAGTAAAGAAGCAACCCAGAGGAAAAGAAAATGCAAAGTGGGAAATGGGAATGTCCTTACGTGGCTGAGTCAGGAAGGGCATGTATTAGAAGTAGACCTCTGGAAGATAGTTAACCATTTTAATGAGGCAAATAAACAGTTAGCAGCAGTTTTCTTTGTAAAATGTAGCCTTGTGTGTGCGCCAGGAATAAAATTATTACTCAGGAACTCCACTGTCACAATGGCTTTGTCCCATCCCACTTCATATGCAAAGGAAAATGTCTTTAGGGACAGAAGCTTGGACATAGTCTTCTGTCACCAGTGTAGCACAGTACTGAGTACCAGTCCCACATTAATTCAGCTGCAGACCTTCTTTTAAAGTTCTTTTGGGTGTAAAGTTTATTGAAGATGTTTTTTGACAAAAGCATAATCATCTTGTACTTTGTGTGTATCATAAAACTGAAATGATTCCACAAATGAGCATCTAGTGTATTTTAACAGTGTGTAAATAAAACACCCTTAGTGTGCTAATTTTAGTGAGGTACATCTGGGCTGAATTTCCAAACTGATAAAACCTGTTCTATGCATTTGGTATCCATAGCAATAGCTGCAGAGGTGTCTGTTTGAAGTGATAGTTACAGAGAGATATGTTATGGATTGTGCCTTTTATAGAGAGCTTGCTTTACTTTTATCTATGTAGTGCAAAATATCTTGAGTGATTCATCAAGATAAATACCACTTAGCAGTCACTGCCATTAAATATCTTCCATTTCCATTTGGAATCTGCCCTGTGTATTCGGTGTTTCCTGTACGTGATTGGAGATGCCATTAACAGAGTCCTTCTTCCAAGCCAAGCACCCAGTCAGTGTGTGTGGGGAAAGCTTTATCTTGCAGTACAGCGAGGCAAGCCGTAGTTTTCTTGGACAATGCTCAACTTCTTTGGGAAGAAGGTGGGTATGAATTGGAGCTTTGGATAATCTGCTTCTTTGGTGGTTCAATCTTAGGCCTCTTCTCTAGGCAGATTTCTAGATAAAGCCTTTTTGTGCTTTTTTTCCCCTAATCATCCCATATGTCTGTTTTTCCGTATTTGGAAATGGTGCTGTAGTGAGAAAGGCCACTTGGGTTAGTGACAGGGGAAGAAAACCCAAAGAGCAGCATACATCTGCTGGATTACCTCATTTTCCATTAGTCCCTTTGGCCAGCTCCAGCATCTGGCTTCCAAAGCTAATGCTACCAGCCCTCGAAATCGGGAATATTCATAGAGCAATGTCCCTTAACTGCTCTCAGATTTCCCTTAACATGCAGTGAGAAACCTCAGATACAAAGAATCATGGGAAGGAGAAAATCCTAAATGCTAACTGAATGCTCTGTTCTTATTCCAGAGGAGTGATGGCTCCTTTGAGTTGGTGGGAAGGAAGCTGAGAACAATGTTCTTGAACTGTGCTTGTCTCCACATTAGTGTTGCAAAACAATCATTGTGATATAATGTGTCTTTTGAACCACCTACAGAAGTGAATAAAACTGTAAAGTGAGAATGCTAGATCTATTCAAAGTACCAGATTCTCCTCCACTGAGGAAGGATTAATAACCATTCATTTTTTTCCTCAGTAGGTTCATAGGTGGTTTCCAGTGTGAGAAACAAGCTTCTTCCATG
Source organism: Tragopan temminckii (assembly GCA_028571105.1). Classification (NCBI taxonomy): domain Eukaryota; kingdom Metazoa; phylum Chordata; class Aves; order Galliformes; family Phasianidae; genus Tragopan; species Tragopan temminckii. Next base: position 14,065,934 of record JAOWBP010001760.1, on the reverse strand, counting down.
GGTTGTAAAAATCAGTTTTAGTATTCTGAATTTGAATTCGTCAGTATTGTTGATTCTCTGTAATCTGCTTTTGATGTGATTCTTTGCCTACAGGAGGGGGGTGACCATGGAATGCTGGTTGATGTATTTGCTTTTGAGTAGTTGGTCCCAAACAATAGGCTAAGTTTCAAACTGCCTAAAGTTCCCTGTCTTGCAGACAGGATGTGGCAGCCCTCTGAAAGCTCGTGATTTGCACTTCTAGGGGGAGCTTCTCCCTGGCTGTTTCGAGGAGATTTGTTATTCTTGATCACTATGGGTATTGCTTGTTTAATCCAGATGCTTTTTATTAATCTTATGCGCTGAGTGCCTGAAATAAATTAAGATCTGTAGGTATGCTCAGTTTAATAAATGAAGGCATCTTTGCGCCTATCTGAGATTTCAAAGGGGGACATCTTTGCTGGATAGTTTGTGACAGTTCTGTAAGGCTGCCAGCTTTTGAGAAAATATGTACTGAGAAATGATATCGTTTATAGATTGTTTCTTAAAGGGTGTAGTTGAATTTGTACTGCTCAGTCTTCTCTTGTGATACTTATTTCTTGTACGTGGAATAAATGTTGCCTTAATGCTCTTTTCTTAAAATGGTGAAGAATAAGTGCATAGACTTAATGGGAAGAATAATTTCTTAATTCTCATAATTTTTCATTCACATTTAAATAGCTGTGCTACTTACTCATGTTGACAGTTGCTTTCAGAGATGATTTAGCTGAAATTTTGAGAAAATTCTTTGCTTTTGGTGTGATAACTATTGTCAATAATCCTCAACGTCACGATGAAAGCACTGAGTCCTATGGCCTCAGATAGCTTTCCATATTTTTTGTGTGAAACGTAAGTGTAGTAGTCCCGAGTCTCCATTTTGCTGCGTTACTCCTTTCTCCTCATTTTGAGATCATCATGAAACCATTTCACGTATTTAGTACTAGAATTTCTTCTTTGTATTTCTGGGGAAGAGGAGAAGGACAAAAACATACAGACCTCTAAAACAAACAATTTAATTTCTGAAAAACTGTGATTAACTGTTTGCTTCTGGATTGTAGTAGTCTTGAAGAGAACACTGAGGTGTGAATATACCCAAGTACTGTATGCATTCTAATGTCTCTTATTTAGTAAGGGACTCTGGCTTGCCTGAATTCTACTTAGCTGTGAAGCTTTTGTTCCTTTACTGTGATATTTTAGGCATTTTAGCAGCTGTCATTAATTGTGAGGTTGAACAGTTTGGATGCTAGCTAGAAACACGCGGTGCATGTTGCCAGTGTCTTGAGGTACAGAAGATGGTAAATAGTGCTGTCATTGAAAGTTTTTGTAGGCATTTTCAAAAATCTTGAGAGAGATCTGTCAGCATGTGTTGATTTTGTTTTATCAGAACTTTGGTATTTTTTGCTGTGGAGAGAATTATGTACAAAGTATTCTAAAATGAATTTTAGGGGTAAATGGTGCTGAAGCATCAGTTCGCTATAGGCTGCTAAACGTGTATGAAAAAATGTAACTTGCTGACCTAACTGTAGAGTGTGAAGATTAAACCAGCAGCAGAACGTCACAGCATCTGGGTGGAAGGCGGATTTTTACCAAGCATTTTATTTTGTGGTCTCCATTTCCCACCTAGAATATTTCTGTTTGTTGAGTGTGTCACGTATACATATGTAGAGATACCCTTGCATAATGCAGTGAATCTTCCTGCGGTTTTACAGACAAATGCTTTGGGGAAAGTTAAATTTCAGGCAAGATCTGTTACCGTGTGCCTTATTTGGATAGATAAAGCCATCCAGTTTGTAAGAGCTTATCTTGTAGCATTAGCTTTGAGTCTTCAATCTGTTTGCAAAAGGAGCCTTGTAAAATTGCAGCTGAAAGTGCACTGTAATTGAAGACTTCAGAGGCAATTAATTGAGCCTCCTTAATTAAATCTGTGGCTGAAACACTCTTATAATTAAATCTTTTAAAAGTATTCTCCGTATCTCTGTACAATGTTGTGACTAATCTATTCAGCTGGGTAAATGAGGATTGATACAGGCCTCTCTCTTGAGCAAAGTCCCTAGGCCGTAAAGCTGGCTAAAATAAATGTAGACATTTGGTTTTCATTAGTGTTGTAACTGAAACAAAAACATTTTAATGACTGATCCCAGAGTATTTTGAAGTTTGTGCAACTTTGCTGGGAAGGTATTTAAACCATGGTATCAGTTGCAAGTTGGCCATGTGCCAGTTTTTCCAAGCTGTTTCAGAGGGTGAGGTTGAGTTTGCATAGTGTTAGGACGGGAGAGCTTGGAGAGAGGAGAAATAGTTACAGAAAAACTGGCGCTGGTGAAATAAATGAAGCTATCTGCTAAAAGGAGACAGTGGCAACATTCATACAGTAGCACAGGTTGCTGCTTTGTTAAAGAGCTCTCTCAGTTCTCTGAAAAAAATGTACAATTTAAAGCTTCAATACTTTTAATTAAAAAAAAGAAAAGCCAAAACCTAACCAAGGAGTTTGTATATTTTGTTTTCTTTTTTTATGGGTTTTTCTTATTTTAAATCAAATGTACAAAATGAAATCCTGCTTTCAAGGGAAAGTACTTAAATTGCTTGCAGAAATGCTCGAAAATACTTTTTAGAGTAATATTTGAGTTTTTCTTGGGAGAGAATGGTAATAAAATCTGATTTAAAAATTAGCATGCAGACTTAGTCCTCAATAAACTTAAATAAATGGTGACTTTACATTCATGGGAGAAGCTGGAGGTTGTTTAAAGTGTCATAAGGTGAGGATTGCTTATTCTGTGTCACGCTGCAGGTGTTGTCAGGTACTGCTGCTCACCCACAATGTTTCAGGAGTCAGACAGGTGTCCATAGACTGCTTCACCAGGATGGAAGTAATCCCTGTGTTTGGCACAGGATGCTGTTGGTGGTGCCTACCAAAATGATGTTGGGTTTTGGTGCCTGTGGGGTTTTTCTTGCATGTTACTTAGGGTTAAGTGGCAATTAGGGTAAGACAAGATTACTTTGTGTAGGCTGTTGGAAGTTGATCACTAGAGCAAACTAGTGCTTCTTCTGGCAGCAACAATATAAAACAACCCAAAAACCTAATCAGATGGAACGACTAAATTGTTTGAACAGAGGCAGATTTTGATGGGTGCATCTTAATGTAACCTTAATGAAATAATTTAGCTGTAATTGACTAAAAATATTCTGATTAATATCTACCTATCATAAACAAGCAGTGAAATGTGACTTTGCAAATGGTAATATTTGACTTTTTTAATACTAATCTTTAAGTTGTTTTTTTTTTGTTGCTGTTTAAATTACAAATAGCTTGCCTGAGTTGGAGACTTCTGGTAGTACTGGTTCCATGTTGTTCAACAGATGGGAAGAATTGGAATCCCAGAGGATTGAGTAGCTCTTTGTAGCTCTGTATAAGGAAGAACTCAATTTTCTGACCATGAAATGCTAGAAACTTCCATATAATATGGTGCTTTGAAATTTCTTCAGCCAGATTCTGGTTTTTATGGCTTTCTCCATTCTAATAGTCATTAGAGGATTTAAAAAATATATTATTTTTAGTAGATTAAGTTTAGAACTTTATTTCTTGAGAATACTCAGTCAATATTTATTACTGTTTTGGGAGCACCATAATCTTGGTAGTAAAAGTAAATATTAACACGGTGCCGATGTTGCTGACGTTAGCATGAAAAGAAACATCAAATCTACCCTAAGGTATGAAAAGGTTTATTAATAAGGGGAGAGATGTCTGGTATTCCTTTGCTATACCAATTTATTCAGTTCTTTCTTTTAACGCTCTGGTAGTTTGAGGGGAGTTGGCAGAGTAAGTAGAGTAAAAGAAGGTCCTGATTTTAATAAGGTCTGTTGAAATGCCAGGTGTGTATAGAAAGAGCAATGTTCTTGCAAGCATAAAGGAACAGAATAAACAGGAAGAGTACTTAGTCGAAAAGCTGAAGAAAAAGCAAGTTGAAGAACAACAGAGAAAGTACATAGGTGTCTGAAGAGAAGTTGTGAGAGAATTTAAGTTAGTGGATAACAGTGAATTGGCAGGAGCTGCAGACTCCCTCGAGGGCAGAGAGGTCTTGCAGAGAGATCTTGATAAATTACAGAGTTGGGCAATCACCAACTGCCTGAAGTTTAACAACACTAGGTGTTGGATTCTGCAGCTGATATGGGGCAACTCTGGGTATGTGGATGGACTAGGGGCAAGAGGCTGAAGAGCAGCTGTGTGGGAAAGGGCTGTGGGGGTTCTGGCTGGCAGCAAGTTGAACCTGAGCCAGTAGTGTGCGCTGGCAGCCACAAAGACCAGCTGTACCCTGGGCTGCCTCAGGCCCGGCACTGCTGCTGGGTGAGGGGAGGGCTTGTCCTGCTCTGCTCTGTGCTGTGTGGCCTCATCTCCTGCACTGGCTGCAAGTCTTGGGCATCACAGCTTAAGGACATAATGCAATTGTGTGTGCACAAAGGAGGGCTACAAAGATGAGAAAGAGTCTGGAGGGCAAGGTGCACGAGGAGTGGCTGGATTCCCTTGATCTCTTCAGCCTAGAGCAGAGGAGCTGAGAGGAGGCCTCATGGCAGCTGCAACTCCTCCCAGGGAGCAGAGAAACAGCGCTCTGGTGACAGTGACTGGGCCCGAGGGGATGGCATGGAGCTGTGTGGGAGGGGAGTCAAGTAGGGGTTAAGGAAAGGTTCTGCCCCAGAGGGCAGTGGGCACGGAACAGGCTGCTGGAGTTCAAGGGGTGTTTGGATAATACTCTCAGTCACAGGGTTTGGATTTTGGGTGGTCTTGTGTGAAGCTGGGAGTTGGACTCGATGATCTTTTTGGGTCCCTTCCAACTCAGGATATTCTATGAAAATAAGATGTGCCCTCAATAAAAAAGGCATTTAAAGAATATAGAAATGTGTGAGTTGAATCAGTCTCATTCCACCTGGCTGCTCCCTAGCTGGCGTCTGATATCAGTGGCGGTGCTGGGAAGAATCTGTTGAGGGCTTTTTGCCTTAACAGCTTAGAAGAGAGCTCCTCTTGGGTAAGTTTGGCTACTGGAAAGATTGTGTACCTAGTGAGTGCTAGTCATCCAGGCTTCCTTTATAATCAATGAAGAAAGACTTGCACCTTTAAAATGTCCTGTACAAAGACAGTAGCAAGACAGATGTTTCAACAAGCAGTTAAACTCTACCTTTTCTGGGGTGAAGTAGCACATTGCAGCAAAGTTCACGTGTGTGCACACCAGCTCTGGCATGTGTCATATCCACCTTTGAAGCAGTCAAAGCATGCCAAACAGGGAGAAATGCGACCTAGGGTGTTTGTTTGAGGTGAACAGAATGATCTTCACTGGTCTTTGCTAATATTCCCCAGTCTTTGCCAACAGAAGCAGCTCAATTCAGGGGCAGATGGGCACCAGGGCTGCAACAGGTAGGTATGGGATTGGAATCTTTTCGTTATGAATCTTTTCACCTTAGAGAGAGTGTTTTGTTATGGGTTTAGCCTTACAAAGCTTAACATCTTAAACATCAGACTTGTATCTTTCTTCCAAGTCACTGTCAGCATTTACACTATGAACAGCTAAAATGTTCTTGTCAACTGTGGAAATGTGCAGAGCACTGAATCCTGCTGTATTTCATGGTTAGCGTTGCATGGTAGCACATTCTAAAGGCTGATTGATTTAAAAGATATCGAAGTGCCAAATTTAAGTTCTATTGAATGTTCCCTCGTTATGAGCAGACAACTTGCATCTCTTTCCACTGCTAGGCTGCAACTGGCAGCAATATTCTTTCTAATGACTCTTGAGCATGGAACTCCAGTAAGAGAAGCTGGCTGTAATAAGATGTTGAGTTCTTTGTCCTGTTTTGTGATGTCCTTGTGCCAAGTGCAACTTTGGTGGTTTCATCCAGCTGCACCCTGCTTCTAAGATGTGGGAAGAAAATGATGGCAGTGTATGCAAATACATAGGATGCAGACAACTGATAGGAAAATGGATATAAGGTAAGACTATGACATGCAAATATCATAAATGTGTGAGCTTTAACTCTTGAGGTGATTGGGAATGGAATTCCCTATTTTTGAATAACTCCTTTGTGCACTTATCTCGTCTAGTTTTTGTCGTGTCATATTCCATTTCTTTTCACAATTTCTGTAGCTTTAATCTCTTACAATAAAGATTTAATTTTTTTCCTCATGTTTTCTAGGAAGATATAATAATCAGGATGGCAAAAGCACTGCTCTGTTAAGGAAAGGCGTGATGGAGGTTAGATGGAAAATTTGTGATTCAGAAAAAGTCAGCTTGGTGATTCTAGTAGAGCAGAGCAAAAGCAGAGGCTTGGAGAATGAAGCAGCAATGCTGAAGGGCATGAGGAGTCAAATGAGAGCAAAGATAAAGAGATCTTAGGTGGCAGCTGCTTTTTGCCAGTACAGTAATTGAATCTAAGAGCTGTTCAAATGAGACATTTGTGTATCTGAAGAACTGAAAGGGGAGAAGTTGAATTAAGTAGTTTTAAAAGGCAGCTAGATAACGAGAGTTACTTTTACCAAGCCTTTTACAATTAAAATAACACAGACGTAAGCATGTCCTATTGTAGAAGTGAGAACATGTGAGTATTCATGTCTGGTGGGACGGAGGTTTAGTGGAAGCTGTGGCAGGTGAGGTTCTGCAGGAGAGGGGGTATGCCTAAAGTTGTACCAGTGCCTAACTTAACCACTGAGCATGTCCTTGGAAGCAATCTAATTTGTGTGATTTGTGGGTTTGTTTTTTTCTTCCCCTTCTCCTTTTGTTTGCTTCATTGCTTGGGTAAGTAATAGGGGAAAGTCTGGTGTTGACTATAGGAATATTTGCTTGAAATTTAGAATTTAACTGTTTTGCATTGGCAAAAGGAAAAATACAGCTGTGTGGGTGAAGATGCTGGCACAGTTTGTCTGCAGCAATGGAAAACATAAGTTTGTTTTTTTTAGGTGACAGAGCATGCAGTAGTGCTCACATATATAACTTGCCTGTGTGTGCTTTTGTGCTTCCATGTTCTGAGAACCCAGTGAAATGAAAGCAAAACGTATTTAAACAGACAGTGCCTAATTAGCAGGCTAGAAATATTTCCCATTTACGTTTATAAGCAAAACAATCCAATAATACCTTGAGATGAGAAAAATCTTTTCTCTCACTGACGTGGCAACTTTCTGTGCTTGGCAGCACTTTTAGTTTGCAGTTTTCATTTGTGGCTCTCCTGCTGTTTTCATCCCAGTCCAGGGAAAGGACGAGAGGCAACAGGCACAAATTGAAATAGAGGAAATTCCATTTCAGTGAAAGAAAAAACTTTGTGTGTGTGTGTGATTGAGTAGTGGAACAGGTTGCTCATAGAGGTCCTGAAATCTTCACTCTAGGAAAAAGTGAAAACTTGACCGAGCAGCGCTCTGAGCAGCCTGCATTGGTTCATTGTTCCCCCAACCACTCCATAGTGAAGTGAGTGTATCAGAAGCTAGTTCTTCTGATACAAAGTCAGGGTGTGCACAGTAATGTGGAGTTCTATGATGATATGTTTTGCTTGGAAATATAGGAGGTAAGAATCAGGGTGTTATTGAAGTGTTGTTCCTTTAATTATGTATTTTTTTTTTTTCATTTCACTGTTTCCTTATAAAAATGAGTGGTTTTGCAGATTTTCCTTTCTGCAGAAACGCTAAGGGCTTGTGCTTCTTACCGAGGGCTTTGGAAGTACAAAGTGTGACTGTCTGCATCCATCAGTGTTAGTACAACTTCATGCATGGCATAAGTCTGAATTGTTTAATTGCAAAGTACTACGACTATGGGAGAAATGGCCTCTAACACAAACTACTACTACAAATCTACTTGCTTTATAATGCAGAAATTGCAGTTCTTGGTGGAAACTTATGGGCCCGAGACCACTCGGGGAGAACATTCCTTACAGGAAAGCTGCCCATGCTGTGGCAGTCATATGCTTTTCTCTGAAGAGTCTGATTTTGTCATCACTGAAGATTTTGAGAAATCCATTGTCTTGTGAGTTGATTCAGCACAATCATTCCTGCATTTCAGCCGTAAAATTGGAAGTGCATATGGTTGCATATACAATTGGATATGATATTGGAGTTTATTCCTACAAGAGAAATTATTTTATGAGTTGCAGAAAAGAGCAGTGCTTTCTCAAATCCACAAATAAGTATGCTTCAGCACCATTGCTAAGGATTTCTCATAATTTGACAGATGTTGGAAACAAGTATGCAAAATGATTTGTTTTTGATTTCTCTGAGTATGCATACACATAGGTTTATTTTGCACGCTTTATACACGTCATTGGAATCTTCAAGAAAAAGGAGTCCCAGATTATCTTCTGAAGCAAGGAAATTGTTAGTTTTGTTATTGAACTTTAAAAGGTCTGCTAGTGCACTGATGACATTGAATTCCAGAAACAGGATTTTAACATGATTAATCTGAGACATTAAACAGAGATTAGGCTTAAAACTTCTTAAGCATTCTTGGTTTGTGAAAAGTAGAGCAAATCAGCAGACTGTGAAATAGCAGTAGGATTGCCTCCCAGTTTTAAACTGGGAATGAGAGTGTTGGAATGCCAGATTTCTTCATATCCTCCCCAGCTCTTCTGTTACTTCTTGACACTTTGTACTGCACTTTTTCAAAGAAGGGTCACAAGTAGGAACGTAGTCCTCTGCTGTTCCTGTGTGCTCAGATGAAAGCCCCTCTGCGAGGGGAGCTGGGGAGAGAGGAGTGATGAACAGCTTTCTCTGTTTCCATTACCTCATCCCTCCACCTCCTTGTTCTTTCAGTATTAGCCAGTGTTGCAGACAGGACTTTTTTCAGCCACTCTTTTAGTGATCTGACTGTCAAATTGCATTGTTCGTTGGTTCAGTGCAAGAAGCCAAGTTTTTGTTAGTGCTGTGCTGCAAAATAAAGTGTACACTTAGAATGTTGCTGTGTTGCTCAACAGTTAAGGGAGAAAATGATATTTTAGTAAGGCTAAATTTCTTAAGGCCTTACGGGTATCTTTCATAGCTCCATTAAGGGAAGAGGTGAGCGGGACAACAAAACAGTGCTCTTGTATTTACTTTCTGCTCTGCCTAGCACTGCTGAAGTCTGTGAGAGAATATTCTGCCTGGGGAAGGGAAGAGTTTCTCGAATACATTTCAGCTCTGTGACATTTAGTGCAGCAGCTACTTCTGTCTGTGTGCGTGTGCAGGGAGAGAGATGCTGTTGAGGAGGTGGCATTCATTTTTTTTAGTGTGGTGTGTGTAATGCTAGCATATGTTTTAAGTTTGGAAATCTGGGGAGTATGGCATGCTTCATCTGAAGCTCACTGAGCAAAATATGAGTGAAAAAGAGCATATTAAAAACAAACAAAAAGGCCAAATGAACACCGCCCTGTATCTTGTTGATGTAATTTGGATACTTGACCTATTTGGTCATCCATCTGTTGCGGAAGACAGGTACATTATTTTCTTTTCTGTGTATTCCATCCTACAAATGAAATATTGCCTTGTGTCGAGATCTCTAGAGACAGAGCCAGAGCTGTTGGCTTGTACTTCCAGTTCTAACGCTGTACCCAGAATCATTTTTTTGCAACTGACTGACGTCATCTATGGCACAGGTTCAACTCACTGAGCCTCCACACCTCAGTCCACAAAATATACATCAACACCCACACTTGCATGGAAAGATACAGTTGCTATAAATTCAGAATTGCAGATATATATATTTTTAAATACTCTGAAAAATGAGAATTCTATTTTAGGATAAAGGCAAGTGGATTTCTACTTTTTCTTCTAAAAATCCAGATCCTATGTAACAGCTGGAACTTTTGTTAGCCAAAATAGTGGTCATTTGCCCTACAACTTTAGCTTAACTGATGCTGCAAAGTAATAACTAACTTGAAGTCTGGCAGCTGATTCCGTTCTCTGATGCTGTGGTTTAAATGTTTCTTTCAGTTGTGCTTGCAGATTGAGGGCAAGCAATGGTGCAAGTCTAACTTCTGCTCCAGATGAGTGGAAGAAGTGAATCCTTTGTCAACTTGGCTTTTGAGGAGAGGAGCTGCGACTTGCAGATCTATTGAGGGAGGCAGTGAGTATGAAGAAGGAATAATTGATGTTTAGGGTAATGTGTGCACTGCGCAGAAAAGTGTTTTCTCCTTGTTGTCTGCGAAAGCTTCAATTTTAGAGTAGAAAACTAGCAAGTAGAAGAAAGAAACCAAGAAGTTGGTGCGTGTGTGTGATATATCAGTAAGCATAGCATGTATGATGTGAGCTGGAGACATTGGACATGTGGATTTGAATGGAACTCGTTCAGGTGTGACACTACCTGAGGTCAGCTAGAGAGAACGTGGACTTTATTTACTGTACCCTACAGTCTGCACAGGAGAATTATGAGCCATGGCATAACTGATGATTAAAACCATTCTAATTACGTTAAGGTATTTGGAGCTAACAGCTAAGTTCTGTTGTCTGTTAAGAAATACTTGTATATAGGCATAAATAAGGTTAATTGAAAAAATGAAAAGCAGGCCTGCTCAAATAGTCTCAGTGTTGTGTTTCTTACGCAGCTTTTTTAAAAAAAAATCCATATTCTATTCAAATGCTGTTTGAAGTACTGGCTTCTCCCTTCTGCAGCAATGCACATTATAGTGATCAGTGTAGACACGTCCCCCTTTGAAGTGGTCTATGCTTAATTACCTCGCTGAAATTCCGAGCAGAGTTCCACTGAGAAATTTACTTGAGATTCCTTCCTGCCCTCGTGAGCCTAATAGGTTCAGGCTCTGTTTATTGTCAGGCCAGGTACAACTATTTCTTTTAACTCAATTCCAAAGCTTTAAGAAAAATTGATTTTTATAGAAAAAAAAAAAAAAGTGAAGTGGCATCAAACTCTGATACTGGCGATGAGAGGCTTTGTTCTGAGCCTGTCTATCTTGTTGCCCTAAGTATCATTTATGGAGATGTGGTCTTGGCAAATGCTCACAAACAGCTCATACTAAGTTTTCCACCTCAAGTAAAGAACGTATAAACATGAGATCATATTCCTGACATAAATCAGTTTTAAGAGGATTAGAAATTTGCCATCAGCTCGCGGAGAAATATTTACCTTTTGATTATTTAAATTATAGTTTTGATTACATTTTGGGTACAGAGTAAGTATTCATGTTGTGGGTGAGGGCAGAGTGATGCAGGTTTCTCAGGCTGCTAATTCACATAGCACCTTCTGCACCTTGCACCAAATGCAACTAGTGGCTTTGGCTGGCATATGCGCAGGGGTCTTCTGATGGAGGGATTACCTTCAGGATGTGCTCAAGTAACTTCAGGCTGTCTTGAGAGCACTTCTATCCTCTTCCCTGCATCTTGAGTTTTCTCCTGAGTGAAAACTGTCTACTGTGGAGCAGTGAGATTTCTAATAAAGAAAATCAGCTTGATGGTTAAGTGCAGTAGAAGCAGCTTCCACTGTGCCTAGTAATTCCTGACCCTTTGAGACAGTCAGCTCTGAAATTAAGCTGCCCATTCCATTTGCATGAGCAGTGACAAAGTTGTCTGATTATTTATTTATTTATTTTAAATGTATGCTGCCTGAAGCTGGCTATCAGCTAGTATGGTAGAGATCTTCATTTCTCTCCCCTACTCTCTATGTGGTATAGTTATTTACTGAACCATTCAGCATCCCATATATTTTAGTGTCTTGTAAGCTCTCAATGCTTGTTTTCAGGTTAGAAACTAATTTAAAATTCTTCTGGTTTCTAATAGTATTTAAATAACTGATTGGTGGCGGTTGCTCTGTTTTGGCAGTATCATCTAAACTTCATACAGAGAGTAAATGCAGTCCTGTTTCATTTTAAGGATCTAAAGCTATTGAGCTAGTAGTAGTTGAACTCCCTGGGTAACAGCAGGGTGGAATACTTGTAGCCCTATGGTTGGCTTAAAAATAACGAAAAGAATATAGGACTTTTCTGTTGAGACTCCATGGGTGTGACTGGTTCATTGAAGTATGTAAAGAGTGGCTACAACTCCAAACTCTTCCTTTCAGAGAACAGCTCTGCTGGTTTTTGGGGCCCAGTGCTCTAACAATTCAAGTGTACAAACTCCCTTAGAAAGCTAAGAGTTTTCTCCAGAAACTACCAGCCATAAGGCTTTCGGGAAATTAAAACATCATTTCTTACCTTCTGTTTGTCCCAGCAGCTCCAGAACAGATGCCTGGTTTTCATAGTCTGAGAACTTACCTATTTGCCAGGGCTGGCAGATAAGGGAACTGTTGTGTCATGTTCAAGCATTGGAAATTATCCTTAAATCTTATTGCTTTAGACAACTCTTCTCCTAGGCAAGTGAATGTCTTTCACGTTCTGTGCAGTGTGTAACCAACTACTTGTCTGCTTCATCCCTACGGACATAGGTATCGCTACCCAATGAACATCTGTCCCATTTCTTAAAGGATCCAGCCAATGTTTTGCTCTAAATCATAAGGCTATATCCAGATGCGAGTGTAGTGAACAAGTTGTAAAATGTACATTGGGCCAGCTGGAGGTAGTGATGTTCTGCAAGCAGGCAAACGTGCTGCTGACAGCACATTAGATGGCAAGTTCATTTCATAGAAGAGTGCCAAACGCTGCTCTTCAGGGTGGGCTTGAAGACATGAGCCTCTTCCAAGTCAGAAAGAGCTGCTCTTCCAGCTGAGTGATTTGAAGTACAGGGAGAATAATACTCTTTGTTCTTACATTCCTAGGGGTACAGTGTGTAGGTAACCCCTGATCTGACTTACTGAAAGTATATGCAGCCATGTTTATCTGTTGTTCTGATAATTATTTGAAAGCTTTGTTCCTCCTTCCTTATCCACCCCAAAATACAATGGATTATATGTGTATGTACACATGAGGGGAAAGGGAGGGAGAATCTGCCGACAAAGGAATTTCTAAACTCCATCTTAAGCTTTTCCTGTGCAAAAGCACAATCAGTCAAGACTGGGCAAAAGTTCATACTAACACAAACAAGATGCTGAACTTGGATGCAGAATGTTGCATATGACAGCAGTCTTTTCAACACATGCAGGCAAACAGTGAATCAGCAGTGCCTAGATAACAAATGACAGCAATATCTTGGGACTGTAAAACTGTGTGTCGTGCAGTAAGATTTATGACTTAGGATGTCTCTGTGCTTTAAGGCTAGTTCCAGGATGCAAAAAACAACCAGTGCCCTACCCAAAGCCAAAACCAGAAAAGCAGTCTGTCTCCTTCAGGTTTGCACTGTTGTAAAGGTGAACTCTTGCCACATAAACCCTTTTTGGAATGGCAGAATTCCATGAATGGCAGCTTGAGGGAGTCGGTATTCAGAGAGCTTTTTGTTTCAGATGCGAAATGTGTGCGTATTTGCCTGCATCCCTGTGCTACCTCTGTCTCTTGATGTGCTGGCTTTGTTCTGTTTATAACTTATTTTAAGTGAAACAGCTGTAGCTGGTAGAAAAGCTTTTTTCTGCTTGCTCCATTTTGTATTGCTTGGGTTGAGGAAGGAGGAAAAGTTAAATATCACAAAATGTTTTTCCAGACTGCGAATGCCTTATCTTAATGTTCTGCAACATTTGTTGCACTGGTGGAACAAAAAAGTCTCCCACAGCTATGGTAAATTAGTAACAGAGAAAGGTACTTTGTTACCTGTGGCTGGCTGCTTTGGGTGTTTTCCCTTCTTTTCTTTCTTCTTAAGAAGGGAAAGAGGATCCTTGTCATTGTTCCTCCCTTGGCCGGATCCTTGTATTCCAACCTGATAATGATGTTCAGTCTCCGCTGTTCTACAACCTTACTCCGCTTCTTAAATCAGTTCAGTCTTTTAAGTCTTTTCATGCTCTTCTGGAAACCTTTTGTCTTAATATGTAACATTTTCAGCGGTGCTGAGCACTTCACTTCAACAGCATGTTGAGAGTCATAGAATCATTGAAGTTGGAATAGACAGCTAGGATCCTCTAGTCCAACTGTCAGCCCATCCCCACCATGCCCACTAACCGTGTCCCTCAGAGCTACATCCACACAAGTCTTAAATGCCTCCAGGGATAGTGACTCCTCTACCTCCCTGGGCAACCTGTGCCAGTGCGTCACCACTCTAAGAGTAATTTTTTTCCTAATATCCCACCGTGTGTCCCTGTTGATGAGGCCGTGGGTTTTGTTTCTTCTCTCCCACCTCAAAGGCTGAACAAAGCTGCCAAGAGTTCCAGTAACAGTGGTGGAGCTGGCCAAGGGACATCTGCTGCTGCCAACAAGCTGGAGATCCTGGAGGAGAAAGAGATCTTCCTCTTCCGGAGGAGGAAAGTGGAGCACTGCAAGGTGAGAACACCAGTGGCGCTCCTGTGTGGGGGTCCTGCTTTGTCATGTATGTGTTACTTATTATTTGTCTGATGTGAATCTCTACCCAGCTCTGCTTTATTCTTCTCAACTTATTGAGAGGCTGCCCTGTAGCTGGTGATTTTTGGCATACAGGCTCTGGTTGTGAGCCCTGTTGACCTCCCATTCCAAGCTGTGTATGTCTGAGTTTCTGGCTGGCAAGTCATGTTTTAATGCTGGAAGGTGGTGGTCGATTTACTTTCCGTTCTGTGGAAGTAGGAATGTACTGAACCTAATGGAACCTAGTGTTTGTATACGATTGGGTACTTGGGCTCAAATGATGGCATTGGTTGGGCTGAAATTCTCTATGTGCTTATACACAGTGTAGGGAAGACATATCCATAATAAACCCTATATTTGTTCTTGATAGGAATGTTTGAACGTCACCATTCGGTTCTCTTGATCTTTAGGATTTCTCAGACTGTGTCAGAACAGCAGTGCTCAATTAAACTATGTGCTTTTTATTTGGATTGTTTCTATCTGCCTGAGATTAATTGCTTTTAAAAATATTTTTAAAAGTAAAACTTTCTGTGACACTCTAAAATTGAACAATGTATTAAATCATAAACATTGTGAACATTTGTATTTTCATATCAATATTATTGATAATGTTTTGATGCTTCTGTGATGATTTGTTATAAAATGCTTTGGAACCACATAGGAAAGAGTTAATAAAGATTTGTCTGCTTCATTTTTTTTGTAAACTTTTCAAATGCAAATATGAAATAGGTTAATATCCAGATTGCGTGTCAGCACTGTCTAGTAGCAGGCGGGAGGATTTCCACTTTGGTGCTGCACTTCATTAAAGAGTTGTAAACAGGAATGCTGCAAAAGTATACTGTGGGCACGTGAGGAGATTTCTAATAACCTCAAGGCTGGCTTTCAAATGAACTTATTAATTCTGTGAGTAATTCGGGGAAAATCAGTAGGGTTTCTCTGACTTCTGCCCTCCAAGGCTGCAGTTTTTACAGCTTGGAGCAACTATTACTAACAATAGCTCTTGAAGTGTAATTTTAAAAACCCCAGGAAATGTGTTCCTGTGTTTCTTTCTGATGCAGTTACAACTGACAACTCCACTTCTTTAGCCCCTAACTCAGTGTGCCCCTGTTCCTGAAAACATATTTGGAATGCTGTAATGAAGTTTTTCACTTACCTGAAGTACATCAGATGTTGTGCGTGAGCATGGTTTCCAGTGGAGACTTAAACGTGCAGGCAGCTGCTGCCTGAGGGTCACACTCTTCCCTGGGCAAGGAAGGGAAGGACCTTGCTCAGCCCCTGGGAACTTGGTGATTCCAGTTCTTGAGTGTTGGGAAGGTTTCTGTTCTGTTCGCTGACTGCTCTGAAAGGCTTGTCTTGGTCTGGTTTCTGGATGTTACTTCTTACAATATATACAGAACTGTTAACTATATCTAAACATGTCTCACTTTAAGACTGATCATTACTATGCAAATTAACCTTGGCTGCTCTGAGAACTGTTACTCAGTCAAGGCAAGAGACACTTTTGTGCCTTACCATGCAGTACTACAAGTGTATTTCTTTGTTGTGTATCCACATAACTGATGCTATTGCAGTTTTCTAGTGTTGCTAGCTGCCCTGTCGGTCTGCTTTGAAGTCAGATTTTGTTGAAGTATGCCCTTTCACTCTAGTTAAATGGAGAAGCACATAATGTGATTCAGTGAAGTTTTAAAAAAATTATCTGGTTCTATTTAATCTGTGGTAACTATTTCATTTCTACCTTAGCATTA
>JAOWBP010001760.1:14036568-14048830 GCA_028571105.1 Tragopan temminckii | reverse complement strand
TTCTGACAATTGAAAGTAGCTGCCTAGTTTGATTTGAAATTGGTCAAGTGTAGTTGTATTCTAACTTGTTGAATATTGTAACTAACTGAAAAAGAATCATTTCAAAATGATTTTGAAGTTGATTTGGGAGGAAAAAAATCGTCTGTATACTGACTTCTTTGAAGATTAGTTTCTCTCCAATCTCTAACAAAATTTTATTTCATCATCTGATTGTTTCCTTGTAGGAGGATAGATTGCTTTCAAATAATTTTAACCTAAATTGGAAAAGTGAAAACATGCCTCATAAATGAGCTTTATGATGCCTGACATTTCAGTGTTGTGAAAGATGCAATTGCAGTGCAGTACGCTGCAGTGATTAAAAAGGCAAAACTGGTTAATGGAATCCGCAGAACCCACAGAAGCTTCTTAGTTGCAGGTTAAAGCTGTCCTGCACATCTAAACTTCTTGCAGTGACAAATAGTGTTTATGCAGAGAGGTATTTTAAGACTGCCTACAGGACAGATCCAGAGAGCTCTCCTTCCTTATCTAGAGACTGCTTGCCGCTTTTAGAAATCTTCAGAATTTCTGCTTAGAAGATTTTGTAATTAGGAAAATCCAGGAATGAAGGACATAAACACAGAAATAGAAAATGAGAAAAAACAAAGGGAAGTGAAGGAGATGCTGCCATGCCTGGAGCATAAGAAGAGACAGTTCCTGTTAGAGTGGTAGAGCTGTGTGACATGGATTTGGTAGTAACAACTCTATCTTTTAAGTATTTTTTCACATTTTACAGAAATTGATCTTTTTTCAGGAGTTATTTTGCTCCATTAAGGTGAAGGGCAGGTTTTGGCAGTCTGCTTGCTTCCCTCTGTTCTGCCTTGGCCATGCATTCTCCTCCCAACGCAGAGTATGCAGCCAGCAGCAGTGCTTGGAGCTAGATGGTGAGGAATTGCAACTCCCTGTTCTGCAGAAGACTTCTGCTCATTTTCAGTTTTATTATATTCCTTTGTCAATTATTGCATATGGATTCTTAGGGAACTCACGGGTCTATGGCGATCTCATTTGTTTTCTTATCCCCCAAGCTTTCCGTATCTGTGTGGGAGGGGGGAATCTAACTTTATCCATGGAATGAACACACAAAGAAATGTTCACTATTGTAAGGAAGAGGCTTGGAACGCGAAGGTTTTCTTTCTAGTTAACAACTTGACCTTTTTCAAATAAAGGATACCATAATATACTGATACTTCACAGCTTCAGTTAAGACTCGTGCAATGGCTTTAGTGGGTTTTCATTAGTCTCCTGTACTGTTACACTGCAACGGGAGGAACAAATGCCTTAGCAACAGGCTGCTGTGAAGTTAGGAGACTGTCATTAAGTGCTTACAAAAGAAAAAAAGGAAAACTGATTTTTGTCTCCAGTTACTCCACAGCACTCTTTGTTTACATCTTGTTTAGATTTTACTGTAGCTTGTCAAATCTAGCACTGAACAGAAGCTTTGATTGATAAATGGAACATGGAACATGCATCTTGTAGGTGGCTGCGCTGAATGCTTGGGGCGTTGCACAGACAGCTGCCTGCCCACGCTGGTGGCAGTGGCAAAGCTGCCAATGCAGACTCCAGAGCACTCCTTAGCCAGGAAACTGTAGCTTTGTTTTCCATGTGGTTCAATCCTTGCGTTTTGTTTGTAACCTTGTTGGGTTTTTTGTTTATTTTGGTGTGTGTGTGTGAAGCCTTTACTTCTGCTGAATCTTCCACTGTAATGGTTTAATGTTTTTGGAGATAAATTGAAATGGCACATACGGTGAAACAACTTTTCAACAGCTTAGTGCTAAGTGCTTCCAGATATAGATGCAATTGACTCACGTCTACTCTTCATGAAAAAATGTAAGTCTTCATCTCTCTAAGGAATGTTTATCAATGCCTTCAGTGTTTATCGTTGTATATGAGGAAGGTGTACATAATCCCCCTGTGTTAGAAAGAGCCTTCAATTGAAATTTATTAAAGAGTAGTTTACCCTGTCATGAACAAAGTGTCCTCTAAATCCAATTCCCTCTCATGAAAGCGTGAGAATTTCTCCGCTACTTGTGGTCTGTGCAAATCATCTGCACTACAAAAGGGCCATGTCTCCTTCCATTTTAGGAATCTGGGAAGGGTAAATATTTAAAGTGCTGGCGTAACAATAGCAGAAGTAGAAGGAAATTAAAGCTTGGGATCCAGTGCTGAGATGCATTTGGCTTAAATTGTGGGTGGAACAAAGAAAAACTTTTCAGTAAATTGGTTAAAGGTTATGATTTTCATTTTTGGATTAAGGAATAAGCAGAACTGTTCTACGTTGAATAGACCACACAATTTCCCAGGCAAGAAATCTATTTTGAAAGGGCAGCCTTTTTAGTTCTTAGTCAGATTGTTTTTTTGCTTTTCCTCTCAGTGGAGCATGTTTTTGATCAGTTACTCTATGGTGGTCATAGGAACTAGTATTTCGCTGAGTTAAGGCCAGTATAGGAAATGAACAAGTCATTTTATGGACAACAACTGGGTATGAGAGCTTTGTGAATGTCAAGCTTAGATGATGTTGGATGAAATAAATGAAGCAGAGTGAAATCAAGACGGTGGTGTAGAAATTCTAGAAGTTTATTCCATAAACTCTCGTTTTTTAAGTTACAAAGCCCTTTGCACCCTGACAGATTGTTGTTGAATCCTAGAGAATTTCTAGCATCTATTGTTTGCAGCAGCTGTTAGATATTGAGAAAGAAGATTCATCTGTCCTCAGAGTAGAAAGAAAAATGTATTCTTTATCTTGATAAATTCAGTTCAGGTTGAGTAACTCTGTAGATATTAAAAACAATTTTCCTGGTATATTTCACTTATCTTTGCAAGAGTTTTGGCACTGTGTTCAAGAAACTGAATGTGCACGTTGTAAGGGCTGAAGTCTGTTTCTGCCAAAATTTGCCATGTGACTTATGAGCCTGTATAAAGACCTTTTGCAGTAACTTCAGCTGATATTTGGCTCGTGATTTTGCGAGACAACTCCAAATAATCCTTTGACTTAATTTTGAACTATGTTATATTTTTCAGGAAGAGACTGTACAGAGTTGGCTGGAGAAAGGTAGCTGTACTTTTGCAAAGATTTTTAATGTCCTGAAACTTGTTTTTTTTTTTGTCTCTTTGTTTTTGTTAGGCAATCTGATTTCAAAGCTAAAATGAAAGAATGCTAGATATCTGTATAGAAAGCAAAAGGGCTTGTCTCCAAGGGTTTGACTGACAGCTACCCACAGGTGAGACGGCCTATTCAGCGTTCTCTGATGCCTCCTGCCTCTTAGCTCTCACTCGGACTGCTCTAGAGGAATGGCGCATCAGGAAGGGCAGCCTTCCAGCTAATTCTCCTGGAAGGCTGTCAGACTTTACCATCGTGCTTCAATATTTTTTTTGTTACTCTTAATATAATTTTGATTTTTACAGTTTCCAGATGGTAGGTAATTCATTGCAGCCCCTGATGGAGTTTGTTGAGTTTCAGATCACCTAATGACTTGAAGACTAGCAGAAGTTTCTCTTCAGATTCAGGTGACTTTTGTTGCAAAGGGATCTAGACCCACAGAATGCAACCTACTGTGAAATATTTTTTGATCAAGTAATTTAAACTACTCTTAAGACTTCAGTGCTTGAGTTTTCTTATGAGTTTCTCAGCATCTTAGATACCTACTTATGATTTTTATTTTAGTTTCGTTTCTAAGAGTGACACACTTTACTATTTAAGTACTTGCCTGAATCTTACTGAATTTAGAAAATTCCAGAAAATGGGACAACTCAAAGAAATTCTTATTTCAGTAAGACCATTTATTCAACTTGGAGATCTGAAGAGCTAAACCTGGTGCCAGAAGGTAGATGAACAATGTGATGTTCTTTGCCACTATGATATGGAATCTGGCACAGCAAAGGAGGCTGTTTGCCCACTCTGTTCAGAAGCCAAGCGCAAAAGGCAATACTGAATCTCAGACTTGATTATTAAAGTAATTTTTCAGCCTTTTGCATCGCTGTCTCTTACTGAGTATTTTTGTAATTGCACGAGATGTGTTAGTTATTAAAACAAAAACCCTGAAAATCTTGAGCAAAAAAAAAAGAGGAAATTATAAAAGCAACTGTAAACTAAAGCTAGACCATGAAATCTGCACTCTGTGGCTGTTTGGTTTTATAATTACAAATTGGTACCTGTTTATTTCATGGGCAGGGTCTATATGACACCAGTTGGATTTTGCTGATCTTTCCAGGGATCTTGTGATCAGGGTCAGTGGGATTCAGATACCTTTGTACAATAGCTTTTTAGAGGCAAATAAAACATTTATAGCAGCACACTTCAAGTCTGTGTAAGGCATGTGGATCTGTAGAACTTCTGTAGGTTCAGTACAAACAAAGATGGCACGGTTGCAGTCTCAATATGACATGCATTTTGAGGTGAGGTTTAATTAAAAATGGGGACTTTAAAATGCTTTTAGCTACTGTCATTGCTTCTAAGGTTCTTGGTCAAGTCTGACAACATCCACCAGAACCTGGGGGGAAACAGAGACAAAGGTGCTCATTGCATGGGGATTAAGAAGGAGTGGGGAGTTTCCTTTAGAAAGATTTCAGACTTGGATTTCTGACCACATAGTAGAGACTTAGCTACTCAGCTTTGCCTGGATTGGGAACAGGAACATTCTTTGTGCAATTAGGAGTGTAAAATTTACAGGTCAGTGGTGAGGAAGAGTGCAAGCAAGGGAAACAGGGCTTTGTAATCCAACCTTGAGGTCACTTACCTGGGAAGGAGGAAACACAGGCTGTACTTTGAGGATTGTGTGTGTTTTACATGAAACTGCATGGAGTTTGTTATTAGTCTTGGAAGTATAAGCAGAGCTAAGCAGGGCCTGTAAAGTGAGGGACTGAACAATTTCTGCCCAATGTGTTTTGTAAATAATTGTGTGAAGCTTTAAAATGACACTGATAAACAGAATGAAGGTAAGATTTTGTACGTGCTGTTTCTTGTTGGTTTTTTTTTTCCCTCCGGATTCTTGATATTTATACAGTTTCTTCATTTCATAGTGAAGAACTTTGCGTAGTGAAAGTTACTTCTGTTTTAAGTGCGTGATCAAGCTGCAGTTTGTGTACTTGTCAGCAAGTATTCTTAATCTGCTCTACAGTTTTCAGAGAGGAATGAGCATACTGAAAATCAACAGCAGTTCTGTATCCACAGATGTGGACGTAAAATGTTGAGGTAATAGTGGTGCATGCCAGCACTCGTGTATTTCTGAGTTTATAACTTTGAAGTGAAGAAAATGAAAAAGTATTGTACCATAATTAGAGTGTTAAAACAGGTTCTTGTGTTTACCTCTAATTTTGATGGTTTAAAAAACGTATTTGTTATTAGCTAAATTTACAATGGCAGTTTTAGGTTTCTAGGAAGCTCTAGTGACCTCTGTAAAGAGGTAATTCAGTGAACCTGTCACTAATAATTTCACTCTGCAGCTAATAGTAATGGGTTTAATCCAGAAATTATGAGCTGGGCCCCTTTCCCTGAGGGAAGTATTTCTTTCCATCTTAAATATAAGGTGGGGGGAGCATAGTAACTTTAACAGGACCTAGCTTTTCTTTTATTTTTGAAGTGTAGGGGGCTTTTTAAATACTGTATGGCACAGAATTTTTCTTCAATTACCTCCATCTGAAGTCACACTACTGCCGTATTTTTTTTTTACCCCTGCCATTTTAATGGAACACAGCTTTGCTTGCTGTTGCTTTCTCATGTTTACCTGCTCTTGCAAATGAGCTCATGATGGCTGCAGTCTTTTGGAACCCTGTGAACAAGAACCTTGACCATGTTAATTGTGCTCTGACTGATATTCTGAAGGGCACTGATGCTTCTGTCTGGTGTTACGGTAGCCATGCTAGTAGATAGTAATGCAGCAATTGTGATGAAAATTTATATAAAATCATTATGTTGGATTATTGCAAAGCAAGAAACCCAAGAATAACTCCTTCAGTGGCCTTACAGATTGTAACTATTTTTAGTATTGGCTTTGAACGTCAATAATTTAGTTCTCCTCTGTCTTGTCCTAATGAAAGAAATCCCTGCATATAGGAGCTGGAACTAATTCAGCAGTAGCTTGTTTTATAGAATTTTTTCAACCAGTAGTTGTGCCTCTTGCTTATGCTTAGTCCTTCTATTTGCAGTTCTATTTTTGTTGTTTATTACATTTTTTTCTTGAGCAAAATTTTTAAGTTTTAGCAAAATCTATCAACTCAAACGCTTTTACTGAATATGTTATAATATACAATCTACATACATTTATACTTCTGAATGGGCCTCGATCATCAAAGCCACTGAGGGAAGCGGGTGCTGCTGAAAGAATAACCACTGTTTGTTCTTGCCTGATATGGTCACCATCCTTACACCAGGAAATGTGCTTATGCAGGTATACAGTGAGTTGTGTTCGGGGAGTTCACCGTAAGACTAATCTGTGAGTAGGAAGGGTGGGAAGGTGATGTAGCATGTTAACATGATAGGCACTTGCCTTATAAAATTGTTGTCTAGCATTCAAATCTGGCACAAGCATTCTGGGCTCTTTTCTCTTCTTCTTTCCCTGTCAGTGGAAATGTATGGTTTACCCTCACTTCTTGCTCAGTAGCTGAGGAACTTGAGGTCACCTGTTTACATTCTCTGTACACAAATACTGCTGGTCCTGTCTTATGTCTCATGCTTGGCTATACCACAAAGCCAGGAAGAACACAGGTGGGTATTTTCTAACACCTAGGAATGACTTCATATGTGTCTGAGTGCCATGAGCAGATTCACGGTGAGAAAAAGTGTAGTGGGTGTGGCATACAAGTATGAAGAGCAAGTCCTCTGAAATTGATTGGGATGCTTTTCTTGATTTTATTTACTTATTTTCTTTCTGTCTATCTTAGTTTCTCTCTGAAGTGAAGTCTTTAGGAGAGTGTGAGATGGTTTTTTTTCTGCTGTTTGAGTAGGAATTTACATTTGGTGCACTTGGATGAACTAGTAAAGAAAAATTTGGTTCACTTTTCTCAGTTTGTCAAAATCCCTGATAGATTGATACAGAAGTTATTTTGGAAAGGGCATATAGTGTGCAAGGATGAATATCTTCCAACAAATGGATTGAGCTTCTTGTTGCTGCTCATCAGCTCTCAGTGGCTAACTGGGCCCCAAGTCCTTGCTGGGAACATCAGTACCTGACATGTGCATTGCTAACATTAAATTAGTATCTGGCTGGTGACTGTTAAATGCTCTAGACTAAACAAGACTGTTCTGTTAAATAAGATTTTAAATTGTAAAAAAAAAATTCAGATTTTACTACTTCAAGACTGGGTATAAAGATTCAATGGCGAGTAATAAACAGATCTGTTACCTTTATTAAAATTAGCAATGGCCATGCCCTGAAACAGGTACGTGCTCCAATTAAGAGAACGGGAAGGGAGAGAGCTGCAAAGGGACCAAGCTTCTCATAGCCATGAAACTGCTTTGCAGCTGCTGCCACGAGGCTGCCAGAAGTCTTCAGTAGCTTCTGTCTGTCTGGTATGGAGGTGGGCTGGGGGGGGCACTTTGTACAGCTGCACTACTGCTGGCATATACCCAGTCACTCTGGTTTGCCAGGATATATAAAAAGCTCTCCACAGTTTTACTCTGTAATGACCAAAAGTTATTGGTCTTCTCTTAATACCCATACCCTCATTTCTTGTGCCCCAAACCAGGCTCATTCCTGCTGCTTCAGAGTCCTGCAGTATTTCACAATCCTCAGATTGCAGCGAAGAAACTGTACTTGTAAATACCTTTCAGCAGCTAATCCTCGTCAGATTCCTTAATTGTTATGCGAAGAGAGTTAATCTGATATGACAGTTCATCTAAGAAGTAGATCCAAGTCTTGTTCAGTCAAATCTCCTAGAAACAGAGCATATTTAATACATAGAAAATGGGTAGCATGTTTTAATTAGAAAAAGCAATATATTCTAACTGAGTTGGTGACATACCTCATAAACACTGTAGTAGAAGTAATCAAAGTCTGATCTTGAGTTTGATCTTTAAATGGATATCCAACAGTGCTTACTTGAATGTAAATCTCAGGAGCTATCACTGGATTTGAAAAGCTTGCAAGTACGTTGTCTTAGACAACTGTTCCACACTGGATTTCTTCAGTGCAGAAATTGTTTGTTAAATGGGCCTCATGTCCTTCATGATCTGATATTTCTTGGTTTATTTCTTATTAATACAATCAAAATGCAACTGTTATACACCCTGCGCTTTTCCAGAGGTTTTTTAGATTCAGAACTGATTGATTGCGGTTTTCTGCTGATGAGAATACAGCTCAGAACTGTGACTCCAGAGAATCAAGTTTTTAAGATAAATCTCAATATCCTTAGGCATAATATAAAAGGAATCGATAGCTTTATGGAAAAAAAAGAGAAATGCTACTTGGATGTTTCATAGTTTAGACTTGTCTCAAGTTTTTCAGCTTAGAAGAGTAGATCAGACAGACATGTCTCAAACATACTTCAGAGAGCAGCTTTGGAACTGATGTGACTCATGTATGGTAGACAGTCACTGGAGTTTAGCCTAAACAGTGTGAAATCAGAGAGTCCCAGAGAAATCTGACATCTCCTTCTAAAGGTATGAAGGCAGATGCTGCGAACAATCTGGTTCCTCATGTATCTGAAAGTAGGAGAAGTTCCCAGGCTCACATCTGTTTGCCAAGAGACAGTGAGAAAAGATTGACTTCACATTGCCTGAGTTGTGTAAGGGTAACCCTCTGAAAGGCGAGCGGTCTAGTGAGCAAACATTGAGTTTGTGCTCAAATAACATTTTCTCTTGCCTTGTCTGTCAGGCCTTCATTAGTGTGTCAGTAAAGCTCACATCAAATAAAACCTTCTCTATGGACTATAGCAATGTTTACTCAAAACACTCAGATCTTTTTTTTTTTTTTTTCCTGAAGGAGAAAACGTCAGTGCTTATTTCACTTTCCTAATGAGGAGTGGCAAAGGTGTGATGGAGGTTGTGCACAGAAGGAGAGCAGGAGCTTTCTCATGCATTGTTTGAAGGCTTAGGCCATTACTTTTTGAAACTCCTTCAGAAAACAACTGATAATAAAGAAGGGATGGATGTTTTTTCTCGTCGTTTCTACGAAGGAGAAGGACTGCAAGGAACTGCATGTAGGTTGAAAGCTGAAATTTCAATAGGTGGAAGTATTTCAGAATAACCAAAATTTGCTCTTAAATGAATAAATACCATTCTGTTTTCTTTAGCTGAGATGATATGAAGTAACAAAATGAATAATTTTAATATGACTGTTTGAGTTAGCAGTACTTTTGCAGTTGAAAAAAGTATTAATGTTAGATTTTTTATTTCCTGAAATTTAAGCACAGAACAATTGTCCCCAAGTTAAAAACGAGAGGGAGTCACTTCACTTTTTCCCTTTTTTTCCAGTTAAAAATAGTAGTTATGTTTTATGGACTACTGCTGTGTGGATTCTTCTAAATGATGGGAAAAACATAGAGTTTTGTTATTTCTTTGATTATAGGCAAGTTAGTCGTAACATGGTAATTACTGTAACAGAGTTGGTAAAGTGTATTTCTCCCCTTATTTAGGAAAACATACTGCAGTATGAATTTTCACCATACATTAGGATGGTACTTGTAATACTGGTGTTGCCCAAGTGATGGAATTACTGCTGCTTTTTATGTCACTTGTTTCTTTCTGTTCAGGTAAAGCATTCTGTTATTTTTCCCTCTGTGTTCGTTCTGAACTGTTCTACAAGTGGCCTTCTGCATGCGTGCGCTCACATAACTTACATTGAAGTGTACTTTGTTCATAGTGAAAAAGGTACACCTGTGAGAAAGGAATGTGAATGAGAAAATGTAACTGTGTAAACACGTTTATGCAGCTGCATTTTAATGTAGTTATTAATGGAGCTCTCTTTGCCGGATAAAACTGTTACAACTGAAGATAAGCGATTAAAAATTTCTCCAAAACGTTATGAGCCAAAGATGAATCAAAAATTGTACATGCTCAATTCTGCTTCCAGTTTTGCTTGTACTTTTAAATGAGGTGTCTTCATGTCAGCGTCTGAAAACTTTCAGATGTTGGTAACATTTACTCATGAACTTTCCATATTAAAGCAGTTTTGCAGGTTATTGAATGTTTGTGTTTTTTTTTTTAAGAGTTACCTCTATTAGATCTTCAGAGAAAAAATCATTCAGCTCATGTTAGTGTTTCTGTTCTGTAAGTAGGTTGAACGAGATAGTCTTATATTTCATAAAACTCAACTTTAACATGCAGTGATTTGTGATAAAACCCAGAATCTCAATGAAAAACAGCTAAAGAAATACTTCAGCGAGTCATTTTTCAGTTGGGAAAAGAGGACTGCAAAATGTCACTATCGTACTTTGCGAACATCTAAAGAAAATCAATCAAAATAGTTTAGAATCCTGCTTTATTTGTTTGCAGGATCATTGGCCTGACTTTTTAATTACACAAGGGAGAAGATATTTTTCTAGGCACTATGTGGACAACGAAAGTCATTCTTTGCCCTCAGAAATGTATTTGTGTGCTTTGCCTTTGTGAGGTCATATCATCTGAAGTAACACAGGTCCAGCTTCCAGAATATTAAAAGAAAGTTGATCTGTTGCATAAAATGTAGTGTGCAAATTTCCCAGTTATGAACCAGGAATTCTTTGTTTATTTGGTAGAGGGGAGGAATCCCCCAAAATGCCACCAAAAGACACCCCAAACCCAAATCCACCAACAAATAGAGCAGGAATAGCAATAGTGTCTAACACTTCTGCATTCTAGTGCTGGAGAGGACTGCTTTGCAGAGTTGAAGATTTTTTGGTCTCTTCATTTGCTTCATCCATGGCTTTTTTTAAGGACATAAATTATGAAAGATTTTGTGATGAAGTCTGGATGAGTGGACAAGGACAGCCAATTACTTCATTCACGTCATCCATTGATTAGGCAATATTTCATTTTCATGGGACTAGCAGTCTGGTGGGAGTCTCAGTACTTAAGGCTTCAGCTAGGGACATGATCGTACTTAATCCATTTTGCTTATATTGCAACCTATATTTATGTCCAAGTTTGTCTCCTTTACTCCCTGGGGGGTAGAAAAAAAGTATAGAACAATGCCAGTGTAAGAGGATCTGAGTTCTTACATTTAGTACTTTGTTTCATCCACTTGTCTTCTTCATCCTGCATCTCAGAGAGAGAAACCCACATGTGTAAGTACATTTTTCACTCTAGGGGCCTTTCGTATTCTTTTAAATTGTTTTCTTCTATCTGTGGCTGCGTAACCTAGGTTGTGAATTAGCTCCTCTGGCTGTTCAGAGGCTCCAGAGTGCCAATTGTGAGTTTCCATCACAGGAACAATGCTTGATACATGCAGCTTGAGTTTAGGTCTAAAGCCATTGAATCACATCTGTGCAGCTGCAGCCTCAGATAAATCAATCTGACTTTATAACATATTTCTAGATCAGGGCCACTTGGGAGTACTGTGTAGACGCTAAGTTCTCTCTGCAGAATTGTATGGTGTGACAGGACTAGAGCTGAATTAGGTCTGGTAACCTGATGGATCAAGTTGATTCAGTCTGATTAACTTCTTAATGCTGCGCTCGCTAGCATCTCCCTGTCTACTGTTGTAATCTGAAAAATGCCAGTGTGTGCTTCTGAATAATTCAAGTAGCTGCTGCTAGCTCAGTATTTTCTCAGATGTTGTACAAAAATATATTTTAGCATGAATATATATATGATTGGTTCCCTGATGCATTTCTGTAACTGCAGTGATGGATTTAAACTGCCCACTGCCAGTACTAGGCTGTAGCGTCTGAGTTGCAATAACCAGTATCATGTTCAAGAGAGGAAGTTTTGTAGATGGATAGGAATTGTAATAGAAATTCAGTGTAGGTGTAATAAAATACTCGCAGAGCATGTGTGCCGCATACAGTCCTTGTGCTGTCTTTTCTGCCTCTCATTAGGTCTTTATTTCTATTTCATAGTCCCTTATTCTCTCCAGTTTATTAGCAATTCAGCAGAATTTCTGCAGTGCCTGAGCTGTCCTCTGTCTGGCCTTCAAGGATTGCAAAACCTCTGAGATTGTTTTTCCCTGAGTGCTTGCATAGTGCTTTAGCATCAATTTGTCCCCAGAGCACCCAGAAAGAGCCACCAGTTCTCCTACTGCCTGGATGCCTACTTGTGCGACCTGGTGTAGGGAACCTGCTTTGGCAGGGGGGTTGGACTCGATGATCTCTGGAG
>JAOWBP010001760.1:14014404-14029300 GCA_028571105.1 Tragopan temminckii | reverse complement strand
ACCATGTTATACTAAATTTCCACTACATCGTTGCGTCTTGCACTTTTGTCGTTCTCAATTCCAGGCATTATGAGTCCAGATGGGATTTGTTGAACCAATGTTTCTTTGTCTTTTTTTTTTTTTTTTTTTTTAAGGAAACTTTAAAGTGAAGAAAAAATAGTTCAGTTGAAGCCAAAGGAACAGGTGAACTTAATCCAAGTCTCAAATGAACACGCTAGTTAGGGAACACCAAATCCTACATAGTTTCAGTGTGGTGCTGCATTACTTTATTTCCTGAAGGGCTTGCAGTGTAGATGGCAGATGTCTGCCGGCTAAGCCGTGTTCATTGTTAGCTCTACAAATAATAAAGAGATTACTCCATAAAGCTGTCATTGCGTAGCGTTGCCTCTGCAGACTGTGGTACTTTCCAGATATGACGCTGTTCCAAACTGTATGGCTGAAGTGCCTTCTTAGCAGTTATTGTTATCAAGTGTAGGGTAATTGAAGATAATTCTGGTGTTCTTCCGCTAGCAGTGCAGCTGGCATGATTTCTAAATAGTCATTTATGTTTAAAATACTTCACCTCTCCAACTGGAGAGGTGAAGAGGGATGGATAACCAAGTATAGCTTATTAAACATCCAGATTAACATTTTTTCTAATTGCATTGAATCTCCTATTATCTAGGGCTATGTCTATTAAAACTGGTATTATATCCATCATCCTATTGCTCAGAATGTCTGTCACTTCCAAGCCTTCAGCTGTGAGTTGAGATAATGAAAGTGAAATAAAACAAAACAAAAAATAATCAGAAAACCAAACCAACCAAACAAAACCACAATCCACCACTCTATTAAAGAATACCAAATAAAGCTACCAACGCAAATGAAAATAAACAGCACAGCTCATTTTACTTTGAGTGTCAGTGTAAGCCTTAGTTCTAAGCTGCAGTGGAACACAGCACCTCATCACATGGCTACCACAGGCATGCAGAGTAGTTATGCTGATTTTAATACAGCTTGGAGAGAACTTGAAGGTGAGCAGGTGCTTCCATGCTTGCTCAGACACAATGAAATTAGGTGGGTAGAGCTCAAGTGTTTCTCAAGGCTTATGAAGGGAAAAAGAGTGAGTTTGGTCTATTAATTTTTGTAGCTTGAAGTGGTTGCTGTATAATCTGTTCAGTAGGAGAACTGAATCAGAATTACGTTGCACAGATGTTATGGTGCTGCTGATGGATCTTTGGCTTGTCTTTGAATTTTCTGGTTTCTGAAGAGTCATTCTGAAGATTGTGTTTAAACTGAACATATGCAGGTAGATATTACATCAGTTGAAAATAAGGATTTTCATCTTTGATCATACTAAGTGTTGGCCGCAGGGCTGGCTGGAGCAGAAGCTCTGACTCCCATGTTGCTGCTCAACAGGGCGCAGACACCACAGTCATCCCAAACCTGCACAGAGAGCTCTGGTTCTGAGGGCATGAGCTATAACACTGTGCCTGTGTTGTGGATTCATCTCATGCAGAAATGCCTGCTTTCCTTCACAGAGTGATGGGAAACAGCTACTAAAAGTTATAGAGTGCTGTCTCAACTACTGCACATACAGATGGCCTGGGCTTAAAGTGAAAAGGATGTGGTTTGCCTTCTGGAAGGACTAGATTGCTGCAGCATCTCCATGCCTGATGTTTGGTTGTAATAATAATTCGTGGAGCTGTAACTTTGATTGGTTTACAGTTTCAAACGATGATACAGATGTGTCAAACTAATTTAGAAAAAGAAATGTGACCCCACCACTGTGCATCCTAACTGTTATATGAGTGAATGTGAAAATAATCAGTCAGCAGTGCCCAAAACACTGCTGACCCACTCAGTGGGAACTTTCTCTGCTTTGCTGTCTGCTAAGGCTCTGTCAGCTCCAGTGGTCTTTGAAGCTGCCTGCAGTTCTGACCAAACTCGACTGTTCAAACACAGCAGCATTTCACATTACCAGTGCATCTCTTCAGCTCGAAACAAACTTTAGCTGACCACTTGAATTTACTCTCTGTGTTCTGTGAAAAGTCCTCAAGGCGCTTGACGTGGGGAGGGGTACAAGGCAGGAATGTGTGGAATTAGACTCTGGAAAAACCTCCTGCTCTGAGTGCTTATCTAAATGCAAGTGACTTCCCAGGGAATCTGGCTCTGCTCATGATCTAGAACAAATAGCCCGGGATTAATTTTCGTTTCAGAAGTGAAGGATTTAGTTATGTCTCGGGGAGATCCCGCGCAGGGGGGCTGCTGAGGGCAGCATTCCTCTGTGCAAAGCACTTTCTGCTCAGAATTAGCATTCAGGCAATTAAATAGCTCAGCTGGCTGGGCAGGCTTAGCGCTGAGCACTCTCCAAAGGTAGCAAAGAAGAAAACAAGTTAGATGCTTTCTTGCTTATCTGTCTTTGTGTTGTGTCTTTCTGTAAAGTTCAGCGTCCATGATGCAAACCTTGTAATTTCCACTTGTATTGTTGTTGATTAAGTTCAGTATTAGATAGCTAACATCACTAGCCAAACTGCTTGTAATGAACTGTTTCTAGTTTTTAAGCAAATGTTGGGTTATTCTTCTAAACAGCATTTATATAATTAGTGTTTGTCTTTCCTTATTGTTCTTTCTCTTTTCTCCTCCTTCCCCATCCAGAAAAGCTATGTTACTTGGGAAGCAATTTCTTTCCTAGCTCAATATGACGTTTCGCCTTTCCTGTTACTTATCAAAATAATTTAACTTATTTTTAAGTCTCATTAAAGCACAGTTATAATTAACATAAGGAAATCAGCTATTCTGAATTTTCATTTTTAACTAAGCTCCTCATGCAACTTTCCAAAATAAATAGCTTTCACTGATTCAGGTTTTCCTCAAAAAAAAAAAAAAAAAAAAAAGAGGCTTTAGTATCCTTTATTTTCAATACAGTGCATTTCTTAATTGCCTCTGGAATACATCATGGGATGGATGAGATTTTCAGTCAGAAATAATTGAATCCTAGGATTTTTTTTAAGCTTAGAAAAGACGTGATTGTATTACAAATTTTCAGTGTTGATAACAATTCATTTTGAACTTCTGCTAAAGACCTGGTCTACCACCCAACATTTTTGACAAAGGTTTGATTCATTTAAATAAAGCGTTTTTAAAAGAGTATCATCAAAAAAATGAATACTCATGATTTTCAGTAGAAATGGGAGGATGAGAAGGAAAGTTACCAAAACCACCACATCAGTGATTATTAAACAATCTATGCTGTGTGGTCCTATCTTCTGCTGGCTTTCAAAGAACGCAAGCAAACTGTGGTGCAAGGTGTGGATGGTTACACAGTTTATGCTGAAGTCTATTTTCATAAAGAGTGGCTGTTACTTAGTCTTATACAAAATGATCTTGTTCCCCTGCTTCTCAGCCATAACTTGTTGGCTGTGACCCAGAGTCTGTCATTTGAGTTACATAAATGCTAAGCGATTAAACCAAAATGTTACTTTTTGTTGAACAAGAAGGTCCTTCAAAACTTTCCTGACTGTATGTGTTAGTCCTTTCCATCTGCCTGTGAGATGATGAGGGGAGCTTTGCTAATTTAAAAAGTAAAGTTATTTCTGAGCATCCGAAAGCATGGCAGTTCTGTAAACTTTTCTTTATTTTTATTTCTTCAGGAACATCTGTCGTCCATCAAGGACTTGGAGCATGGCAATGAGTGATGTCAGTGAGTCTGTGGTCCTGAGCAATGGCAGCATCTTGTCAAATGCTACCAGCCCAGCTATTGTTGTGGCTAATGATGGAGACGTTGCTTTCCAGCAGCTCCCATCCAAGGAAACACCAAGAGCAAAAGCAAATCCAAATGGCTGCCTGCAATTTAATGGTACAATCAAACCATCCTTTCTGCCTTTAGACAACCAAAGAACTCAGCAGATGTTGTCACAATGCTGCCACCCTTGCCCATACCATCATTCTATAGGTAGCCATAATAACAGGCAAGAATGTCATTCAGTGGTTGGCAGCTCAGCACCATCTCCTATGACTTCGTGCTGCATGCAACCACATACTGAATATTCAGCATCTATTTGCCGAAAACACACACCCATATATCAGCCTGCCTGCTGTCTTCAGCCTTCCCCATCCTTCTGCCTTCACCATCAGTGGCCTGACCATTTTCAGCATCAGCCTGTGCAACAGCATATAGCCAGGATAAGGTAAGCAGTTTGCTTATTTTTATTGTTGTTAGTTTTCAGTGTCTGTAACTGTTTCATAAATATTTCATAAATATTTAATTATCTTAAAAACAACAACAACAAAATCAGAAGATCCAGAAGAGATGAACCAAATTTCTTCCCAAGTGTTCTTACAAGTTGATCTTTGCATTACCAGCATAACTTTTCTCAGAAGGATCCAAATTGGGAATTTAGTTTTGTTGTGCTACATGAATATTTTTGAAGCAGATTAGTTCTTTCTAGAAAAAAAGGCTGCTTTTTGTTCCTAGGGGTTGTTTGAAAGCCCATTATGTCTTTTCCAAGACACATTGTACACCTACATTATGTGAAACAAACTAATGTAGAAATAGCTGAGAGAGCACTGAAAGAATGTGTAACGTCTGCATAGTTTAACCAAAACCCATATTTCCCCAAAAAGATGCGCTGGAAAATATTTTCAGCAACTCCAACTGTAAATGTGCTGACTGTTTTTTCTTTGTCAGACCATCTGTTTCAGTGAGTTGCCCCCATGTGTTTTCAGCATATCTTCTAAATTGTGCTAGGACAGAGCAATTTTGGATTGCTCCAGGTTTTTAATCCTTTCTGCCCTCTACTTCATAGACACCTCTTTATCTGTTACTTTTGGAGATCCCATGACAGTATCCAATCAGGAAGCAACGATCACAAGGGAATTCTGCTACAGCCTGCTGGTTCTGGGTAGTCAAGATT
Organism: Tragopan temminckii; assembly: GCA_028571105.1. Classification (NCBI taxonomy): domain Eukaryota; kingdom Metazoa; phylum Chordata; class Aves; order Galliformes; family Phasianidae; genus Tragopan; species Tragopan temminckii. The sequence goes on along the minus strand of JAOWBP010001760.1, from coordinate 14,024,405 downwards.
ACTGTCAGTCCAAGAGGCAATTTCTAAAACTTGAATTCCCTATTGCCATAATGCACTTCTAAGCTTTTACGCAAGGTTATTTTTTTTCTGAGTTGCACTTGAGCCAAACTGCGTGGTTTTTCACTGGGTAGTAAATGTCTCCTTGTCTCCCTATTGTCCAACATCTGCATCCTTGTTCTAAAAGTTGGAGCTACAAGTTATTCTCAGACAGTTGTATGTATTTTGTCTTGTTGAAATGAACTAATTTTAAACTTCTGAGAATATCAGACTGGGAGAAATATCCGATGTGGAAAATGTCAAAGTGAATAAAGCTTTTTTTCCTTAAGGTGAAAGCAGATGAAAATAAGGATAATATAAAGTGCAAGTCAGCTTTCCCTGCCAGTTTTTCCTCTTACAAATGTAAAAATCTTAATTGTTCAACAGCTTACCATCAAACCTGTTTTTTCCACCCCGTAACTGTTTGTTACGAAGAGATGAAAACTTTTATGTAATATTGTATGCAAAGGTATGCAGGAGGTTGAACAGTTACTGAATCAGTCAAGCATGTTTTTCACTGACAAAGTGAGTGCACTAATTTTGCTGTTTTTCTTGCTCTGGAGCCAGGACTGTTAAACTTCATCTGTATCCCATAGTCTTGAGGAAGGGAATGAGATTTGATGCGTAATCTGGGTTTCTGTTCTTGCTCTGGGTAAGAGCACTGAAAAGTTCCTCTTTCAGATAAATAATGATTCCCAGACTATTTCGGAAATACTTTGTGTTGGTTTTTTTTTGTTTGTTTGAACTCCTCTGATTAGGATCTTGAGCCAAGATGCTTTTTTTAATCTTGCACTTCCTCACTGTGACGTTACTACATAAATTATAAATAATTTGATAAATGTTTGTCTGAATGTTAGCAGTCAAAATAAGGATAGAATCAGACCTTTAAACCATCTGTCTTTTTTAGCATGCTCTACGTATCTCTATCAAAAGTTCACTGATTCTTTTCTGGAATTCCTTGTAGTTAATGCAACTGAGTTTTCTCAATGAGAAGATGCTTGCAGTATGCAAATTAAATATTTTCATCCATCTGCTAAAAACCATCCGGTCTCTAGTTGCTGTCACTTGTTTTTAGCTCAAAATATGGTAAATAGAACTTGGGTCCCTTGCCATGCTGAAGAAGCTGGTGTTATTGGCATGGGACCAAACACTTTCTTCTCTGAGTAATCTACAAGGTGTGTCTAAATGTTATATTCTCTTGTTGCAGTGTGAATCCAGTTTAGCATACAGTGAGACCATTGTCAACGAAGACATGTTGGTGGGAGTTAAAAGCATAATGCAATTGGGTATAGTCTTGCACAGGGATAGATGTATGCTCAAGAAGCAGCAATCTGGTTTATCAGTAGTTACTTTGCAGTGCTAAAGAGATTAGTAATGCTGTACACGAGATATTTTTAAATGACTACTGGTCTACACTCTAATTTTACTGTATTGTGAGCCTAAAATCTGTAGAACACTTCTTTTCCAGGCATTTTTCTTACAAGGCTAATTGGAAATCATCCAGTTTTATAAAATGTGCATGTTTTAACAGGGTTACTTAAAATACAGGTTCTCCTATGTTACATAAATTCAGAATGTAGTCAAACTAGCTTTGGTTTAGATCCTTTGTATTTAAAAATACACATTTGAATATTGGTTAGGGTTTTTGGTGGGGGGAATAATTCAGTAGAGGAGGGTGAACAATTTTTGCAAATTGCAAATATCACTCATGCTTACAGCTCTGGGCAGGTAACCAATTGTTTCAGCACGACAGGTTTTGTCAGGTTTTTAAGCCCAAGGCTTAACATTTGTCAGTGACCTAACTTTAAAGGAATGTGGATCTGGTATATCATTGTGGATTGGAGTGCATAAAGAAGACATTGAAATAATGCCACACTTGTCCTATCCTCTTAAAGCTGGCTGGATCTGGAATTTTGTAGTGCTCAGCTTTGAAGTTTATAAATAAAGTTTTATGGAAATGGCATCTATGTAGGATAAGTTGAACGCCTGGGGAAGTGGTATTTTTTTAGATGGGTGAGAAAGGCTTCTTATATAAACAGAACATTTTTAGTGGTTGGTGATATACGATGTGATGGTAACAAAAAAGATCTTTATTATGATAGCTAGTAAAGCAAGTCAACTGTTGGTCATAATGGTTCTGACTTTCAGATATTTTTCTGAGGTTAAAGAATATTGAGCAAAGTTTTTGTGGTATTTTGTACACATTGTTGAGATGTAGTTCATTCTAACATGTCCGTCTCTCTTTTGTAGTGAACAGGGTATCTTGACTGCACAGTTTCTTTGAAATTCCAGCTGTCTGTCCACATCAGAATGTAACTGTCCAGGGGACTCACTTTGCTTTCTGACAGCTTCTAAACTGATCAGTCTGAATGGTACAATTAGTTCTTCTGCATAGGTACTACTGGATGATTTTCCACCCTGTCCCTTTGAAAGGCTTACAGTGGTGTAACCGTCTGTGTCTGAAAGCATTTATATATAAACAAATGTATGGGGCTTGGAACCCCTGGAAGGTGGGTGGTTACTGCCCTTCTTTTGCCACCATCTGCTTCTGTCATCATCAGCATCCTTCACTGGACAGACCGTAGAAATGAAGAGGACCCAAACAAGGCTGTTAATCTGTTGTTAAGAAGTGATGAAGACTGATGCTTGACAACTGGAAGGACCAAGTTAGGAGTCACTAGGGAAGAGTAAAAATGTGCAGCCCAGCAGCATGTTTAGTGGGATGAAAGCAAAATAAAATAAACAGTGCTGCGTTGCGTATTCCACCAGAGCTAAACACTAAAGAAGTATAACGTCAGAAAACTCTTAAAAAACATTCCTGGTATTTTTCAAAATCTGTTATTTATACATGAATGCAGGCATGTCAATCGGGACAGAGGAGGAAGAATGTACAGAAAAGGTTCAGTCTTAATTTGTGGAAAGCACGTGTTAACAGTGTGTATGGCTGCTGTATCTGGTCCCAGTTAAACTTCTTCTTTCACACTTTCATGTGAACTTTTTAATGGGAAAACTCAAGTTAAAAAGTACCTGTATCCTTACTAATCTCGATGCTACCTCTTTTGAAATCTATCTTTTGTGATACAATGTAGAAAACTTCTGTCTATGGATTCGGAGACAGAAGTCAGGGAAGGAGAGGTCAGGGAGCTGCCAAAAGTGGTGATAAGGAAACTACCAGGGCAGTTTTGTGCTACGGATTTATCCTTTGGTTCTGGTATTCAGAATTCTGCTGTATCTCACGGAGCTGTGTGCCACACACAGTTTAAACACCATTGCAGCTATACTTCAGTACTTACATTTTGATACTTCAGAAAGGAATTCTATGAAAATGCAAAGCCTGTGATGATAGAGCATTGTAACCACCTCTTACCCGTTTTATATTTTGTTTCTAGTGACTTGGCACAAATATTAGAAGCAGAAAGAAGTAAAAAGCTCTTGTTTTTTCAAAAAGCAAGGGAATGTTTGCCAAATACCAATCTTAATAACAAGACTTTGTTATGAAACAGCTCCCTGCTTGATTCCAGGAAAAGGATAATTGTTATCTAGTACATTCGGCCTGGCTTGCAGAGCTGATTATATGTATACATGTGTATACAATAGTTCTAAGGATAGATTTTTATGTCAGCAGCATTAACTGCTCATAAGAACTACATAGAGATTTTAGGCAAAATATTTTCCACCTATCTACTTTCCAGTTTTGAAAATTGTTAGCTTCTGCTATATTTAACACAGAGGATGCTTTTCTTTTCACTTTTTATGCAGAATATGCATTAATGCCTTTTGTATAATGTGAATGTTGTATTATAGGTCGATTAAAAACTTAATTCCCTTCCTTTAGATTAGATTTTTGAAGATTGTTTCTGAACCTTCAGCTGAAAGGCAGAAGCTGCTGCTGCAACATGTGAAACTCTGAATGAAGTAGCACATATCCTGATTCATGCTATAGAGCATGAATTGCTGCATGTTGGTCATTTATGTGGAAACAATACAAATTCTGACTTTAATCTTGTTAAAGTCATTTACTCCATGCTAGAATAGGGATTCTTGGTTTCCCGTGATTTCCCAGAATGGAGAGGCTGGAGACAAATGGGAACCACAGATTAGGTGCTCCCATTCATGCCACAGTATTAGCAGCACATTAGCATTCTTGGATTTTAATATAAATAATGAATGGACAAGGAATGTATAGCAATTTCGTGGTTGTTTTTTGTTCTGAATCTGAATCCAAATGCAGATAATCTGTTGTGCAAGTGTACAGGAAGAGCTCTCCCTGTGACCGTACAAATAGTTTCTTATTCTTTCTCTGTATTTTGTTTTCGTGGTACTCAACAATCCAAGTTGTGTTTTCTCAGTTTTGTGCTTTTTTTTTTTTCAATTTTACTTAGTCTTAAGTTATTATTCTCACTGATAATTTAAGATATTTTTTTCTGGTTTTATTAATCCATTTACTGTTCCAATGCTAATTATTGTTCTTTGTCAGCTATGCAAACATCATGCTGTGCTTTGTTAGTCTTGCACAGAGCTGAAAGCAAAGAACAGAGTACAGATACCAGAATCTGAATTTAAAATGTCATAATTCAGTGGTCAACCAAATTAAAAGTAACACACGTAGAAAAAAATGAAGTGCACTTAAAAACAAAGCATCGCAGCTACTTCATTAGGCAGTCCAAGGGATTCTTGTAGGCTTTTAATTGTAGTAATTAAGCATTAGAGTTTGTCTAGAAAAAACACTGCTTTGAATCAAGCATTGATGTGATAACAAAGAAGACATGCCGGGTTGGTGCTCTGCTAAGGAGCAGCTGGGAGATGCTGGGACCCTCATCTCTGCCACTTCCAGACTCCAGGTTCTGCATGCTTAGAAAACAAACACCCTGTGCCCCGAATCCCTCACCTTGCCTTGAACAACAGAGTAGTAGGACTTGAGTAGCGTCTGCTGGGCCTGTGGACTGTAGTCTTTGGAAGATATAATTAGCTGATAATGAGAGAAAAGCAATAACAAAATAGGAGGACTCCCTTTGGACTGGGAAAAAAACAGTATCAGCTGTGTTCATTCTTGAAAAGAACTAGTCTGTGTGTTAAGACAGCATTAAAGCTGACCATTTGTACAGCTAAAATAATAGCAGTTTGTTTCAGGGCTTTCCCTGTGTGTAGGTCTTCTCATGTACCTTTAACCTAATAGGACGTTGCAGTATGTTTCAAATGGGAAAGAAAATAATGCTGGTCAATGAAGAGCAAAAATAAACATAACGGATACTTGATTTTCAGCTTTATTAAAGAGATGAGATTTGGAAGATTTGAATATTCCTGTTTCTTGGAAATTTTCAGCTTTCCTGGGTGGCAGAAAATGTGCTGCAATAAGGTAATTGACTTTGGAAAGCTGTGTATAAGTTTCTATAATTGGCTGTGACTTGTTCCAAAATCACCTGTCCTTCCTCTCTGATGATATTTCAATGTGTTCTTCAACTCCTAGTAAGTAATAATCAATGGATGTGCTTTTAAGTACTCAGTGGTGCCTGAACAGTGAAAACAGCACCAAAAACAAAAAACAAAAAAGACAAAACAGAAAAGTACCCCCTCCTCCTCCCCCCCCCCAAAAAATGCACACACAAAGTAAGTGCAAAAGGGTAATGTACACGTCTGAGCAAATTCACTTTGATTTTGTTACTCTGAGTTTGGTATGAAGTTTCTGCTCATGATATCAGGGTATCTATCTACTGAATGAACAAATGCTGTAAAGCCTTGGATGTTAATACAAAATACAAATTATATAGTACCACTGATTGATCTGTACAGGTAGGCAGGGCTACAGGTAGAAACTCTAAGCTATTACAACTGATCACATTTCAGAAACTCTGTGCCCTTTAGAAAAACTTCATTTCCAAAGTAAAAATAGATAATTGTACTGGACCAGGAAAAGTTCCATTCAGTCAAGTGGATGAACTTTTGCTAACTTATTCCTGGATGGTTTTGATTATATTACATTTGTATTACAGTCCTGATTTATCTTGAAGTACTTTTTTGGCATCTTAGCTACAGTGCTGAAACCATTGAGATGTACTGTAAATGTTTCTTTTTTGCTTGCTTTCCACTGAGTAAGCAAAACAGATTTACTGTCAGGAAATGCAGAAGGTGATGCCACATAATGTATGCTCAGTTTTTCAGTGAAGTTACTGTATCCTAAAGAGCCTTTTTTCTAGTTGCATACTAAATCCTTTTTAATCTCATAGATGTGTTGAACATACATCTGCTTTATATCGTTCAAAAATTCTGGTACTCTAAGTGACTAAATTCACAAACATTGGAACAGCATCGTAACACTGATATGTTTGTTTGAAGTGAAATACCTTGCTGAATTTACAGCAAAATTAATTAATGGTATTTTCATTTACTGTAAGTTGTTAAATACGTAGAGAGGTTAAAATTAGCATTTGTCCTGGTAGTTAGTCTGATATTTTGGAAGAAACTGGAGGGGAGTGTATTCTGTCTGGAAAAAAGCTCTATGTTCAAAGGAGGTCTTCTAAGCTTCTGCGAGCAAAAACGATCCCTCTGGTGACTTACAGCCACAAATTCCTCCATGTGTCCAGGAAGGAAGAGCAAAGCCTGTGCCTGTTGAAGTCATGTATATTACACCTGAAGTCCCCCTATTCCAGAGTCAAACTTAGGTACGCTTGTTGTCAGTCATCAATGCCTATAAGAACATGGTTTACAGCTTTTGTGGAGAAATACCTTTACAAAAATAGGTGTTCTTGTATATCTCTCTCATTCTACTTGGTATCATCTGATGAAGCTTTCTGTGCTCTGTATGTTGTTTTGTTGGGTCGTGTTAATTTCCTGTCTGTCAGAGAAATACACGATGTGACCATGACCTTGCATTCCTCCATTCAACTGGGAAGTGTAATAAAAACAGCTTTGAAATAAAATATTTCTAAGGAAGGAACTTTCTGCCAGTAAAACTGCTGAAAACTACTCTGATCATCATTTAAATCCCAGAACGTATCTATTAATTTCACTGTAATTATAGAGAAAAGAAAAAAGACTAGCGGTTTTAGGCTTGTGAGGGGTCTTGCAATAATATTAGCCTGCTCCAAATTAGCTGCTGGCTTGTTCTCAAATAATGATTCATGGTGGTATTTTCCTAAGCCTTTTTTATTGTCTTGGATAGTTCAGCACTGCTGTTCAACTTGCCATGCAGTGCTATATGTGGCCCTGCCTTTAGTGCTTCAGAAATTAAAAGAATATATGTATGTCTTCAAATGAAACTTTTGCAGAAGAATATACTTGACATTATGTATAAACTTTGCCATTTAGAATTGGGACGATCTATTTTAAGTGTGTTTGATGGCAATTTTGTTTTTTGTATTCTGAGAACTGTGTGTAAAAGTGGCTTTAATCATTGGAGAGGAATTTCTGAGGGAAAGAAGAGAAATTATAGTAGGGTGTATACGACATAGGTCCCTCATACACTGTTGGATTTTCCTACAGGGAAGGTGCTTACATCCTGTTCAAGACAAGTGAACAGGCTTGACTCTATTAAGGAACAGAGCCACGTTTCTTAGCAGTTGATAATATTTAGTCAGTTTTTGAAGGTGAAAGAGAGAAGACATCAGAAGTTAGCAAAAATGAAGTTCTGACTTAAGCTGAAGGCTTCCAGTAAACACAGGTTTCTGTGATATATTCAGTCCATATGAAACAGAAAAGGAAAAAAAATGCTGAGAACCTAAAACCTTGGAAGTGTTTGTAGGAGCATTTCAGCTTCAAGTCATCTGTGTCTTAAAATTTTATTGGTATTTCATTTTTAGCATATATGAACTCATACTGGGATATTAATCTTATTGAAATAACTTCCAAACTAAAATACGTATATGGGATGCGTAGACCTTTTCCCATATATATGTTGACCTGATGATAAAAGCATATTTTCCTGCTCAGTTAATCTGTTGTATGTTGCCATAAGTTGGAAGTTTGTGACTGAGAGATGCTAATTCTACCTTTCACTTTTTCGTAAGTAGGTTAATATTTATTTTCAATATTTAATATTAATTTCAGAGCAGAAAGAGAGATACCAAAACCCTGTCACAGTTAAGTAGGGTTTGTCACTGATTTTAAAGAAGTCTTTTTTTTACCCATTGTGCATGCTGTAGGCTAACAAAAGATATACTTTTAGGCTATATTTAACTCAAGATTCTTCGATTTAAGTGTCACATGGAAATGATTTTATTAGTGGTAACACCTTCCTTACTATATTTTTCCTTTGAGAATGATAATATTATTTGTTCATACTTTCTGTAAACAGAACAAATCCTCAATTGGAACTGAGAAGGTAGGGAAGAATACAAGAGACAGGAACCTTTATAAAATTTAGTATCTCAGCTATAAAAATGTGAATTGGCAAGCTATTGATTTTTGGTCTCTGCTACAAGGTCTTTCATTTTGCTTAAAATTATGCATAAGAATAGTCTTAGTAGAAATAATTCATAAGTATAAGGTTAATCGAAGGTGCAACATTGAAATTTCACACTTTTTGGTGGGATGAAGTAGCAGTAGTTTCAGATCATCTTTCCCCGACATTCTAGAGAGAAAGAAAAAGTAAAATCTTTTTGAGTTGTTTTGGACGTTTTATGTGAGCAGGAACGAGAAAATTTAATTTGGAGGTTTGCAATTTTTTTTATTACAACTTAATTGCTTTGTTTGTTGCTTGAGTGTTAAAATGATAACACAGGAAAGGTGTTATATCTGGCAATGTCAAAAGCTAGCTTGATATTTTAGAGCAATTAAAATTGTTCTCGTGGGTCAATAACATTCTAAAAACACTAGGATCTTCTTTCTCTGCAAGGATTTATTTTGTATTGCATGTTCTAATGGAAGGTGTACAATAAGATGCGTATCTTATTCTATCCTGCAGGGATTTAGCTTATCCTTCCGTTTAATAGTGGTGAAAAGCTATGTTTTATCGCTTCTTGCAACCGGATCTACCAACAAAGGGAATAACTTCCCTCTGGCATGGCAAAGCTTTGTGGTTTAACACCTCATAATCCTTGGACAGAGGAGGCTTTATGTTGATATTTTTTCCAGTAAGTAGAGCTGTTTATTGTTAATTTAACATTCACATCTCATCAGTAAATTAAATGCAAGAGAGCAAAATTAGTTTCTGTGTTATTACCTTTTAGTGATTATTTTTTTTAATCACTATCTTTAGGCACCTGTGGTGTACAAGGTGCTCCAAAAAGAAGGTATAGTTTGTGTCCTAACGAGCACACTATTTTACAAATGTGCTGTGTGGTTTTTTTTCTGTTCTACACTTGGACATATGTTTGAGCCCTCAAATTATGGTCTACTATAACTGTTCCTATTGAAATGCAGCTGAGCATGGATTCCAGCTGGATTTACTGAATTTATCAGCAGTCATTACTTTGACATCTGAGAGCAGTTTCTGCAATGAGGTTGCAAAGCCTGGTGTATGTCTATTTGAGATGCTTTTTATCTGGGAATGTGCAATAAACTTCTTGGCAGACATTGGCACAAAGAAGAGCAGAGCATCCTCAGGTAGTGCTGGTTCCAGCTGGAGTTGTCTGAACATCAGTCAGCAGTTCTGTGCTGTGCAGATGACAGAGCACAGGTTGCCCAGAGAGGCTATGGAGTCTCCTCCTTATATATGGGCCTGGGCAGCCTGCACTGAATGCCCCTGCTTGAGCAGGGATCTGATGGACCCAGAGGTCCCTGTCAGCCTCAGCCAGTCTGTGGTTCTGTGCAGTGGCAGCAGTTAGCCAAGGCTAGAAGGTTTCCTTCTCTTACAGAAGAAGTACCTGCAACAACACTTTCAGATTTGTCTGCGGTGCTTTGAGTTCTTGCCTTATACCTTAGAATAGGACACAGCAATCCCAATCAGCACCTTAGCGCTGCCTTGTGTCTGGGGTGGAAACCCCACAGCGTGAATTTCAGCTCAAAGCCTACCTTGTTTCTTATTTCTC
>JAOWBP010001760.1:13960716-14013337 GCA_028571105.1 Tragopan temminckii | reverse complement strand
AGATTTAATCATACTTAAAATTTCCAAGAGCTTGCCTTTTTGCAGTGGTTCTTGAAATGAGGACAGGAAGCTCTCCTGTTACACCCATGCCAATCTGCTAACTTGCATGAGAAAACTGATTCAGTGCTGTAGTTGAAAGAAACTTTGGCCATTCTGAGAAGAAGCAGGATGTGTCACTATATGTTCTGCTTCAGGAAGCTAGAGTACTTGTAGTGTTCTCTCTCAGGTTGAACAAGATGTAAGACAGTTGATTTTTTTGTGTCTGTCATTTGCCCACTTCAAGCTGATATATGCACAAGGACATGAATGTTTTATATTTCCACACTGTTCAAAATATTGATAGAAGTGCTGAGTGAGAAGTGCTTGCTTGGCATGAATAGGTGAATAGTAGTGTTGTAGTCATCCAGTCCAAACTGGTGTCCCAGTCCTCCCTCCTGTTACTTGTTACTTGTCATCACTTGCTGTAAGCTGTCTGATCTTATGGCAGTGCTTTTCAAAACCAGCACTCCTCCTTTTCAGCATTTTGCACAGAAGCATGCTAGGCAATCAGGCAAATTTCATGTTGAAGAATATAAAGGCTTTATAACCAATCTATTTATCTTCTCATTCTGTAGTTCCTAATTGTATGATGTTTGGTCTAAACTAGCCATTAGAGAAGGACAGCTTGAGGCAAAACATCCACTGAATAGAGGCCAAGCTTGCAGTAAATGGTAGTGCTTTTCTTCCCCCTTAACACAGTATGCATTGGATTTTAATGTGACTGTAATTTATGTAATACCCTTATTTTGCTGGTCCTATCATAAACAAAAGTGATTGTCACTTTCCGCTATCAAATCTCTGAGAACTAACCACAAGGGTAATTCAATACACGCATCAGCTTGGCTTTTGTCCCAACACAGTTATGGAATTCACCATTTCTTTCTCATGAAAACTGATTATTTTTTTCTGTCTAGACTTTTTTTTCTTTTTCTTCAGAGCTTAGTGGTGTTATTTAAACTGACTAAATGGGAGTATAATGCCCCAAAAATTAGACACAGCAGCATTAATTAAGTGGGAAAGATCTGGTTTTACCATGCATTTCTGTATTTTAGAGCATAACTAAAGAATTTTTGTGCATAGTTTACAGGGATAACTTTTCCTATTGCCTTATATAATAGAGTCATCACAACAGCTGCAAGGGATTGGTTACACTGCTGGAATTCACTCTGGTGTACACAGGTTTCTTTAATGCATGCTTTTCGAAACAAAACAATATGATAGCAGGTGTGACCTTTAACCCTCCCTAACTTTGAAGAACTTAATCATCATCATTTGTTCAGCACTGAATATATTTTGCAGGTGGAGGAAACAGAGGGAAATGTAGTTTGGTTTTGGTGGGAAAGAGAGAAGGTATGAAACGATTATACTGGTGCTTATATTCTCTTTGGGTACATAAATTAGCCGAAGTTAATTTTGCAAGTTTAATCTTAAACAAATCTTAAATTCTGCTGAGAAAATCTGACCTGCCATATAATTGTTATAATGTCATAATTGAAATACAGGGTATATTTTGATGAAGAGAGATTTAAGTTGTGCACTTTTACTAAGACATTCTGTGCAGAAAGGTCTTGGAGAGCTGCAGAAAAAGACAATACACAATAAGATGCATTGAGAGGGTGCGTGCATCATCCCCCAGAGCAATATTGATTCCACATCAGTCCTTCCCAACAAAATTTTGTCTCAACAGCTTTTTTAGGAGCTTGTATGATTCTGTGGCAGTTTTGTACCTCACTGTCCGAGCAAACCTCAGGTTTGGGGAATGTGTGGGCACGACTCTCCAGATGAAGCAGCCAACCCTTTATGGGGTCAGGGAGATCACTGGTCATGGTGTTTTGTGGAGAGTGGTACTGCAGCCTGGGCAGAGGAAAGCATTCTCTCTGGGGGAGTTATGCCTCAAATAAAGCACCTGCTTGGTTTTTCTACCATGGAGGTTAGTATTGTTAGAAAACTGGGCACTAAAATTATCAAAGTCTGAGCATATAGAAGGCAATTTTATGTCAGTATAAACTGGAATTGTCAAACCTTGACACACATCAGTATAGACCTGAATTAGGACCACCTGTACTTTACCTTTTGTCCTTGCATAGCTGTTTGTTGTGTTAAATAGTTGTATGGTGGTGTAGCTTGTAGTGAGGTCCTTTATGGCAGAGCAAAGAAAGGAACTGACTTTCACAAGTAACTTGGCATATATGGAAATGCAGATCTTCAAAAATAAAAGTTAGAAACAAGTCTTTGAATCACTCTATTAACAGTAAATATGTGTGGATATGTTTCTCTTTAATCTAGAATCTCAAGAATACATGCTGCAATTACAAAAACATGTTATCTGACTTAAGCTTTGTCCCATTCCATACAGGCATGGAAGCGTGGACTCAGCCTGTGCTCTTGGTGCTGAATTGGTCCATGAAAGGCCTCCCTGTTGCAGTATTTATCTCCATATAGAAAACTCCCTCCAGATTGGAGTTCGGTGGTTTCGGACCCCAGTGCGCAGTTTCTTATCATTTGTGCTAGTCAGTGTGAAGGTGGTTTTGTGGCTGAGGCTGTAGGTGGGATGACAAGAAGCCTCTTGAGCCTGCCACATAGCTTCTTTGCAGCCTCAGGCAGCTTACTGCTGCAAAAATCACTTCAGAAATCAGTTTATTTGGGTATCTGCAGTAGCTGACAAGTATGTTATTCTTCCCTTGGCACCAAAAGTACCAGGAAAGTTTTGGTATTAGTTGGAAAATGAGTGTGTTCAGTATCTCTTTAACTAAGACTACAAACTAAAAGTTGATGACATTTCATAAATGTAGCCTTCATTTCTGGGGCTAAATTTCACAGAAAACTCTTGTCTGTGCCTTTCCTCAGTGTTCAAGTTACTGCAGCTGCGGACTGGGGAATCTCCTCTCCTGCTCCCCTTCTCCAGCCTCCTGAGGGCTGATAGCAGTGATTTGTGCTGCTCTGTTCTTGTTCCCTTTAGCTGCTGCAACGTTTTGGTGGGTTGGAGCATTTCCACACTGCAGTGGAAAAATCTCTTTTTATACAATTCTTGTGTGATAAGAATATCACAGTTAAATTTAAACAGATCTTTATTTCTTGAGGAAATATGTAGAGAGAGACTTTGTGTTTCCTGATGAAATGTTCCATCACCATTACGTTTGTGCCATATTGTCTGAGACATACAATGAAGAGTGAAAGAGGGCTTTTTTCATCCATCCTTTCCACTGAAGAAGGGAATAATAAGAATGCTAGTGTTTATTTTTCTCGGTCAGTTCTATTTTCATCATTCCTTTTGCTGTCATGTTATTTGACAACACTTAGAACATGTGTCTGAATTAGACTGCCTATTGCTGTGTTAGGAGCTGTTTTACTTAGATCATACTTTTTGTTTGCTGTAATAGACTTTGACTTCGAGGCTCGCTTTTATATGAATTAGAAGTAGATGTAGTCTGAGCAGTACTGTCATTTTGTACAGGCGTGGTTGCAGCTGGTTTGAGGCAGTTATGCCAGAATGGCTTTTCCCTTGGGCTACAGTTTCAACCCTTTGTGGTGAATCTTACTTTTGAATGACAGCACATCTCATTCTCGAGCACTGAATTTGGCTACAGACTTTCAAGACAACCCACAAAGGGTCCAAAGTTTGAGCTGTTAATCCAGTGGTCTGAAAGTACACAAATACTTCTTTAGAAACCTCAGTGCAGATGTAGTGGGTGACCTATTTAGGTAAGCAGCTGTTTCTTAATTCATTGTTTTCTCTACTTCTTTAAGAAGTAATATTAAATACGCCCTCGGTGGTAAAACAAGTTCATAACTTAACCAGAACTTAAGTGTGGTTAGATATTGGACGTACTGATTGTATGTCACTTTCATAGATTGGAAATTCTTGGAAAGACTTACAGATTATTAATGGAAATCATTTAAAGTGAAATGTATGTGGGATTTGCTGATCAGTAGATAACAAAATGAAGTGCTTGCTGGATAGTTGCAGGTATGAATAATTTGCATTTGGATTTGCTATTTCCTCATCAAATTGTTTTTATTGGATTTTTAATACATAACAGAAAATTGCACAGGTTATTTTATATAGATACTTGTGACAAAAGAAAAGCTATGTCCAAATCCATTTTTTATAATGGAATTACAGAGGACAATTAAGAGGTTTCATGAATTGCAGTTTTAGAACATGGTGTTTTGGTTGTCCTTTACCATAACATGCAGACGTTGTCGTGATTTTTAATGATATTGAATTTTAATCTTGTTTATTAACTCTTTTGTTGAAAACTGGAACAGGCACTTAAACAGTAATCACAGAAATCAGCTGCATGAAATTTTACTTTCAAAAACCCAGCTGTCTTTGTAGCTATAATTATTCCCTGAATTATATGTTTGCAAAGGCTCAATTGGGTGTGATTGTGTGACTTTAAAAAAAAAACAAAACACATCAGATTCTAAAATGGTTGATTTTTTATGATTTAGTTGCTTATCCTTGTATGGGAAGAATTAAGAGAAAAATTGGCACATGCACGTATATTTCATATATTTTCAATTACTCTTTTTTTTCCTCTCTTTTCCAGGCCAGCCAGACCATTCAAGTTACCAAAAAGGTAAGGCATAATAATTCTGTCACATGAGACATTTACAGGGTCATAAAGGCATAAGGTGATGGCTAGGCTGTTATTCACCACACAACGTAAGAGTAGGGGACATACAAGAAAAATGGTAGGCAATCAAATGAAAAAAGATTTTTTAAAAAGCTATCTCTTTACACAATGGGTTATAAATTTTGGAAACTTTTAGAAGAGTTCATCTTCAGTGGATTCCTAAATAACCAGTGAAAGGATTAGTCATTAGTCAGGGTCATGCTCCTTAACATCCCTATTCAGGCATCTGTGAATTCCATTGCTTGTAGTGACTTCTTTACTGTGCTGAATCTGGACATGGTGCATTTCTGTTTCTCTGTGTGAGACTGGGGCAGTGGTTAAACTGAGTATGTCCACATATAGGTGCTGAACTGAAATGTTTGACGCTACTCAGATTTTATGCCTTAGCTTAAAATGGAAGGGAAAGCAGGATGCTCTCTTTTCTCTTTTTCCTTTTTAAGAAACTGCCTTCCTGAGACCAGGTTTTAGTGGTGCCAAAGTGGTGAAATTGGCATAGATTGGATTCTGTATTGTATCTCCTCAACATTTTTAATTGTTTAAATCATAGGGGGGGAAAAAAAGGACAACAGTGTTGAAAGCAGTGGACAAAATGACATAAATAAAAGATTCCAGTTTGTGCCTTAAACACTGAAAATTCATCACATCGTGCTTCAGTAATTGGGGGGGGGGAAGGGAAAGATGGTGTGGAATCTTAGCCATATGCCCAGCTTATTGCACACTTGTAGTTTTAATGAGGCATGAAAAAGTATGGGGTGTTATCCTGATACTAAAGTACATGCTTAGCACTGGAGATGTACTTCATGAACGTGAGTGGTGCCTAAACTGAGGCATGGCTTTAGAACAGACTTTTCTCTTGGACTCAGAAATGATCAGACGTAGAATCTAAGTTAGGACAGTGGCTTACTTTTCACGGAGAAAATGTAATTAGACTCGTTTTCTGGCTTTTTAATGGGCCAAAAATAAAATAACTGCCATCTGTTTAGCCACTTCGAGTAAGCTGACAGGGCTGTCTGTAGGGAACTTGGCTGGATTCAGAGCCCTCAGTAGTACCAAGTGACATTCAGACAAATAAAATGTAACGTGATTAGAGCTGTTATGTTCTAGTTCAGGTCAGCTTTGCTAATCTGAATGTTGGTACCTGCTGTGACAAACAGACCAGTTGTGCAAACGTGAACAAACACTTGCTGTCTTCTGAGCATGGCTTGTCAAGTTTCTGAACAATTCATATCAGATGCAGCTCATGACTGAAGAACGTATGCAACTTCAGAGCTGCTCTGTTGAGAATGGAAGGAAAGAGACAAGATGCCAAAGGGCTAAACCTGGCACTACTAGTGATGAATAGGAAAACAAATAATTTAGGTAGGATTTTATGACTTCAGAGCAAATGTTTGTAATAGCTAGTCAATGTAGCATTTGGTGTTTCTGAAAACATTAAATCCTATAAATAGGAAAATTCTATTAGGTCATTTACTTCCCTTTACTTTTACTTTGTACAGTTGCTCATTTGGCAAGCTGCCCCTTTGTGATTCACTTTAATAAAAACTAATGCTTCAGACTGCTTTTCAAGCTTTTTGCTAATTAACCTCTTGGGTGAGAGTAGAATTATTCCACATTTCCCTAATGGGTCTTTGGGATACACCCCGTACTTTGGGCTTCCTGTCTCCTTAATGCTGTGTTTGGACCCCTTGACCATACCTGCCTACTTCCACGTGCTAGGAAGTCAACTTGCTCACAGCTGTTGGTATTACAGTTAGAAAAGGGAGAAGCTGTTCCTGGAGTGAGGAAGGAGCTGGGCATTACATCTCATCTTAGGAATGGGGTGGAAAGTTTCTATACAGCAGATAATCAAATTGTGATTAGGTAATGGGTTGGTCTGAAACTGAAAAGGAAACATAATCTGTTAAAATAGTAGAAATAAGTACAGAGAGTACTGCTACAAACTTACTTTCATGTTACATTGCAGACAAGTTGAGGAGGAAGTAGTGTATAAATCTTCATGATCAATATTTAGTGTGTACAGAGACAATTAGCGCAAAATGATTCATAGCCTACAATTATTTTTAAATACCTTTTAAACTCTGTGGGACTTTCTGTGCTCTTTGATCCCCAGATTAGAGAATGTTACCCTTGGAACATAAGCTGAATGAGTTAACTCTTTCCTTTGAGAAAAAAAGTTAAGAAATTAAGATTTTTAGGTTTCACGTTCTTTTGTCAACTTAACAGAAATCAAAATATATTCCAAAAATGATGGAAATAAAATTTTTATGTAAAACTTCTTGTATTCTAGAAGTTGAGCACATGCTGGGAGGTGAAATCTAAGGATGTGCTTTATTCTAGGAGACTAAAAAACGAATGCTGATTAGCTTATGTATTGTGTTGCAACTCCCTTTCACCTTCGAATTTACAACAGATTTTATGGATATTTAGAATATAGGCTTTGAGTATTTCTTTTAAGTGACTGTTTTGAATTTAATGGAAATGGTTTTTTTGCGTTTTACTTCAAAATCTATTTTTCCTCTGATATTTTTCTTTAAAAAGCTGAAACTTTCAAATAAGAAATGGTAATGTTTTCTATCTTGAAATTTTTAGTGAAACATCCATTTTCTAGGTAAAATCCATGCCAGAATTTAAGTATAAGATTAAGGAAGAAATATTCATCTCAAAAATTTGTATTCAGACTTAAACAGTTTTCATTTCACACATGCTTGGTTTGCATTTTTAATGTAAAAATGTTATATGAACTTTTGCTGTGATAGTTTTGATTGCTAACATGTACCGAACAACAGGTCTGTCTTTCAGTAGCCCATAATTTATCACCTCTGTAGCAGCATAAAGGAAATCTAAATTAAAGCCGTTGTTTTTCCTGTGCCTGAAATGGAAAGCTTTTTTTATATGTGAGTAGGAAGTTTCAGTCAGGAGGAGATATGAAAGCAAGTGGGTTTTTTTTGTGCATGACTTTCATTTCTGTAACATCTTTTTTTCCATACTCCTCTCCCTGCAGCTATGCTGCTCTGATAGCTGACTGGCCCGTGGTGGTCCTGGGCATGTGTACTGTGTTAATAGTGGTGTGCGCACTGGTTGGAATATTAGTTCCAGATCTCCCAGATTTCTCTGATCCATTGCTGGTAAGTAAATATTAGTCACTTGTGCTGTCAAATAAATATTTTTGGTTTGCTGTTTTTTCCATATTAGCAGTAAAAAACATATACAAGTACAGCAGCTGGTGCGTTCCACTGACTCTTAGTTTGCCAGAAGAGATTCCCTGCACTTTGAATCTGTTTGGGAGTAGACTTTCGGAGAGATTCTAGCCAGTAGTAAGGTTACAGAAGCAATTTTTGTCTAATGGATTTATGAAAGAAATGAGATGTTGAAGAGCCTGTTAATTCCCCTAGAAAATATAATTGAAAGTAATATGTTTCGGTATTGATAATACAAAGATGCTGTTGCTGTCAGAGTGCATTGTTCATGAATTTCAGTTACTTCTTCATTTTGCTAATCAAATCTCATGTGACTTACAGCAGAGCTGCTATACATTGAATAATGTAAATCCATCCCAGTTTTAGATATATAGCATAATGCAACACAAGCCATACGTTCTAAATCAGGTTTCAAAGAGGGAGGGCCAAGATCTATTAAAGGAAAGGGTACTGTAAGTGCCTTCTGGGGATGAAATGATATCCATATTGAAAGACTGAAAGTAGTCTTTATCAGGTTCTGTTAAATATTGTGTTTGTTTTTTATTTTTCTTGGGCTATCTTACCCATACTAGCCTTATAAAAAATTGTCTTTATTATCTTCAAATATGTGTAGGTTATTGTTACATATATTTTTGTGGTATATGTCTGTACAGATCCATATGTAATGGCTCTTTAATGAAAACAATTGAGTTATTAAATTCATATTTCAACATCACTTTTGAAATTAAAGACTTGTCTTATTCTTGGAGAAATGGAAAAGATAGATTTGAATATTTTTAAATCATATTTAATCAGTAAAGACTAATAATTAAGATACAGAGGAGGACGTTTATGAGCACCCTTGCTCTGAAAAGTAAACTGAACGTTTGGTTAGGCTAAATTATCACCATTTCTCAGGGAGATAAGTAGTATGTGCAAGAATTCATAATCCCTTCTCAGTTTATGTAATGGGTCACTATTTTGTCAGACTGACCCGTTATAAAGCATTTTCCTTTTAGAGCAGATGCCTGAAGTAACGATGATTCGTAACAGAAACTTTCCATCCTTTTGATCATGTTTACACTTCCTTATTTGAGCTAAAAAATGAAAAGTATTAATGGGATTTTATAATTCTTAGGGTTTTGAACCAAGAGGGACGGCAATAGGACAGAGATTGGTTACATGGAACAATATGGTGAAGAACACAGGGTACAAAGCAACACTAGCGAATTATCCTTTTAAATATGCCGATGAGCAAGCTAAAAGGTAAGAATTGGTATTAAAGATTTATTGTTTTGTTTTGTTTGTGTGTGTATGTATGTAACTCTTGCTATAGTGCTCTCGGAAGTTACTGTATATAATGCCAATGTTTCAATAAATATTGGATCTGATCACCTACATTTCTCAAGGGTTTAGACACTTCCCACCATAAACTCTTTAAAATGGTTTGTCATTTTAGTTCCTCTCTGAAAGACAGGTATTTGTAGTACTGGACTCAATGAAATATCCTCTGTAGTCTCTAATAACAGAAAATACAGTGAATGTTTCCGTTCTTGAATACAAAAGTCACATTGTAACATAAGAGTTGTTAAAATGTGTAACTTGTTTAGATACTACTTTTTAACAATTTCTTTTCTAAGGTGAGTTAAAGCCATTTATTCTGTTTTAGTCATCAAGATGACAGATGGTCAGATGATCGCTATGAAAGAGAGAAGAGACAAGCAGAATGGAACTTTCACAAGGATACTTTTTTTTGTGATATTCCAAGTAAGTGGAGAAATTATTAAACGCAAATAAGCTTCTCCCAGTTGAATGATTTTTGAGCTCTTCTGTCTCTTGTATACCCAATCGGGAAAATATTTTTTACTTGCTTACAAACACTTCTTTATGTGCACGGAAGCCTTTGAAATTATTCTGAAACGTTATATTCTGTTGGTTCTTCCAAGGAAGCAGTTATTTTCTTAAAGTGGTTCCACTTCCCATAAAGATATCCTGTTGTTGATAATGCTGACCATTGTAAGAACAATGTTTTATATACGCCTATAGATATCATATCATAGAACCTTGTCATAGAACAGCTTGGGTTGGAAGGCACTTCAAGGATGATCAAGTTCCAACCCCTCTGCTACAGACAGGGTTGCCAACCATTAGATCAAGTACTAGATCAGATTACTCAGGGCCCCTTCCAACCCGGCCTTAAAGACCTTCAGGGATGGGACATCCACAACCTCTCTGGGCAGCCTGTTTCTCCTCATCACTCTCTCAGGAAAAAACTTCCCTGTGACATCTAATCTAAATCTTCCTTCCTTAAGTTTAAAAGCATTCCCCCTTGTCCTATTACTATCTACCCTTGTAAGAAGTTGATTTCCCTCATGCTTATTAACTCCCTTTAAATATTGGAAGGCCAAAATGAGGTCCCCCTGCAGCCTTTTTTTTCCGGGCTGAACAAGTCCAGTTCCTTCAGCCTGTCTTTATAGGAGAGGTGTTCCAGCCCTTTGATCGTATCTGTGGCCCTCTTCTGGACCCTCTCCAAAAGCTCCACATCTTTCCTGTGTTGGAGGCCCCAGACTGGATGCAGTACTCCAGCTGGGGCCCCAGGAGAGCAGAGTAGAGGGGGGCAGTCACCTCCCCCATCCTGTTCGCCACCCCTCTTCTGAGGGAGCCTGGGATAACATTGCTCTTCTGAGCTGCAAGTGCACACTGCTGGCTCATGTTACGTTTTTCATCTACGAGGACCCCTAAGTCCTTCTCAGCAGGGCTACTCTCAAGGAGTTCTTCTCTCAGTCTGTATACGTATCTGGGATTAGCTTGACCCAAGTGCAAAACCTTGCGCTTTGCTTTGCTGAGCCTCATTATGTTCACAAGGGCCCACATTTCCAGTTTATCAAGGTCCTTCCGGATGACATCCCTTCCTTCTGCTGCATCAGCTGCGCCTCTTAGTTTGGTGTCATAGCAAACTTGCTGAGAGTGCACTCGATCCCATCATCTATGGTCTTGATAACGATGTTAAAAGAGCACTGGTCACAAGACAAACCCCTGGGGGACACTGCTTATTACCAACCTCCACTTAGACATAAAGCCATTGACTACAGCCCTCTAGCAGCGACCTTCCAACCAATTCTTTATCCACCAAATAGTCCACCCTTCAAATTCATATCTCTCTAATTTAGAGATGAGGATGAGGTGGGAGACCACATCAGAGACCTTGCAGAAGTCCAGTTGGAAGACACAGTACTTAAATCACACTAGTGAAGATGTGTTTTGTCTGTGCCATCAATCCTAAAAGAAGACTAAAAATAGTTTTCCTCTGTATGTTTATATGAGGCTCTTTTCTAAAAGACTACAGGTCATATCCTGCCCAGAATTTAGAGTGTTTTTTAAAACAGAACAAAACAAAAACCAAAACCAAATCAACCAAAAAAGTCCCCCAGAAGTAATGAAGGCTTATGAAGTTATAAGTTAAACTATTGGACAAAAGAAATCTTTATTAAACTGTTTGCAAGTCGTACTGCAACACTTTGGTAAGTCTGTTCTGGTAGAAAGCATGCATTAACAGATGTAGAACTTGCCTTTATTCAAAGAGTGCCTTGGGATTTGGTCTCTTTTGTGGCTATTTTTATATTTGAGGACTGATGAACATGAAAGCATAATTGTGAGGTTATTTATTTTATTGATCTGAGAGAACAGTGACCAGTAAAAATGGGTGAATAACAGATATATGATTTTTTTCAGTTACATTGAAGTTTTACATCTAAGTGAGAGGCTGTGAACAGTGTTGTTCCTGTGAGCAAAATCAAATTAAATTGAGCAGATATTAGATAAGGAAGTGAAAATTTGTTGGGAACACTACCAAGCAATAGCTGTAACTTGAAGCAGAATTAATTACTTTGACCCTGCCTGCTGTTCCTGTATAGTCTCATTCTTTCCATTACTGGTTCTGCATCATCTCAGTTGTGGCAGTTGTGAGGGAATTGTGCTTCTGTGGGAGTTTGCCAGTTAGCTATGTAAAGAAAGCAATTGATTTCCTCTTGACCCATACTGATCACTGGTATCTTTTGTAGTCGTCTTCAGGATCAGTAGATTTCCATTTCCTTGATCCTGAAAGCACAGTCAGAGATCATAAAGCAGTATCTATCCCCAAGTCTTTTTTATTGCATTTCTGTGAAAGGCAACAATTCTGCATTTTCACAACACTATGGAAAAAAATCAGCCTTTTGGATTTGGGGTATTGTAATTAATGTGATACAGTTTCTTAACCCAGGGTACCATGTTGTGTTACCATGTATGTATGGTTCTTTTGTTAGCTATGCATAAAGATTTTGCTGCCACTAAGTAAAGATTTTCTTTCCTAAATGCTGTCTTCTAATAAGTGTAATTTAGTTGTAATTTAAGCTGTATGTGTCTAAATAGTAGAATTATTTTAAATGGCCTTAAGGGTATCACAAGAACTTCTACTGCAGTTGTTTTCTTCTAAAGCAAAAACAGTCTTGTAGAAACATCTTCATAATTATTATTTATATTCCAAAATGCCTTACTAAATTAGCCTTTGATTACTATTATCTGTGCGCTACCATTATGCAGAGGCAAAAATTTCATAGTTTGCTGATTAGATCTTCTGTGTTTTTTTTTCTGTTTGTCATAGTTCAGAAGATAGACTACTTGAATAGGAGTCTGTAGAGCTTATAAGTGGTATATAATATTTAAGAAGCCATATTTACTATAAGCACTTTAAGTAAAACTAAACTTTCATGTGGATTGAGTCTTACAGATAAATAGATCATTTTGAAAATGAGGTGAATTCCCATGGACTGAAAAGGATCTCACTGGCATTGTTTGAGTGCTGGGATTCTGTCTCAGTTTTGATATCAGACACACACAAATAGCCCTAAACCCTTCTCATGTAATTTCAGGTGATCGCTATTCGCGAGTGGTGTTTACATCAACAGAAGGAGAGAATTTATGGAATTTGAATGCAATTAAGTCAATGTGCAATGTAGATAACCTAAGGGTAAGTAAAGATGCTGTTTAATTTGTCTTACATGCAGATAAGAAGCATTTATTTGAGAGTTTATTTTACTGCCCATTGTCCAACAGTGTGTACGAACACTCCATGTTGTTTGCACCCTTGTAGAGTGGTCAGTCTGCTTACAGGGGAAGCTAAGAAGGAACAGTCTATACTGCAAAATTGTACAGGGAAGTTTGTTTTTGCTACTAATGCCATCCAGAATAAGGTGGAGGAGGGTTGCTTTTGGAAGTTTCTGTGCAGAAGGGTCTATCTTAACAATTGCTGTTTCTTCTCTGAATATTATTCCATGGTTTTTTGTCCTTGTTTTCCATAGAGTATTTCCTTGCTTTTTCACATTCATGTATCCTTATAGTATAAGCAGTTTTCTCTGTCAGATTTATGGGGTCAAAAGGGAACGTGTTGGCAGCTGAACATGAAAGAACGCAGATATAGTAGCTAGATAAACAGGCCAATTAATTACATCTGGATAATGATATTGTAAGAGTAACATTAAATTCTCTGTAAATTTGAGAAAGTGAAAGCAGATATTTTGGCTACCATAGCTTCTGTTATGTGTATTAGAAGATAATCTAGCACACTGATTGAAAACAATGTCCAGTTTCAGCTGATAGAAGTTAGCTGATGCAGGCTGAAATGAAGTAAGCATTCACATGGCACACTTCTAAACTCTAAGCTTGTCACTTTCTGAAAATGAGTACCTTTTTATCTTTGCAACTGTAAAACTTAAGCGTACTGCTGACTTTGTAGGGAAATTAAGCAGTAAGTTTTTCTTCTATTAATAGTGATTAACTGTTTTTCTGATGAGATGCTGATTTCTTTCTTGTCCAGAACAAGAATAAAAAGCAATCAATATACCACATTTCTTTCATGAGGAATACTTCAGTTCTTAATTTGTTTATCACTGCCTCTCAGACAACTCTCTTTATTTTGCCAGATTCCCAAAGTACTTTCACTAACAGATGGCATTTTCTTGCTTAAAATGTTGAGCTGTAGTGAAACACTGTGTAATGAATCTCTCTAGAAGCCTGCTGGCATGCATTTTATTCTGATTGGCCTCTGTTGGTGTAAGTGGGTTTTGTCCTCACATGCTCATGAAATATTCCTTATGTCCTCATCAGGGATTACTGCACTGACGTGATGGCTCATGTTATTTACCTTTATCTCTTTCAGTCAGAATGAGCCAGGAGAAAAAAGTCCAATATTTAAACTAGTTCAGCTCCATTTCAAATTATTTGGGCTAGGGAGTCATCCAATGACTGGTTGAGTCAGGAAACGTAGTTAAGAATAACCTTTTGCAACAGTGAAAATTGAGTTAGGGAAGACATTACGTTTTTTTCATTATTTTTTTAATGCTTCATACTTAAAGTAACTTTTTTAAAAAACAATTCTAACAATTTCTAAGCATTTGTAAGACTTTTTAGAGCTCATGAAGTGCTAAGATAAGCCCCAGTTTTGAATGCTAAGTTATGCTAATTATCAGACTCTAGAGAGAATGCAAACTTGCACTGTAGCTGTCAGAAGAAACTGATGACTTGTGTGGCCTCCCAGTCTTACAGACTCTTCTCTGTCTGTCGTTGATTTTGTTGTTGAATTGCTTGTTGAGGATCTGTTTCTATTAAATAAGTGGCAAAACCTTCTGTATTCAAAGATTGGATACTATTTCCTGGAAATGTAAGCCTTATCGTTTAAGCAATTTTCTAATGATAAGCAGGATTTCAGCACGCCGATTATTTGCATTAAATCTGTGCTAACGGTATATCCCCTGTGTTAATCATGTTCCCATCTGCATGTAACTACTTTAACTGTATATTTTTCTGACGCTCACGGGCTCCATCTTACAGCTGTTCTGCATGTGCTAGTCCTACAGTCTTCATGGAAGTATTATATACAAAATAGCTGTAGGAGGTGTTCTGATTTTTAACTACTTGGATGAGACGAGCCCTTTCTTTCACCTGGCAATCACAGGATGTTTTTCCTATAAACCATAAACATTTATTTTAGAAATTTCAAAGTCTGTAAACGATCTTCTCAGATTGCTTCCCGAAAAACTTATAGTTGTGATTTTTGTCAGTGTGTATACCTATTTGGCAGGTCTGCCTGTGGATAGAGCATGTGCACTGCTTGGTTTCTTCTGTTGTTCCAAAATAAATGGAAATCTTGCCAACAGCAGACTGAGTTTGGCAACTGCAAAATGGCCTTTGTGATACCTTTGGATCACTAACAAAGCCCAATGCTGCAACATATTAACATTTTACACAGTATTTTAATAAGCTATCCCAAGCTAAATTTTGAATTTTAATTTCTAATTTCCAGCTGCTAGCTCATATTACTTTATCTTTGGCAACAGTTACTCTACAAGTAAATGTTTATGGCCTGCAGCAAGTGTTGAAGAACAGCATATAAACTTCGTTGTCCCATTTTGATGTGAATATGCAGAGAAGACAATACAGTCCTTTCCTCCTGGTTTGCCTGCGTGACCCAAGGGTTTGTCTATTATGTCCTCGTAAGATAAACTTGGAGGCATGCCACAAAAAATACAGATATGCTATTCCAGTGCTTCCTTTTGTTTAGAAGGTTGTTCGGTTTTTCCTGAGTTTGCATGTATAAGTGTTTCTATCTGGAAACAATCAAATGTGAATTATCCTGTTTTTTTGGAATGCCAGTTTGTTATTGTTCAGAAACTGGTTGACAAAATTAAGTCCATGTTAAAGTTTTTATAACTGTCCTGAGAATTCCCAAGTGCAGGGTTTTGTCGGCATTATAAATGGTTGCTAATAATAAACCCATGCAGTTTTGCTAGAAAAGCAAAGTAGCGTGTTTTAAATTGAGGTGATCTGAAATATACATGGATAATGATTTCCGGTCCCAATCTTATAAACTCTTGACCACATAGATTTAGTGACTTTTATTAATATGCATTATGTGCAACCTGATTAAGACTGAAATTATACATGTATCTAAATATTTGAAGAATTCATTCTCAATCATCACATACAAGCCAGTGTAGAAGCAGACATGAAATTTTTAAGACTTAAGTTCTCTGTGCCATGTCAAGATGGAGTTTTACCAAGATGAGAAAATTTCCACGATACAATCTTGTTACTTAGCAGTTTCAATTCTACTTTAAAGATGCCTTCATTTCGCCTTAAAGAGCTTTGTGCTTATTTAGTGAAGTCCTACACTAAGTGGTTTCAAGTAAATCTGAAATATTCTTAAAGTGAAAGAAGAGTGTCCGTGTAAGGGAGTAGTGCTCATTTATCAAAGGAGTACTTAATCAAAATGCTAAAATTGCTATCATTTTCATGAAGCTCTGATAGAAGTTGCTAGGCTTAGGGCATTCACTTGAGCTGACACAGAGGTTCTCCACTCTGGGATCTCTCTCTGCTGTGTCTGCCTGTGATGCATGCTTGTCCGTGTAACTCCTCTAGCTTTACTGCTGCTGTATCTTCCTCTGCTCAGAGGCACAACTGCCATCTCTGTGCAACATGGCTAATTGTATGGGGCTTTATGCCACAGCTGCATTATTTTGTGCCTTGGAAATCATGTATCACTTGGGACTTGTAGCAGACTGACCTGTTTGAGAGGAAATGTGACAGCTGCAGAGCAAGAAAAAACTTGTGAAGTGAGGATTGTAGAAGAGAGGTCAAATGGTCATTGTAAAAAATCTCACATTGGTTCTTTCTGAATGGTAAGTCCCTGTCTCTCTCAGGACCTTCAGTATGTGATTCCAAGCAGGATGGAACTTCATCCAATCAGCTATACATCAGTGTTTTCAGGACTGTAGCATGAGATAATAGAAGAGAATTAACAGTCCTCAGTCTGTAAAAAAAAAAAAAAAAAAAAAATTCAACGCATCTTCAAATAATAGAACATTAACAAGAGAACTACAGCAATCTAAATGCTTCTGCCAGTTCTGTCCTTCTTTGACAAGTCAGGGTGCTAAGTTACTGCTGGGTTACTCTGGTTCGTGTAAGAGGATGCTGATCAAAAACAACATGCAAAGAAAGAGGAATTTATAAATGATAACAGAAAAAAAAAGCGTAAGCTGAATTTTTATCACTTCAGGATTTGTGTGTGAATGTTTCTAATCACATTATTACTTTAAAATGGATTTTTGCCCTGCCTGTCTTTATACAGATCAGATCCCATTCCCAGTTTGGTGATCTCTGCCAGAGAGCCACTGCTGCTTCTTGCTGTCCCAGCTGGACACTGGGCAACTATATTGCCATCCTAAACAACAGGTCATCATGTCAAAAAATTGTGGAACGAGACGTCTCTCACACCCTAAAGCTGCTTCGCACGTGTGCCAAATACTATTACAATGGAACCCTGGGGCCAGACTGCTGGGATATGAATGCCAAAAGGAAGGACCAACTCAAGTGTACAAATGTGCCTCGCAAATGTACCAAGTACAATGCTGTTTACCAGATCCTTCACTATCTAGTGGACAAGGATTTTCTAAGCCCAAAGACAGCTGACTATGTCTTACCAGCTTTAAAATATAGCATGCTCTTCTCTCCAACTGAGAAGGGAGAAAGCATGATGAGTATTTACCTTGATAACTTTGAGAACTGGAACTCTTCCGATGGTGTGACAACCGTCACAGGAATTGAGTTTGGAATAAAACATAGTTTGTTTCAAGATTACCTGTTGATGGATACTGTGTATCCTGCCATAGCCATTGTAATTGTTCTATTAGTTATGTGTGTGTACACGAAGTCCATGTTTATCACGCTGATGACTATGTTTGCAATAATTAGTTCCTTGATTGTTTCTTATTTTCTGTATCGAGTAGTATTTAATTTTGAGTTCTTTCCATTCATGAATCTCACTGCATTAATTATTCTTGTTGGGATCGGAGCGGATGATGCTTTTGTCTTATGTGACGTTTGGAACTACACAAAATTTGATAAACCTCACGCTGGAACTTCTGAGACAGTGAGCATCACGTTGCAGCATGCTGCTCTTTCCATGTTCGTCACCAGTTTTACCACCGCTGCTGCCTTCTATGCTAATTATGTCAGCAATATCACAGCAATCAGATGTTTTGGTGTCTATGCCGGCACTGCCATCTTGGTGAATTATGTTTTGATGGTTACTTGGCTACCTGCTGTAGTTGTGTTACATGAACGTTATCTTCTCAATATTTTCAGTTGCTTTAAAAAGCCTCAGCAGAGGGTATACAACAACAAAAACTGCTGGACGGTGTTGTGCCAAATGTTCCACAAGGTTATTTTTGCAGTCTCAGAAGCATCCAGGATATTTTTTGAAAAAGTTTTGCCATGCATTGTTATCAAATTTCGTTATATTTGGCTTTTCTGGTTCCTTGCCTTAACAATTGGTGGAGCATATATTGTGTGTGTAAATCCAAAGATGAAATTGCCGTCATTGGAGCTCTCTGAGTTTCAGGTATTTAGGTCTTCTCACCCCTTCGAACGATACGATGCAGAATACAAAAAGCTTTTCATGTTTGAACGTGTCCACCACGGAGAGGAACTCCACATGCCAATTACGGTAATCTGGGGTGTCAGGCCTGAAGATAATGGTGACCCTTTAAATCCTAAAAGTAAAGGGAAGCTGCAACTAGATAACAGTTTTAATATTGCTAGCCCGGCTTCACAGGTTTGGATTTTACGCTTCTGTCAGAAGCTAAGAAATCAAACGTTCTTTTATCAGACTGAAGAACAAGACTTCACAAGCTGCTTTATTGAAACATTTAAGCAATGGATGGAAAATCAGGACTGTGATGAGCCATCTCTTTACCCCTGCTGCAGCCACTGGAGCTTTCCATACAAACAAGAAGTCTTTGAGTTATGTATCAAGAGAGCTATAATGGAGCTAGAAAGAAGCACAGGGTACCATTTGGATAGCAAAACTCCAGGGCCACGCTTTGACCTGAATGACACTATCAGGGCAGTGGTGCTGGAGTTCCAAAGCACCTACCTCTTCACACTGGCTTATGAAAAAATGCATCAGTTCTACAAAGAGGTGGACTCATGGATTTCAAGTGAGCTTAGTTCAGCTCCTGAAGGTCTTAGCAATGGTTGGTTTGTGAGTAATTTAGAATTTTATGATCTACAGGACAGTCTTTCTGATGGTACTCTGATTGCCATGGGTCTTTCGGTTGCTGTTGCATTTAGTGTAATGCTTCTTACAACTTGGAACATTATTATAAGCCTTTATGCAATAGTTTCAATTGCTGGAACTATTTTTGTCACTGTAGGTTCTCTGGTTCTTCTTGGATGGGAGCTAAATGTATTAGAATCTGTCACTATTTCTGTGGCTGTCGGCTTGTCTGTAGACTTTGCTGTTCATTATGGAGTAGCTTATCGCTTAGCCCCCGATCCTGACCGAGAGGGAAAAGTGATTTTTTCTCTCAGCCGAATGGGTTCTGCTATTGCGATGGCTGCATTGACAACGTTTGTAGCTGGAGCAATGATGATGCCCTCTACAGTGTTGGCATACACGCAGCTTGGCACTTTCATGATGCTAATCATGTGCATTAGTTGGGCTTTTGCAACATTCTTCTTCCAGTGCATGTGCCGATGCCTTGGACCCCAGGGCACTTGTGGCCAGATCCCGCTACCAAAAAAACTGCAGTGTAATGCCTTTTCTCAGACCTTTTCAGGAGCCCAGGGGGGAAGAGGTCAAAATAAACCACATCCCATTAGCAAATACCAGCTGGACTCCAGAGGTCAGAAGCCAGAAATGGAGCATGAGCACTATGAGCTGGAGCCGCTGGCATCACAAGCAGGTATCTGTAACCCTGCAGAGAAAGTGACTTATGAAGAAACTCACATCTGCTCAGAACTCTTCAGCAGCAGGCCCCAGAACACATGTATGCCTATGCATTCAGTGTATAATAGTGAAGTGAGCAAAAGCATTAAAAACGTTGCTAGTTCAGCTGTGCTACAGTCATCTATTGACCAACATGCTCTGTGCCCGCTCTTCTCTCAGAACAGGCAGTGCAGCTGCCCAGATCCATATAAGCAGGTAACAGTCAAGTGGAGCCCACACTCATGTCAACAGCTAAGCGATCCCTTCTGTTACCAGTGTTCTCCTTCACCTGGGGCCGTGCAGATCCAGAGCTCTGTGACTCCCATAAATACTTTACAGCAAACTACTGAGGGTTATGTGCATCCTGTCCAGCATGTCCTCCACTGCAGCTGCCTTCAAGGAAGGCTCAAAAGAACGATGACACAGAACTCGCTGCCGAAAAACTTTTTCCTCCAGTCCGTGCAACAGTTTCAGGCACATCAAAGAGTAAACAGGACAGATGCTCACCAAAACCCAGAGGAAAACGTAAGAACGGTTCCAAAGGTGATGAGCTCCTCACAATTTCTGTGCCGAAATGTAGGGCCTCTAATCGTGCATTGCTCTGAATGTGAGAACAGCATATCTAACAACCAAAAGGGACTCTGTCAGAAAGCAGACAAGTGTGATGAAAAGGGCGGCACGGAAGCCAATGGGGTTGAAAGCAAGAAAGCCTCTATATCAAAGCAGAAAAAGAAAGCAGAGAGCAAGATGGATCAGTGTTCTTTGCAGAGTGACCAGGTTTTGAAGGGTGACCAAGCTGCTAAAAAACACCTGCTGAATAGGTCAGCAGGAGAGGCTCACTGTGAGGGTTGCCATGAAAACTCACACTGTTGTAGCACAGCTGTAGCAGTGAAGTGCAATTCTGTTGACTGTCAAATGCCAAACATCGAAGCCAATGTGCCTCCTATGTTAATGCGCCCAGAACTTTCCAATGAAAGTTTGTTAATAAAAACGCTATAATAAATCTTTAATTTGGCCATCCTGTGTCTTTCTTTTAGAAGTACGTTTAAGACACTAAACAAGAAAGTCCTGAATAAATATGAATTATAATTGCATTTTAGAATGAGAAGGGTATTTTATAGAAGAGTAATATTTATACATTTCATAAAGCCATTACACATAGTAAAACCAGATGTTGTCCAGAATGTTGTTTTTTTGGGGGGTTGTTTTTTTTTTTTTTGCTGCAGCTCATAAACTGGATTATGTTTAATTTAACTTTTGCCCCAGGGCACTGGAGCTTGAATTTTCAGTATAAATCATCTTCAGAAATAAAGCATTGCAAAGAAATGCTCCCTTTTCTGAAGCCAGGACTTGTGGGATTGACAGTGTCTGGGTAAGTGTGTTTGCCACCACGTTTTCTGAGTGCATCACTTCCCTTTATCCACTCAGCAGGCTTCTGTTCTGAACATGGTGTATGCCTCGAAACAGTGGGAGGGTTGTAACTGTTAATTAAGTGTTGTCTGGAAGACCAGAGAGTGTAGTGTGCTTGGGGAGTATTTAACTATTAATCCTAACAAAATCCTAACAAAAAGAAAATGCTGTTGTGGAGATCAGTAGCACTTGTGCTGTCATTGTTATGAATCTATGTATGTAGTGTAGTAAAATGTTTTAAACTGCCCTTTCTGGCAGTTACTGTATAGACATAGCATTAAATACTGGAGAATACAAGGGGAAACAATTGTAAGTAGATGCTATTTGCTTCTCAGTGATGACAAGAAAGGTATAATTTGTGAATATGATGTATATATAAAATCCTGATTTATAAAATCGGCCGTAAAGAGCTGTGCAGTACTGCAGTTTTCTCAACAAAGTATGGAAATGAGAAGTAACACAACTGTAGAGAAAGGCATAGGGAATGCATGTGTTCTTACTGCTTGTAGGATCAGATGAAGTCAGTTTAGAAGGCTCAAAGGCATAAATGGAAATACAATTCTCTGTGTTTTGCTTACCCAGAAAAGTTCTAAGGTGTAAGTACAAATATTGTCCTAAAGCCTGTGACTGAGAAACTGGATTTCAGGTACTGTATTTGTGTAACTGCAGCATTTAGTCAAATGACAGATATGATTTGGCCATGGAGGCGCTTACTGGTCTCATCCATCAGAGAAAGTGAATTTGAGAGCTGGAACTGTGTAGTATGTCATAATTGGTAGGTACCATAATGCCAAATCTCTCTATGGGTAGTAGTTTATTATGCTGATTGTGTTGATTTATTTGGCATAGTTAACAGATCAATTTCATAGACTGATGTGAAATCATATTCTTGGTGTTTCACGAATCACTGGAGGAAAAGCCTGGCGTTTTCTGTTCTTATGTTCATATTGAAGAGACGTGGAAGATGAGTATCGTATGGTAAACCGTTTTGGTTTCTCTGGGAGTAACCATGATAGTGCTTGTATATCCCAGTGACAAGAAGAAAGTAGGAGTCTGAACTCAACAGAAGAAGCTAATATGATTTTACATGGTTACTTTTAAGTAGAGTAGCAGCCTAGGTATAAAATAAAACTCATTCTTAGGTCCTTTAAAACCCATAACTCAATTTAGAGCCAGATTCCTTCTAAACATTTGTAATGAGAGCAACTCAAGGATTTTCTGTGTGCTGTAAAGGCTATTAATTATAAAGAGTTAAGACATGCAGTGCTAGACAATCTAAAGAAAATAAAAGGGTTAAGAAATAAATTGGACCACTGCCATGTGTTATTATCCAGCTTACTTTCTTTCTAACCATTGCACCTGACTGAATACAATTTCTGTGAGGGATGTACGTAACATGCTAGGGAATAAATCTGTTAGACAACAGTAAGCCTGAAATAAAAATGATGTTTTGATAGTTTAGTTGGCCTCCAGTGAGGCTTTGCCAAAGCAGCATGTAACACTTGCATAGTGCCTGTCACATCAGCTGTCATTCACGGCTGTGCCTCTAAGACATGGGCCTTAGGGGGATCCTAGTGAACACATCTGCAGAACACAGGATGTTTTGAGCTGGTTAGCTCAAAATTGAGATTTATTCTGAGCCAGCTTTCCATAACTGCATAAGGAAACTCCTTGCTGCTTCTACTAATAAATGCTATTAAATAATGGTGAGGTAAGCGATGAAGACTTGCTTTATATTTTCATTATATTTTTTAAGTTCTTAAGGGCTGATGTAGTAAAAAAAAATATATGGGCAGATGAGGAGTTGTAGTGCAGTGTACTCTTAGAAAAGACTGAAATGGGCTAGCAAACTCTACTGCTGTTGTATGTGACTTTGCCATTGACTCCCTGCTAACCTCTTTATTCTTTCTGAATCACATAGCTGGACAAGGAGCAATCATTGAAAAAGAGTAAGTTTAGTATTAATTTGTGTGTGGGCATCGTCTCTGTCAATTAATGCACAGATTTCAGAATTCCATTCAACACAAGACTCCTGGAGAGTAGAAGAGAATAGGGGCTGGTTCCAGTGACAGTTGAAAGCTAATGAGGCTATAGGCATTACTCTGTCTCTAGAAAACCCATGAGAGAAAAATAAATACTAAGTTATTACAGGCTTGTAGGTGCAAACAAACAGAGGTTGGAATCCTGTTCCACTCTGAAATCTCAGCAAGGACTACTGTATCCTACTAAGACATACCTTTGTAAGAGTTGCCAAAGATTGTCATGTCCCATGGGAAGCTGATGAACATTGAATACTCTACTGAATTGGGCAGGGTATTCAGTAATTGTTGTGGCAGTGATGACGTATAGCTTGGTACATGAAGACTACAGGAAAGACTGACAGTGGGAAGGCTTTGCTGTAACTTGCTCCTGCAGTGAGTCTTCCAAGTAACATCTATTTGATTTGAAGAGAGGAAAGAAAGACTTCATGTAGGAGGACAGTAATCTGCTGGTGTCTCTGAAGTTAATTCTATCTTTTCTTTAAGAATGAATTCCTTGAATGAGAATCTTCCTGGGAGCAGGACTTGCATCTTGAACCTGATATCTCAGGAAGAAAAAAACTACTTAACATATTGGACACCTCAGTTGTCTGTGTTGCCCATAGGCTCT
This sequence comes from Tragopan temminckii, assembly GCA_028571105.1. Lineage (NCBI taxonomy): Eukaryota > Metazoa > Chordata > Aves > Galliformes > Phasianidae > Tragopan > Tragopan temminckii. Next base: position 13,989,620 of record JAOWBP010001760.1, on the reverse strand, counting down.
GCATTTCAAATTGCAATCACATTTGTAGTGTGGGTAATAGAGTGATTAGTTTTTTTAGTTTTTAACTAAAATGGTATGATAATTTAAAGTAAGCCCTTCAAAATATAACACCATGCTTAATATATAATCACTCTGAATGCAGAAACCTCCTACAAAGTGTTTGTAGATGGGTTGGAAGCTTCTATACTAATATAAGGGAATTTTGAAGTTATTGTATCTTTGTGTTTTTTAAGAAAATTAATATCCATAATTTTACAATAATCTGTAATTGCTTTTATTTGTTCTTTATTAATTGATGTAGAAGTATTCCTTTAAAAATGCTTTGGATTAGGAACACCTCTAATTTTGTCATATGGAGCATTAGCAGTCATTCTGAGAGAGATCTAAATATGCAAGTTGACAAATGACAAAGTTGTAGCACTGTAAGAAATGTCAAACGTGATCAAAATAGAATTTCTTTATATAGACAATATTATGCTGCTTAATATAGGTAGCAGATGGCTGATTCAGACCAAATTCACACTGACTTCACTGAATTGGACCTTAAATTTTTCCCACATGCTGGCAAGCTGTATTAAATTTCACTTTTGCCAGTAATATGCCAGTTGATGATAAATTCCCTCTGTTGATGATAACTTTCTCATCCAGGTGACAGAGGAGCCATTGAGGAGAGGTGCTGTGCTGGACCTCATTCTCACCAACAAGGGGAGACTGGAGGGGAATGTGAAGGTCAAGGGCAGCTGTGGCTGCAGTGACCATGAAGAGGTAGAGTTCAAAATCCTTAAGACAGTAATTTTTATTTATTTATTGCCTTTTCTTGGATGCCCTTGTAGCTTAATTTTTTTCCTGGCATAGTACTGAATCTGTTATGTGTTGGATGTAGCTCTTTTTGACATTAAAATACACTGAAGGTAAGTAATTTTCCATGTATTTCTTGTAGCTATAAAACTGCATTTAGAAGCAGGTCTTCCTCTTCTCTTGCTCACATTTTTCTATACTTTTTGAAATACAACTTGTGTAGCATCATCTCTGATCCTTTCTCATTTGAGATGCATAATTCCATTTGGAGAACACAATGCGTCAGCTTTCTAACAGTTCACAACAGTATTTTGCCACTAACTAGGGCAGAAATAATGAATACAATGTTATATTGTCATTACTTTGAATACTTATATCAGTTTGTAGCTACGTGATTTGGAGGTTTTATTTGGCATAGCACTGAAATAGTATAATCTTCAAAAAGGCAGCATTGAGTCCCGGTTCTAAAGCATGAACTTTGTAACGTAAATGACAAGTAGTGGGTCATTCTTATCTTCTTTGTTTAACATTATCTTCACACGCACGAAAAAAAAAAAAAAAAATACCAACCAAAACACTGTAAAAAAAAGTAATTCAGGAAGTACTAAGCAAAGCATCATAAAATTGAAAAATGCTCAAATTGGAGTGTCTTGCCAAGAGATGAACTCTGCTGCTTTCTCTGTTCTGTAAGGACCTCACTTAATATGTCCCGTATGAACAGCATGCTGCTGTAGAATGAGAATTCAAGAAACTCTGACATCTCTTGATGGTATCACGTGCCAGAGAAGTTTGACGATGTGTAATAATTTTAACAGTACTGGGAAAAGATATCGTACCAAAAGAAAATGTCTTAATGGAGAGACTGTCATTCAGACGTTGCTCTATCTGGCATTGTCATCAATTGCAGCTGAAAAGCAACATGGAACTTGAACTAATAGATGTTAAAGGAGAGAGACATAAGAATTTGAGACAGCTCAGTAGGTGCACTGAGTTAACTTACATCTATAGACTTCAACTAGTCCAGCTAAGGTGAGGTGAGGAGAGATTGATGCCTCAAGTCTTTATTTGCATTGAAATACTCTTCTACACAATACAGAGGGACTAAATATTTTGAAAATACATGGAAACCACAGTATTTGAAACTAAAAACTTATGATCTCAGAGTCATAAGCGTTAAACTCAGTAGCGAACAATAGCATGTAAAAGGTTGTTGATGTTTAATTAGGGAACTGTAAACTTCTATGCATTTAACATTAGTGGCGGTTTAAAAGAGCAAATTTCATGAATCTGCAATAAATGTTGATGCATGTTCAAGAAGACCTGTAACTCAGTGCCTCCAAATAGTTTGTAGCACTATAATTTTGATATAGTCCACTTGGCATCTATTATGCTGGTCCACAGGCACCTTAGTGCAGCAGATTCAGCCATCACTAGTCAGGATTTTGGATGGAGCCTGAACTGCCTCCTGAATGATCAGCTCAAAACTGGGACCAGCCTTAAGACCAAAACATTAATCTGCCTGTCTGTCTTCTGCCAGATGCTAACTTGTTATGGGCAACAGAGGAGGGAGGTTCAAATCTGTACTTGTGTTTTTCCCCTGAAGAAAGAAGCTGACTAGCACAGATGTTTCAAAAGTCAGAAGGCAGATAAAGTCATCTTATGAAGCCCTTATGAGACTGTGTAGGGGTAACTGAAGCTTTGTGGAGGTGCTTGGATTTTTGGTGTGCCAAATATACGCCTGGATTTTCATAGCTGTTAGTGATTTCCAAACCGATCGTCCAGCTTTTCATTTCACCTAGGTTATATGTAAAAACTGACCTGATCTGTTTCTGTTCTGGCACTGTCAAAGAAATACTATGCTCTTATGTTTAAGTTCATGTATATTTTAGGTATATAAAGTCTAGAATAATATTCCCTAGTCTTAAACTCCTATTGTTATAAAGTGATATTTAAAGTTGTTGTCATTACTTCAGCATTTTTATTAATAGTCCAGCACTGCAGAGACATATAAACTCTGTTTTCATTTACCATTTTTAGTACTTCATGATTGTATTTCATGATGTCTTTAAAATAAAAAAAGTCTAAATGCTGGCCCTGCACACAAGATGATTCAAGGTATCTACAGTTAGCGTTAAAACTGCTCAAAACAACTGACAGAAAAATAACAACTTCATCTGTAACAGTAAAACAAAAGCGTAATATTCTTCATTTCTAGTGGGTCCCTGTACACAGCCCTATGTCCAGAATGCATCTTTTCAGCCCACCTCTCAGGGCTACTTCCACCCTCGTTCTCTTTCAGTTCTTCTTCCTGGCTCAGCTCTGGTTCCTTGCAGTGTCTGAACGTCCTAAAGGATGAGAGCTGGTTGTTGTACTGCAAGGGGACAACCAGTCTGGAGAGGCTGCAATTATGCTGTTGTATGCCTGCTTTTTAAATACAGGTTCCCAGACACAAACCTTGAATGAGACCCGCTGTTATATCTCTCTTCGTTCTCTGAGCATGAGTGATTGATCTCCAGCAGCAAAGCAGGTGTGATGGCCTACACAGCAGGGGACCCTGGGCTGTTCAATCCCCAAGGATTAGTCCCCAGTCCTGAGAACTCTCAACCATTTATCTTTCTGATATTAGGTCTGCTTTTGCCTATTGTCTATTGTCATTGTGCTGCTCTGCGAGTTATTCCACCCCCCTCTGGGCATCAGAGAGCAGCTCCCTCCTGGTGCTTGTATCCTGAAATCCTTGCTGCCGGATGAGCCCCCCTTGCTCACGTAGGGCCTTGTTGGAGACCCTTGTCAGCAGAGGAAAGCTGGAAGGACTCATTTATTTAAGTGGCCTTGCCCCCATATAGCTATTGTTTGCATTGTAACCTCCTCTGCCACCTGGGGACTGGGAATGGAGCAGGGACAGCACGAGCTTCTCAGGAGACTGTAAATCTGAAGGCCACGGATTTCAGTCTGTTTTGTCTTCTGGCTGTACCAGAACTCAGACGTTGTCCTGACATCTAACATTTGTTGTCTTGTTCCTGGTTTTTGATACGCTTTAGCCTGAAAAGCCTGATTGATGTGCAGCCCTGCTGGAGTCTTCAGCATTCACTCTTGCTCTGGTTTTGCATTGTATTTTAAGATAAGGAGAGCAAAGATTTGGGTCAGATGTTGTTGTTGCTGCTAGCCTCTTCCTCCTTCTCTCCACCCAAGTCCATGCTATCTGGAAATGGGTCCACCCTTCCTTAGGAAACCCAGACAGCAAGGAAGCCACAGCCTCTTTGTATTTTTAATTTAGATGTGCCTGAATGCATGTGGATTTCCTCAGAGCTATCACAGCTTTCAGGTTCGTTTGTTTTCTTCTTTAGAGGATCTGAAGTCTTATCTCCAGTGTATCCAACTAGACGCAGATCATTTGTAACCTCTCCTGCAGTGGAAGGGAAATGGGGAAGACAAACTGGAGCAATGCCAAAAGACTACTGTTCTCAACCTCTGCATCCCTTCTCCGCAGGATACCAGCTGATCTGTGATTGATTATCTGAACTGAGATTTGGCTCCCAGCTTGGAAGCTTTGCCATATACTGACATAGTTCAGTGTAAGTGAAATCAGAGAGCTCCTGACTGCTTGAGTAGAGGTGCAGCAGACAGTAAGTATGCTAGCACCTAGAGCTCATTGCTGCCACTGAAAAGGTGGTGTGCATCCTGGGCTGTGGGGTCATGCCTGAAAAAAGGAAAAAAAGGAAAGTGGAATAGGAGCCTACTGACTGTGTGGTTGCAATCTGAGGTGTACTCCCACCATCTTCTTCAAACTTTCGATCCAGGTGCAACCTTCTGGAAGCACTTTTGTCTCTTCCCAGTGACAATCCAAGGAGCCCAGGATCCTATTTTAGGAGCAGTGAATTGTGCCTAACGTGGAACATCTCCCTCAGAAGGTTTTGAAGGACTGCATTGCCTTTCTGGTTAATGGTGCAGTGTAATCTTTTTCTTTCTTGTTAACTGATGTATCAACAGGTTGAACCTGGGTGTGGAATAATGTGGAAAAAGTGCAAAAGCAGAGAAAGAAATATTTTCTTCCCTCATTGAGGTTGCAAGCTTGGTAAATGGGCTGCTTAGTTTCATAAATGTTTTACTTGACCTGGCAAAGGAAGGGATTGACATCCTGTGATACTCGCCCTGTTCCTCCTTGCCACCACAAGACATCAAAAATCAATGTTGCATTGTGTTTGAGGCCATTTTATACAATATTATGTAGTAATTGCCTTTTAAGGACACAGAACCCTCTATTCTTGATAACTGGTCGCCTATTTCATGGTAGCTTATCGTTGCTTACAGTACTCCCTGTGCTTTTAGCCCAGCTCTTTTCTCATCTTCCCTATGCTGATGCTTTAAACTCAGTACATGTTGCAGCAGTGTGCTGGCTTGGGAAAGTTTAATTCAGTTGGCTAATCTATTGTTCCCATTTGTTTGTTTGCATAGGTTTTTAACAGGAAAAGGTGTGGAGTTTAGTCTATGGCAGCAGACAGCACTCACCCAGGGCACCTGGTAATGTTTGTTTGCGTGCCCTATTTGTATTAATCAAGAAGTTTTAAATCTTGTGTGCTAAAATGCTGTATTTCCAATTCAGAGTCTTCCAGTACGTAAATATGGAAGCTATCCTTTCTTGTAACCAAGAATGAAGAAGAGTGAGTAATTTCCAGTGGGAAGCAATTCTTGAGAAGTTCTAGCTCCATATGTATAGATTTAAATGTGTGTATAAAAATACAGAATAAATAAGCAAGCAGAAAATTGTCTTTTTTTAAAGGTTAGATATTGTCATAAAGGTGAGGCTGTTAAAAAAAAAAACAACCCTGCTCTTACAGTATTTACTTCGTTTATGGAGTTCAAGCTTTGAAACGCATCAGCGTACTTCACTTAGGGAAGCTCAGGTTTACGTTAGTTTCTAAAAATGTCATCTTTTACTTCCAGCTTTCTATGAAAGTTTGGCCTTTCTTCCCATATACAGATCTGTCTGCAGTATGCCAAGTCATTCATTACCTCCAGAGGGGCTGCCCTTCTTTGTTATATTTAGAGCTGGATTTCAGGCAGATGCACAGATGTCAGTGGGGACAGCATGTGGCTGCCTGCTCCTCCAGGCTTCAGTCCATTGTGGGAACCTAAAGCCTGCTCTCTGCCTCTTCAATACCAATTCAAGGTACTGATCTAGTTTTAAAATCAATAAATAGATCAAGCTTCAGCAACAGTAGAAGTTGAATATTAATCTGTGTTGAGCTGTAGCTGCTGCACACTTGTAGGACCATGCCAAGCACGCGGCCCCAGCATACCCATTCTCTTGATGACTGATAAGGAAAACCTCTTAGAAGTTATCAGATGAATCCAGAATCAGAACACTCTGTGGATACATTTCAGATCTTTCCTAGAAAGCCATTTCATACTTGGGTACTTAAATTGTGAGCTTCATTCTCATACCTCTAAATCTCCCACCTGTCCTTCCTCTACTAACATGTTCACCCCAAGCACAGAAGAATGTTGATCCCCAGAAGGGAAGACTGCCAGGCACTACATGGTATCTGCTTGATTTCTGCAGTCTTCTGGATAGGACAACAGTAAAAGAAAGTGCAAAATAAGGCAGGTAGATTTGTTCTCTAGCGTTTTTAGTTCTGCATTGCTTCTACAGCTCTTTGTGGGTGTTCCAGATTTTACGCTTAAATATAAGATCAGCTCTGGAAGGCAAGGGTATTACCAGAGAGCACAGATACAAGCAGTAAAGAAATCCAGGTAATTAATGTACATATTAACTACTCCTGATTCAGAATTTACACAGCTCCCAGGGAAGTCTCATAAATTACATCTTCACTATTTTCATGACTATTCATATTAAAAATTATGGGTGAAATAGAAAGATAAGTCCAATTCTCAGATGATGGGTTAAATCTACATTAGTGGCAGATGAATAAATCTTCCTTCTGGATGATAAAGAAAGCAAAGACCAAACTTGCTACTCTGAGGTTTTTTAATATTGATTGAACAGGAATAAAAGGGATGTATGTAGAGGCAGATGAGCTGAGCCTGAGTCATGTATGTGCCTCTGAATGAGTACATTACTGTCTTGTTGAGTACTAGACTTTAATGCTTTAGAGTTGAGTTAACAGTGCCAGTTTGACCTTACAGGACATGCAATTAGAACAGTCAGAATTAAACGCTGTGTGCAGAAAATGACTAGAACTGTATTATGGGTCCTTGGTGGGTACACAGACAATATGCTGGGAAGTAACTAGTACCTTAATGGGCAGTCATTAATGCATTGACATGAATTGTAGAAAACAGCCATATGTTGTTCATCTGCCAGCATTTAAAGAGGAAAGCCAACATTCTTTTTTTTTTTTTCACCTTGATACGGATTGCTGGTCTCTCTACTCTTTGTACTGCTATAGGAATTTTCAAGGCAAATGCGTTGTCTCATTTGTCTTTCCTATTGTCTTTCCAGTTCACCCAGTTGTGGCTGCCTCAAAAAAGGTTTAAATCCTCATTGTGTTTCCATTGTAATGGTGTTGAAGTGTTGAGGGATGAGGGTGGGGAAGCTATTTTTTCTTGATCTCAGCTGACAATCGGTTTATCCTCCTGAAGTACGACAGCTGGTATCTTTGATCATTTTTCATTAGCTGGTGAAATATTAGGTATTATTCATACAAATATATAATCCAGCTTTTGTTCTCTGAGCTGGTTCTGCTGGAGGATATCCGAGCTGGAGAGAAACGAACAAGGAAAATGGTGCACTGATGCAGTGTGCCTGATGTTACAGGCAGTGCATAACAGTGATCGCAGGTTTTTCCTGCCCTCATTTCCTCTTCCTGTTGGTCCTGAAGTTAATGAAGATTTGAAAAAACTATTCAGTATTGTGTTTGTATAATAAGTATTGATATTATGAACAGTGAAGTTTTTAAACATGAAACATACTGACATTTCATTGGGAAATTATAAGTGCTGTTGCTGTAGGGGGTTATATTAAATACAGTGCAAATAGTATTTGTTCAAGTGAGGCAGGAAGTCAAAACCTTCCCCGAGACTTTATAGTTCAAGAATTTCTTATAAATTTTGCCAAGAAAGCAACATGTCTATAAAAACAGTTTCTGGAGTAAATCAAAATCCTTGTTGCCCTTAGGGCCTCACTGAGATGTTCTTCTCAGATATCAGCTGCATGAGAGATGAAAATAAATGTGTCTTTCTGACTGACTGCTCTTCTACTTTGTCTTTCCACCAGCCTGGAGAGAATTAGTGGAGTCAGAGTTCTGGAATGCACATGGAGCTGTCAGGAGTCTTGATATTCGAGGGGCCTGAGCCTTAAGTGAAAATTTAAGATCAGTGGCTGAACTAGCAAACTTTTAAAGAAAGAACAAATACATTAAATTTATCAATTTAAAGAAAGAATCTCTGTTAATCAGACCTATACATTACCATCTTTAGCTGTAACTAGCCATAGACTAGCAAGTGCTAGTTTTGTTCTGCTTGCCATTCAGCGTGAGATAGTGGGTAAGAGGCACAGTAAGTCCTGTGCTGTGTAAATGTCCTTAAAGAGAGAAGCTGGAGAAAGAAACTAACAGTCTTCTTACCCACTTGGTCTTCAAACTGATGGCTCAATGATGGCCAGCTTCAGAAACTCAGACCTCCTGGATTGTTGTTGAAACTGTTACGACCATAATTTTATTCAAATACAGTTTGGAAAATCTTGAAACGTTTTGTAACAATCAGTGTTTTTTTACTGCTTATGAAGCAAAGAAGTAATGATATGAGAAAAACAGAAAACACAATTTTGAAGACCTTTGCAAACAGCATAGCCGCTTTATTAATTAATTCAAAATATTTCACCAACATTTTTACCGAAGATGTCAAGGTTTCTTTGTGGCTGTTGGACATTTTCTCTTTTGTCTCTTCCTGAACCTTTTCTATTTTGCCACTGAAAAAGTGAAAGAGGAAAAAAATGATTAAGAAATACCAACTAGACAAAAAAAAAAAAAAAAAAAAAAAAAAGATGAGAAAGCTGAAGCATGTTTTGTTTCATAAGAAGATGATTCTCACAATCAGATTTTTGCTGGAAATTAATGTTTTATTGGTTCCTGAAATGAAAAAAAAACCTCAATCTGATAAGGTTAGCTTGTTCTGTCTAAGAACTTTGATCTCTTTCCTGCCCCTGGCCTTTGTGCAGCTTTGTCTCCTTTTGTATAAATCACAGCCTGGTCTTTTCACTCCAATTTGGGAAGAATGTCAGGTATGCCTGTGTCAAATTGCCCGCATAACCTTCACTGCTTTAAGGCACACATTGACGGTCACCTCTGTGTGACAGAGCCTAAGGTATCTGGTTTATCTGTCGCTTCTAGGTAAAGTCACCTTCTACACTGACTTTTTCAGCTAACTTGACTAAAATTAGTGTCTGTCCACAGTTTCAGTGAAGTTATTTGGGCATTTTAGATTCTCATCAGGATTCAGATGTGTTCTTGAATTTCTATTTGCAATTACCTTCTTTTCTAATCTCAAGTTAGACTATCCCAGGAGTAGCTTGGTTCTACTTTTTTGCTGATTTCTATTTTTCACACAAAAACAATTTATGTTATTTTGCTTAGCAAAAACTGTGCAGTAAATGACTTCTTTTTTCTAAGCAAACCTTCCTTCCTGTGGAGCAAAAGCTTTTAGAACTTATAAAGAAGCAGGTCATGAAGTCTATACAGTGAAAATGCTATCAGAGAAAATTGGATTTCCACTGATGTGTTTGATGTGTCCACCCAATTCTTGGCAAAAACTGATTTCAATGACTAAATTAAGCAAAAAGTAAGCTATTGGATTATTCTTTCTGAAGTCTTTGTGTTTAGATAGCCCAAGAGATGGCTAAAGCAAGAAACAGGAGGACTATGATTCTGGCCTTTGCTTCTGCAGCAACTTGTACTTTTAAGTTTCTCTGTGCCTTACCTCTCAAGACTAAGCAGTGGGAGAGACCATGCTGACAATTCAGAGTACTGAGAAAAGTTTAAAAAGTTCTCAGAAACTACAGGCTGTTATATAGCACAGATTATCAATAGTTCATCCAGATGCTAACAGTCTGCTCATGAAAAGGACTAGTTACTGAATGCAATCTACCAAAAATCTCATCATCTTATCACACAGATGGGCCACAAACAAATGGAGAGGAAACATGGAGATGTGAGCAGAACCTCATCTTGTCATAGCAAAGTTCTGGTTCCAGAACCAGACTCAGGACTAACCTTGGTCTTGGCTGCATCTTTGGATTTGTCTTCCATTTGAGAATAGATTCAAACCAATATTATTTGGTTGATGTAAGTGGTTTGGGTTTTGTTCTGTTTGTTGTTTTCCAGTATGATTTCTTTAATTATTCCCCAAAATGGTATAGTTATTTACATTTCGTACATTGTACCTTGCAACCACTTACAGTCTTCAAGATCTCTATCCAGCGTTGTCGTACTTGGAGATACAGATTAGTCAGGTTCATCTGGTATTTCAGATATTGCTTGGAAATGAGACAGAAGCCACTGGGTTTGAGTCTGATTTCTTCCATATGATACTGATACTATATAAAAAGATGCTATATAAATATATGTACTATATAAACAGATGCTGAAACACTTCCATGACTTAACTGTTTTCTCCAGATACTTGCACTTAGCCATCCTGAATCCATTTTGTTCTAGGTCAATTGCATTTGTTTGGATGTTGGAAACAGTTTTGTTTTGTAGCATGTGCAAATGGAGTGAAAGTCACAGAAGTCATTCGTGTATCATCCAAAACCAAATACAGTACTCAAAACTAAAGAATTTTGCCTTTTAAGTGTTCTTGATGGATTACCTGGTTCTTCCTGTTCCAATAATAGCCTATCTGATCCTTTCTCTGAAAAATGAAATTACATTATGAAATTACATTAGTGTGCATTGAGAGAGTACCAGTTATCTTCTCTGACATTTTATATATTGATTGAAACTCTGAGAGGCAAGAATGTCATGATTTATAACAGTACAGTGGAAAACTGAGAAATAGATGAGGTGAGGTTACAAAACATGAGCAGTGAATGGCACAGGCCTGACAGAGCTGCTCTGTGATCGGGATGTGGGAAGAAAGGACATGAGGAGTTCTTGTTCCCTGATGTAAGCTTAGTTCACTTGGCTGTTTTATTTTTCTATCCTGTCTTACCAAACTATGTGGAGCAAAAACTACTGACAGTAAGAGTATATAGTAATACCTAACCCAGCATTTCTTATTTATAGGTCTCAAAAACGCTTCAGAAAGGTGAATCAACAAAGATGCCCAAACGTAGACAGCCCAGCAGGTTGGCAGGGCAGCCAGGATAGCCTGCAGCACTCACAAGGCTCAATCCAGAGGTCTGTCCTTTGGGCTGTGTGGCCTCTTACCACAAGAGCAAGGAAGGGTGATGTCAAGAGTGTGTTCCCATCCACAGTCTGAAATAACAAGTCAAGTTGCATATAACTTAAACTGTTTTGTGTGGCATATTTGGTTTTGTCAACCTGCCAACCTTGGCCACTAAGAAAGAGCACAGAGTATCTTTTAGTGGAGGGTTTTTTTAAAACAAGTTGTTGTTGTTTTTTTGTTTTAATTGCTATTTACACGTTCCACCCTCTGCCCTTTTTCAGCTGCAGGGAGATCTTGTTCTATTTTAAAAGCTAGGGCAGGAACTTGAGGCTAGAGACTGCGGCCAAATCAAACAGGAATCTCACCAACCTAATAGAGGGCTGGCTGATAATAAAGGTTGTCTTCCTAAGCCTTTAAAGTTCTGTTCCTCCAAATACATTCACTTATCTGAAGCCTCTGGCTTCCCATGAGAGGGTATAAACATCTCCCTGTGCAGCAGGGTACCCTTTGACATTAAGAGGAAAATACAACTCAAGATAAGTTGAAGAGGCTTTTATGTCTAATCTCAGTAAGCATCCAGAGGCTGTGAATGTCTTTTTATCCTGAGTTGTTGGGGTTTGTTTTGTTGTTGTTTTTTTTTTTTTCCTGGGAACACATTTTGCATGGAGCTTTATTACACCCCTCACAGCTTTTTTTTTTAAGGCCAGCTGTCAGTACAGTACTTGTTTGGTCTGGACTTGTGTGTTTACTTGGCATCTTCAGTATATAGAACTAGCGCTGTTTGCATGGCTTCCATGCAGCCAGTTCTGCTAATATTTTAAGGCTCTGACTAATGAGGCTTGAAAGTAAATGTTTTCCGATTTTAACATTGTACCTTACAAGAGCAAGGTTTGATGTTTCATTTTTTTCACTGGCAAAAGTTTCGATTTTGTCAATTCACTGGCATTCCTAATTAGAGTGATTTAAATAGGTGGAAAAGTTTTTCACCTTTTCACAGGTGTTGAGAGGCTGTCAGTGAACAGCTCAGAGAAAGCCCAACTCACTTTCATAAAAATGCATGAGCTTATCCATGTGATTGCTGAGCCCATCCATGTGATTGCTGAGCCCCTTCACTCCTGCTGCAATATTGATCACCTCCTTCAGGAGTGCTGGGCTCCAGTGTGCACTCCCAGACCTGTTCACAGCTTCTTGCTTCATGTCCCTTCCCTGAAGCAGAAGCACAGCTAGCTGGGTGCTGGCTTGGGAGAAAACAAGGACATTTCAGCATCATGTTTACTCCTGTGACTTAGCAGAAGTGGAAGCTTCTTGAACCTTCTCCTTTAGGACAAGGGGTAGTGGCTTCAAGTTGTGCCAAGGAGGGTTCAGGTTGGATTCTGGAAAACATCTGTTCTCAGAAAGAACCGTGATGCACTGGCACAGACTGCCCAGGGAGGTGGTGGAGTCACTGTCCTTGGAGTGGGGATGGGTTGATGGTTGAATTGTGATAGTCTTGGAGGTCTTAACGATTCTATGATTCTGTCATACAAACAGAGTGTGGGAGTCCCCCTCTGCATCCCAGGCCCTTCCACGCCAGGTGTTCCCCATGTCCCAGCCACCTTACAACTATATTTACTTTCTTGAAAAGAAAAAATTCCCTTGAGGCTCATGACACAAACTTGTTTTTAGATAAAGCACATATTCAACCACCGTAATTAACCTTCAGTTTTAAAACCTCCGTTTTCAGATCAGCTCCCCACAGGCTATTTTTTCTGTTTGCAGGAATGCAGGAGTGATGCGCAGATGGTCTGTCGGGATACTTCACCTATTCATTAAGTTTCATTAGGTAACATTTGCACTTTGCCATTTACGAATGTGACACTTTCTGATATAATTAGTGTTACTCCGATCAGAATAAATGGCTGTTTCATTTATTTTAAGTGGGTCATTAAAGTGCCATTCCTGTCTTACGCCTCTGAAGCTGACAACCATACCTGCACACTCCCTTTTGCGAAGTCGAATCTAATTTCAGAAGGCAAATGGAGAAGGTAATGTATCAGGGCAGATGTTGCTTGTGGCTCCTGCTGAGAGCGGTTCCTGGGCAGCTGATTTTCCCATGTGCTTGATACTCTGATATACTTGACAGAACTGTTTGCTAAGGCACCTTTTGAAGAAATTCCCAGAGGCATCAAAAAGCTGGGGAATATTTAAAATACATAAGGATAATCTTCTGTTACTGTATGAATTCCTCTTAGAACTGTGTGGTTGTTAGAAGGAATATGCACAGACTGTGGCTTATCAAGAGCAGTCCTCGGATCTTTGTTTTCCCCACATTTATTCAGGATGTCCTCTCTCCAAGGGTCTTGCTTGTAACCTGGGTGTAGCAGTTCTTTGTATTTCTCAAAGAGGTCCTGAATCATTAGACAGCGCAATGCTATAAACACCATTTTCTGACAATTGAAGGGCAGATTTCTGGCTCACATCAGAAAAACTGTGATTCTTATTTTGGGAAGGGACAGAGATACCTTTTTTGTGAGGGAGATTTGAGAGCAGTGGGTCACCGTGGTGGACTCTTTCTGGTAAATTTTCCTTTTAGATGTGGAATCCTTTGACAGCTGCATGTTTAAAAAATGCTGAAGGCCACATCTGTAGGAGAGTCATCCTGATAGTTTTGGATATTGTAAGTAACAAGCGGGACTGAGGCTGAGATCATCTAGTTGTCCTCACTAAGATCTAATGTGATTTTTAAATTTCTCAAGAAGGGCAAAGATTTCAGAAAACAAAGCACATACTACTTTACTTCTTGCTGTGGGATTAATCTACTCAAGATGTAGTAAAAATGGCTTTTCCCAAAACTAGAAGATCAGTGGAACTCCCGGGGTAGCTTTCTGTTGATGAAAGTGTGTCAGATCTTAGATTGCTAAAAATGTAAAAAAGCACACAAACCCAACAACAGATAACTCCCTGCCAACAAAAATCCACTCATTTATTTCTCTCTGCATTTTTTTGTTTTTCTCTAGTTTTCTACAATTTTGAAGACTTCTTTTCTTTTTCTTATGGTCTCTGGTTTTCATTTTATCATGACTTCTCCTCCCAGTTCATCCAGGTTGCAACCATCAAGATATTTCTCTGGCTCTCATCTCAGATGACTCATCAAAGCCAAAGCACCCATTAATCGATCACCATCTTACAGATCAGCTTTACTTCCAGTAGTGTCTTTGTACTGAGAAAAAGTTGTTTGAAGATGTTCTTCCCATCCTCCTCAAAGCCAGTGGATATCATGGAGGTGAGCTGCAATCAATATCCCCTGTGACCACTATCCAGTGACTAGATCAAAATTTACAGAGCAGTGATAAAAGACAAGTGGGAGCCAAATAGGAGGGATTTGTCCTTCTAGGCACATTGTGATAACTCATCGAGTGTTATTAATGCTTGTATATTGGAGCCATAAAGGTGAGGGTCTGGCCAAAGGTTCATAGGTTCAGACAGGATGTGCTGTTTTGTAATGCCAACGAAATACAGTCAACAGGATACAGAGGGGATTTCAACCTAAGTGTAAGGGCTACCAAAGGGTCACTGAAGTTACCTATATACATGAAGTACAGATTCCTCCATAGAAGTTGTTTCTCAACTTCTTTCTTCAATCTCAGGTAAAGGGATAAAGCAAAGGTCAGAGAGCAGTGTGTTATTAAATTAAGAAAGTCAGTGTTCTGAGGTCATCTGAGAAACAACAGAACCTGTAGCATGGCAGAAGGAAGGGGGAGGCTTTGCAAAGAGAGTCACTGTGGTGCTTCTGCAAAATGTTTTTGGTGAATTTCACCCCTGTTGTTTTATCTCATGCGTGTGAAGTATGGGCCAGTTTCTTGATAAATGGCCTGCTCCCAGCAGGGAGAACAGGTGCAAGGAATACTCTCTTCCTCTGGAAATAGAGAACAATCCAGCTGTAATGGGTATATTCTAGTATTAGAACTGTATCACAGACGCTGGCATAGTGGAGTCATGCAGAAGAAGCGTCAATAGGCTTTGTATCTACATACTGTATAGAGCTGCCATGTGAATGGGACAGTCCCCTGATGCACCAACAGGGCAGTGTGCACCTTACAGTTGGCTGGCTGCAGCCTGGCTCCTCTCTTTCTGCGGGGATGAGCTGGTGGATGGCTGGATCAGCCTTCCCCAAAATGTTTTGCTACAGCTGCTCTCAAGCATTTTATAGGCCTTCTTCTTCACCTCTTAGCTTGCAGGTAGCTTATTCCTCTCCTTCAAAGTGTATGGTACATGCTCAGATTGCACGTGTGTCCTGGTGTGGAAACAGTCACACTGCCAAATCCTCCAAATGTTGTAAAATTCCAAGACCCAGTCCAAGTCTCTTAAAATAGCACATGTCTGAGCAAACTTCCTGGGGTTTTTTAAACAGCCTTCTGATGTGTGTGTTGGGGTATGAATGGAACTGCGGATTGCTGGAGTGTCAAGGGAATGAATGTGTATATACCCAAATGAGAATATTATGAATGAGTCTCTTCAGAGAAGAACACTGATGAAAAGGACACTGTTAGCAAAAACAACCACAGAAGTACGAGCAAATACTCGGAAGGAAGAACACCCAGGGGGAGTGGGTTCCCACTTTCTAGTGAACTACATTATTTTCTTTTCAGAAGTTATGCTTAATAGGAAAGATTTTCCAGTTTTAGCAAAAAAAAAAAAAAAAAAAAATAGCCCTGAAATGATGTCTGTCCTTAGTGAAAGGACATGATGATGGTAAGTGCCAGAGAAATGTACTTCCATGGCAGCAGGACAGAGCTCTCTTAATAGGAAGTTAATTTTTTGAAAAGTTACGCTCTCATCTGTCATCATGGGATTGAAAAGCCTGACCATTTTGGATGTATTTGCCATTGCAGCCCTCTGAAGATAGATGGATTTGCTAGACTCCCCATGAAAAAGATGAGTAACTGTGGCAGTGAAGACAGTGATCTGCCCGAGATTCATTCAGAGTTGAATTGGTAACTTTCATTTCAGTCTATCAGCTTCTCATACCATTCTCTATCTTTCATTTAGTCCTTGTATCTGCAGTGTGAGCAGATGGGGAGCTGGTAGGGAATGTGCCCTCTGTAGTAATGCAGCTCACTGCTTTCTTTACCTTGGAAACTACCACTAGCTTCAGATCCAGTTTTCTTCTAGTTGTTAGTAGTTCTGCTTTTGCTTAGCTGGGTTCTTCAGCTTTCAGATCAGACTACAGATCTTCTGCAACCTGTCTTTCTTTTCATGAGGTGATTTGTTTCCATATTCCAGGACCTAGGCAAGGAGAACTGTTTAAAAATGGGAGACGGGGCAGAAAGCTAACCACACTTTTCTAAAGCCTGTCTCACATTTCAGAAGAAAAAAAAAAAAAAGAAAAAAAGAAGAAAAAAAAAAGAAATTCTTTGCTTTTTAAATTCTATCTTTACCAACTAGAATCTGCTTTATCTGTCTTCCATCAAATTAGTGGGCATGGCGGTGATGGGTTGACAGTTGGACTAGATGATCTTAGTGATCTCTTCTAACCTTAATGATTCTATGAAATCAGATTCCTCACTGCTCCTGATAAGGAACTGTAAAGCCAGAAATGTGTAAAACTCAGCTTGCTTTTTATTGATCTGCCACATGTTCCTTGTTCTTGCTGGAGTGTCCTTGAGGAGCACCAAGGGATCTTGGTAAAGGTACCATGCATTGTGGATTTCTCTTTGCTCCACAGGAGCTTGTATTTCTCCTTGTGGCATGGGTTGTGCTGGAGGCAGCACTGGCTGCTACAACTAAAGGCTGGGCTGGCATCTTCTTACCAAGTCAGGACTCTGGCAGGAGAGGCATAGTCCAGATTTCAGAGAAAGAGCTTTAATGACTCTGTGAGCTTTCACAGAACCCTGGGTAATCAGTGTGGTGGATTTATCCGGGTAAATGGTTTGTAGGTCTTTCCTAGCTCTTATTCATAGCACACCTATTCCTGCCTTGTGTGACTCACAGCACAGGATGGTCCTTTCCTGGGTGGGTGCAAATACATTTGCAACAAAAAAACAGTCCAGGAATTCTTGACAACATAGAACTAGGGAGATAACAAAAAGGAGTCACACAGCCCTCAAAGATTGGAATTAAAGAAGCTGACGCTGAGAATTGCTTCCAACATGAGCGATTGTAGTGTACAAACAGTGTAGTTTGTTGTTTTGTATGAGGATTCTCTGTTTGCTCCGCTGCTCTCCATGCAGGCTTGAAGCAGTCTGATAACACTTATATTCTGGAAGCTTGCAAAAAGCAGGTGTACAGCTGATCAACCAAGCGCAGTGACTGCTCATAAATCTCTTTTTGCAAGAGGCTGGTGAACTGGCAAAGATTAAGATACTCTAAACAGCAGTGTAGCATTAGAGGCACGCTAAATGGAACGAAGACTTTTTTGATAATTACTGATATATACATACTATGTAATTATTATCATTGAAAATACCGACTTCCTTTCTTTGAACATCATGTCTAAACAGGAAAAAGCTAACCTTCCTGTTTGGAGAATTGTTAGTTTCAGAAGGAATATATTTTTCTATCCTCCTTGCAGTTTTCAAAGATTTTATTTTTAATACAAATGGAAAAGACAAACAATAGGCTATCTGAAAGGAAGGAAAACCACACGTCTGAACCAAACAGAGTCTGCTATGAATAGATAATCTTTGCTCTACAAAATAATTCATGTCACATCTATATACCAAATTTTGCATATTGGGAAAGGAAATGTAGGTTTATTTTTGGCAGTGGCTACACTGTATGCACACAGCACAGAAAGCAAAAGGAAAGGAAGGTTAGAAAGGGAAGAGAACCCTCCTTCAATCCTTGTGCAAGAGAGAATCACTGAGGAGTTGGGTTGGCCCAACAGTTAGTGCCTAGATATGATACCAGATTGAATAAAAAGTCTGAATTTAACATTTCTACTATGCGCTTGGCATGGAGTGTTCTCTGTGGTTGGTGTCTGTGCTCACAGTGGCCTTTTGGGTAAACCTCAGCTTCCAAAATTTGCTCTTGTAAGTTTTGTAGAAGGAAGTACCAGTGCAGCAGCATCTGCAGTTCTGTTCCACTGTATGGAATCTTGATGGCTGCCAGGAGCAGCATGGTGAAATTGAAGACCAAGATGCTCAGCTCATCTTTACAAGGGATGAAATAGAAAACATGTAACTAAAATGTGCATATGCAAAAGCGCTTGTACCCCAAAGCAGAACAAAATCTTTGTCATCACAAAGGTGTTTGTAGCTTCCTGGAGACTGACAAGTAGCCTAGTGGAAATGTCACCAGCAGAGATTTTGTAAGGACTACTGATGAGAATTTGTCTGTGTGGGAAGTCTTCGTGTTGTGATTTCTCCTTCAGGTTATTTCATTTCAGTTAAGGCCGTTTTTGCTGAGCCTATCTATCAACAACAACTACAAAATTTTGAACAGTTGAATTACATACGTGCTGAAGGCCACCATCCAGAGAAGCTTGGAAAGACAGCCTGTGTTGTCTTCACAATCTTCCTAAAGTTGTTCCTTCCTTACTCAAAGCCTGACTAATTTATTCACACTTCCTATTTAAGTGGAAGTATTGAAATACTTAAATTATTTCTTAAAACATTGGCTCTTGTATCTGTGACTGCATTAATTTCCACCTCATGATCACAGAGAAAGTGTAAAGATGCGGTCCTACAGAGTCAAATAACAAACACTTATCATTGTTTTGTAATCTGTCGGGTTTTTTTGGTGTTTGTTTGTTTTTTAATATACCAGTCTTCTGGTTTTGAATGCCTTATTTCACACAACTGTAAGCTTGCATTTGGTATAGTGCAATGAAACTTTGCAACTATTTGCTAGTGCTAGTCCTCCTTAATCTACTTGATGTATGAGAGAATTCTGTTTGATCCTGTTTGCAGACTCAGACATTAAATCTTTTTCCTTCTCTTGTCTTTGCTTGCTTCTAGTTTCCACTTGGAATGAAATGGAATGGAATGAAGTGCCCTTTTGAAGAGAAGATGCTTAGACTGCTTTATATACCCTTCCTAACTTTGGTGATCTCCCAGAGATCCATATGTGGCTGCTCCTGCTTCATTTGCAGTGTTTTCACCACTCACTCCTGCCACTCAGTTGTATATTGCTCTTCATCTGTAAGTACTTTGCCAGGTATAGGTCTTGCTTTGTGATTTAACTGGACTGCTGAAATTCACAATTCTAGCAAGAAGAGAACACATTAAAAGCCACTGTAAAATATTCAGTATCATATGAAATTGAGAAGGTGGGATACAATAATCTGAAGCCCAGATGGTCTCTGGCAGTAAGAAGCAGGAGAGCTGTCATGCTGAGAAAGACCCAGAAGTCAGCAAATGAGCTGAGATAATGATGTAGCACACGAAAAAGAAAGGCAACATGATTCTGAGTAACACATGCATAAATATCCCACTCGAGAGAGTGAACTCTGTAGTCTTATCTGTGCTACCATAGAGGTAGTATAGCTGCTAGAGTGGGAGCAATGATAGATAGTAAGTGTAAATTAAGAAGGCGATAGCCCTAGCAGCATGCTGAACCATCTCCCTCAGGAGGCACTAGCAACTGGGGTTAGCAAATGTAACTGGATGACACTTTGATGAGCCCACTGTGTGTGGATGGGAAGGGGAGCAGAACCCTGGTCTCAATGTGTGTGAAATAATAATCATGTAAAA
The DNA here is from genome assembly GCA_028571105.1 of Tragopan temminckii. Taxonomy (NCBI): domain Eukaryota; kingdom Metazoa; phylum Chordata; class Aves; order Galliformes; family Phasianidae; genus Tragopan; species Tragopan temminckii. The sequence goes on along the minus strand of JAOWBP010001760.1, from coordinate 13,969,806 downwards.
TGTGAAATTATATGTGGTCGTATTATAGGTGAGTTTTATTATCCAACACAGAAATATGTTTGTGGAACCTGGGTTTTGGCCCCCTGACTTCTAGTAGGAGTCCATGTAGAATTTGGACTCTACCGGGTTTGCTAACTGTAGCTCTTGAACTGCACTGGCTGCTTGACCAGTTAATGTTTATAATACACACTGCAATGATGAAAGCAAGGTCATACTATCAAGTATCTCAGTTGATACCATGTGGCACAGAGTCACTGTATTCTGAATATTTGCCGTGGTGCTACTGCAAATACATTCACCAGATTCCATCCTAATAGCTTGTTTTAGAGCCAGTGTCACACTTCACACCCTATTCTGGACACTCTCCAACAAGTTAATGTCTTCTACTGAGGAAGGTGAGTAAAACTGATGAGAGTATCCTTAACTGAAGAGCCATAAAATTCTAATAGAGCAGTAATGTTCCCAGCAAGCCTAAAGGGAATCTGATCAATAGTTATGAGGTTGGAGCTCAATTTATGGCCCTAATTCATCAAGCATAGATGTTCTTCATTTTTGTACAGGATGCTTTTGCAATTTCTGCTGAGCAGAGCAGTATAAAGTCTGCATAAGCCCTTTCTCAACAGTTCCTCTGGCTTTGTCATTTAAGAATAGGTGACTCCATGGTGGCGGTGATCAGAGTCCTATGATCTATTTGAAGTCAATTTTTTAGTCTATAGGACAGACTGTGCCAACTGGGAAGACTGCATTTGTTCGCAGAGTCTCAGGCTTGGAGTGGTTTCACAAAGGATAAAAAAGAAAGTTATTTCAGATTTCATTAAAGTTTCACCCTGGATTTAATCATATGCCTGCAAACCACTCTGCAATCAGGAATGGTTCAATAGCATTTTCTGCAAAAATCCTTCTGCTGTAAGTGCCAGACTCTTGGAGCAGAATTTGCAGAGCAGACTGAGGCTGGGCTACCTCTATTTTTATGACACCTCTGTGGTATAAGGATGTTTTCTCAACTGGTCCTTACAGTTGTGATCACTTTACACTTCCAAAATTGTATACAAAGATAGAGGCACACAGTGAAATTTCATCCAGTCTTCATTACCTTTATGTAAAAAGTCAGATCTGTTCAAAATCTGAAGTACGTGCAAGTTCGATCTAGCTGCCTCCCACCCATGGGAAAAACAGTAGAGAGAAGGATTTAAAACAGTGGCAAAGCCTTGTTTAAAGCCATCTTGGCAAACTATATCTACTTATATTCAGTAGTTCCTCCATATGTTATCTGAATTAAGTTTTAAGTATCTGAAACAATAAGAGTGTCTTCTAAGTACAGAGTAAGGCCCAAACTGGAGAGGGCATTCTATTACTACAGCGAAAAATGTTTTGTGAAGGTCATACAGATGTAATTTAAGTATGCTTTTAGAATTGCCATGTCTTACACCGTGTGCAGATGCCTCAGCTAACAGTTTAAACCTGCACATGATCTTGATTGTACAGATTAATTCCTCCTTTGGCTGCCTGTCAGCGATGCTTAATGATGTTAAGTACTCTCTGACATAACCTCTGACTTCAAAGAATGCCTTTAAGTGTTTGCACTGGCTAGGGTAAAAAAAAAAATAGTTTGACATTTTTAGAGACCTGAAAGAAAGGCACAGTGATGGCTTTCCTAACAGCCTGCAGGGTCTCTGGGAAGCTGGGACTGCTGCTTCTTTCTCTGACCTTCTGCAGCAGCTTTTGTCTGTAATGTCAGTGGCTGCAATGGACAGAGGCAGAAGTGTAGAGAAACCCTCACTGTTACTTGAGCCAACAGCGACACCCAGGGCTTCCTGAGCACAGCCTGGTCCCTTTTTCAATCCCTCTGCCCCAAGCAAACTTTACAAGGTTTAGCCCTTTTCTGTTCATGGATGCCTATACTGATTGAGACGGAAATAATATTTCACTGTAGGAGTTGTATTAATAGAACATTGAAAGTAAATTAGATCAGTCACAAGTGCTTCTATACTCAAACAGCTGCATTCATACGAAGTGGATTGTACCTTCTTATTTCTGTGAAAATAGTTAAGATGGCAGTTTTTGTTTACAGCTCAGGTCAAGACAACCAGTTTGTAAACCCATCCGTTCCTGCATCTTCACTACAGAGAAGAACTCACCCAGCCCATACTGGAATTATTTTGGTGAGGCTGAACAAGCAGCTGCACAGTGCTGAGCTGCAGTTGTTGTTAAACCACAACAGTGATGGATCAGACTTTTATTAAAATGACCCTGAATGTCCCCCTGAAGATGCATACCCAAGTAAAGAAATGTAAGAAGAAAGAGCATACCAGACATTTATGACTCTAGAAAACTATTTCAACAGAATCAGAAAAAAAGATCTTAATTGGTCAGGATACAGGACGTACCAAGAACAACCCACAAGACAAGCAAGTTACCCATATATTCCATCCACAGAATGTGAAAGCTTCCTGGGAGCCACTCACAGCTGTGGAGGTAGTTTCTTGTTTGGTTTTCAGGCTTGCTTCAGATCTGAAAGGGATACCTGCTTCTCTCTGCAGGATGGGAGGCCCCTGAGAAAATGACCAATTGGAACAGCAGCAAATGAAGCATCCCAATGACTGTGGCTTCACCACCAGGCAGAAGAATTGGAAAAGGGAAAGGAATGAATGAAGTTCAAAGGTTGTATGTTGCAGCTGAGAATCTGAGCCTAGCTGAGTAGAAAACAAACGAAATCTATATAGCACCATTTTAAAACATAAAGCTGTAAGGCACTCCCACACAGTACAATGGTCTCTTTTTGAAAAGAATTTTAAAAAATAAAATAAAAATGGACATCCTCCTGTCACTGAAACAGAGACCTGGAAGTATGTAGCACTCTGAAAATCAACAGTAAGTCATTTGAAGCTGAGCATCCAAAATGTGAGGCATTTGCGATTCATTTAATTCTTTTGAAAATAAGTGCCACTGTCCATAAAATAATTGCACTTTCTTAGCTCTCAAGTTGTTTCCAAGTTTAGTAGGATTTAAAACAAAACTCTCTACCTGCTTTTTCAGGGAAGGATGAAGCAGATCTGTTTTGTCCTTCCAACGCACAGCTAAAATAGAAAGTATTGAGAAAGCTAGCGACTCATCAACTGTCAGTGTGAGACTGTCGCTATAGTTTGCAGCTCTATACCACTGATATTCCTTTGCACTTTTTTTTCCTTCAGAATTTGGGAAGAAAGGTTATCTAAAAACCAGTCTATATCTTGATAATCTTCAGGCCAACGCAGATATTGACTTCTCTGTAAAAAAATTCGAATTGGCTTGTGTTTCATCAGTTGATATTGAGAAAGTGACCCAACTACAACCATAATGAGAACCTCTTTCAAATCACTGAAGTATCTGCTCTGGGCAAAATTAAAGGCTTCTACACACCACCCATCTTTGAGAAAATGCCTGGTAACAATACAAATTGTTTTCCTGCTCTTCCAAATAGCATCACGAATATTGTTGATATGTTCTTCCCCAGGCAAGAAATCTCGTTCCTCAAAGCACAAAGTAAATTTGTTTTTATCAAAATATTGTGAATCCAGGTGCTTCAGCAAAGAATTCTGGACCCATTTGAAATCATTTTTGCTGTAGCACAAATATGCATCATACATGTATTCACTTGTGTCTGCTGCTGGTGGATGGCTCCCTATCAAAGTTTTGGTGATGGTCTTATACCAGACAAAACAAATCCCCCGACAGCGAGTAAAAACAATGGCTGACATCAGAAACATCAGAAGGGTGACAGAAATGAAAATGAATACTGAGAACCTGAGTGTCTGCTGGAGTTCATCTTCATCACAATCATCATATGTCAGAAGTGACACTGGTACCCCTGCTAATGCAGGTGGGTATACGCAGTACCTGTCAGACTCTGAGCCAGCTAGGGTTACATTGGTTTCATTTAGCCACACTAGTAGGCTTTTTAAAGCACAATCACAGACATACTTGTTATGTGTTATATCCAGAATACTCAAAGTCATAAAGACTTCAGGCTTAGGGGAAAAAAGCTGGTTTCCAGACAAGTTTAGGTTTATCAGGCTTTGTGGAAAAACTCCAAGAGGGAGATGAGACAATAGGTTGGAGGCTAGATTAAGTATTTTTAGAGATGTTAGACCACTAAAAATCTCCTGTGGAAGAGCACTAAGGTAGTTGTTGTTCAGGAATAGAATCTGAAGTTGAGACAGTGTCCTGAACACATCCAAACATAAACCTCTCTCCCACACAAGCTGTAACATGTTTTCTCCTAGATCCATATAAATCAACTGGCTATTTTCTATAGCATTCACGCTTTTTTCACAGTAAGAGAAGCGATTCTGTTTTAAGGAGAGATACTGCAGATTTGGAACTTGGAAAAGAACATACAGGTCACCCAGATTTGCGAGCCAGTTTCTCTCTAATTCAATATGTGTTGCTGCTATTGCTATGTGAGCTACAGACATCAGCTTATTGTCACCTAAAAAGGCAGTAGTCAGATGTGGAAAGGAAGGGAGTTTTTTTAAGGCATTGTCTCGGAGATCAATTTTTTTCAGACTTACTAAGTTACGGAAAGATTTTTGACTAATCATCCCAATATGATTTTGCTGTAAATCAATATACATTATACTGTGTAGCCCCTCAAAAGTATAATCGTACAACTCACCTAAAAGGTTACTTGAGAGATTGAGAATTTTTAGGTTTTCCAAGCCAAAAAATGCTTGCTTTTCGATGTGATTTACCTTGTTTCTGAAAAGGTTTAGAAATTCCAGATTACCAAGACTTTTAAAGATTAAAGAATTGAGAGAGAAAATGAATCCATAGGAAATATCAAGCAAACGAAGATCACTTATTGCAAGTCCTGTAAATGTATCCTTATCTGGATTTTTTAAGTTATTAAAGCCAAATCCTGAGCCCATTGTATGAACGTGAAATGATAAATACTTGATTTGAGTCCCCTTAATAGCTGTGCAGAAATACTGAACTGTCTCTGTGCTCCAGCCATTCTCACTAACGTCCAGTAAGTTAAATGTAATATTTCTGAAAGGATTTGGGCATTTGGCCCAGACCATTTTATCTGTCTTATACAAAGTGTTAGAACTGAGGCTGAAAAATGAAAAGTGTTTTCCTTGGAAGCTGGTAAGATTACTTTCACACAGGTTGGATATCTTGTTGAATTTCAGGTCCACAGCTTTCAAGATGGTTAGATTATAAAATAAGGGGTGTGGATGAAGTTTTGTGATTTGGTTACTTGAAAGATCCAACTCTTCTAATGAGCTTAAATCTTGAAAGTAACGCTCCTCCAGGATGGAATCCCCAAGGTTGTTCTGAAACAGACGGAGTATGGTCAAACGTTGCAAACCCACAAAAGAATCGAGATCCAGCAGAAGAATGTTATTGAGCCCCAGGTCCAAGACACGAAGGTTTGGCAGGTTCCTGAAAGCTTCTTTTCCTATGTAAAGAGGAAAGACATGTTGTGTTCCAATTTCCAACAAGAACAAATCCTCCAGCAGTGGAAATGAAGTTGCAGTCACTTGTCTGATATAATTGTAAGTTAGAAAAAGCTTTGCAGTGTCCTTTGGCACAGGTGGAACACTTGTGAGGTTGCAGGAATTATACATGGAGACTTGGTCTTCTGAATAGCAGCTTCTAGATGCACATATATCTCCAGCTAGTGATATACCAAAGACAATTATTAGCTGTTGACGTAACATTGTGAATCTGCATGAAATAAATTAAAATACTAAGATTAATTCTGCTATTGATCATCTGTGCAATAAGTAAGTTGTATAACAGCTTTTTCACAGTTGTAGAATGAACGACTCCTGTCATGCTAAAAATGACATTAGGATAAATCCCAGATCACTTTCTCTGAAGTCTATGAGGTATCATCTGATTGTCTGATTGATTGCTCAAAATATGGGTCCCGAAGAGACATGAGTTCCCAAGACACAAAAAGTAACTCTACTGCTATACATCTTAAGATGTAACTGCTGCAAGATATAAAAAACTACATTTGCTGAACTGTAAATTGGTAAGCTATACAATAAGGTACATAGCATAATTTATGTATCTCATTGATTAATCCATTTATTAATTTATTCCTACTCTGAATTTTCCATGCGTTATGCCATCTGTCTGCCTGTCTCTCTTTCTCTCTCTGGCAAATACCTCTCCAAAACAAGGCAAGTCTTTTTTACTGAGCATGATGTAGAGTAGAGTGAATTATTAGCACCAAAGTAGTTGTTTCTGTAACTGTAGGTAGAAAAAACACCACCACCACAGTTAATTAAGATTGCAGCCATCTGTCTCTCCTTTTTAAACAACATTCACTGAAATGATTTACTGACTGACAACTCAGTGTAAGGTTTTTGGTGACCTCCAGCACAGTCTGCTTAAAAACTGCAAAGTGTAAATCCTGGTGGAACCAAACCCTCTATGACCACCAAACAGCTACAAGGTACGCCTGTTTCAGAGAGGAAAAAGAGTCGGGCTTTAAGCTGGTAATTAAAAAGAGGTAAATCCCATTAATTGTTATGATTTAGGCACACTGCTCCTTTAACGCGCAAGAACAGAATTCTGTGCAGAATTTAGGACTTGAACTAAAATCTTTTATGCTTATTGCTATTGTATAAGGGGCACAGACTCTGAGGACATGAAGAAGTATGTCAGTAGAAAACAATCTGATACATTTCAAACACCAAACGAAAGTCCAAGCCATTTTTAACAGACTGCTAAATAGGAATTACTAATTGATTATTATAGTACAATCAAGTCTCATTAACTTTGACAAAGTCTCACAGAACCTAACTCTTAACAGAGTATCAAAACTCTGTTAAGAGATTTTAACTGCATCTATGAGGAATTATCCCTAGTATTAGAAAATAATTGTTTTTTCTACTCCCCCATTTTTTATTTTTATTTTTTAACCTAGCAGGCACTGTTGAAAGGCTGCATTTTAAGTAGCAAACTACATAATATTGTAAGTCTTCTTCATTACTACAAAAGAGGTAGGGGGACTGAGACTCTGACCTTTGTAATATATATGAGCCAGAAAGGAGTTAGCTGTCCCATGGAGAGTCACAAAGAAACTGTCATTCCCCTTCCCATGCCCCCAACAAAAATGCACTGCAGTACACACAGGTAAATAATGTGTTAGGTATCCTGTTTTTGCTGATGGCCGAGAACGTTCACTTACTTGCTTTTAAGTGGAATGATACGAAGGGGAAACTTCAGTTTCAGAAGTGGTTTTGAGTCGCAGTCATTAGCGTGCTTACTGTCCTCAGCTGCCTCCTCTGCTTCTGCCACATAACCCCTGGGTCAGATATAAATCAGCATATGACAGTTCACCTGATGTGTACTTAGGAGAATGATCAGCTGACTTCAGTGGTTCTGAATTGTCAGCCAGAGCTTTTGGAGAATGAAGCAGCAGAGGTGCTGGCTATCTGGACAGGCTCTAGAGAAGACCACTCTGATACAATTATCAAGATTTAGATTGTTAAAGATTTTTATCAGTAACTTACTGTCGTGACCATGACAGCTTCCTGTGAAGAATTTTCCTAGGTGATGGCTCATGCTAACTTTCACCAAAACATCCAGGCCATTTTCTGTAGGTCAGTGAATTACAGATGAGTGGCGTGCAGTGGTACCAACTGCTTTTGATAAGTGCCTGAGAATCTCACCTATAATTGCTGCAAGTCTGCAGAGGGAATGAAACTGACTCCTACTGCCAGCTGGGAAGGCGTTCTTTCCCTTTTGCTTCATATCTAAAGGTCTTGCAACCTGGAAAGCAGGATGTAAGATCTCACTTGCTGTTATCCTGATGTCTTTCTATGAAACACTGCTAGCTGTCACAGGCTCCGCAAAAGCTCCCAAGAGAAAGAGAAGAAAAATATAGGTTCAAACAGTGTCAGCGTGTATTTCTTGCCTGTAAAATTAATGCATAGAGGCCAGTCCTCTTCTTTCCCTTCCATACCCAGAAGAGACAAAGAACATTTAATTGTCTGTTTTGATTTTTCATCCATAATGAGATGCGTTTGTATAAAATAATTACAGTGATTTAACATAAAATTAATCTGTGCACTGATTTCACCATCACTCTACAGTGTTGCTTGTGAATCTCTACAAAATACACTTAATCCAAGTTCTGTATGTACACATCCAGAGCCAGGCCAACTGAACAGAGACTGTTTTATACTCCTTTAACCACAACTACAGAGTTTGCAACAGATTCTATGAATAAGTTTCTAGACAGAGTGGAGCCATACCTCTGCTTTCTGAAAAATTCTAAGATTTGATCTAATTCTCTAGTTTCAAATCCAATCATCAAGAGATGTTTCTGTGTAGATAATCATATCATTTCAAATGTTACATTTCTGATTTTTAGCTATAATACATTCTTTCTAACTTCCGTCCCTCTTCTGTGTTCACCAGAGCTGTGGTACAATGAACTGACGGTTGTGCCCAGATGGAGCTTCTAAATTCCACTTGAATTATTTATAGTCTTATCTTAGTAGGATTTTCTTCTGACACATAGTGCTTCTCTCTCCATGGCATCCAACATCACTGACAAAAGTTGCAGGACATCAGCCTCCAAACCTTGGAAAATGACACATCTAAGTGGAAAAAGACACTGAAAGAACTGGGAAAGAGTTTACTGCAACTTTCCAGTTTTGCAGAACAAAGGAAATACTGACTGAATGCAGCATTATGCCAAAGAAGCACATATGGACAAAATGAAGAAGACAGGAACATCAGGTGCTAATTCTGTACTCAGTACTCAGCTCTGAAGTTGAAGCTAAACTAGCTTTTTTAATTCAACAAACCAAAATTAAACTACCATTATTGTAGTTCCAGGAGTTTATCATCTTCCAGAAGAGCCCTCACAGCTCTTGGATTGTTGCTTGCACAGTAACCAAGCTTCAGCAGGAGAAATATAACATACTGTTACCTGACATACATACTTGCTTACAGCCTTGTGGTTAAAGAGGTGTCTTTAGTAGATTCAGCCTGAAGCTTCTCAGACTGAGGAAGGCTAAGAACCCAGATACTCTGCTTCCTTAATGGTCTAACTGGGTCATGATATCAGAGGTCTCTCCTTTC
>JAOWBP010001760.1:13908422-13949437 GCA_028571105.1 Tragopan temminckii | reverse complement strand
CTCCAGGGCCTCAGTGTCTTTCTTATATTGAGAGGCCCAAGACAAAGCAGTACTTGAGGTGAGGCCTCTGCAGTGATGAGTATCAATGGCAGCACCTGCCATGGTGTCACCACAGCATTTCCTGCAGAGTGACCTGGCACCACTCAGCCTGCTGTCCCACAGCAGGTGATGTCCTTGTCCTGGGGTCTTTGTTGCAGCCGTTTCCCCTCATTCCTCCTCACGCAGGGCCCATTCTGACCAAGCTGCTTTTATGCTGACAGCAGGTTGTTGTCTTGGAGTATCTGAAAGAAGAGCTTACAGCAGGAGGTAGCTCAGTAGATGTCCCATTGCTTCTGACTTCATCCACACCTGAGAGTCCAATCTGTCTGATAGGAAGTGTTTTTCACATTTGTATGACCTCTTCTTGGATTTTCCTATCATCTGCTTTGATGTGACAGCAGTTTCTGCTCACTTTGTGCTATCGGCAAAAGCCCAAAAATACTGCTCTTATCTACACCTGTTCCCACCGTGGAAAGTGCTGCCTAAGGAAACGAGGGAGACTGCAGAGGCTATGACTCACTGCTTGTGAAGCAACCACCTCTTCAGAAATCACAAAATGGCATGCTTGCTGTTTTAAGTAACCACAAAAGTTGCTGCTTTTTTTTCCCCCTTTACTCTGTATATTTGAGACAATTTTGTGTTTTATGCTTGCAGTACTGTTGGATTTCCAGCTGGCTTGCCTGCAGTGCTGTCACGCTGTGCAAGGCTGTGCAAGGCCACGAGGAGAGGCAGCAGGTGGAAGGGTGGAGAGAATGGGGAGCAAGAAGGGCCTGGCTGTCATCACACTGTTGCCTCACGCCTCACCCATTTCTTTAAAACCTGATAAAGATGGCTGAAACTTTCCTGGTTTGGGTTCTCTGCACTGATGGAGCTGTACGGGTCAAGGCCCAGTACAGATGTGCACAAAATTACAGCCTACAATTCTCCACAATGATGCTGATGGAGAAGTCTCGAGTATTTCCCAGTTACCACAGATTTGTGCTCTTTGCGTTTCCAACTTTCTTCTTGGAATCACAGTTGTGTTTGGCATCTCTATCTACATCTAAGTCTATCCACATTTGGAATTTAAGATCTGTCGCTCTGCTTGGCAGCAGTGTCCCCATACATTTTCAGCATGTACTCACTGTTCTCCACAGACTTGTTCTTCATTTCTTTCTCCAACTAAAGCTTTAGCTCATTCTCCTTTTAAAGTACAAAATACTCTCTTCACTCTGCAAAACAGAAAAATACCAGTTAAATACCAAAGGTCTTCAAACTTTATTTGATTTTCAGTTTATGTTATTACACACAACTCTGAGCAGTGCCCTGGGGTGCATGCCTTTGTCATTCAGTAAACAAATCTTTTCTACTGTGTTTAAATATGTACTTACATGGCTAAGGCTGCTTCTTTCCAGCAAAAGCACTTACAAACACATCTCACATTAAGCTTTGAGATTTCACCACAATCAGAGGCTGATATGTTGTGGGCTTCTGTGCTGATTTTTCCTCCCAGGTTCCTAATTTTGAACATGAAATTTGGCTGCCTCATTGTGAATTCCCTATTTCTCAAGGGCACGATTAATCTGAGTGGAAAGATGAATGTGAAGCGCCAACATGACAACATGGCTAAACCTAAACTTCATTTGTTTATTTATTTTTGAGAATTGTTTGATTCACTTAGTTTTCAGTGGCACTCCCTTTGGAACCAGTGTTGAAAATGTTCACTGCCTCACACAGCTGAGGAATATGTGGATACAATGTGCTGATAGTACGCTACTGATTAAAAAATCTAACACAAGGAAACTGGGAAAACAAATTATAAAGCACTGATGCATGGGGAGGCCCATTCTGCCATAAATTGTGGCAGAAGCATTTCATTTCTTGAGAAAGTATGGCCGTGACCTTTCCTGCCTAAGATATTTAAAATCCATGTTTATCTTTTTTTTTTTTTAAACTAGATCTTAGTTTTAAAATAATTTTATGGAAAAAAAAAAGCAATTATAAGATGAAACAGTGTCAGGTTGCTGTTCTTGCCAGAACTGCCAACTCTGGCAACCCCCCTTGTGCTGGAAACGAGACCTGTGAGTATGAAATCTCATTTTAAAACCAGGTTTGGAAGGCAGAAAATCTTCTCAAGAAAATCTGTCCGTGTTAACGGATGGATGTCATTTTCTCCCTTGTTAGCTATTCTAGAGCAGGCAGATTTTTAATTTACATCTGCTGTCTCCTAGTGACATAAAATATGGTTTGGTGACACAGTCTAAATGAAGAAACTGAAGGTCAGAGAACAATTAATCACCTTCTCACTCATAACTTCACACAAAGATATTAGGTATATTTGGGATACTTTGACATCTGAAGATGAATACAAAGCTTTGCTGAATTTAAAAGGTGCCTCAGAGGGTAGTGGCTTTGTTTTCATTGAAACAAGTTGGAGCCTCAGGGTCCCACATGGTGCAATGAAACTGTCCTTTCCCAGTGAGCAGCTGTAAGTGCCTGGAGCTGCTGAAGACTATTGATGACATGCTGAAGACTATTGCATGGCACCACACTGTGAAGGCTTACATGAATGCAGAATAGCTCAGTTCGGCTAACTGGAGATGCAGCATCAGAGAGGTGGCCTTAGGCTGAACACTTGGCAATTCTTCCCCCACTTTTTCCATAAAACAGAAAGAACACAATCATAAAATCATAGTGCGGCTCTGGTTGAAAGGGACCTTACAGATCATCCAGCCCTAACCCCAACCAGTGGGCAGGGCTGCTCCCCATCAGCTTGGGCTGTCCAGAGCCTAAGCCAGCCCTAATCCAGCTGGTACCCACAGCTTCTCTGGGCAGCTGTGCCAGCCCCTCACCGCCCTCTGGGTAAAGAATTTCTTCCTAACATCTAATCTAAATCTCTCCTCTATTAGTTTAAAGCCATTCCACCTTTCCCTATCACTATTAGACCATATAAAAAGTCAGTCCCCCCTCCTGCTTGTAAGTTCCCTTCAAGTACTGAAAGGCTGTGATGAACTCTCCCCAGAGCCTTCTCTTCTTCAGGCTGAACAAGCCTGCTCCTTCAGCCTTTATCACCTAAATCTTTTAGTAGCTATGTCTATCTCCAATAAGATTGATATACGACTGGTCAGCGCAGCACCATAAGCTCAGCTAAGATGCTGGACTTACAACTGCCACAATACCCTGTTAGTGTCTGGCTTCAATACTGCTGGAGCTGTATTGGAGCTACACATACTCTGCAGTGTGAATGCATACATAAACAAGCCTGGTGCGATGGTTGTACAAAACATCAGGGGCATCTGGCCTTGGCTCTGGGCTAACTATCCTGTTTGCTGCAGCACTCCAGTAAAAGCCAATTATACCAACCTTCAGTAACATTTATATCACTGACAGACTGCAGGCATTTATACTCTTCATCAATGAAAAGGCTCAGCTAAGCTAAATTGTTCTGCAAAGCTTTATAGTAAGTAATTATCAACAACAGGCAGCTATGGTAATGGCTACAAAAGAAAGAACAACTGGTTGTGCAGTCATTAGCTCTAGAGCACCAAATGAGGCAGGCAAGCAGCATGGGCCGGGGTGGAATTAATAGGAGGGATGGCAGCAGCAAGTGCCATCTCCCACAGGGAGGGACAGCGGTGGGGGGCTGGGGTAGATGCTGAAAGATACTTGCTTTGGCAACAGCAGCCTGTACACAGCAGCGGATAGATGGAAGTCAGATGCTGATGGTAATAAGGCGCATTAAAAATAAATCTAGCCTAATTAGGTATTTAAGAAAAAAAAAAAAAAGACATGAACCTGACAGCTCAGCAACTGGCAGCTGTTTAGTTCTAGCAATTATCCCAAGGATAACAAATCCATACTGGAGCACCAGGAAGTGGGCAGATGAAGTGCCCTGCTGTGCACCCTGCATTCCCTGAACTGGGCTGGCAGTGTCCATTTTCTGATGCTATGGGCCCTCCAGTTTTGAAAAAGAGGGTATTTTCAACATGTCTAACACTGAACCTCCCTAAAATACTAGCTAATTCTTTGAAAGCCTTTGGCCATATGCTTGTTAAGGAGCATTCATGTGCACCTGTGAATTCAGGGCCAATGATAGTGAGCTCACAAGCTCGGGACCTCAGCAGACAGATCAATCACATACGTAGTGATGTGGGCTTCCCTCAGCATCCCTCTGTAACAACTTCCATGCACCATTTGTCAGCAGAGCGAGGAGTGCTGTGTCCCTTCTTGTCCTCTCTGCTGAGAGTGTAAATGAGGAAGGCAAATATGAGCAACCTCTTTGGAGGGATCGGATATTGCCTGCTGGGTACTGTGTTGCAATTAAGCAACTTGTTTCACATCCCAGCATGACTGAGATGGCAGGGTGAAACAGGAGCAATGCTAGTTAGAAAAAGAGGACAGTCAAAAGATGTGCAGAGGGGAAACAGAAAGCAAACAGTAAGATGAAAAACATGGACCCAAAACAAAAGAGCATATCATGCATGGGAAGCAGAGGAACATTTTGCAAGCGGAAGCTTGCAAAAGAGGCTGCTGATCCCTCTAGACAAGGAAGCATGTCTTTCCTTTCTGCTGCTTGACTCTATTTTGAGCCAGTTACATTAACCAAACAGTTCCCTCTGTTCCACGGGAAACTTGTTCACATATTGCCCTGGACTGTATTAAAATGTAAGTGGCCTTTCTTCCTCCTCCAAATTTCTGGTTGAGATTTGTCTGTTGTTTTGGGGTTTTTTTTGTGGCTGCACATCCTGACGTGGGACAGTGACAGCAAAGCAGGGCCTCTTCCTGCCATAATGCAACCCCCTGGAGAACTGCATCGAAGGGATGAAAAATGCCCTTGACAAGGGGTCATGCTGCTGGGTTTGGGGCAGATATTCACTTACTTTCTATCTCTTCCTGCCCCCAAGAATCCCTGTGAGCCCAAGGACAGGAGCTGGAGATGAGCATCTTTCATCCTTGCTGCTCCTCATCTGACAGTTGATATGCTAAGCTGTGCCAACAGATGCAGCACAGCGCAGACAGGAACAAGCAGTTTTTGTGGCATAGGAAGGAAGTTTTGCATAAACACGACAATGGTTTCTGCACTACGGCACCTGAACTGCTGTTTTCCCTTGAACTCAATAGGTGTCTTCAGATAATTGCCAAGAGAGGATTTACTTCACCTAATGCACAGGGAGTATTAGAGGGGCTGGATTCATTTGGCTGCCTGAGATAGATCCAAAACCCAGAAAATCCCATATTTGGATTTGTCACAGAACAAAGTTTTGAAATCAATGTCACTGTAATGCAACAGGGCTTAATTCACAGGATTTCACTGGAGTTCAGCACACGCTACATGAAAAGCTTCTTTTGGTGGAATAGAGAATATTTTTGGCTTTGATAAATCATGACCGGTTTGCCCAGCACCATCAGTTTGATATGCAGTCAGCCACTGTTTATTTGAAATCTCCCACAACAGAGCTGTATGGCAACTTTCTCAGACCATCTCCTGCTTGTAACCTCCCTCAGGCTGGAAGGTTTTTCCTAATATCTAACCTCAGTTTCTGCTGCAGCTAAACCTATTATTTTTGTCCTATTTATGTGGATGCTTCCCTTCTATTTTGCAAAATATGCTTCTTACAGAAAACCAAATTCTTCTGTCCCCTCTGGTCATCTGTTGTTTACACACAGCGTTATACGGTCTCTAACGTGACCTGTGAGTGCAGGCTTTTCCAATAGCTGCTGATTCTGCTTGGCTTCCCCCCAGCCACTTCACATTTTCCTAGAAGAGGGGAAAAAAACTGTTCAACATTTGACACAGCGCTCTCACTGAGGGCTGACTAGTGCTGAGTGGAGCTGAAGGATCGCTCCGTGCATTTCAAAAGTTACCGTTCTGCATAAACATCCTCATATTGACATTTAACATTTTCACTACAGCCAGGTCCTGTTGAGTCATGCTCAGGTTGTGATTCACTCCCTGCAGAGCTGCTGCTAGACCTTGGATCCCCACCCTTCCCCCAGTGCTCTGCAGGTCAAGCCCTTGTTTGTAAGCTGGTGTTGAAGGCTGGCTTGTTGCTCACTTTTTCCTCCTCCTCCTTTTCATTTTTTTTAGAAACCGCACGGCAAAGCCAGTTCTTGTTTTTCTTTCCTGGAGTTCTCAGTACGCACCCTCTCCTCCCTCTGCTGACAGCACATGGGTTGTCTGTCTTCACTAACTTGCTGCTCTCCCCTCACCAACAAAGGTTTTCCCGGGTTTGTTTTTTATTCACATCCAGACAGCTCAAGTGAAAACAGCTCATGATCTGCATGAGATGCACTCCTCCACCCATCTGGCTTCGTTTGCACAGGGAACATACTGTCACGATCTTTGAAGCTCTCCAATCCCTAAGGGCCCCCAAAGCATCCCTCTTCCAGAAGCTCTGGCTCAGAGCTCGAGGTGACCCGAGCTCTCTGGCCAGGGCTGGGGGCAGCTCTCTGCCCAGGAAACCAGCTCACAAGTTGGGGTGTGGGTGCAGATCCAGGGGCCAGCAGAGCTTTTCCTGGCAATTCCAGTCCAAAGCAGAAGAAAAGCAGAGACAGTCCTCTGTTCTCCCCTGAATATTCAAGCGTGCAAAACCTCTTAACTCAAATCACGCAAGTGTTTTCCCCATAATACCCTTTCAGGAAGCCCTGTAAGCAAAGAGTAAAAACCTCTTTTTCACCTTTGCAAGTTATATTTAGTACATAGCTATCAAAGGATTGTCAAGCAATATCAGTACATCAATGTTTTCTAGAGGAGATGCAATTCTGCACTTTTTAAAATAACAATGGTCTAATAAGCCATAAACTTAAATTTATTGAGCTACTCTGTCTGACCTCCTTAGCTGAATGACTGCAATACAATGCACACAGCAGTGTAAATCTGTAGAGCTCCAAATATCACCCAGAAGCTTTCACAACAGAAATTAACGAATAGGAGTCCAAAAATTTCGTAAGGAATGAAATTTTGCAAACTGTTAAAAGACCAGCTAAGGCAGATTGCATGATATTTTGCACAGCACCTATAGTAAGTTCAATACTTTTTATGATATTACAAAACAAAAATCACTTAACTGACCGTAGGCATGCCAGGTACTCCAAAGCTGGTGTTACAGCACTCTTAGGTTGTTTGCTGCTGTGACGATGAAGAATTTTAGCTGACAGTGCAAATACTTCTGGAAAGCATGGGACCTAAAAGGAAATGACGTGGCAAAGAAAGTACTAATACCTGACAGACACGGTGGCAATACAGAAAATTTCACCTGAAAAAACTGCAGGTCTTATGTAGCAAGAATAGAAGATAATACGCAATATCATAGAATCATCTAGGTTAGAAAAGACCTTCAAGATCACTAAATTCAATCTGACCACATCCTTAAGTGCCACAGCTGCATGCCTCTTAAATGCCTCCAGTGGTGGGGATTCCACCACTGCCTGCAGCAGCCTGATCCAATGCCTGACCATCCTCTCTGTGAAGAGATTTTCCCCAATATGCAATCTAAACTTTCCTGGTACAACTTGAGGCCATTTTCTCAGATCCTATCACTTTTCACCTGAGAAAAATGTCTGACACCCACCTCACAGCATCTCCTTTCAGGCAGTTGTAGAGAGCAATGAGGTCTTCCCACAACCTCCTCTTCTCCAGATGGAACAATCCCAGTTCCCTCCCTTCCTCCTCATGTGTTTTATTTCCTAGTCCCTTCACCAGCTTCATTGCTCTTCTCTGCACACACTTGAGTAACTCAATATCCTCCTTGTAGTGAGGGGCCCAAAGATGAACATAGCATTCAAGGTGTGGTCTCACTAAGGCTGAGTACAGGGGGATGATTACCTCCCTGCTTCTGCTGGCCACGCCTTTTTTAATACAAGCTTGGATACGATGCCAAGGGCTTTCACAGCCACCTGGGCACACTGTTGGCTTATGTTGAGCCTGCTGCCAGCCAGCACCCTCAGGTCCTTTTCTAACAGGCAGCTTTCCCCAAGCCTGTGTCAAGTGCAGCACCCAGCACTTACCTTTGTTGAATGCCATACATCTGTGTGTGGCTCCTCTAACCAGATTCTTCTTCAAAACCTTCCAGCCCTCAAGCAGACAAACAGTCCCACCTAACTTGGTATCACCTGTGAGCTTCCTCTCACCCAGATCTCTCATAAATATACTAAACCAGATCCAGTACTGAGCCGTGGGGAGTGCCACTGGTGACTGTCTGACAACCAGACTGATCTTCACAGTGACCCTTTGAGCCCATCCATCCAGCCACTTCTTCACCCAGCAATCTGTATACCTGTCCAAGCCACAAGCCACAGTTTCTCCAGGAGAATACTACGGGATGGCGTCAAATGCTTTACTAAAATCCAGGGAGACAACATCCACAGCCTTTCCCTCACCTACTAAGTGGGTTATCTTGTCATAGAAGGATTGTCCCAATTGTATGGTGTGATGACATTCAGGATGATCTGCTCCATGACATTCCCTAGTACTGAGGTCAGACTGACCTGAAATACATGTTCACTAACCTCCAATCAAATGGGACCTCTTCAGTTAGCCAGGTCTGCTGGTAAATGTCAGAAAGTGGCTTGGTGAGCATTACACCAGCTCCTTCAGTACCACTGAATGAATCCCATATGGTCTCACAGACTTATCAATGTTCAAATAATGTAGTAGGTCAGTTTCCTACTGGAGTTAGGTTCTTCACCTAACTGTATTTCATCATCTTTCAAAACAGAGGGCTGGGTAGCCTGAGAACAACTGGTCTCACTGCTAAAGACTGAGGCAAAAAAGGCATTTAAGTACCTCAGCCTTATCCTTACCTTTCATCACTGCGTTTCCTCTCACACCCAATAAAGGATGGAGATTATCCTCAATCCCCCCTTTGCTGTCATTCTATTCGCAAAGCATTTTTTTAAATTGTCTTTTGCTGCACCAGCCAAACTGAGATCCAGCTGGGCTTTGGTCCTTCTATGTTTTTTGCCTGCACAGCTTGACAACAGCTCTATAGCTCTTCTGAATTGCCTGCACCTTTTTCCAGAGTTCATAAACTCTTTCTCCCCAAGTTCCTGAAGAAGATCTCTGCTCATCCAGGCTGGTCTTCTCCTCCATCAGCTTGGTTTTCGGTGCACTGGAATGGACTGCTCCTGTACCTTCAAGATTTTTTTCTTGAAGAAGGTCTAAGATAAGAAAGCAATCTAATTCAAAATGATCTAATCAATGATACTGGGGAATAACTGAGATTATACTAATAATTGTCTCTCTACTGCACACTATTCTGGTGGCTTTTTTTGTTTTTTGGTCTCCATTAGCTTCTTACTGATATATAGCATTGCTGACAGGGTGCTTATAAACACTTCCTTGAATGTTAGCTGCAAGTCTGTCATACCACTGCCCCGACTCATCAGTGGGGTCCGTAAATGTTGCCACAGTGCAAAGAAATAATTAAATAATCACGATAAAACAAGAGAGCGACTTGTAGTGATCCTCTACTTAGAACAACAGAGATATCAACTTGGTCTCATTTTTTCCCTTTGCTTTGGATAAGCCCACGATAGCAATCTCCACCATTAACATATGGTGAATTCTTCCTCAAAACACTGCCAGTTTAACATATGTTTCATCTGTGCAAAACCATAAATAAAGTGGGAAATTTGCTTGGCTTTCAAGAAGCACATGAAGCAGCCAGGACTTTTTCCTGACAAATAACGAATGGCCTGTGATACGACAAGGATGAACTATTCCTACAGTCTTTAGCACAATGCTCTGGCACGGCATGCAGAAGAAAACCAACAATAACATGTGTAGATAAGCTGTGCCATTGCTGCACCCATTTCATGTGCTCTGCCTAAATAAAACCACTCTGTCCAATTAGAGCTAGATAATGGATATAAAATGCTATAGAGTGGGGGTTCTCCTGTTATCCCATCTTTCAGGTGGGAGCTGGTGAAAGAAGGAAGGAAGGGAAAAAAAGGCCAACTAGACGCAGTCTGATAAGTCAAAAGAACTGAAACGGAACTTTATTTTCTTAAAGTATTCTACAATAATGGCTCAGAATACTACCGCAGCGCACAGGGACAAGGCAGTGCTCTGGGCTATGACTGTAGATTACTCTAATGCATGTATTTGTCAAAGCTTAAGGAAGGTTGAAACATGGCAGTTCAACATTTCTTAAGCAAATATTTCATTATTTTAACGCTTTCTAGGTCTTTCATATGATAGCAGGGTTTATCAAATGCAATGTAGTCACAGAAGTCTTGCATAAATACAAATATTGATACTTTACCTTGAATATTGTACATTATATAAATTCTGCCTTACCTTTAAAAAAAATCTCCAGGTCATTATGTGATCCGGAGTCTTTCCTTTTCTTTCTCTGTAAGAACTTTTAAATATATATATATATATATATTTTTATATATATTTGCTATCATACATCAAAGTACATACGAATCCCATTGTTTCTGTTGTATTTTCTGCAGACATGGTATGAAACAAAATAACCAACAACCAAACCATAAGCTTTCTGATTTACATAGGAAAGTCAAAGAGGATCTTCCCTCTTTTGTGTGTGTGTTTCAAGACTAGGTTTGTTTTTTTGTTTTTGGTTTTTAAGTTTGAAAGGATTCTTCATAAACTAGAGGTCCACAGATCATTTAAAGCAGTCTTTATAAGCAAATTTACATACTTTGACATGCTTTTGTGAGGCAGTTAGTATCAAAATCCAACAGTATTTCTACAGAACCATATGACTTTCTGCGATGCAGATATACATTTCATTTCTAAAAAGCCACAGTTCTTTTTCTACATCTGCTCTCATCAAATCCCCAGGATTCATTCATAAAATTGCTGTTCCGAGTGCTGATGCTGTTATCTCCACTGTGGATTAAGATGTACACACAATCTGGTGACATCATCGTGTGGAAGATTGGTAAGTACCCTCCCCAGATCCACAGATAGTCTTTTCTATCTCTGAGTGCTCAGGATTCATGTCACCCAACAGTGCAATGTGATGATGACATGTCTCCATGCAGGCTAAGGGTCTTCTTCCATCAAAGGAATCTCTAGAGGAAAAAGAGAAATGGTATTGATTACAGGCTGGGTCTCTGTATTTTCAGAGTAGTATTATTAGCAACTCGGAAAAAATATAAATACAAAGATCTGAACAATACATAGAGTCTCCAATCCTATACCCCATATGAAAATCACAGAATCACAGAATTGAGTTAGAGGGGACCTTTAAAGGTCATCTGGCCCAAATCCCCTGGATTGAGCAGGGACACCTACAGCTCAATCAAGTTGCTCAGATTAACCTACTAAGACTATCCATGTTTCCTAAAACAAGTTAGGCCCACCAAACCTAAGTGCAAACATCCTTTCTACTACATTTAACACGGAATCAGCATTCAGAGTAGGCAGAGCTTTACTGGCATCATCATCATTCCTCCCACCTCCTTCCAGCTGTCCTCTCCCACTTGTGATGCCATTAAAAGTCAGCCCCAACCCTATGGTGCAGGAGACTTCTTCCACCCCAATCTTCACCCACACTTCTTTAAATGTCTCTAAGGAAAGCTAACTAGTTTCTTTATTAAGCTGAGAAGGCTCTGTCAGAACTAAATGAAATTGTATCAACGCATGCTCGTGATTTAAATGCAGACAGTAATACACCATGATCTCCATTCTGCCACAGGGTTCTCTCCTGCACGTTCTTATACTGTGATTCCCATGTCCATAAAGTGTATGTAAATGCTCACATGCCTTAGACTGAAAAGTTTATCATGCATGCAGACACCACGAGCTTGTCAGAGAAGGCTGCTAACTCTGACTAGGTATGAAATACATAGTGAAAGTAAAAAGCAGGTCAGTTGGCTTTATTGTTGCTCTGTCTGTACAAGCAAATGTCTAAGGACTCACATATGGCACCCATGTGTGACTCACCATCTGTAATATCAATCCGTGGGCTCGTGGACACAGCCTCCCCGGCAGTGCTCCGGGATGCATCAGTTCGATCTGAGCCGGCAAGCACTGCTGCTTGGCACACCGGGGGTGAGTACAAGCTTTGGAGCAGTTCAGAGGAGCCTGATTGACTCTCACAGTTCTCGAATTCACTTGGCAGCATGTCTGTGATCCTGGGGCCAGGATAAGCAGGAGGACTTTGATCTTCTGTCTGCAAAATATGCCCCTGGTCCACTGTGGCTGAGTATCCAGGTGCCAGAGCATTCAGGCTGCTGCTTACAGCTTCATCGTAGGAAGGCAGCATGACAGGAACACCATCCACTACCACAAAGTCGGGGTCACCCACAGAGCCCTCCTGGTTGCCTCTAAGTCAAACACAGGAAAACGATCACAGAGAGCCAGAGGGTTTCATAGAATCGTTTGAGTTGGAAGCAACCCTTAAAAGCCATCGAGTTAAACTACCTGCAGTAAACAGGAACATCTGCAGATAGATCAGATGCTCAGAGCCCTGTCCAGCCTGACCTTGGATGTCTCCAGAAATGGGGCACCCACCACCTCTCTGGGTAACCTGTGCCTCTGCATCACCACCCTGATTGTAAAAATCTCCTTCCATAGATCCTGTCTAAATCTGTCCTCTTTCAGTTTGAAACCAGTTCCCTTTGTCCTATCACAACACACCCTGCTGAACAGTCTGTTCCCTTCTTTCTTACACACCCGCCTTAGATACTGGGTTTCTGAAGCACCTTGGAGCTACTGCTGAATGTAAGGAAACACAACACTTCCTAATGGCACAAATTGATGCTACAGGGCCATTAACATTCACAGAGATGTTTGCCTCACAGGTCTGCAAAAATCTGTTCAGACTGACAGTCAGGTGGAATCCGTTACAATCGGATAAATGAAAAAAGTAATGTGAAGCTCAGTTTAGAGAAGGGAAAGAAAACAGGTGCTTGGAGGAGATAAGGAGTGCCATTTGCTGTGCCACGCAGAGTAGGTATCATGGATATGAGATCACAGATGTTACTCAGCAGTCACAAGTGTCTGAACCCCTGAAAAGATGCGGGCTAGAGCAAAGAAGTGTTTGCAGCATATGTAAACAGGCTGTTACTGGATTGTACGGTTTTGTTGCCAGATATTGGACTCCTTCAGTTCTTGCTTTCAAAGGATAAAGGCATTTAGCACTATGCTGGTTTCCTTTAAAAACAAAACATTTACATTATGCTGGGAAGGTGCATTAAACCCCAAACTATCTGTTTTATAGTCAATCTGATAACAACAGAGACTCAGCAGGAAGAAGTTGGTCCCAGGTACCATTGGGACAGGAAAACATCTGGGAAGAAGAGGCCAGAAAGCCACTTCAATAAGCTAGAGGAGAGCAGGCTATCTGTGGTGGAACCCTTTATCCTCAATTCTTTCCAGTTACATAGATATATGTACACTCCCCATATGCTGTACATATGAACATGTATGTTAGTTTATACATTACTTCTATAGAGTCATAAAATCATTAAGGATGGAAAAGACCACTAAGATCGTCTAGTCCAACAGTCAAGCCATCCCCACCATGCCCACTGACCACATCTCTCAGTGCCACATCTCCACAGTTCTTGGACACCTCCAGGGACAGTGACTCCACCACCTCCCTGGGCAGCTGTGCCACTGCATCACCGCTCTTCCTGAGAAGAAATGTTTCCTAATGCCTAACTTGACCCTCACCTGGTGCAACTTGCAGCTGTTATCTCTCATCCTATTGTTGTTTCCTGGGGGAAGAGGCCGACCCCCATCTTGCCAAATAAAACATATATTTTCATGTACATACGCTTAATTAACAATAAGACTGCAAAGTTCATTCTCCTGCATTGGCCTGGGGACATATTCAGTAATATACAGCTTTTTACCTCCCCCCTCTGTACATGGTAGAATAAAGACAGAAGAAAAAGAAAGAGGAGTCACTCAGTCAAAGCCCATAGCAAACTGAGCAGAGACTGAAACCTCAGAGCAGATCTAAACCCAGATACAGCACTAGCTCTGCCTAAACTTTAGCGCACCTGTCTTTGTTTTTCCAGTGGTACGATAATAATAATACCATCTACCTGTCTCCTTATGAGTGCTGTGAGGAATGCTCAACGACATATGCTGATAGTATTTCATGGAAGTAAAGGAAGATGTAGGAGATGTTTATGAGGGGAAAGCAAACTTCAAATTTAATTTTGTCCACAGGAAAAAAACCCACCAAAAAAAAAAAAACCCAAAACATCTTTCATAAAATTTACATTACTAAATCTACAGAACTTAAAAAATTAAGTCCCTCAGCACCCAACATTGAGTATTTTAAACTATTTTTGCTGTCAGTGATTTTCACACAACTGTCAACTATTTTTTCGTGCAGAACCAGGAATTCTCAGTAGTTAGCAGAGCTGTAATTGCACCCAAAATGAATCTGGACAACTTTGCCTTTTCCATAGAACAGCTACGGTTCTACGGTTCCAGGGGTGCCAGTCTCTGCAGGTAGATCAGAGTGTGGAAATGGAATCAAGGGCCCCAATCTTAATAAAACAGTAAAATAAAATATTAATAAAATAGTATAATGAAATAATTAAAGAAAACAGTGCAAACCTTGGAAGGAAATGTGTCTTAAATTTGGTCTGGAACATTCTGGCTAAAATGACCAGTAGAAGTACTAATAAAACACTGGTAGCAGTAAAAGCCACTATTTTCCATGTAGTCAGGAGGGTCTCCTGTGTATTTGGCCAGGTTTGTTCTGTAACAAAAGGACAATAATACCACAGTTATGTCTGATCTTTACTGTTGCTAGTTTATAATAATTCAACAATACTCAGAAGGGCCAGTTAGGATGAGAGATTTCTTATATGCATGTTTTACATTCACATACATATACATGAATCAAATTTACGCTCATTAGTCTAATTCCAGACACCAAAGCAGCCTTAACAACAAGTTGTCACTGAGGCAGGACCTTGCTTTTTCTCCCTGATATTATTTTTATGCATGCAATCATAAATTTAGATTATCTATGTATTAAAATATTAACATTCAAAAATACATTTGAAAAGCGAAATATTGAAATGCTTAAGGATCATTCAGAAAATAAAATATGCTGCATTTAATGGCATCTTAAATCAATGATTGTCACTTAAGCATGAAATAAGTTTCACCAGACATTACCCACCTCCTGATTTGCTCAGAAGGAGGTAGGCTACAGGAAGACAGAGGCTGCTCCCTTACCTGTTTTGACACAGTAGACTTGGTAGGAGGGGAACCACTCTCCATACTGGCAGGTGATGTATTTGTAGTCATTGGTGAGGGTGTAGCCGGGGTCACAGTAGAACTCTACCACTGTCCCGTGGTTGTAGCGCTCGCAAGGCCGCGGATGGCAGATGTAATCTCCATGGCTGACCATTGGAGGTAGCGGACAAACTTGGGCAAAACAAACAGAGAGAAAAGGAGAAAGAAATTACCTACAGCAACTGACCAGTGCCTCAAAATTCCCTCCAGGCTCCCTGCCTTGTGGGTAGGTACATCTGCATGGCACCAGTGGACGGATGCACGCACTTCCTGAAACAGCATGTGAGCTTTTGGCTTACGCTTACACCAGAAAGCTCTGCTGTCTGTTTGCTTAAAGACATGAAAGATGGTATTGGTGAAGCCCTCCAGCCTCTGGGTGAGGGGAGGAAGGGAGAAAGGGACATGCATGGCTATAGAAAGGCTACATGGGGATGGAGGGGGACAGTCAGAATAAAGACAATCTCTTTCCTTATGAAGCATCTCAAATTCAGCTGTAAGATCTTTTTTTTTTTTTTCCATTAGCACAGTTGACTGATTGCATGCCCTAATTAAATTCTGCAATATTCACTTTTATAAAGAAATTTGCTATCAGCAGTGCTGGAAGAGATGCTTGGCACACGACGCTGCTTAAGCAATTACAGTTGTGCCACTGTAATTTTGTCTCACTGGGCTAAGACCACACCAGTGCTATTTGTGTTTTGTTATCTCTGAGCAGCCCCGGTGATTCCAGCGGGATTGCTGCTGGGGTGAGGCACTGAATAGAACAGAGGCTGAGCCTTTGTTAATTAAGTACAGTGGTGTACGTGAGGTTATGTAAATAAGACCGAATTACAACATAAACATGTGAACTTTTATTGTAGATCCTGAAACAAGAAGAAATGCCCCCTCACATTGCTGGGAAACTAATAATTCAACAGACCTGAAGGAGCATTCTCTAGGACGCAGAAGCTATAAAGCAGCTTGCAGGCAGTGCTTTTATAAGAGAGAAACTTATATACTGAAAAAGTATTAGCTGATTACTATTTTCTTAAGTGTTTTTCCTAACACAAAGGAAAATAGGTGTAATGATGTCTAAAATGGCCACATGCTGATTGGAGAGGGCTTAATCCAGCTAACTGGACTGTTTTATTTCCCTCTGGAGGCAGTAACGAATGGGACTGGAGCCCCATCTGTGGGCTGCCCACTCCACCTCGTGCATCCCTCACACAGCCCAGCCCCACTGTATTGATTTAAAGAATGAAAATGCCATCTCTCTGAAGAAGAATCTTCCCAGAAATTACAATGCAGCTGCTTCTCTCTGCGAGCCTTGTTACATGAATAATGTATTTCATAAAAAAATACACAAGATATTAAATGAATCTTCAAGAGAAGCTGATTACAATGTGCAGCATTGTCTGTTCCCCATCCCCTGGAGACATAGTTTTGTTTGCATTTTCACTGGCAAGGCTCAGTAATAACTTGAAATCAGAGCAAGTAATTCACATAAAAATTCACATCCTCCATACTCTGCATACTTTCCAAAGTCTCTTGGTCCATGAGAAATAGGAAGGGTTTACTGAGAGGTGAACTCGAGACTGAAAACAATTTTCTTAAGAATAGGGCAAAGGTGTGCATCTGAAATAACAGAAAAGCACCTTTGTCCGTATCAGTGATCATTCCTCTATTACAAAGAAAACAATCACAGAAAGCAACAATTTTGGCCTACTGTAAGGAAACTTCATATATTTTCATTATCTACATTTATAGCATGAGAACAAAGACAGTAACTTAAACTTCTTTGCAATTGAGTTTTGGCAGACTATGACAGGCGGCAGGAGACATGTGGATGCACACAGCCCTCCAAGCTACAGGGAAAGTAGAGCATGTCTTATCACAGGGGGCAACTGCACTGACAAACAAATTCCTGCTCTCCAGCCATGCACCTGCTGCCTTTTCTGACACACCAAACCCCAAACCTACTAATGTCATTAAGGGCCAAAGCAGCCTTCTGAATTAAAATACATAAATAAATAAGTAAAAGCCTCAGTGCTGGTCCCCAGCTCAGGAATGACGTATTTTCCAGTCAGACTGGAAACCATGCATTGTGGGTACAGCCCATATGCGGAGTTGTCAGTTTGTTTGCAAATGGAGATGTGCTTTAGAAAACCTGAGAATAAGGGCATTGCTCTTAGTGCAGGATATGTCCCCAGTGCTAAAAACGGGTGCCACCCCTCCCACTGACACCTTCTCCATTTCAAGGGAAATGATCATGTACTGATGCCGCCCAAAAATGTCTGTAAACATTTCTGTAAAATGCTGTACTATGTTCGTTGTGAGTCGGAGTAAGGTTTTAAATGGTTGTACATCCCAACTGCTCTTGCGCTAAATTACAACAGTAGTTGCAATGGAATGGGTTTCAAAATATCATAGCATAGAATCATCAAGGTTGGAAAGACCACTAAGATCATCTAGTCCAACCAATGAAGGATTTACGCTCAATGGAAGTGAGGCTTTGTTCTGACACCTGGGATGTCAGAATCTGGGTTTTTCAGTCACAGGACTTCTCCCTCATCACCTCCTATGAACGCTACGTTCATCAGGTTTAAGGAACCCTCCAACAGTTGCATCGGCAAACTGGCCCCCACATGCCTTTGTGAGAAGGGTGATTAATGATCATCAACACTCAGATTCAGAGCCTCTTTTTCCAAATAAAATCAAACCAGATGAGTCACATCACCAGCAACCAAAGATTAACTTATTTCCGTCCCTGGGCAGTTAGTCATACATCTAGTTCCTTTTTCAACTCACTCCATTTTCAGCATCATCCTGGCCCACAATCCTTTAGAGTCAATGGAAGGACATAATGAAGTGGCCTTAGCTTTAATCATAGAAGACCAAGATCTCAGCCATTCTGGACGGCTGTTGAGCACTCTTGGCTAGACAGGCTTTTTGTGCAGAGCTAGTTGTCTTACAGGGCCAATTCCTCACTGCTGATATTTACATAGTATCATGCTAGATATCAGTGTATGGTACCAGTGACACAGACTAACGTAGTGTGCCAGATCAAATATGAACTAAAACTCAGGTGGCAAAACTTCAGCCCACTGAAGTTTTCTAGGAAAGTTAAAATTCTTGGAACCGCAATGATCGTTCCTTGGCTTATTTGGCAATTACAGGCCATGGACTTCAGGCAAATGCATCAAATGCATCTTCTGGGCACTGGATCCAGGATTTCTGGATCAGTCTTTATAGAGCAGTTGGCCACAGGCTGTAAGGGGACTCACAGAGACTTTACAGCAGTATTTTCAGTCAAAACGTGAAATCATTAAATAAAAAGAACAAACAAACATGTTGATATCACAAATAAATCTCTTCTGGTGAGCTCAGGACTGCTGATGCTCAGGGAAGCTGTAGGGAAGAATTCCTGACTGGATCTGACAGCCAACCCCTCCTGCTCTGAGGAGCAGTTGGAGCTCGGGGCTCTCCAGCTGTGGGCTTTCTGCTCTGACCAGTTTTAGTCAAAGATTAGTACTCTGATGAAGAACTTAAAACCCGAGTTCCAAGCCTTACATTCCAAACACAGACACATACTGCCTTGGAGAAGGGGATCTCCTTCAGACTTGTAGGAGATAGTTATTAACAGATGACAAGAATATATCCTAGTGCTGATGTCCTGGAAGCAGAGGAAATGTCTGTGGTGTCCTCTGCAAGGGACAGCAAGCACAAGGCAAGGGTGACTCTGCTCCCCACCCACTGCCAGTGGGCACTTGTACATCAGATCAATGAATGGAGTTCTCCTCATTTTTTCTACCCATTATGGTCAAGGAGCTTTTTAAGCTCTGCCCAGAGGATGCTGCAGTTAATCGGCACTGCTGACACTAGAACTGTAGGAGGGAGAGAAAATGTTTGGCATTAGCACAGTCTCAATTAACACTGTTGGCACAGAATAAAGGTGTCACATCACTTTTTCAAAGCCAGTGGTACAGAGATGACAGTGAAGCTTCAGATACATAAAGTGCTCAAAATCTATTTTTAGCCAATCAGTTCACTGGCATTCTGGTTAGTAGTTTAGTTTTTGCTCAGAGTAAGCAGGATGTAAATTATTCAGGTTTTGCCTAGTTTTTGTACAGGAGCCAAAGAACAAATGCAACAGTGTCTTGAAATACAGGCCACTGAAGTGCTACGAAGAAGCAAGAAGCCTGTTCTCCAGCTTTGATTTTTTGTGTAGTAGGGATTTTTCTCCTCCAGCTTTCACATATCATACTGGTTCCTATGATAGCTAGATTACAGAAAAACCCAGTGTAAGGCCAGCTGTTTTCTGTTTCACACAGGGATGGACAGTGCTAGTGACATTTGCACCAAATCAAAAATGAAGCTTCTTTCAAATTCACCATGAATCCCTTCTTGTTATGCAAAAAGTGAGAAAAGATTAAGATGAAACTTCATGACAAGGAAGACACTCGACAGCCCTAGCTCATCACTGCTACCCTCCTGTCTTGCTATCTTCTGCTCTGTGTTCCTGGCTGCCTTGTACAAAGTTGAGGTAGATGTATCCCACTGCAGTGCACGGGGCATCCTCAGCTCCTTTTTTAAGCAAGAACAGGACACTCAGTAAAAACACTCTGTTCTCCCAGAACACAAATTCTTACTTCCCTGGAAAGCACACTGAGTGACCTATATATATTTCTACCAGGTTGTCTGCCTTCCAGCCCTCTCATCCCATGCAGCCAAGGGGCCATCTGACAGTCCTATGCTTGGCCACCAGATGGGAGAATGTGAGAGTGCAGTTGGGAGATGCAATTGCTTTTCACTAAATTGCATTTTCATGTCAGAACTGCTAAAATCCATAATTCAGTTCCAGCATATTGAATATGTATAATCAGTTCCATCCCAATCACTGTTTATGGCAGGAGAACGCAGCAGTTCTCTGCTGCATCCCAGCAGACTCAGTTTCCCATCTAAGCCTAGTAAGAGTCCTTTTCCCTATAATATCTTTGAACAAGCACATCCCTGTGTATGTCCAATTTGAATTTTTATTTTTATTTTTACAGTAAAACAGAAGATGAAACCTGTTTGTTTCATACTCAGCCAAGAAGTCTTTCTCATAACTCAACAATTGCTATCCTGTGAAGGGAGTTAGTGCTCATTATAGCTGTGGTTGGAATAAGTGAGAATTTGTGGCCACAAAATCGCATTTTGAAAGTAAAGGCATGCTTTGAGGAATTTTCCTGACTACTCCCACAGCAAAACAATAACAGCACCAACAGGGCTACCAGAATAGAAATAACAGTGGAAAAAACAAAGTGACCACCAGTATATAAAGTAACTCCTACTAAACCCAACAATAGACACAAGGAGAAGCAAAGATACAAGATCATAGAATCACAGAATAGCCTGGGTTGAAAAGGACCACAATGATCATGTAGTTTCAACTCCCTGCTATGTGCAGGGTTACCAACCACCAAAACAGGCTGCCCAGAGACACATCCAGCCTGGCCTTGAATGCCTCCAGGGATGGGGCATCCACAGCCTCCTTGGGCAACCTGTTCCAGTGCTGAAGTTGCCAGCAAATTTATTTATTTATTCTACAGCAAGGATTATTCAAAATACCTTGTTCTTACCCAATAATTTCCAAATTCTTCTCAGTCTTCAAGTACTTAACCTTCACAGTGCCACCCACATTATTTTCCACTGAAAAGACAGTTAAGCAGCTCCTCCTTGACCATTCAACAAGTCAATGGCAGCTGTACTGGATCGCATGACTCCAGGCTGCTTGCTCTCACCCCTAAACAACAACTTGGTACTCACTAAAATGGCAAGGGAAATCTTTCAATGTGAGCACAGAGGCAAGCACTTTTCACCTTCCACAAAGCATGAAATGAATTGAATAATCAAGTTTTTAATGAAAACTTACTTCTCTGGTCTAGCTCTGACCAATACCATCTTGCTGAAAATCACTATCACTGATACTAGCTGGTTGAGCCTAAGTGAGACATTATAAAACTGGTTTCAAGATAGCTTTAATGGTAGTTTAACATTAACTGATTCCCAAAAGGAAACAAAAGGTGATTTACAACCACATATAGTACACAGAGCTTCCTTGCTCCTTGGAGTTACAGATTATGGAGCCCGTTTTGCAGTTCCAGTCAGCTGAGCTCCTACAAAGAGTATGAGACCAACTCCACAGTTACCCTCAACAATCCTTCTGTCCACAGCACAGAGCCAGTGAAACACTGATCTTACTGCCAAAGCCTTCAGTTTCAAGTGCATTTCACAATATATATGAGCAGAAACACACTCTGACTGAGCTTTCACTTATAAATTATACGTTCACAAGTGCAATTTTTGTTTAAACTACAAAAATTGATTATGAGTTTGCAGCAATGGAGAGCTTAGGATTCTTTTAGCAAGATGCCCACAGTTATCTTCAAGGAAATATTTATACTAATTACTCACAGAGGAGTGTTTGAAGCATCATGGTCTCATTTACAGCAGATCAATTTTGCTTTCTTCATCACTCAGTTCTAGTTTTGTTTCTTCCTATTCTCAAGACTGGCTGACTTTATGATCACTAATGGTCTTTTTAAGACACTGAGAAGCAGAAACTGAATACCTGGCCACATTTCTGAATGTGGAACCAACTGCTTGTGATAATTTTTCTATAGAATTGATGCCATTACGGGATCTGATTGCCTGAGTTCCAGTTGCCATCAGGTACTGTGCTCCAGTGACCTACTGTTAACAGCTGCTCTCAAAAAGAAACAGAGATAAATACTGAAGCTGGATTCCTGTTAAAGAAATCATCAAACAGAAAAACTTTTCTTGGGTAGTAGAAAGACCACTCCAGGAAGTCTTTTCTTCCCAGTTAAGTGACATTTGCTATGAGCAATGGATATAATAAACTACACCTGTTGTTTATTGACTTGTGATTGGGATGCTTATGGGTTGATTGCATTCGTTTAGTTTGCTGGGGACTGCACAGACACATATCAGGAAGGAGTCAGAGAGCTGCAAAGAAACCCACAGCTTGGGCATTAGAGAGTGTCAGTAGAGTAAACCTGAACCTGGAAAAAGCTGGAGGAAAACGTTCAGCATGCTCCAAAGTAGAATGTGTGTGGAAGAGGGAGACAGTGCTGCTGGGAAGCTTTCTAAGAAACCAAGACATGTAGGAACACTCAATAGGAATGTCTGAAGAAGCCACAGTTCAGTGTGAGCTGGATTAACGAGGGTTGTTACATTGTTATAACCCTCTTTAATTGCTATTCCTCTTTGTTGGTAAGAAATAATCCCTTGAGCCTCCTTGGTGTTACCTACACCTGTCAGTAGGGCCTGATGGAGGAAAGGAATGCTAAATCCAGCTGCACCTGCTGGGATAAGAAAGCTCTACCCCAGGGCCTAGCTGAAGGCTGAGGAAATAAAAATGTACCTTCTGGGAAAAGGAAAAACACAAAGACCCATCCCCCATACAGTGATACCAGGGAAAAAAAAATAGCAGTGGTAGGGGAAACAGTAGTTGATAATACCGCAAAACCTGCCTACAAAACTAGGAAGATGTGAAAGAGTGCCAGTTTCTGTTATTTGTTTATAGTTACCAAGCGCGTACCTATGCTGTTTGGTGAAATTATCTCTATTTAACTGTTGGTTCTTGTCTCTGAAAGTGAACAAACCTACACAGCAGATAGACTTTCTACTGTATAGAATCTACATGTATATTTCTCATCGATCATGGAGAATGTCCTGTGACTGCACTGGGTAGCCAAATTTAGTGAACCTGTCCATAAAGCACAGACAAATTTGATTCCAAGCTAGACAATGTAGAGCTCTTTTCCCTTCTGAGGAGCCCTGCCAGATTTAAGTTAAAGATTAATACTATAAAACAGCCTCCAGGGAGAAATTTCGTCTGCTTTCCCCCACCTAATTCTCAGCATATTTAAAACACCGTGGATAAAATACTACATGCATCTGGCAGCTAACACGGAACTGCAGGGCAGAAATTATGGCTCTATAAAAGAGTTTGGATGTCTGGCTGATTCAGGAAATGCTAAGGAGTTTCTGAAAGGTACACAGGTGACAGAGCAGGTGTAAAACAATGATTTACTTTGACAATCCCGTGCATCAGGCAGAAACAGAAGACATAAAAGAAACAGGTTACAAGTTGTTCTGTTTCTTTCTTGAAAAACTATGAGCAGTGCAGAATGTATCTACTTCAATCACAGCAAAGATCAAAGAAGATTTCTGCAATGCAAAAGAAGTGCAGTCACTTAGAAATATAATCATATTTATCATCTTCAAACAATGTATTCAACTTGGAGACAGTTCCCTAAACTCTCTGTCTCTTCATCCCACCCCCGATGAGAGCTGTAAAATGCCCACTTCTGTCTATCATCCTGTCCTGAGACGTGTTCTGGTCTTCTTTCTACTTTACTTTAAAATACATCTGCTGCAATTGAGTGATCTGAGGATTATGAAGCAGTGCATCTGCAGAACAATACGATTTGTCTGCTGAGTATTTTGTGTCACTGTGCTCCCTCTGAATTCAATCCTTCTCCACACCTCTTCAACTGTCGATAAAGGTCTACAGATAAAAGGCAGAATCCTCTAAGAGCACAAAAATTCAGACATTCCAATTCCTTTGAGCAGCTCTGTAACATGTTCAGCCTCCACATTCACACAGAGCGGCCAGACACATGCACCATTTCCACGGCTTCCGGTGATGAACAGGTAACCTACAGTCCAGAAATCCTTAGATTACTGAAGTAATTTTTTTTTTTTTTTTTTTTTAAGAAAACTTTCCTTGTAGATTTATCACATCTGCTTCCTGTGACTCAAACATCCCAAGGGCAAAAGACTATCAGCCTATTTTGTCCTTTAGTTAGTGGTCTAAAGGAGTCACCAACGTAAAGGTGTTCCACAAGTAAAGGAGCTTACGGACAGTGTTTGTTGCTGCTACTTGAGCATTTACTGTTGATCGTCAATTCTGAGAAGTACTTCTCTAGGCACTGAGTACATTCTGAAACTCCACTGCAGTCAGTGCAGTTAAAAACAAGGCTATTATGTGTCTTATGTTAATATTAAGTCCGTTATCTTGGATAACCTGTTTTGCAATATTTACTTTATTCTCCTTCCTGGCTGCATGCTCAACAGTTGTAAGCACAGAACAGGATCAGAGTATATACGACTTTTATTTAATACTGCAGAGTATAATAGAATAGAATAGAATAGTTAAGTTGAAAGAGACCTTCAATGATCATCAAGTCCATCTGCCTAATATTTTCAGGGCTAATCAAAAGTTAAAGCACATTATTGAGGGTAATGTCCAAATGCCTCTTGCACATTAACAGGCATAGGGCACCAACCACTTCATGAGGAAGCCTCTTCAGTACACTCCAAGGCCATCTTCTCCATAACTTTTCCAGGCACTGAGGTTAGACAGACAAGTCTGTAGTTGCCCAGGTCTTCTCTTGTGCCCTTTCTGTAGATGGGTACAGCATTGGCTAGCTCCCAGTCAGCAGGAACCTCTCCAATCTCCTACCAATTTGGTAGATAGTTGAAAATGGTCCAGCTACAATGTCTGCTAATTTCTCCAGCACTCCAGGATGAATTCCATCAGGGCACATGGACTTAGGAAAGTTGAGCTGATACCACAGTATTTCACAGCTTGCTGCCCTCTGCTCCCCCTACAGGATTTTCATTTGTTTGAGATCTGCTGCATCAACATTACGATCCCTGAGAACATGCATCAGTTTGTCATGTTGGAATTTATCTAAAGTCTTCTCAAAGTCAACAAAGAAACGCAGAGAGAAACCCTTTTTTTGCTAATGTATAATATCTAAGGCTTAGGATTGCTTACTTTATTCTGACTCTTGAATGTAAACTGATTACAGACTGACTTTTCCCCTCTCCAGTGTATTGCTGTATGTTCCACTGAGAATTGAAAACATTTTAAGGATAAAGCTTATCAAATGCACAGTGCAGTCTCGATTATGGTATTTGGCATCAGTAATTGTTATGTAAGAATGAAGATTTTGAAGCTTTCTTTCAAAGTATCCTGTGTTAAATTGGCTAGGGAGTTTAAGCTACTGTTCTAAAGTACTAAGTGGCTATGGCATTTCACCTACAATAACACCTTCCTCCAGTACTCTCTCATGATTTTTTCTGCCTAGGTTCAATGTCACAACCATCAGATCCTCCCTGTTAGGGTCTGTCTCACTGTATTATCTTCAGAATCTTCATGAGAAGTATCATTTAGAACCTCTATCCTGTATTCTTGCCTGTCTTTCCAAAACATTTATTACATATCTGTAGCATGCTTCATCATTTATAATTCTCATATGACCGACTCCCTTTTGTTCTTCAGCAGTTTCCTGATGCTCTCTGTAGATTGCTTTTTTCTTTTGGCTTCCCTTCTGACTTTGTTGGGCAGTTTTCTAAATTCCTTCCATCTCCAATTTCACTCAGTTTCTGTTAATTTCTGTAACGAGCAGTTGCACAGTGTTATGACTCTTCACCCCCACTCACAATGAACTGGTTTTATGTACCAGTTTTGAATTCCTTCAGTTTTCCTCTCTTCTATTCATTTGATCCTCCCTTTGAAGTCTGTTACACAGGTTTGTTTCATTTTCAGTTGAACCTACCTACAAGAACTTGTAATACTTTGTTTTACATACTCTCAAGCTTAACCTCAGCTCAAGAATCTGTTGGTTCTAGCATACAGAATTAGCTTCAGAATTGTTTTGATATCTCAGTGTATCTGATTTCCGGCTTTCATGCTCAGTTGGGCTGATGCTGAAACCAGGCATTTCAGATACTAGAATCACATCTGCTGTTTGCTATCTCAATCAACTTGTTTTCCCTCATACTCTTAAATATAAAGCCAGGATTACTCGATTACACTATGCATACACTGCTTTATATTCCAGCATCAGAATTACAAGCAAATTCTCCCTGCTTTTCCTTTCCTTGCCTGATTCCCTTACAATTCTTTGTAAGAGCTTTTCTTTACATCTTGTTGGAAGTCTTCCAAAGGGAATAAGATTAAAATGGAGAGTCCAGATGGCAAGGTGTGTAATCATATGCAGATCATGTTCTCCCAGTACTAATGGCTAGACTTTTTTTTTTTTTTAATTTCTCCAAATCCTTTGTAATATCTTTATTCACATCACAAACATTTTATATTTCTATTTAGTAGTTGGCTGTCCATTTCTTTTCACAGTTTCCTTACATTTTCAAGTGTTTGCTCTCCTCCAACATTTTGGGAAACCATCCCATTTTACAGGAAATTTTTATACTACATATGGTAAAATCTAAAATTTATGTTTTCTTTTCCCCCATCTTCTGCATAATTGATTTTACAGAGGGCAATCACTAAGTCACATTAATTTCCGCAGATGGATAATTAACCTCAAACTGGTAATTTAAAAATCATATTAATAACTAAATTAACAATTTTCTTTGATTTTCATATTTCTTTAGTACTGTCTATGAATTTTCAGTAAAAAAGGAAGTTTAACAAACTTCTGTGTAGTTATGGAGTTCCGCTACAAAAAAAAAAAAAAAAAAAAAAAAAGGGTATAAAGAAAGTTAGAGATGTAAATCAAGGAATAGAAGAAGAAAATTCAGGGTTAAGATGCTTCAGCTTACCCTCTAAATGACTGTAACAATTTCCAACACTGCCAAAACAATAGAATTTCCTCTAGCACCATTCTCTCATATAGCTGAACCATTTCAATTGAAGCTTCCCAAATGATTCAGCTCGAGGCAGACACTCGAAAATCAATGTGAATGTTTTAAATTTGGCAAAGTTACAAGCATTTAAGAAGAGGATCTCATAACAGTAAATACTTGGCAATCTGTGCTAGCGGCGTCCTCATTTGCCTGAGCTATAACAACTTCCCTGATCAGAACTAGCAGCTGCTTCTGAGAAGCCACTGCACACCACTGCAGTGCTGGCTGCACATCAGTACCAGGTAACACAATCTTCATGCAGAAAATATCTTCTTTTTTCCTATCAGGACAATGTCCTCATCATAACAAAGCCTCTCACAGGAGCTTGTGAAAGCTCTGCTCTTGCCATGTTGAGAACAAGACAGGGCTGAGCATTAGATGGAATGAGGTAGGGTGGGAGCAAGGGATGGATTACACAAGCTGATTGTTCCTTCCTACTTTCAGCTACTGTGATTCTACATCTGAAGTGCATAAATGCTATCAGATCGCAGCGTACACCCAAAGCTCCAAACCTGCACGTACATCTGCTTTAGAGAGACAGCTACTTCATACAATGCTGAAAGTGAGCCAAGTGATGCCTAGCAGAACCATGCAGTTAAATGGATCTGCAAACCCTTGACCAGAATCAATCCGGCCTAAAAGGAGGCAAAATTTCACAAGATTGACAGATAGCATTTGTGAGAAAGGTTTCAAGAATATACAACAAAATGAGGAAGACAAACTCTGCTTGCAGCACAATAAAAACTCCAAAATGGTGTACTATAACTTCATTACAACCATTTGCTTTTAATCATTGCCATATTGAATTACTGAGTGGAAAATATCATTGGGAGAAATTTGAAAATGGAATTAATTTGTTATTTGCAGATTTCCTTTGTGAAAAATACTTCTTGGTGAGATTATACATCACGCATAAAAGGAATACCGAGGAATGAGCTTGACCCTGGTATGCAAGGTGAGGAATAAAAAATATGCGGGGAGGCAGTTTAGTTCACTAGAGTGGTAGACTACAGCAAGATTTCAGGGTATGGCACTCCTTGCATAAATCACTTAAACACTTTCCAGTGAGAGCACCTAACGTTGATTTACTCTGTTCTCTGCTCTGTTGGAGTTAATGTTGAAATTTGCAGCATACCAACCGACGTGTTCCTACAACACCTCTCCCAGGTGAAGCTGTCCGTGGTGGCCTTCAGCGGTGGAAAGGACACTGGCACAGCTTTCTATGCTTCATACACTGGGATATCTATATATTAATGCTCCTATCTTCCTAACTGAAGAATTGTCATTATTATTAAAACAGTTCCCTTTCTTTGTTTAGGACTAACAGGGCCCTTCTAATTTTTTCGAGTTATTTATTTTCTGTGATGTAAAAAGCAACAACAAGCAAACCTCCCAAAAGGTATTACCTAGATCTAATATGCAATTAATTTTTCATGGTGAACTAAATCAAAATAAAAACAAAACAAGCAAACAAACAAAAAACCAAAACCACAGAACCCTACAAAAGACTCATGTCATCCCAAAACTGCAAAGGCATTTTAAATTTTGGAAAAGGATAATTTCATTACTTTTGTGTATTATGCCACTTTGTTGATGCTGTTGGCAAATTTTTGCACTCCCAGAATGTTTAGTATTTAGCTCTCTGAAATAAGCATCACTCATACATTCCTACAGCTTCTAAATATAGATATCTACCTTGAAACAGCAAAATGTACTCCTTCTAGAGTACGTATTTCAATTCTGGTAACTTCCTGGGATGATTTTTACTTAGGATGCAATATGAAGATGACAGAAGGTGGTTCGCAAGGTTTTGATCATGCATGGAGTGTCTTTGTTTTAAACGTATGGGATGCAAAAAGAAATACCCTAAAATATCCTCCATTCCAGCACTGCAGCTGCAGCCACAGACTATTCCTTTTGGATGAGTAATATCTATCACACTCTAACCACAATTTTTAAGTTCCTAATCAATAAAGTCATTCACTTTGGTTGCAGATCCTTCCTTAAAGATAACTACTATGAGAGACAACCGATTCTGAAGTGTGCAGCAGCAGCATGTGGCACTGAATAATGCTGGCAGCTGATACTGCCCAATCTAAGAGTCTGCATGGAGCATTTTTTGCTTAACATGGAAATGTGTCTGTATCTACAGAAACACTGACCATCTGTATGTGAATGTGAACTCCATAACTCCCTCCATATTTTCAGTAGAAAAGCTGCCAAGATTTACATTTTCAAGGCAAAGCAATCATCCTTGTTACGAACTTTCCCTCTTGCACTGAGGACAGCAGAGGGAAGCCATGAGCTGGAGAACCCCAGCAGCTGACTGCAGTGAACTGGAGCTGGTTGCATGCAACATAAGCTGGGTGCATTCTGAGTGGCCTTGAGGAACATTACACGTAGTAGAACTGCAGATATAGCTCTGGGTTAAAATCATATTGAGCATGCTGATTTTTGCAAAATTAAAAGCAAGATAAACGAACAATAAGACATTTACCTTCCACATCAAGGCACCTAGGTGGGCTATCTGACCAGATAAGGTTATACATGCACTCAAGGAACTCTGCCCCTTCTAGTTTATATCCAGGAAAGCATTGATAATACACCACTGTTCCTACTGAGAAGGAGGACTCGAACTCAGATATGTTAATGTAACTATGAGGAAGAACCAATGGCCTCAGGCAACCTGCAAATTAAGAAGAAGGAGGTATCTTTTATTACAAGGTGTTTACCTTAGTCATTTTAACATACCCAGATAAGAATTCCTAGATTAAAGAGTGCAATATTTTTCACCTTCTCTACCACGAATGGCATGACTGCATGTTCTCCCTCAGATACGTATGCCTCATTATTCTCTTTGAAACTCTTCTATTGCTTAACCCACACACTTTGTTAGTAAGAGATTCAGTCTCAACAAATCCAAGGAAGGTTTACTGAAAATTACAGTATTTTATTGCACAAACATTCACTGCTTTAGCAGATGGCAATTCCTTTTTGAGGTAGAATCTTCAATAAATAAAGACTGTCATTTATATAAACCATGAGTTTTATTTCTCCTCTTAAAACAGTCAGGTAGACCTTAAATATTCAAACTGCTCTTGTGATAAAGTGCACACAACTGTAAAAGATCTGCAGACAAAATTAATGATTTTGAGGTTCCAAACTGAGAAAGTCTAAAGGGATGTCATTTCCTATGAGCAGTCACATGATAAACACTGAGCGAGGGCTCAGATCAGACTATCAAAGGTTTAAAATACCTGTTATCAACAGAAATGTTAAATGTAGTCAGTGGCTTCATTCTACCTCTAGAATTACTCTTGAGGTATTTGTGACATGGGTGGTACTCAGCTGTGACTGTTAAGTGGTCACCAGCTGTGTTTGGTGCAGCAAAGAAGAGGAAACAGCAGTGAAATGAATAGATGGCATGACTTTCTGACAGGTTATTCACATATATTCAAGGCTTGCTTTGAGGTGGCATTTAGAGAAGATATTGTACTAGAGAAAAAATAAAGGCCTCATGGCATTAGAAATGACCCACTGGATAATAATTGTGTTGATTTTTAAATTTGCAATAATATCAGGGAAAGATGATTACTAATCAGGGAATGATAAATATTACAAGATCAGGAGACAAGCAGGAGTTTCACTATGGCAACCCAGAAACGGCTCTCTTGCCACTACAAGAAATTTGTGAAGGATATCTACAAAGGCTCGCATAATGTTAAGCCTGACAGAGAAACTAGAACCAGAGCGAGAGCATCTCTTGTAAAATAGTAGCACTGCTGTGGATGCCCAGCTACTGTCTATAAAGGAAAAGTCTCCACAGTACTTGAAGTGATTATTTCCTTCCAATGGCCACTTGAGGAAGAGGGATGAAAACATATGCAAATAGAATAGAGCTTGAAAGCTTTTTTCAGCACACTTTACTAAAAGAGCAATGACTCTGACAGCTGTTTTACTAATGGGATATCTCCTTGCACAAGTAAACCATAGGCATCCTATCTCCTACTTACTGCCTGTTCCCCAGTCAGATATGCCCCTCACATTAACTGCTCCTGACACCAGGCAGCCTGCAGAGCAGGATGACATGAGCAGCCTCCAATGGGACAGAAGGGAGGAATGCTGCCTGCCCAAGCTTGCACTATACTGGGGAAGGTTTTGCCTTTTTGACTCAGAACTTTAATACCACCAAGGTCTTTGCAGTGCAGGATCAAGATTTAATGGAATTTGTAAAAATTCTAAGGGTTTGTGAAAATCCCCGGTCTCCAAACACCTCCAGCTGCCTGGAAACTTCCTTTTGACATTTTTTTGCCAAGTAATTCACATCATTCCAGATCAGTAATTATCATGACTACTGCATGTCAAAAATAGTCTGAGGCTTGATTTTTCTCTGTTCTACAATCCTTTCCCATTGTTCTGTCAGAAGAAAAAGACATCTCAGCATCATGAGACTCCTGCCTGTTATAATCAAAGGGCCATATAAATGCAATTGTCAGGCTCCCTACTGCAAGTATTTGAGAGCCTTTGACAGTATTAGTGCCTAACAAGGCCAAAAAAAAAAAAAATTCTGGAGTTAATTCTGTAACAGAATTATAGAACTTCGCAAAATACAGAAGATACTGGAATCTGAGTTATCTATTCTTTACTTATCTGATAGTTACAGCACTTTGCTCTCATGCAATTGACTTCATAACTTTAATTGCATGGCCTTTATTTTTAAAAGCAGTAAACATTGAGTATTGAGTAGCAGCAATTGATTGCTATTTGTATTATAAATACAGCAACTGAAGAAAGTAACAACCCAGGAGCTATTTCTACGTTCCCATTTAATGCTGGCTGTCACAAAATTTCCACCTGGATCTTTGGTAAATGCAGTACCTACAAATCCACCTTGTTCGAGTTCACCTCACCTATCTGCACATCCTAACATCCCGTTTTTTGATCTCTCTCTTTGGGATGGTGAGTTGGCATCTTCTCCTTAGCACAGACAGATAAAATCTTTCGATGCTCTTGAGCTGGCCACGCTTGAATTGGTTAAAAGGCAGTGGTACTAAGACATGCATGTCAGAAAGGTGAAATTAGAGCAGTCTGAGAGTTAACTCTTATTAAACAAAGCTGGCTTACCCCCAGCCACTTCTTGCAGTTGAAGCAAAGCTGGATTCTCAAACTACTAACACTACAAGTTCTATGACCAACGGTTTTTCTGGATAAAATCCAATCCCGAGTTTTCGGTCAATACCAATCAGTTTAATGGACTGTGAACCCAACTATCAATTCTGCTGAAAACTCAGAGAGATGAACAGGTTCCAGGATCTTCTACCTGTGCCCACTGCACATGGCAAACAAAGGTAAATTGCAGCAAGAAGCTTAAACCTCTCTATAAATTGGCACAAAAATGTCATCTGCCCATCAAATCGTTTGCTGATATTCTGATTCAACCTTGACTTCTTTTAAAAATGCGATGCATCTCTGTAAGATTATAAACTATCAGATAAAACAATTCATAATTCAAGCATGGATACGTTCAGAAACCAGTATCTTCTTTTCTGCAGCAAGCAGTGGGGTGGAGAAACCAAAGTATCTTAGAAGAAGAGCTATTCAAATACTCTACAGTGGGACTGAAGAGACCACTGTCATCCTTAAAACTGCAGGAAGAAATACTGGCAGGCTATCACAAGGTGCATGAGCTATAAAACAGGATGTTCTGGTGTACTAAACCTTGACAAATGGGCAGATTATCCCAAGTTCCATCGTCTTGACAAATTGAAACCATGTTGTCTAAGTCAGGGTAACGGATCTGGAATCCTTCATGACAGCTGATTATTAACTTATCTCCAGTCCTGTAAGTCTTGTTATGAATCTCTGCATCTTCAACATGTGGAACAAGGCAATCTGTGACTTCATAAAGAAAAAAATTGACTTAATTAAAAATAGCACGGCTAGCTATTCAATAATCAAGCTCTTAAGCAAAAATTATCAGTTAAT
Source organism: Tragopan temminckii (assembly GCA_028571105.1). Taxonomy (NCBI): domain Eukaryota; kingdom Metazoa; phylum Chordata; class Aves; order Galliformes; family Phasianidae; genus Tragopan; species Tragopan temminckii. The sequence continues at coordinate 13,916,490 of JAOWBP010001760.1, read as the reverse complement.
ATAAGTGCTCTGCTTAAACCATTTGGATAAAATGCATTTCAGCAAATATATACTTTCCCTAGTTAACCATCAGTTACAACGTCTATAGTGTGGTACTAGAATCTGATGTGTTACAGTAATGGATCATTCCCCAAGACGTTTTTAAACAAACACAATTAAGATAGTTTAGGAAGACTCCTTTTAATTTTCTCCTTCCATTCATCAAGTGCAAATTACACTGCACACTGTGACTACACGGCGGTCCATGCGACGGCAGACTCTTTGACAGCACCAAGGACAAGATGAAAGAGGAGATAAAATACAGATATGAACGAGGAACAAAGGGAAACTGCAGTGTTAGCAGAGAGACAGAATGAAAATCAGGTACAGCTACAAGGGCTTATCCAGCTCCATTCCGCAGAGTTCATTTTGAGAATGTATTCATGTTAATCTCATTGATTCAGTTTTAAATCAGGCCATTTTATGTGCCTGAATTCATATGCCTTTAGAGGATGTGAGATTTTAAGCAACTAAGCGCCATCTCAAGTGTTTGTAAAGACTCTCAAAAAGTGCAATAGCTACAAACCTCCAGTGGTATACAGTCATGGGCTCTCTTACCTGTCTGAGATACATTTATCAAGCACTATAATCAATTCAAGGTATACTCTGGTGCCAAAAACACCAAAATATAAAATAAAACCCACATGACTAAAAAAATGAAAGATGTCATGAACAGTGGAAGGAAAGGGTGAGGCACAGTTAAAAACATTCTGCTAATACTGAATAATTAAGAGAGATGCCAAGAGGATATGAAGGAATAGTCCAGGTTACTGAAAGTTCATCCTCTGCATGATTGCAAAGTGAGACTAAGCAGAAGAGAGGAAAATATCACACACTGGGAAAATATAATCAAAATTATCTGGTTTTCTGCCAGCAGTCAATCCATGACACAGATGGGGATAAAAATTTCCAGGCATCAAAACCCACAAAGTGGTTCAAATAACAGCTAGCAAATAAAAATATTGCAAGCCTGTTCTATGCTGCTTTTTTCAAATATTTCTACCACAAGGCGTAATCACCTTCATTTAGGAATGTGGTATTTACTAAAAAGAAGTTTCAGCAGTCCTTTGAGACTTGCATAAAAGTGAAAGTTTCCACCATTTTAAGCAGTAATTCTTGCTGAAGAGGTGGAGGGAACTCCAAGTTTGGTCTTAGCAGGTTACAACGAGCGTGCACAAAGTAAAGCAACAACTTGCTTCTTTGTTTAGAAACACAACTTTAAGCAAGGTAAGCGGCAGTTTAGCATAGCACATGCAAACTACCAAGAGCAAACATATTTCATGATGCCTTCATAGAATCATTACTGTTGGGAAGGCCATCTAGTCCAACCACCAGCACATCCCCATCATGCCCACTAACCACATCCCTCAGTGCCACATCTCCACATTTCATAAACACCTCCAGGGAAAACTTCATTTATTTAGGCAAAGTAGATCATTATTACTCTGAAATTCAACCATTAAATTTTACTAATATGATGTGGAAGAGTGTTGCTTCCCCATTCAGAATATATTATCCAGTGTAACTTTACGTTACAAAGATGGTTTCTAAAATACACTGTACATAGCTAAACTTCAGTATTGGGCTTGGATATTTTATTAGCCCAGAATTTCCCCATTTCTCTTGTTGCTTTATAGGTATTTACTTATAGATGTCCAAGTCTGGGGACGATGCGTTCCTTGCCAGGAACCTACAAAATGTACTAGGCTAAGGATGCAGGCATCCCCCTTCCAAGACTGAGCATTTTGCACTCTTGCTGGCAAGTTAATCAGTGAAGCAGACAGCAGAGGTTGCCCCATAAGAAATGCCTGATGCAAACCTCGTCTACTGTCATGCAGAAGCTGCCCCGGGCACTTCCACAGCTGGGATAAGATGGATGGGGATCTGCTCTGCAGCCCTGCAGGAGGAGGGCTGAGATGGATAATGGAAGATAATGTCAATGAGCAGCTCACTCTCTTGGCACAACAGCTTTCTGTTGCTACACAAATAAAAAAGACGTATATATACGCTGCAGTAACATATGAGATTTCACTTCCAAAGCAGGGGAAATTGATTCTGTAACAATGATCTATAACAGTGACTTCATTCTCATTATTCCATATAACGGCTATAGATCGAAGCACTTTAATCGGATATATGCTGGTGGAGAACCGTGCAAAGTTGCTCACTGTACATTATATGCTCACTAGATCCTGGTTGGCTTTGATAATGGCCCTATTACAAGCCCCAGCTAAGCATGGGACTTTCGTACGACAACATTATTACGCTTTTTCCAGATGCCTCGTGAGCAAATGGTTTCCCACTGGCTGAATTTCTATTGTTTAGCACTTAGCCAGAAATAAATTGCAGATGCCCTCTCTCTGCAAACAGCTGGATTAGGTGGCACAAAATCTGTTTAGAAAAGCTGAGAAGAAGTGACCGAATTTTAAAATGTTCTCCCCTAGAAAATAAACTGCTTTATTCCAAGTACTTTTCTGCAAACCCATGGAACCCGCTAAACCATTTAGCGGTGTCTTTAACCAGCATCAAACAGTAATGGCTATGACTTACATTCTTTTCTGCCACTTTTACATGATCTGCTTATATTGAATGTGTGAATATTAAAATGGGTCAGCCAAGAGCATGCCCTAGTTAGGAATACATTCCTTTTCTTCCAGAGGCACAAAGGCAGTGGTCCTTGTGCAGGTGGGGGCAGCTGGCAGGCCCCACGCTGATGCCATCCTGGCCTACTCTTGATGAAGGTGCACATGAGGAGTCCTTGGCTTCAGCAAACCACGTGTCAAAGAAGGATATTTTTTAGCATGTAAGATTTGTTAAACTCAATAGTCCAAATGCTTCAGTTTGTATGCAAACAATTCAGTGGAACACTGAATCACAGAATGATAGAATGGTTTGGGCTGGAAGGGACCTTTAAGCCCACAGAGTTCCAATCTCCTGCCATGGGCAGGACTGCCACCCATCAGCTCAGGCTGCCCAGGGCCCCATCCAGCCTGGCCTCAAGCCTCAGAGATGCCCATAGGGAAGGAGGGCCACCCTCTCTCCTTACAGCAGCATCTACAGAGTTAAGGCATCTCAGCAGGAGGGCTATGGAAATAGTCACAAAGAATGTACTGTATGCAGGAACAGCTCCTCTTAAAAACAAACAACTAAGATCCAAATTCTCTCTTTCAGTAGTATTGAATCTATACTACTGTGCTAGTAGAATCATTCTGAAGATGGAAAACATGAGATTTCAGTGCATATTAAATGTCTTCTCCTTGCTGCCTTTGCTTGTATTTCAACAGTGCTCAACGGCTTTTCCCAAGACTACTGGCCATCACACCAAGCACAGGTTACATGCATCATGGGGGGGTGCGTGACCAGGCGTAAGAATTAAACATTGGGCAAGAGTGTTAAAAGATGGAGATAAAAAAAAGTCTTTGGTCATCTCACAGATCCAGGAACAAAGGCTAAGAGAAATGAGCGCTAAATGTCATACGAGAAAATTGTGCCCAAACTGTGCTCTAGCCGGTTACTTTTACTGCCAGTTTATCATCCCTGCCACCGGGAGAACGAGGCACTGAGCACACCTCAAAGGCATTTGCCTGCAGGAGCACTGGGAGAGCAGGGCACAGTTCTTAGCTTAGTTGCTATCCCCACACAGACTGTAAATTTAGATTCAATCTCATAGGAAAGAGGCAGCATTTGTTACAAGTAGGGCAACAGTCTCAGCAGCCACATTATCACAGTGGGAGAAGATTAGATTAAAGTGTGAACAACGCAACATATTGCTCTTAAACAGTAAATACAAAATTCCTACCTTAGAGCTTTGGCATTTATGTGCATAACTGCATTAGAATTGATGGAAGTTACACTCACAACAGGCCATAGATCAACACGAGAGCATAACTCTAAGCAAGCCAATTCTTGACAGTGCATTTACTGGCACCTAGTCATGCAACTTTATTCTTGCACTGACACTTAAAACCTCCTGCCACTTCACAACAAATGACAGAGTTTTAAATCCAGTTAACCGGATGAAGAGCGGTTTTAAGATTGATTACATTCTGAAACAAGTTTCTTTTCTTCCTTTTGTAAATACCATTAACTTGTGATTAGAGATTATTCTAGCAAACATAAAGACAATCATACTTCATAGCATACAGGCATAAAATCATATGGAACTACCCTTAGCTGAACCCAAACTCCTGAAATTAACTTAAAATCAACTGCAAAGTACTGAATGTTTTTACTTTTCGGGCTCAGATGGTAGTGTTTGACCTTTACACGTACCATATGGCACCAGAGGCATGGAGTTTATACTCCAGTAGCCATGGCAATCAGCCTCTGCCTTAACTGGGTGAACGTCATACAATGCTTGTTTCATCCTGTGACAGGTCAGTGACAAACGTTAAAACATTAACTTCCTACTTCAGCAGCAGTTGTTACAAATTTCACATTTCTTTTCACATGCTGTTACAGAATTTCTGCAGTGAAGACTTCTATCTACGTCACAGACAAATCATAGGTAAACCACAGAATGCCTTAGGTTGGAGAGAACCCTAAAGCCCCCGGAGCCCCACCCCCAGCCATGGCCAGGGCTGCCACCCCAGCTCTGCCCAGGGCCCTATCCAACTTGGCCTGGTGCACATCCAGGGACGAGGCATCACAGCTTCTCTGGGCAGCCCATTCCCACAAAAACTGTTTTAACTCCTCCTTGACTGCTCTGCTCCTGTGCCACGCTTCTGCGCTCCCCACCTTCCCATGGCACTCCTTCCTCATGATTCTGGTTCTGGTACACACAGAAGAACCACACTGAAAAGCACTTCAATAAATGTGTAGGTCCCATGGATTGCCACTGAACCTTTGCTTAGCATTTCTTCTGAATCACTGGTTATATTACACAATGGAAAGAAGAATTAATTTTGTCATCTTTTTTTTTTTCGAGCTAAATCCTAGGACTGTTTTAACAATACCTGAGGGAAGCACCATTAATCAGGAAAGCACTTAGGCGCTTGCCTCACTAAATCCTATATCAGGGTCCTACTCTTCAGTCTAAATAATAAAAAGTATTTTTCTGTATGCTTTATTTTGGGAATAGAACTTTAAGAGGACTAATCACATAATTACAGATATGCTCAAGCTTAAGTGCTTTGCTTGATCAGAGCACTGGCTTGCAATCGTTGTTAAGTGTTCCGTGCTGAAAAGTAATGATTATCTCCTAAGCACCTGTTGTCACATCATCCATCACATTCTTATCTTTCAGTTTCTTTCTTTTTTAAAAACAGTTGATATTAGTGGCAGCTCTGCTGTTGAAGGCATTGTGATCTGAAACTTCTTTCACAGACTTCCATAGATTTGGACTACTGGGGCTGGGAAGAGGTCTCGGTATACAGTAAACCACTTAATATTCAATAAAATAGGTCAATGCTTATTTTAATAATGTGGATGATACAGGTGCTATTTCAAAATTACTATTATGGTAACTCCATCGCTGTTTTTTTTTGTGGTCTGTAAAAAGATCATACCATGTGATACAGTGTTGAACACCAATATCTAAACACATCAGGGCCTTGATACTCTTTTCCTTCTTTCAATAGTCTTATTGTATCTGCGGCTACACAGCTTAAGGACATTATTTTCAACAAAAATGTGTATTATTAGTGAGGCTGATAACTCATGTGCACGTTTTGGTTGTGTGCTGCACTAATTTTGAAATTAAACATTGCACAGCTCCAAATAATTCCGTGACTTGTGCCAGGGTTTCATCCTATCTACGTATGTACTTAAGGCCTAGGTATCAAAGTTCCTCAGCCAGCACCACCTGATAAAATGACCACCACTCCCTTTCTTTCTATCAAGTTAACTTTTATCAGCTATGACTAATGAATTTCTTCAAACTTGCATATAATTTCAACATTGAAAATCAAGTAAAATCTGCTCCATGCTATGGGTAGAGTGATCTAACCACAGGATTTGTTTGCACTGCACAGCCAGCTCCCTCTTGATATCAGCAGTCATAGTTGTCATTTGGACTTGCTCCCATAATTTACCCCTAAACTCAAGGGGTATAGAGTCTATACTCCAATCTGTTTGCCTGTATGTTAAATCTCATTTGAAAGTAGATCAAAGTCTTTACCGGGTGTCACAATCACCACATCGATAATCTATATTAGAAGAGTTTGGATGGGCCATAATTCTGCTAAATGTTTCAGAAGTTCTCAGTATCATTCCTGCTAAGACCACTGCATTGTAGCTCCACAATGCCACTGAAGAACTGTTCTGTCTGAAAGATAGGCTGACCTGTGTGTCCCATTTCTGGTTCTGTCTGTGGCCGCTCCACCAGTTAGGATCTGTGCTGTTCAGTCACTCTTAAGATTCATTTTCCTATGATCACCTTCAAAACAGACAGCACATTCTCATACAATTTATGAACTGGTGCAACTAGCCTGATTGCCTTTACGTTTACATACTAATTGTAATCTCAGTGCACATCAAAAGAGAGGTCAAGACTGCGTCTCTCATGACTCTGTTGCCTATGGCATATTTTACTAAGACCTCTCCTTGGCCAACTGGACAGCTATCTGAGAGACCATGGACTACTTGCCAATTATTTCTGGCTACTCTCCCCAATACTTACTGCATCACATTGACAGGACTATTCACCTTGAAATCAGTGAGGCAATTGCTGATGTCTTCAATGGAAAGACAACACTAAAATGTGCACACCTGATTTAACTAACACTTTTAATGTCTGTTGATTTTAATAGCTCTGTTGACCAAAATAATTCAACATAAAGAACAAGTCATAGCTTTAATATACTTAGTGGAATAAATACACTGCTTGGGGGGTATTTTTGGCCAAAATTTATATTTATGATATTCATATTAATCCTGCTTCTAAAAATTCCTGGAAGAAGAGAGTAATTTAATGCCCTAATTAGTTAAAACCAAGTACAAATTCAAAAATGCACTGCAATAAAAATAAGTTGTTTTATGCATAATAGTCTGATTTATCTCAAAGTAAACTTCTATAGTGACTTTAAATTTTTGCATTTCATGCATATTTGATTTTAACTCGAATCATGCACATGCCATAAAATACAATTGTTTAAAACTCCTGATTAGCAGGAACAGTGGCAATGGAAGTTAATTATATTTTCCTAGTAAGATATTACAGAAAGAAGTATTAAGTAGGCAGTTTTAACAAATAGCTATAAACAGTTTACTGATAAGAGATTGTTTTCTTTTTCTCTCTGCATCAATTTGTAACTGGGTAGAAGGATTACTTTTTTTCCTTGAGATTCCTTTATGTCCCTTTCAACACATAGGCACGGACACAGAACCTCTCACAGTACAAACTTAACAGAGGAATGGTGATTATGGATGGGAAACTCCAGTACGTATCAAATAAGATCCAATAAAATGGACTCCAGCCTGTTGTGGTTTGTGCTGAGACACAAGGACAAGGTACACATACAAATGAGAAGCACTAACACCAGTGAATTGCTTTAAGAAAACTGACTTACCTTCTTGTAGGCACACAGGTTTATCACTTGGTTTCCAGCTCAGGGAGCCATTAAAGTGTCTCACACAAAGTTTTTTTGAAGTACCATTAAGCCTGTATCCTTCTTGGCAATGAAACCGGACTACCACGCTTTCAAAGAAAACACCTGCACTGGGCGTCTTGTATCCATGTTCAGGAGCTCCAGGATCCGCACAAGCATGTAGGTCATCAAACCCTATGTCAGACAAAGATACAATCAAACTGTGTTCATGCAGCCATAATCACACCTTGTCTAGGATTCCCCATTGGTTAATCTCCATATGGGCCTTACACCTTCTATTAATGTTCATTATCAATCATATGTGGGTACTGGGTGCTCCAGACTTGGGAGGGGACCAGCCTCCAGCCACAGGACAAATACATGGGGGAGAGAAATATTTCTGTCCTATTATGGAGAAAGCAAGAGCAAGCACATTCCTCAATAGCTGACCTATACAGAAATTAAACACTGACTCAATCTACCTGTGGAGATGGCACACTAAT
>JAOWBP010001760.1:13868517-13906058 GCA_028571105.1 Tragopan temminckii | reverse complement strand
GGGAAGGGAAGGGAAGGGAAGGGAAGGGAAGGGAAGGGAAGGGAAGGGAAGGGAAGGGAAGGGAAGGGAAGGGAAGAATGACGCTGGGGTCACATACAATTTGCAGGATATAAAAATTAGTCAAGCTTATTCCCTAGTTTTCATCAAGTCAAATATGCAAAGTTAGAGATAGTGGGATTGTCAGCACAAAACCCAACACAGAAAGCAAGAACATTCTTCTCCCCTCAATTCAGTGATCCTACTGTCATTTTTCTGGTGACCTTTAACAAGCAAAGATTTTCATTCATTTTGCAGTAAGTTGAACTTGAGCAGTCTGTGAGCAGAAAATGCAACACCCAAAGGGCATTCCTGGGAAGGAACTGGAATATGGAAAGAAAAATTAACTTCTGTATCTCTAGTTTCTACAAACCCAGCAGTGAGCTTATTCAGCCACTGAATGAGATAGGACACGTGGAGTCAGCATAGGATCACTGCTTCCATGCAGTATTTCCACTGCTTGTTCCTGAAGAGAGGAAGAAGATTCAAGAAACAGCCACATAGGCTGACTGTACAAGCAATACGGCATGCTAAGTAGTTCAACAGCTTATTTAGCTGAGAGTTAAGTCTCAGTGTTTTCCACTTTAGGTCTGAATCTTCTGGTACAATATTCAAGAACAGCAATGCTAAAACACTCCTGAGAACTGAGGTCTTCCAGTTGACCTCAATGACATCAGAGCTGGACTCTTTACATGACAATAATTTCTATATAATATAACCTTATTTTGCTAAGATCAATCCTATGCTGTCAAAAATGAATGAACACATATTCGATAAAATACAGCTTGGTACAGTAAATATTTTTGTCTTGTCATCTTTGGTTTTTTTCCCTTATCAAAGCTACGTTTCTATAAGAAGCTACTCAAAATTGTGATACAGTATTTTATTCAACGAAAGGAGCAATATCATGTCATAGACTGGACATCTGTTGCTTTGGTCATTTTAGAACCTGAATAAATCAGACAAAAAGTGTTTTCAGCCAGAGCCGTAAGATAAATCTTGGGAAAGAACCATAAAAATCTCATAAATGGGAAAGCCATGGTTACAGCAGGAAAGTGTTATCTAGCAGGAAAGAGTATATCAAGTAATTTTTAAAATAAGTTAGAATGACAATGAATTCTATTTCTTTAAAACCCTTCAATGAGTCACTGGGGATGAAAAGAATGAAAATTTATTTTGTCTCCTGTACTGTTTTCATGGTTAGAAGAAGGGAAAAAGGGATTATCAGAGTCTGCTTATAAAAAATATACAGAACACCTACCAATTAAAGCAGTCAATTTCCATAGTATCTACAACAGCAAAAATTTAGAAAGTTCAGCAGCCATCTTCAAAATCAACATTGCACCACCAGCATCGATTTTATGGGATGCTATTTTATGGCATTAAATCCCTTGGTTAGATTAATCTAAGTAGAAGATTTTCTGTATCATGGCACCTTTAAGGAATACTGCTTAAAATACAGCAAGCAGTAACACTTTCTGATGAGGCTCAGGAGTATGCAAATTCATCATTACCAGCACAACATGTAGTTGGTACAAAATGTACTTTGGTTGTGGTATTTATTGTATTTCTACTGCTGGACTGTTACAAGGCTTTTAACCTGGATGGAGTGGAGGTATTTTATATGGGTTTTTATTTTACCTTACATACTTGCTGTTGTTGGTCAGACAAAAATTATGACAAATGAATCAGAAGACTGAAAAATAAGCAGTGCTTTCCTTGGGGTGTAAGACAGTTACAGTTCATCTGAATGAAGTGTACTGCTGGAATCCTGCACTGTATGTTCTCTCACATACAATGGTTCATCTTGTCTCTAGACAAAAAGCCTGAAATATCAGAAGGCAGTTATCTGAAAAATGTCAGAAGTTCCCAAATCCTGTTCAGTTCTGAATTAAAGTAACATACTCCTCATACTACTGGACAGATTTCACATACAATCTGTAAATTCATACAGCGTGCTCTCACATCAGCTCAGAGTCTCAATAAAATATTCTGATCAGAGGTTCAATGTGAGTATCTCCATTAACAGACTATTCCTTTGGAAAACAGACTTTTATGAAGTCTGTAAACTGGCAAATTGCTCATTGACAAATATAGCTATTCCCATTCCTGGCGCTAGGGTAATGCAGACACACTTCACCACATTTGTATGCCAGTGAGCAGTTTGCTCTGTCTGAAGTGAGCTGCAAAGACAGCCACTCTCCACTGCTAGAAGAGTGCTCCCAACAGAAGTCAAGTGAACAGAAAGGCAAGGAGTAAATTACGTATCTGTAGTCGCGTGGGATTGTCGTAGCCACAGCTGAATTTCAGATATGCCTGAAATAAAGCAGGAGAAAGAATCCTTCCATTCCTCTGCACTTCCCAGAATCTTTTTCTCAATTTCCACATTTGTCTTCCTCATTTCCCTCTCCCCTCATCGTCAAATCTCACTGCATTCTGTAAATTCATGCTGCTGCTGAAGTGATTTCCAATCAAGATTTGGAAGAAGAACCATTTTGAAGGAGTGATTGATTTGATGCATTTCTGTGCCTCCAAAGCTGCTATATGGCAATTCACTGACGAACTGCTGATGTTGTTACCTCAGAAATGGCTACATTTGCTCTTGAGAGACATCACTCTCATTTCAGTTTGTTACATACACACAGTGAAGGAAGAGTGATACACAATGTGTAATAATATTAAAGATACGACCTGCTTTCTGTATTTGTCTTCAGCTGTGACAGTATGATGGAGACAGGCTTCTCATGCACCAACACCGGGACCTGGGCTCCCTCCATCACCAAATTCTATTTCAGAGGCAGCAGAGGGATTCTGAGGCTTTGCAGCCTGTGGCAGGACCAGACTGCCTACATGCACATTTTGTAAGGAGCCTGCAAACATGGCAGAAGCAGGTTATCTTAGGCCAGCTCACAGTAAAAAGCCTTATTAGGACTAAAGCAGAAAGGCCACAAGTGCAAACGCGCCGAGGGCTTCCTCGTCTCACACAAAGGAAAAGTCATTTTCATCCCTTTAACAGTTTCTGCCTGTTTCTGTGAAAGCCACACAGGCACAGCATTTTGTGCCTTTGGCTGTTTATGCTTCCTTGTGGCTGGTGATGTTAATTGATCTATCCACATACCACTGGAACAAGGAAAGGAAGGATGTGCTCAGAGTAGCATCTAGCCTTCCAAGTGAAATGAAATTATAAACCTGTAATTTCATTAGTGAAATGCCTGTGAAAATCTAAACTCTCTTTAATCCCTTAAGGGTCACTAATGCCTAAGCTTCCCTGAGGCTTCAGCTGCCTCAGACAACCCTGCCCTGTTTAAGATGTGAATCACAACCTCACTGGCCGTCCTTGCAGAAAGCTCCCAACCTCAGCATGGTTGGATATCCCTTCTCACTTGGCTGAGCTTTATCCAGGGCAGCACAACAAGCTGCTGGAAGAAAGGGAGATGTTCAAATTACCGAGGAGAAACAGAACAGCAAATAAGAGTTCCAGGGGTGGGTACTTGGCATAAGCCACAAGTTTTACCTATACAATCAAGAAGATCATTAAGCTCTATTCTTCTTTGAATAAACCAGAAGTATGAGCAGAAAAATAAGCAAGTCACTGTGTAATACACTTCACAGGCACCAAAACATCAGTGTGTAACAACAACAACAACAGAGAATGTGCATGCCATGCAAACAGCAACAAGTTCCAAGAAAGGCAACCCACCACCAAAAAGGCTGAAAGGCTGCCTCATTCACAGTGGCCCACTATTCTTATTATTCCACTTAATGTCATCGTCTCCTCCAACCCTGTGTTCTTCAACCAACTCTAAACCAACTCACCACCTAACCTTTGCACCCTCTAACTGAGACCAGAGACGTCTCAGTGCTCCCACATCTACTTCACCCAAGGGGCCCTGCACATCATGCTGGTGTCTGTGCCCCCACTTGGTAATGCTCGCTTTGTGCCAAGGGGACACAGTGGATCCTCCCTCCCAATGAGGATGGCAGCCCACAGCCACTCCTGCACAGTCCTATTGGAGGAATAGTTGAAAAGAAGCAGCTGCTCAGAGATGCTCCCAAGAGCCATGGTCAACCTCAAAATCCCTTCTCAGGCATGACACATCCCTGGGCACTTCTGTGCTAAATCAAACTGACATATCCCTGGAAAGCCTCAGGACTCCCACTCCCTCCATGGAAGGCACGGGAAAGGGAAGGCAAGGAGATGGAGCCAGGACAAACTGACCACAGGTGATGGGAAGGGTTTTTCAGGAGTCACACCAGAGCTGCTTCTGGTCAGGACACCCACCAGTAGGAAAGGGGAAGGATCTGCATCCATATGGGAGGTTCAAGCCACTGCATCAATGACAGCAGATGCAATAGCAGCATCTTTATTTCAGGGGCCATGCCTCCAATTAGATACTCCAATTAGACACTGCAATTACACTTCAGAACTCAGGGATGATAGCACACCCCAGCTGCTGCCTACCAGTGTAGGGCAGCAGGAAACAAGCTGAATTTTCTATCGATGGTGATGCTGACAATTTATAGTTTTGTATGTGAACCTTGATACAGGCAGGATTTGTCCCTTTGTTATTTGCACATGAAGCTAATACACGTGGAAAAAAAACATTTAAAATTGCTGGAAAAGAAAGAAGATAAAGAATAAAATTAGCAGAGCCCTTCAGTAAACATGAAATAAACACTAAAAATGTGTTAGTTTCTTCTTGAAAATGAGTTTCTTCTTATTAATAGCTTAAACAGCATAGACCTGTCCCTTTAATCATATCTACTCCTTAAAATTAATATAGCTGTGTCATCTTTGTAAATAAGCATTTCATTTATAATGCAGGAAGCACTTCTTGTTTCCAGCCTTTGTAACCTCACAACTCTGGCTGTATAATTTATGAATCCTTACAAAATGTCACATGCAACTCTGTGATCCTCTGAACCTAGTATCACTTAAATAAAACAGAATAAAGCAGAAATTAAATCAGCCCGTGGTTCTACTGACAGAGCCGAGCTCTTCCCATCATAGTCTGTTTTGCTTACAGAAAGTTATCATTGCTCTCCTGGTGTGTGTCAGGGTGAATAAAAGCCAACTTATCACATAAGGAATACCACAACATCCTAAACTTCTATACTGGTACTTAGGCCTGGAATAATTTAGAATGACGGCACGTGCACACTGAGGCCCGACCTGAGGCTTGTTCCACTCAAGCATTAAGCAGAAATAACTGAAAATCTGAAACCAGGGCCTGCTCAACTTTCTGCAGATATAAAGTAAATTATCTTCTTTGTTTCCATTCATCCAGTTAGTTCAGTTTAATGATTGCTTCTATTCAAGCTGCAATCTCTAGCAAGACTTCAAAAAGTATGAAACTGGATTTTTCTATGCTGTGAAAAAGAATCAGGAGAAAGTGAGTGACTCCTTCCAGCTCACTTCCTTTTTTTTTTTTTATTTTTTTTTTTTATTTTATTTTTTTTTTACAGATAATACTTCAGGTTTCTAACTGAATTTTAAATGCAGGATGTGCTTACATAAACTTATTTTTGTGCATGTTTACCACACAGATTAATTTTAAATTCTTCAAAATGGTTCTTCTTCCAAATGCTATTTCCACACTTTTTATCTGAATTCTGAACATCTCTGAGTTGTGGCTTCAGACAAACACGCTTTGACGTGGATGATGAGTTTTCTAAACAATCTGATTAAAAAAAATCAATCAAAATCTTCCACCATAATAAAACCAAGGATGCGGTAAATGCACATTAAGTTCTACCTCTCCTTCAACAAACAAGCACATATCTAACACATCCTCCTATTCAGCTTAAGGAACTGCAATAAAGATAACACTTGCCAACATGTGTTTTTTTCCTAGTGACAGAGAAGAACCATCATAAGGAATTAAATAAGTAAAAATTAAAGATATGACACATTAATGTATTGCTCAGGCCGAGATTTCCTTTTTACTGATTTAAAAGTATAGGCGAGCTCATTATTTTGATTTAAATCAACCAACCCCACTTGTATTTTGTTTCTCACACATAACGCTTTATATATTATACGTCTAACGATTTCATTAGAGTTGCAATATTGTCAATGTGGGAATCCAGCCTTAGGTCACTGAACAGGATTAATAACAGCACAGAAAGCTACTAATAAAAAGTGCCAAATAAAATAAAGCTATGCTCCCATAATTTTAAGAATGTTATTGGCCAGAGGTGTTTTTCAGTATCTAGAAGCTGCTGTTCACCAGTCCCCTATGTTTCGTATTCTGGGAAAAATTAATTACCTTTACCAGGAGTTGGTTTAAACATTTTTAGTCTAGACATGCATCCCTTAGGAAATATAGCAAAACAAATAAACAAAACAAAACAAAAAAAACAACAACCCAACAACATAACAAATGAATCATGAGCTAGTTACTATAGTAATATTTCTCCTAGGCCAACAGCATATAAGATTATTCATCATCACAAATCTGAAGTAATGAAATGTCACTTACAACATTCAGCAGAGACCCTTGACTCTGTAAGATGCAAGAATCAAATACACAGCCACATGATTTTGGGGGTTGATATTTATTTTCTAATCAGTTACACACTTCCCTATATAGCATAGTCATATGTTTATTGCATGCACTAGTATGGTAATTCAATAATTTTTGCGTTTCAGCTGTGTAATTGAAATTGATTTTATACTTTCCCCCCAAGAACAGACAGAATTGCATATAGAGACAATCAGGATTAATGTGCGAATACTATAACTATTGTAACTTTTTAATGAAGTGCACAGTAGAGAAGACTGGGAGACATGGGATTTAATAAGCTGGTACATACTTAATGCAGGAGAGCAGGCAGACAATAATTCCAGCTTTTGCACTTGATTCTTTATCATATGTTCTCTGATGCTTCTGTATACTCTGAGAGTTCTTATGCCCTACAGTGTTTTATTCTGTATGCACCTATCCATGAAACTGTGACCCTTCCTCTTAGATGTGAACTGCATCACAGTCATTCATTCTTTATTTGCATTTTCCTCCTCTTTTGAATGTGCCCTATTTGAGAAATATCTGGAAGACTGCAACAGTGCAGAGCTCATCTGCTTGGCTTCTAAGAAGGGCTGAACAATGAATCACTAAACAGGCAAGAAGGGATGCATTGCTTGCTGGCTAATTATTTGGTAAGCCATGGTTTTGCTGGTCCACTACGTATCTTACAAGTGAGGACTGCCATTTTGCCTTTCAACTTTGTTCCAGATCACACAGTAAAACACTTCTACTCAAACAGGTATTCTACAAAGATAATAACCACGGGGAAAAAATACACTGACTGATTTTGGTCCCAATACGGACTCAAGGAGAACTCCTGATTTCTTTCTAAGTTGAAAAGTGAACTTAGATGCCTACGTTTTGCTAACACTGCTAGCATTAGGCACAGGTTTTAGTTTGTTTCCTTTCACGAGAATAATACCAAGATTGCTTGTTATTTTGACAGAGCAAGACAAAACCACCAAATTGTATAGAAAGGAAGAAGCACAGGTAATGAAGCACTGTCATCATACTGAAACAGTTGTTACTTACAATTATTCATTTTAAATGCCCTGTCCTGTGAGTTATTCTGTCCATAGTGCAAAGACTGGAAAAAATCAGAGGCAGGCTAAGATGATGCAGAAGCATATTTATTCCTTCCCTTTTGACTCAGAATTGTGTTCAGTTCAATTCCTCAGTAAAGCGGAAAAACAACTCTAAAATTTGTTCCAGATACTGTTTAAACAGCTGGTTGGGAATGGAAGTATAGCAGCAGGTGCGGGGCTGTCTACAAAAATCCCCCTGCGTGCATGACCATACTGCAGACACACATATGGGCACCCTTCCCTCATCCCAGTTGGGTGTCTCCACTCCTTTGCTGGTACCAGTGGGCTGAACTGGCTGGAAATGAGCCCTGCAAGACAAGATGTTGACTTTTCTCATTCTGGCCATCTGAGCACCGTCAGCACATTGACAAGGGCAAGAGTGAAAAAATGTAGTAAGGAGCAAAGAACAGGAAGTACTTTTCTGGGACATTCTCTGCTTAGATTGTCCCAGACCAATCAACAAAACTGTACCATCATGATGTGACTTTGCATATTGATATAATAAAGGTTATAGTTAATAGAATCATAGAATTATTAAGGTTGAAAAAAACCACTAGGATCACCATGCTGAACCACCAACCAATCCTCACTATGCTCACTAACCACGTGCCTCAGTGCCACATCTCCATGACTCTCGAACACCTCCAGCAATGGTGACTCCCCCACCTCCCTGGGCAGCCTGTGCCAATGCATTACCAGTCTTTCTGAGAATAAATGTTTCCTAATATCCTATCTGAACGTCCACTGGTGCAACTTAAGGACATTCCTTTTCATACTGTTGCTGATATCTAAGAGAAGAGGCCAACCCTCACCTCATCATATCTCTCTCTGAAACTGCCTGAAAGGAGGCTAAGGCTTCCCGAGCCCCCTCTTCTTCAGACTGAACCATCCCAGTTCCCTCAGCTGCTCATCATAATACCTGTACTCCAGACCCTTCACACCGTTGCTGCCCTTCTTTAGAAATGCAGTTATTAGTAATAATTAAGTAATTGTAATTAGCAATAATTATTCAACTTTATTAATTATTATTATTATGAACAGTTCTCTAGATGCCTCTTTTCCACCTACAATTTTCCAGGCCTTCTCCACAGGGGGCCTTCTAAATTGTTTCAATGACAAATGTCACAGGCACATTCTCAATATTTGTGGCAAGATTTTTAAGATGAAAATCTTACAAATCTTCGGTGTGTAAAGAACCCTCTGGTCCAATATTTCCCCTTTCAACACAATCTGCTTCCTCTCTTGCCATTTTCTTATCAGTTCTGCAGTTCTTCTATTAATCCAAATCTTCACGTAGAGTTTCCCTAGTGGCAGTTTACTAAAGTCAAGACAGACACTATCTGCTGCGTTTTCCTTGCCTGAGAAACCAGCTGTCGTCTCAAGAGATTAACAGATTAATCTGACACAACCTTTATTTAACACATCTATGCTTTATTTTGTTCTTAATGTACCTGCAAGATTTTTAATTTCTATAACTTAGAAAAATTCTAAAATGTGGTGAATTGTTCAGCTGGAGAGAACCAAGTTCTCTTTTCACAATCTCCTAGATTATAGAGATTTCCAATTTTGTTTTCATCTGTGGGTATTACAGATACTATTTTAGGGCACTGCTGGAAGTCGTCCACTTGCAGCTATGCATATGACAACGAACTCATGCAGAACAGGAGGAAACCGAGGACAGAAGAGAAACTGGAGGAGGAATAGCAGGAGTGACTCAGTAAAGGCACAGTGATGAGACGTAGTGACATACAAAAATATGTTTGCCTGGAAACCGGCTGGCAGCTGTTTGGATGGCGCTACCACTAAGAGAGAAGGAGATGTGAGAAGAAGCAGCAGCCTTAGAACAGTTCCCAGTAGGCTAAACAGGGAGTTGGAGAGGAACAGGAGGGGTAAGAACCCTCAGCCACAGGCAGTGGAGCAAAGAGGAAAAGCAGCACACCGAGACAAGGTCTCCAATGCCAGGAAGAAACTGAGGGGAGGTAGAACAATTTTGGAGGCTGTTAATACACCGGGAGAGCCCTCTCAAGAGTTAACAGCCTATTCTTTTCGAACAGAAGAACCTGATGTGCTTTTTTGTTGTTCTATTTTTTGGTTTTGTTTATTTGTTTTTCTGCTGACACTTCCAAAAACTACAATGTACTCTCCACTGACAACAGTGAAGTTGAGGCTGTCAGATGAAATCTAATGCCCTTTATATAATATACACAATCTGCTGGCAGGCACTTAAAAGACTGGGACTTACAGCATTCCTGTGCGTGCATAGTAGGTAATCCTGAGATATCTGATGCTCAAAATATTTACATAAAAGCCAATCTGAAAATTACATACACTGGTTAAATTTAAAGAAGACAGGCATCTGTTCTTCAGAAAGTAAGCAAATCCCTCCCAATCATGAAAATAGATTCTCATCATTTTGAAGGACTAGAGGAAGAGGAAGCTGTTATTTAATATTTTATGGTGCTATAAATTGACTAGCTGGAAGCTAGGAAAGGTCTGGAACTAGCAAAGAGATTATTCTTTGTTCTCATTCAAGGGATAAGAGTTTTAACCACACAAACAATGAATTTATTTAAAAGTTATCTTCCTTAATAGATATTAATTTGAGGATTTCTGAAGTTCCTCTTTCCCCTGAGGGTTAAATGGCTCTTTTCAGAGCAACAGCTGCAGCAAACCTAGTTAAAATAACAAGCATGCAGTACACAGATCCATACATACATGCTCTGCTAGAAACAGGCAGCATACTCAGATTTATAAGCAAGCTAGTCCCCTAGGATGTCATAATTGTGTTTGTTCTTTTAATAACTTTAGGCTCCAGTGATCAGAATAAAAATTCTACGCTGAAGTTAATGCTTCATCCTTAGTTCACCCCACTACCCTGAATTATGTAGTAAGCAGACTTAAATAAATGCAGGTGTCTGGCTCCCTCCTTACACCATAGACTCCAGCCATGCACATGATGGGTTGCCTGATTTTATTCAGGGATTTTCTTTTCAAAGCTTAGATTGTTCTTACAAAATATTTGGCTCAGTTGTTTCTTTTTATAATACCACAGATTTTCAAGTCTCCCTTCCAGTGTCAGATGAATTGCAGTCTTTACTAATGCAAGCAACATACCAAGATTCTGGACTTGCAGAAACAGTTGAGTTATTTGGACATTTATGTTCCTCCTAATTTTTACGTGTACACATCTCTAACCTTTTTCCACAGCCCAAAACACAGAGTTAGTTAAGCAGCTTATTAAGTAGGCGTGTACCTATTTTGGCTACAGTACATCAATACTGATCTTATGATAATAAGTTATTTTTTACTCCTCTTATCAGACTTGAAATCGCTGTATAACCAAGACAGGCATGTATATTATCAATTTACATGAGGAGCATTCAGTAAAACAGAGTCAGGTCAAAAACAGCACAGGCTAATGATGTGGTGGTGAATAGGAAGCCTAGCTTCCATTCAGCCAGTACCCTGTCCAACATGGTGACCACATTAAGGTTAAATGACCAGAACTTGCCTACAAATACTGTTATCTTCATTTTCTGGCCACCTTTATTTAAAAAAAAAAAAGAAAGAAAGAAAGAAAAAAAAAAAAAAAAGATCTTTCTATCTGACACTACCCTGAGCCTCATTTGAGAGTAGAAGGGAACTGCTTTAGGAAGTTAATATAGTTTTAATATAATTTGTTCAGGCCTTATTGGGTTAGGCAATCCTTGCTGTATTCTGTACAAAAACCATGGGTACTTTTTGCCTCCAATAATTCAAAATGGTTTCATATTAAAACTCTCAACTTATCTGTTGATGAAGCACACTGATGCAGTCCCAGCACCAGTTTCTTGACCATTCCCTGCTGCCTTCCAAAATTCTCCCTTAAAACCTCCTTTCTTTCTTGCTGTTCTACTTGATAGAACTCATCCACCATAAATTGGCATCCAGCATATGGTATCGTAATTGAATGAAAAATGGAGCTGCTAACACCTCCACTCTTAAGACAATCCTTACCAGGACGCTGAGGGCACTGGTAAACCTTAATGGCGCTGATTGGCCTCACCTGGGACACCTGCCCATACCCTCTGCCCATGAACCAGGAGCTCCAAATAGCTCAGCCCTGGGCACCCAGACCATCCTTGGGCAATGCTATTAGGTGTGCCTATCTCTGGCCTCATCTTCCTGGGCCCATGTTGTAATCCCATCTCCCACTACCTTGACTGGGTGCCTTGGGTGGCTCTTGGACCTGGTTCATTCCCTGGTTGCATCTGAGTAGTTGATAAGCACTATCCAGCACTCAGCTCTGCCCCCCTGGAACCAGGGGACTCTGTGGGACTGCACTGGTAAAGAAATGGTTATGGTGGGGTCACCCTCAGCTCATGGCTCCTTCTCTGTGGAAAGTCCCTCTGCACCCTGCCACTAGCCAGGACAAACGTGTCATCAGTTTCCTTCACTGCTTTCCATTCTTTTTTTTTTGTGAAGTCCAAGTTCCTCATCCTGTCCTCCCTATTCCCAGTTCTTTCTGTGCCCTATCTTTCTTCTGCATTTTCCCCAGGATATACTTCAAGCTGCTTTGTTTTTTCTCAGGCATGAATTTATCTTTTTATGCCACCTCCCCATCCTCCATTTCTCCCCACACATGTCACGTTGTCTTTTAAATCCCCTCTCAAAGCCCCACTTACATCATTTATTCTTTCCGGGTGCCAGACCCAGCTGCTTTCCCTTTGAGGGTTTTTATCTATGAGGCCTTTGAGTTTAGGTTGTAAAATCCAAAGACAAGAAAACATCTTTCCACACTTGGTGGTCTCTTACATCATTCTGCCCTATCTGTGGCCTGAAAATTTTCAGCTTTTAATTAATTTTCTGCATTTCTCCACAGGCACCTTCTGGAATTTCTTCACTTGCTATTAATTTTCCATGAATACACTGCTGTACCTAAAACAGAGAGGCTGCCTCTGATCTGATCTGATCTGCCTCTGATTGATCTGATCTGCCTTACTGTCAAGATTAGAAATACCTGTATGAAAAAGAAGTACCTCTGCTCCTGATTTCTGACTTGAACCATTTCGCAGCCCACATGCTGCTCACCAAAGGCACATCAATCACCACGCATCAGGCAGCACTGACCTCCAAAACCACCCACGGTAGTTTCCAGTTCCCACACTGACATGGTGCTGCATGGTGTGAAGTGTACACCTTGACCCAATGCTCTTTCCCACACACAGGGCACGCCTGTCCTCCGTGCATTTAGACCTACTGTTCTCTTAAAACACAGCATCTTGCGTGCTGTCAGCAACTCGCTGCTGGACAAAATTATAGGGAAAGGTAACGTCACACTGTTCCCTTAAAACTAAGATTAAAAGAAAGATTAAAGGATAGCCCAGATATTCCTCAGCTACAAAGATATGGACAACTGCCATCTACTATCCCATGTTAAAATGGCCCA
Source organism: Tragopan temminckii (assembly GCA_028571105.1). Classification (NCBI taxonomy): domain Eukaryota; kingdom Metazoa; phylum Chordata; class Aves; order Galliformes; family Phasianidae; genus Tragopan; species Tragopan temminckii. The sequence goes on along the minus strand of JAOWBP010001760.1, from coordinate 13,892,982 downwards.
AGGAGCAATCTGAATGCTTTTCTGTGTTAGGATTAGACCTGGCTCTGTGAGCACAACTGTGCCTGTGTGCTGTGTGCTGCTCAGAAAGATCCTGCACACATAAATATGTACTCTAGGCTTTAGCTTCAATGTGCATCTTAAAACTCAGCATGTTTCCCATTCCATATATATGGTTATCCATACCATACACCACATGCACAATACAAAAGCCTAATTGAAAATGGAGTGAAGATGGAGGTCAAAGAATTGTAATCCATGGAAAAACTCAGGGAACTCTGATATACCTTAGAGCTTCTTTAAGTATAGCTTACTTGAAACTGCAGTTTTCTCTTAGATAGCAAGGGATGCTGTCTCAGCTCTATCAGCTGCTCTGCAAGGTATGGAGGAATTACAAGTAGAGATGCACCAAGTTGCGATGAACGCATCATATATTTGGAACTCATTTAAACAGTAATCGGGCAAACTCAGACTAACAGGCAAAAATCCCATCTTGTTACACTTACTTTTGAAATATGGCATACTCAAATGAGGGAGGAAATTGTTTTAGTGGGATTTATAACAGTAATGAAGAGTTACATTCTTTTTGTAATGACATTGTGTGATACATTTTCTCTTCTGGGAGTCAGCTTCTGAAGTATTTTAATCTGTCTCACCATTCAGCAAAACTGTGAAATCCTCACGAGTATCAGGCCTGTACATACCTCAGGTAATAACCTTCAATTACCGCTCCATTTTGGTTTTATTTACATAGCAGATACAAGACTTGTTGAAACTTGTACAAACCAGCAGGCCATCAAAAGAGATTTTTCCCTAATTCACAGCTGTGGTGTTTGGGGACAGATGAGGGTAGAGGGGGAATAATAGAATTACCAAGGTTGGAAAAGACCTCAAAGATCATCTAGTCCAACCATCTACCTACTGCCGATATTGCCCACTGACCACGTCCCTCAGTGCCACATCTCCACGGTTCAAACATCTCTGGGGACAGTGACTCCACCACCTCCCTGGGCAGCCTGTGCCACTGCATCACCGCTCTGTCTGAGAAGAAAGTTCTCCTAATATCCAACCTGAACCTCCCCTGACACAACTCGAGGGCCATTACGTCTCATCCTATCATGGAACAGCAGACTGTGAGGACCCAAAGGAATAAAGCATTTTAACTAAAACCTTCTGAGAATGGCCTACAAAAAACAGATGGACAACACAAGTACAAACAGCACTTTTGAAGCACTGCTTAAAACCAGCCCCTGCTTTGGCACATGGCAGAGGAGCCAGGCCTGCCTCTCACACCAGAACAGGCTCCCTGAAAGCTCCTTTTAGCTGGTGCCCCAAGCCAAAACATTGGGGCTTCCCAAGATCAGCTGCAATAACAGACCATGCAAGATCTTTACTCAGTAGATGAAATACATTAGGTTTAACTTTTTTCATCAAGACTATTTGCCGGATGGATTCCTAACAAACAACAGAACTGAGCTGTTGCATTATTTTATATATGCTCTGAAAGCTCAGGGAAAAAAAAATACAACAGATGAAGCTAATGGGAACAGAGAGATGCATTTTTGAATGCAACATCATTACTTCAAATCAAGTGTGCACATTACATTAATATTTTTTTAAAGGAAAGTCAGAGCTTACAGAAGTTTTTCACATCAGGTGAGATAACAGATCTTATTCTTTAAATACTCAAAAAGAGAGGCTATGTTTTCAAACAGATCTCATGTTCTGCTCCTATTGAAAGTACTGCTCAATAGCAGTGGTGAATGAAATATTTTAAAGTAAAGCTCATATTCTGCTGAAAACCATTAGCTATCGCTGCAAGATACCTTTTTTCCTCTTCCATATAAAAACTACATTGCTGCTCTTGCACAACAGATGTGTTGTTATTGCTCCTTCAGTTTTGGAATGCTGGTCTTATTTAAATTAATGTAACCACCAGAGGGAGCCTCTGATAACTTTATAATAAAGAGCTATTGAAAGTGACAGAGAAATTAATGAAAATAATTATAGCTGAGAAATTGAGTTCCAAGAAGCAGCAGTCTTGCCTCAAGACCAAATTCTATTTCAGTGAAAGGTTTTGTAAAAAGATGGAATTTATGGTATAACTTGCTCACTCGAAAATGGAAAGTATGCAAAGGAAGGACAAGAATAAGACTGTGATAAGAGCACCTTTGATTAACAGTTGCCTCATCTAAAAATGCAGTAACCCTTCCATCTTAGTGAGTAGTTATAAGCAATTCAGATTACTTAAGCAAGCCAGCCTTTTAACACTGGATATTAATACAGAAATACACTGAGGTAGTAAAACGCTATCAAATTTTCAATATCTACATACAAAGCTTTTAGCAGATTTTGCAAAAGAAAACATATAGCTTGTTTTCTATGCATGGAGTCTGTGTGTATACAGGTTTTATATGCATCACGCTGCCTTGCCAAGCAGATGGATGAAAGCAGAGTTCTTCAAAGAACAGAGCGAGGCTTTCTCAGACCTCTCAACATCTTGCACAATCTCCCTGAAGCTCCCTAGACAGCTGACCTTCAAAATGTCATTAAAAATATGAAATATTAAAAGTACACTACTACGAAGTAGCATCTGTGTTTTATACCCTAGTCCTTCCACGGCTCTTCAGAAGAAATCTGCCTTAGAGCATATATTGCTCAGAGGATGAAAGAGGATATAGTATGTTTGTGTCTGGTAACTTCCACAGTACATTTATTGAAATATTCATCACTTGTTCTAGTCTCTGAACTGCTTGTGCCGTTTTTGAGAAGATGCTTGCCATATAAAGACTCTGCATGTCATTATTCTTAACTATCATCCTTCTAACCAAGAAATCTTGCCAGAGGGGCTTTACTTCACAATCACAAGAACTTAGGTTTTAGACTACTTAGGGTGGAACTGGGATGTTTTCCCTTCTCTTCCTACTAAAGGAGGAAAATGTTGTCAAGCAAATACCAGGCTGTTTTGCTAGATACTTACCATACTTTCTCAGGATGCTTCTCTTGTACGCTAGGGACTTCAGTTCTTTCCCACATGCAAAGTAAATATCCTACTGGAACCCATAATGTTAACACTGCTTATTTCTGTTATTGCTTTTCTTTCCCATATCTGAAATAACTCTGCATAGGCAACCTGGGTTAAAATAGGTGATTGCTCTGAGAAAGAACACAAGTGTCTACAATGGGCTTAGACATAAGCAGGCTGGAAGAATGGCCAGATGAGTAATGCTGACTTTAGCTTTTTGTAACCTGAGGATCCATGCAATCCAGTGTCCTTTCAACCTCTTCCAGCACATCATTTACTTCAAGAAAGCAAACTGATGCTTTCCTTCATGCAGCTCTGTTCTGACCAACACTCCTCTAGGCAAAAAGGCAAGTACTAAGTATCTGCAAACCCTGACGCACTGAACACTGGTATTTGATCAAATCTGTTCAGGCTTATCTGCCAGTAAAGCACATCTCTAGTACTCAGGCCTCTCACCTGGGAAAATTATGTTACTGCTCCAAAAACTGATAATACTGGAACACTTCAAATTACTTACTGTGAAAAGTAACTTAATTAAGCACAATTATATATTTTGTAAATTTTGTTCCAACATTTCCAGGAATCCTAAGCTATGAAGGCAGAAAGAAACCAAGCATGGAAAATTTCAGCCAGTTGTCATGTTACAGGGCACTGAAAACAAGGATTCCTAATGAAGCAGCTTTAGCTACAGGTATCACCATCAACTCCACCTTCTCCAACGCATCACAGCCAATCTCATCTACACAGCTGCTCATCACACCTAATATAATCGCTGTTATATAACCAGCCCCAGCACACAGCACTTGATATAAATGTTGATGTCATGGTGATTTTGAAAAACAACATTTCTATTAACATGCTACCTCCAGCTCTCCCAGCTGGCTGACTGCAGACTGTCTCCCAAGATGTTTCAGTTCCTCCCTGCGGAGGTTTTTCATGTATCTTAATAATAATTCATAACACTTCTATGGCACCTTTTACTTTGACTCCCACTGACATATTCAGCTGCAACTTTTAGAGCAGCACTAATATTGCAGAAGCTATGATTGCTTTCAGTATGCACTAAGGCAATATTTGCAGGGAAAAGAAATATATTTTGCTGCAGTAATTAAGATCATTATTAAAAAAGGACCATCTCACAGGCATGCAAGGCCTTCCTCATGAACTCTGCTTTATTGTCCTTACTACAATTACGAACTGGAAAATGCTCATTTAATGGCCTGCTGGCCAAATATTCGATTGATTGTGAATATGACCTAACAAGGTTTCTGGAGTTTAAAGTTTGGAAAGATTTTATATTTAGAATCACAATCAAAATCTAATCAAAGTAGAAACATATTTCCAAAAGCCCTTCTTTCCCTCTCAGCACTACTGTCTTCACTGATCTCTTTTCTCTTTGATATATATAAAAATAAGTGCATAACTGTTTAAGTTTTATGCAGAAAATTAAAAGGCGAATAAATACATGTCAGAACAAAGAAGACGCTGTAGATCAATCTAATGCAACAGCAATAAAGAAGAAAATGAGATAAAGTCACTTTGCAGACCACTTCCTAGCATTTATTTTTCCTACTTTCAGCAATCACATGCCTGACATACATTAGCCTACTCATAGTCACATACGTGAAAGGCCAAAATACAGTGAACAAACATCAGTGAATACGGTCTAAAAAGCATAAACCAAACTTTCCATTTGGCATGGATATAAAATGCTAAAAACTAAAATATCAGCATGTTCAGTGGAAGAGGACATACAGATTTCTTACACGGCCCCAGCAGCACCTCTCCATCTCCACACACCTAACTTCTACTGCCAAGCATAGTTCAGCTTCTCATCCCTAACTGGCATCTCTGCTGGCTCTGTGAAAGGTCATGAGGATGGAAAGCGTGATGCAGGCACCTGAGCAAATGAAAAATCCATTTCACATTTGCAAGGTCCTTTAATACCTTTTTAGAAGGCAGAAATCTTTTGTCACTGTTGAACTAAGGTCACTGAATCAGGAGCTTAAAATATAACTATTTTTTTTATCTCTTTGTCCAGATTCAAGGTCTCAAGGCCATCATGGCTTTTATGTAAGCAACCATGACATGCCTCCAACAGAGCAGTCATTTTATTCCTATACAACCAAAACGTGGTTGCTGCGTGTTCAGAATCAGATATAAGCAGAAATGTCTCAAAAATGTGTATATGCCTATGAAATCAGTTATTTTGCATCTTAATTCTTAAAACCATCCACTTCATTACCCTTTTGCCTGCACGTGAGAGACATTTGATCCTATCTGTGCAATGGAGATGTACGTCCAGGATTGACTATCAAACAGCTAACTGTAATAGCCAGCATATTCCAATAAAAGCCAGTTCATATGACCTTCTACATCTTTGTTTTACCAAAGCTAGAAACACTTGTGCTACGCCATCTGTTTCTATTATAAAAGCAACAACACAAGGACACTGAAGAACGTGAGCTGTGCCTTAGCAGTTTGGTCCTGCTTGCGCCAAGGCAGCATACAGCCATGTTGTGTTTCATAAAGAAAATAATGAAACAAACCATTCCTAATTTCAGCTGAGGATAGTAGCCAGGCTGTGCTAAAAACACCTATGTCAGTCATAATAGCAATAACACTGATGATAAGAGTAATAACAGACTACAGTATCAGGCTATACTAACATCTCTATAGCTTTTTATTTTTTAACAGTCACTCTCTTACTTACATTGCACTATAGGCCTTTAACTCTACACTGAAAGTGTTGCTAAATTGTTTCACCTTGATCAAGCACTATATATTTGTTCTGGAATAAAGTTATAACACATATGAAAAAGGGGAGGAAATGTAGATTACATGCTGCCAAAATAAATATTTCCTAGGAGCTATTTTCAGGCTGGGATCATTCAGGCTCTCAAATATGAGCAAAAAAGTCCACATGAGGACTATACATACAAATCCTGCTGTATCCACCTGAAAATTTCAAATAGAAGCCTTGGATCTTCAGCTGCTTCTTTATGTTAGGAACACACTGCAGCCTCACACTCAGTTTGCCTTGCGTCCATGTCCTTTGGGTGTGAGCTGCACATCACAATCTGTCAACAGGAGCCAGCAGTGTACCCTTGGGGCCAAGAAGCCAATGGAATCCTGGGGTGCATTATAATGCAACAGACACAAACTGGAACATAGGAAGTCCCATACAAATACAAGGAAAACTCCTTTACTGTGAGGGTGACATCACTGGAACAGGCTGCCCCCAGAGAGGCTGAGTCTCCTTCTCTGAAGATATTCAAAACCCACCTAACTGTGCAACCTGCTGTGGGGAACTGCTGTAACTGGAAGTTGGACTCGATAATCTCCAGAGGTCTCTTCCAATCCCTACAGTTCTGTGATTTTGTGACCCCCCGACTGCATAAATTTTATATAATGGAGCAAGCCCCATGCACGTCTTTTGTCCTTGACACGGCTGATAGACAAGTCAGATAAGGAAGCCTTTTCTGTTGATTTGTGATATATGACAGAATAACAGGACCATTCAGATTGGAAGGGACCTTCTGATCATCTTGTCCATTGCTCCAGCTAAAGCAGAGTAAGCTACAGAAGATTGCCAAAGACTATATTCCGTCATGTTTTGAATATCTCCACAAATGGACAGCTGCTTTCTTGCTGAGCAACATGTTCCAGTACTGGCAACCCTCATAGTCCTGCTCTGCAGAGCTGCTTTAGTCAGCCAATCCCAAGCTGACTAACAGGATTTGTACACATCTGAAAATGAATTCCTTTAAAATGTGTGCCTGCCTAACCTTGGACTTGGATGCAGACGCACAAACGGTACTTTAGAGCAGGACAGGCAGTGGAATTTTTTATGACTTACTATGAAGTATTGATTCCTCTCAGACATTCATACAGTATCAGAAGAGATAGCTGGTCCCTCTGGTAAAGACAGTTTCGTAGGACTCAAGTCTCCCCTGTGCATGAGAAGAGAAAACTCCCAGTGCATGCCAGGAAGCTTTATTTCTCCTATGAAACAAAACTGATTCACTACTTTGTACATCCATCAGTCCAAAACACAGATGAAACTCTTATTGAGCTCTCTTGATTTCCAGCTCCAACCAAGGGAGAAGTCAGTCTTTTAAAAGGTAAATATTTAAAGAATTGGCTACCTTCAGATTGCTTTAACCAAATGCAAGTGGTAGGCAGTCTGTTGCAGGCATGTCTTCTGGGTATTTTACTTGATATGGACATGGCTTCTGTAATCAGAAATATTTCTTCCGCTCTTAAGTCACTTATAACTTTAACTCGTGGCCAAAGCATGTGCCATTCTCACCTTACGGCTTAACTACCATGCCACACTGCGTAAAGACAAACAAAACTACAGTCTGTAAACAAGGAAAAGAACACATCCCCAGTGCTCGAGCATGCCACGTTTGTTTCAGGATCCAAAATCAAATTGATCCTCAAGATCTCTAAGTTCCACCCTTCCCCACAATTCTTCCCACATTACTGTGGCAGCTGCAATCTCTTGGTGACCCTTAGACTGAAGTGTTAAGACAAGACCTGCAACTACAACAGATGTGGCAACTCTTTCACAGGGCCCTTATGTATAGGACATGACTGTGATCTCAAAACTTACTGTTATCAAAACAAAATGGAAAACTCACGTCATGGTCTAAATTTCTCTAAAGTGATTTTCTCAATAAGTAGGAAACACACGAAAAAATATAGCTATGTTGCACTCTTGTTTAATGAACTACAGAAGAAAGGGTGGATTTATATTGTCAGGCAGATGGCTTTTTTGACTTTTGTTTTCACAGCTCTAATAGTGGACATGCTGTTTACAGATCAGAAAGATGCACATGGGCAACCAGGTAGAAAACATGAAAGCTGATGTGCTTAGTTCACATCAATTCTGCAGTTCTCTCTCAATGCAAAATCTGACCATGATTAGATCCTCCTCCAGAAGATTGAGAAGAGAGAAAGGGTTAGTCTTCAAGAATTGCCTGAATCTGAACTTTTGAGGATGTTTCTAAAGAAGTGTTTACCTTATCTTAGGTATCTGATTAACCATTAGCATTAATATCTCGTCAACTCTGGAAGTTCTGCCTGACAAGGCAGAACTTTCAGGAGTCAAAAATATAAGAGAAAGAGATTGAATGTCTGACCAGTTAATTGTAAGATCAAACTTGTATAAAATACGGGATATTAAGGAAATTGTGGTAGAAGACCAGATCCATTGTTTTCTTCAGCCTACAACAGATACACACCCAAAGGGTGAGATAATCATTTTCAACATGCTATATGTATATTCTAGCATTGTCTTTTTGAGACTGTAAGATCTTTTGCCTAAGGAGCCTTCCAGTCTGGCAATGCTAATAAATCAGCAAAAAATATGCATCTCAAAACTGAATAAAAGTACAATTTTGTTACAACTATTTCAGTTATTTGTTCCTTCACATTTCAAATAAGAAATCACAGGTCTCCACACTTGAAAGAAAGAAACACACAGTGCAGGTGGGATGTGAGCGGGTCTCTCAATCACTGTATCCCAGTGACCCTAGGTGCACAGAGACATCTCAGCGACGTCTGCAGAGAGGTGTTCATCCTTCATACTCACTTAGGAACAGTCACTTGCTGTGGTGGAGTGGACAGAAGATCCACGCTTAAACAAACACAACTTCTTGATTTAAGAAGTCACTGCATTCAGCAAATGCTTGAGTATATACTGGCATGAAGAGCTGAATAATAAGCAGGTAGAATACAATATTTCACTCCATTCCAGAAGCATATCGCACAGAAATCCTACAAGCTTAAATCTGTAGCAATGCTATTTAACCAACTACTAAATAACTGCAGTTTGGCTGTTAAACTTGACATTTGGAGCATGATCCATTAATGGCCTAACAAGAGGTAAAGCCACTCATATTTATCTATTTAGAAACCGTTTTGCCTTAGTTCACTCATCTTGTAGCACATATAGCATTACCTATTGATGAACAACCTGTATAACAAGCAGGCATAGTAGAACATTTACTGACAAACTGTCACATTTAGTAACTCCCTGGTTGTAGTTGACTCATTATTCAAGCTGAACTTTATATTTAAATACAGTGTGTATGCACAGAATGTGTCTCAGTATTTGCTTTGTTGTTTTTTTTTTTAAATATGTTGTTAAGGGAAAAGTATTCTGCCATGCAAACCAAAGACGCTAAACACAGTAAGCTACTGTCAGACTTAAAACATGAACTAATTTTTTATAACTGCTATGTTGCATAAATAGACATTTGGAGTCTGTTTAGAAGTTGATTATTTATGTAGCACTTTATAATACACTCTTCAGCAACAGTACTATTTTCATGCAAATTTGTACTGAATGTATTTTTAAAATACACGCCTTTTGTCTAATATTCTTATTCAGAGGCGAATGGTTCAGAAGTGCTACTCTGATCAACAGCAGTTTTATACATATAATGGGCCCCATTCAGCTGTGTTACAAATACAGAGCTGTCAGAATGTTCCGTAATTAATATTTCCTGTCTTTGCAGAACACTGAGCAGATGATAAGTTGTTAAAGATATTTTAGTACAGTGGCCAGAAGTCACTCCCCAGTAATGGTGCCGTAAGATGCACCTTCCTAAGATGGTGCAAAATCACAGATTTCATCTACGTTTACTACAAACTTGGGGAGATCACCTGTGAAAATGAAGTCCTGTGTTTAAATCTGTGGTCTCCAGCACTCCTTTTTATGTTAATAACATTTGGTAGATGGGCAGTTGGACTAGATGATCATAGAAGTATTTTCCAACCTTAATGATTCTATGATCACAGCATGGTCACCTCATTTGTAAGGGCTCAGCCTTTTACGTTGAATGGGAAAATTAATGCTTTTGGAAGGAACTCTGGGACCTAAATCAAACCCACGTCATCAGTTTCCAAATAAGCTGCAAACGTGGTATAGCTTTCAGAGAGACCAAGAGTCTCCTATGCGCAGTTATAAATTACAGTATGAGGTACAGCAGAAAAAAAATTCTCATGTTAGGCATTAGTCTACTACAATTCCTAAAATTGGCACTGAGGCAAAGAAACCTGAATAATGTACTAGATATTATATTTTAAAATATTTTCAATGTCACTATTGTACAGCTGGAAGTATACAGCCAAAAAAAAACCCTGAAAATTGAATTCTTCTGTTTACTCAATTGTGACATTTTGCTTCTGATGCAGTCAAAAGTATAATGGTCTTTACATTCAGAAAGTACATAAGAGAGGCCACAGCAGCAGCCTTGTGTGCCAACTGGCTGTCAAGGTAAACGTGTCAGGGACAGGAAAGCAGTGCAGTCTCTTGGCCCATTCGGTCCTGGTTTTCCCTTCCAAACTGACAATAATTATTGGTAATTGTTGTCAGTGACTTGGGACTATGAGACAGATAGGTATCCCATGAGAGGACAGTAAAAGAAAGCATTCAGAGGAAAGCAGCTGTAGATTTGGAGCTAACAAGTAGTGACCTGCTGAAGGGATCAATGAACATACAAATCCCAGCGGCGCTCAGCCTGCTTTTTAATATACACCAATTCGATATTCATTTCTGATTTTATTATAAGTGAACTTTTCAAACTTCTGCTCCTATTTCTGGCTGCATAACTTTGCATTCTGTATTACACATGTACAAAGAGTAAGATAATCGTGTATGTTTTCTGCTCAAGCAATTGAGTAAGCAGTGGGCCTTCACATATGTGTAAATGCATATGAGCAAGCTCTCATCCATACTAACATTTTGGTTTGACAGTGGCTAGTCCTGTGGGCAAGCCGTCAGAAGACAGGTTGAGGCACAGTAAGGAAACCTGTCCCATCTGCAAAATGGAATCCATCATGAGCTGTCAACAGAGACTGAGCTCACAAAGAGCTTGAGTCTCACAATGCAGTAGTGCCCAAAAGGCCATGTCGCTAAAGAAAATCCTATAAATAAAGCCATTTCTCATCACAGTATTACATCCTTTATTCGAATATCTAACACAGAAACAAGCAAGCAAAAAAATGCAGCTGTCCAAAATCTTTACCATCTGATCTGTAACTCAATGACCACTATTAAAACCCAGGACTACTTCTGCAACCAGCCTTACGCATCAGTAATGCTATCTGCTTTTTCCTGCCAGCTCAGGTTTTTGTGTCTGAGTGGAGTGTTGCAGCTGACACCATTTCTTTTCTCTGAAGAACAGAGAAAGCAGAAGTCCTCTAAGTTTTGCTTCTCTGACTGCTCATAGGATCTGAGAAAGCAGGGAAAGCAGGTGGGCAAGGCAGTGTACGCAAACATACCTCTGACCCCATCGAGTCACCCAGTAAAGGATGCAGAAGGGACACTTCAGCTATTAGACTCCCTAAGGTATCAGATAATACACACATTTTTCTACCTCAGGAATTTTTATTTTCATATATTTAGCCTAAAATGAGAACATCTGTGGGGCTTTTGGCATTGACAGCAGTCTCTGTACACTGGATCACAGTTGATGACCCTCCAGACAAGGGCTTGGATTACGGTGTGACTCTAGAGCTGCCCTATTCAGTGACTAGAAAGTGCTGCAGTTTGCATGGGAAGGGTACAAATGAGCTCTGTTCCATCGTGGCACTTTATTTCCTGAGCCTGGATAGCTCCTGACAAGAAAAAGGATTTGCATCCCAGCAGCATTCAACACCCACAGACCCTGACATATTTAGCAAGAGGTACAGTGATTCAGCACACAGAAGAAGGATTAAAAATAGTGTCGTTGTGGCTAAATTGCCTCCACAGTGCCTCTAAACACTGACAACCTTGAAGCAGCCACTTAGGATACGTGAAAACTATCTGCAATTGTAATTACACGTCCACAAGCAAAGGTCACGAGACATCCTCCAGACATGAGTGCAACAAGCAAAAAGCCAACAATAATCAGACAAAAGAGCCTGATGGTAGTTACTGAGCAAAATCATGCTTCCTTTTCTATGCACTGCAGCTTTAAAGAGGAATGAGTAAAAAAAAGCAAGAAGATTGAAGTGCAGCGTAAGCTCAGCAGCATCACTGTGCCCCAGGATACCACAGAATGGATACAGAAGAGCTCAGATATACACAGAGACTGATTCTGATTTCACTATCTGCAATTAATGTGTTTGCTTTGGGATAAAACATCCATAATCAATACTGAAGGAATGCCAGACAGTGCCACTCCTTCTTGAGTGACTGATCAAGAAATAATTCATCTCCATGCAAAGCTTACCCTTGTGCATCTGCCAAGGTCAGTGCCACTCTGGGTTATCGGCTGCTCTAAGTGCTGGCTGACTTAAAACTGCCTAGAGCAAGCTTTAAACTTACATACCCCACATCTTTGACAAAATGTCTGTGTCTTGCTTTATCTAAGTTTGCAGTCCCCTGATAATGCAAGGCACGTTCTTCCCCTGTATTCCATATTCTCTGCCCTTTATCTGAGCCCTCTTTGGCTCAGATACATCTCCCATATGTAGCAGAGTGAGGCTTGATTGTGGAGAACATACGAGTATCACTCAACTGACATTCATCATCATATGTCTTTCTTAAGAAATAATTCACGTTAGATTTAAACACTGTTAAGTTGGGGTTTTCTTATTATTTATTTTTATTTTTTCCCAAGAAAAGATTTCTGTATGTGCCATTTCCCACTGTGATTTAAAAGGAAAGTAAATCTTTTCTTCACTTTCATGAACGTGCATGCAGTAATCTCCTTATCAAATATGCTGCATAACCACTATGAGCTACTATCTAAGACCTAAAACCCATGTAATCTGAATGAAGCTTTTTGCTTTGGTCATCCTATTAGCAAGTATCCAAAAGGCAGCAGCACCTCACCAGTCTGCCCTATCCCTCAGAGCAGCTCAGGATTTGAGTTCTCCTCCACATGCAATAAAATCAGTTACCTTTTCTATTTTGACTGTTTCCAGCAACAGTTCAAGTCCCAAAGTGTCTAAGAAAGGACCCCTGCCACACAAGAACTCAAGGAATGAGGCTGCTATGAAAAGAAACCAAGAGTTGCATAGCATCTTGCACAAGTCCGTCTGAAAACAGAAACATGAAAGTTAAACCTCTCAGTAAGACCAGTTTGTTCAACAAAAGACAACTGGTAAGGAAAGATGAACCTTTGCTCCGCTGCCTCCCCTTCAGAGCTAAAAATAATAGTGAGTCATGCCAGCAGCAGTGTTGCTGTTTAGCTTTACAAATTCGGGTCATTAGGCTTACATGTACCGAATGATTCTCTTCCTGCCACACATGAAATGATAGTAAGAACATCACCACACAGTAAGTGGGCTCCCTGGTTTCAAAACTCAATGCATAGTTCAAAAATAAACAAAATTAATGCAGTCAAGTGCAACATGGGAGTCAAGACTGAAATTACTACTACCACTGGGAAGGAAAGGGAAGCTACACTTAAACATCTGCACAGCACATCCCTTGAACCCTCTTTTCCCCATTTACTATAGACAGCCTGCTTTTTTTCTTTTTTTCTTTTCTTTTTGTATTAGAGATCAAGTAAAATGATTACAGAGTGTTTGTGAAGAACTGTTTTGAAAGCCAGTTGATTTAGACAGACAGACCAGAAGATCTGTAGAAGGCTGCAAGGGAGCCAAGTTACAAAAGAAACATATTAAACATTTTTAAAGTGCCTCGTAACTTTCCAGAGAATCTCCAAAAAAAGGCACCCATTCAACCATTCATTTTATTTTCAGGTAAGTACTTTTGAAAATGGGTCGGGGAGGAAATAACTCTGGACTGACAAGGCTCTATGGGAAAAGGACAAGAATGAGTGGTCTTCAGATGCTGAAAGGAGAGGCTGTATAGCCTATAAAAATAGTAGAGAAGGTACTACAGAATTTCTGAAGCCTGCTTCTTCAACTGAGCATAATGAAGAAGCCAAGGGCAGGAGTGCCTGAAGGAAGAATTCTTGGCCCCAGAGCTGGGAGACAGCTGGACAAATGGGAAGCGCTGGACTTTAAGGCATCCTTTCTACCAGTATATACAAAAAGCTGGTTGAAGTGGAAATCAGCATCCTCCAACCAGCTTGAGGCCATTTCACAGTTTGGTCTACTCACAGAGTATTGGATCGGACAAGACAGAGAAAAGATAGGCAGACTTCACCCACCTGCCCAACAACAAAAAATTTTATCAGATGGGAGCACGGACTCAGACTCAATGTGGTAATGGTGGTACCAAGACAGACAGTCTTCCAAGGAGCACATCAGACAGCAAAGCACCTGAACCTCCCAGCTGGGCTGACAAAAATGCCCATCTACACCAGACAGATGCCTCTGAGCCACGTCTGGACTCTTATTTTAGAACAATTTCATAAGGTCAAAACTCTTCATCTCATACAACCTCCGGTCATCTCTACCTCTTCAACTGTCATGGTCAAGCATAAGAGACAAAGAGCCAAAGATCCTTTGTAGGTACTGGCAGTGATGCCGGCTGATCAGAGCCTGAAGGACTGCTTCTGAGGGAAAAAGGAAATTCACAGAAGAAATGGAAACTTGATAAACAGGAAAACCCCCATATTATCCTATTTCCACAGAAGTTCAGATCAGGGGAAAAACAGCAAATGGTACTTCCAAGGTAGCGAACAGCAGCATCATGTTAATATCCTCAGTAAGCTGCCATTCTTGTTGGCTCCTGAAACTCTGCTGCAGCTCCTCATGCTGCTTCAGTTCTGTAGATTTTATGATAACAGAATCATCTGACTGCAGAGACAAAAAAAAAATCAGCATACAGAGAAGATTTTCTTCTAACTGTGTCTGTGTATACAGTATCAAAGGACTTTTTTCTCTATTAAAACTACCAAAGAATTAAACAGATTCAACCACGTCAAAAATTGACCTTAAGCAACAAGTGTCAAGGTGAATTCAAAGTTGCAACATTGTTTCCTTGGAAGAAATAATTAATCAGACTTCAGATTGGACAAATAACAACCTTCTTTGAAAGTCTGCATTCTCAAATCAGTTTTAAACAGGCCAGGAAGGCCAACGGAATGAATCATTTAACTGAGATACTAATGCACTGCAGTGAAATTTTTTTAGCTGACATAATTCTAAGCTCCTTGAAATGAGCGCTCCCTTATATTTTTATAATCTAATAATGCTGACATTCTAAAAAAAAAAAAAACATTTTACATATAATTTTTCACTCTGTTTTATCAAGTGAGATTCCATCCAAGTGACAAACCTGCCCTGGCAGACATACTAGCTTTCTGAACCACACAGACCTACTTGCTCTAAGGACAAGGTTTTGAAGAGGCTGGAGGTTGAAGAGCTCTTCTTGGTTGGAAAAACCAAGAAAACTTTCACACAAGCAGAACCAGAGTTGAAAAATTTGCCTGTTAGTAGCATCCAGGAAAGACACCTCCCAACAGGACAAGGCCACTGCAAAAAGATATTTTTCAGCCTGGTTTTGACAAAATCCCTCTCCCCACAGTGAATGTAGTTTATCTGATGGATTTATTTTTAAAATGGTATATATTTGAGGAATGAAGTTGTACTCTTTACTGTTACTGTATATATATGAAATAAAAAATGAAATAGACTCTAAATACGCTCAACAGTATTCTGTTTTTCATCCCTCACATGAATTCAATATTCTTCTAAAGGGAAGCATTAAAGGCAACAGTCATCCATTTTGCAGTGTGAAAAGAAACCTTACTGTAAGAAGTAGCATAAGAATCTCAAAATAACTATGAGAGTAGTATATATTTTTACAGTTTCTTTGCTGGGTTTTGGGGTTTTTTTGTTTGTTTGTTTGTTTTTTCAGATTCTTATTCATCTCCAGCAGATATGTAGGCATGTAGCTAGCTATCTGCATGTAAGATTAATGTGGGCACACTCTAATGCATTAACACAGGGTTGTATGTGAAGACAGTTACGTGCCCCTCCTTACTAACAAGGTTGTCCCGTGAGTCTGCATGCCCTTTCCTGCCTTTGTTTCCACTACACTTCTTCCAGCCGATGTGCAGAGCGGAGCGTCCCATGATGATCCCATTTCAAGAAGTTTATCGGTATAACGGAGCTGGGCTTCATCTACTCACATGTGCTTATCTTGGTTGGTGAACACTTGTACTGGGATTTTCACTTTGGACTAAGGTGTCCAAGCATCTGCAAATCACGTTGGTCTTGACAAAAATAAGTACTAGAGAGCATCCCTCTCTAAGGTGCTGGTCTCTAAGGCAAACATGCTAGATGAGGGCATTCGTAGCAGATAAACAACAGGCTACGAGCAGGGGATGGTCTCTGCTGTATCTGAAAAATGGACTCTGCCATTTAAGCAATCATTCTTCAAAAAGGGAAGAGGATAAGGTCTGAAAAATCCTCCCCGCTCTTCGGAATGTGAACCATACAAGGTAAGGAAGAGTTTTAAAGCGTGGGTATTACACTGGGACAGGTACCTGAATACTGTCAGAAGGCCACACTACAGTGGAATATTCTCATTTTTACCACTACTCATAACAGCACCATTTTATCTTAATTCTTTCAAGATTGTTGCTAAGCTAGTAATTGCAATCAAGCTATTTTACAAGTCCAATTTACAGGAGACCAAATTATTTATTATTTATTTTCAGTTCTAAGTGGATCATTTGTGTTTTCTCTGAGAAAAATGATGTGTAGAAAATATCTCTAAAAATGTCAACTGTTTGTCTAAGTAGAGCGATACCGAAAAATGACTGCCTCACAAGCACCCGTGATTTTCAGAATACAAATCATTACTACACAAACACAGTAATAGTACGTAGGCTTATACATGGCATTAGAAACAGATGAAAGACATACTCCTCGCTGTGAAGTTCTTACAGCTAAAAGATCCAATTTCCTCAAGCAAGAAGTCTTCTCAGTTTCAATCCCCACACCATCGCACTCCTTTCTTATTAATTCAGCTTTGCATTTTGTTTTAAATGGCTCAGATTTATCTTTCAGCCTAAGAAAGACATGATTTCCAGCACATTGTCTAATATTCTCAATCAGCCACTGCCTGTGCCTCCCAGAGTGCTGAAGGAGGCAGTCTTCCTGGATAGCCACCACCAGTCCTCCTTTTACTGAGTGCAGGAACTTAGGCACAGAAGCAGGTCAGCTATAAGTAGCTGATCCTTAAACCTTCGTTAAAATTGTTTATTTGCAAATACAGATGGAAGTCTTAAACAACTGACTTGCTTTTGTGTGGATCTTGTCGACTACCATGGGCCATTCAGTACATAAAATTTCACTCAAGTCTACAGAAGTAAAATACAAATTCACTCTGGTGCAATTGAGCGTGGGATTAACCATACTGTTTGCACTGTGATCACGTACAAATGATTGGTCTAATATCCCGAAAGATAACAGACTACTTAAACAGGCATTTTTTATAGGAGGTCCGCAGATTTATTCCTCATTCTTTCCAATCATGGCTTTGGAAAATCCTTGTAACTTCTTCCAAACTAGCAAGGCTGCTAGTTTGATGGCAGCTGCTGAGATATCTGATCTAGTGTTAAATACAAACTTTGCTGTCACCTTAACTAAACCAGAAAAATGTAAGTTAAACCGTGAAGAACCATGCCAACTCCTTCTGCACCAACAGCAATATATGAATGTAGGGTACAAAGTAAGCCTTAGCTCTTGGACTGTTAACTTATAGCTAGCTTTTCAGAGACATTTTGCTGGGTAGGGGCAGCCAGGATTTTTCCAGTCCTGATCAAGGGAAGCAGCCGCACTCAGGACAGCCAGAGACACAGCACTGGCATGCCAGCAAAGAGTATCAGAAAAAAAGAGGTATCAGAAAAACCCTCTTAGTGGTTGAGAAAGTAAAACACTCAAAGAGATAATCAGGGAAACTGTAGAGTTTCCAACAAAAAATCTTGAGTTATTTCACTGACATACATCCAAGGGTCCTGCCCAGGGGCTGAAGGATGAGCCACAAGTGCTTCTGAGGTCTCTTCCAGTCCCATTTCTATAACTCTGTTGTCAAATTTATTGTTCCACCTACCTCCAGAAACACAGAAATGATTTTTTAGAGCCTTTTTTTTTTTTTTTTTTTTTTACCATGTGCATTCACAAATGCTAACAACAAGCGAGAACAGAACACCTACATTACAGGCTTCTACTTCTGTGCATCTTCCCCTCTCTCCCAGCATGTACAGGGACTTTTCTCTTGAACCTGTGTAGTGCTCTTCAGTCTTCTGACAGATCAACAACTACATGTCCTGGCATTCTGCACTACCAAAAAAGATCTGAAGGCTTTTGCTTCCAACCTCTTCTTTTTAGTTTGTTCTCCAGGACTCAGGACTGAGAGTCCAGCAAAACAGCAATTCTCTTAATTCATGGTTGTATTGTGTTCTGCTTTTTTTTCCTTTGGTGGTGCACAAAGGTGTATTTTTAGGACACTATCTCACGATCCCCTTGATAACCCAACTTCTAAACAATCTAATCCTTAGCAACCTAACCTATTTTCTTCTTCAGCCCATTGTAAGCCTTGCCTCCTCTTTTCAGTTTCCAAGCAAATCCAACCTTTTCAAAGATTTTGTACATTTTTACTGAGCACAGAATTGAACTTTACTTAGAAGTTCTGTTGCGCCCTTTCCTGGGCATGCTTCTCATCTCCACATTTCATACAACTTCACCACCTGCAGTCAGATCTCTCGCTCCAATCAGCAGGGAATCAGTCACTGTGTCTATTTTATCCGTCTATGTACTCTACATTATAACTTATGTTTTCATGAGTAAACAGGGCTTTGTGGTCATGCAGCGCTCTCCTGTCTAACAGCAGAAGTATGGTAGAACTATTTTAAAGGCACACGTAATTTTCTAATGTTTTTCCATGTAAACTATCATCATGAACCATATGATCCAGAAAGGCAGAAATATCATTCCCATTAAAGTGTGCTTTTCACTTTGAGAAACTGCATGGTAGAATTTTTCAATGCTCGACCCTAACTTACAATTTTTTATTATTTTTTTGTTATTATTCAGGAGGAGATGCCTTCAGGGTCTGGAAAAATGCCTTGTGCTATCTCAGACATAAAGGAATAAGGCAGATAAACTACTCTGGAAAAACTGCCTCTGTGATTTGCTTAAGTAGCACTTTACAAGAATAGGAAATCCGTTGCTCATTTCAGTTAGAGGAGAGTCACAATCAAAAATTCCTACTATAATGGCTGTGCCATAGAAATGCGGATTAAGAATTTCCCCAAGTTCTATTTATAAAAGAAAGTGCTAGGCTAAGATCCAAAGGATCTCTTCTCAGTCTATAGAAGGATTTGTTTCTTATGTGAAATCTTTCCAATGAGCAGAAGATCAACCCAGTACGAGCACTACACATTTCGGAAATTGATATGAGCAGCTAAAAGGCCATGTGAGTCAAGGGCGACCCATGGGGAGCATGAAGGCATGTGTTGTGCCAGCAGGTGCTCAGTATGTGCAGATGGCATCAAACTCTTCCACTGGCCTCAATACACAGAGAAAAAAACACCCCAATTTGGGTAAATCCCACATGCAACCCAGATGCTGGCAGCGTAAGACAGTCAGAAGGTGAAAATGTGTGTGTTGACAATTGCTATGATGCACAGCTCCACTATGAAAACTAGTAGATGTACAGCTTGAAATTTGCTTCATTATGCTCTGTTTGTGCCAAGTCAAAGAAAGGGGCTGAGAGGAAGAGGTAAAACCACGCAAGGAGGTTTGTTTTACAGTTAAATTGGTGAATTTGGTATGATACATACACCTTCAGCCCTCTTAATAGATAAGCAAAGCTAATTTTTACACTTGCTGAATCCAATTGTACACACTACACCACTTAATCCCTCAAGCTCATTTTCTGACCAATTTATGTTAACCACTTGATGCAGCTCAGTTTTTCTTTCATATTAGCACTCACATGTAGCAAACGTGAACTTGGGCAATGATTGATTGTCCTTTTCATGCCTAAAACCTCATAGAAATGCACAGCACAAGTGTAATGCTTTCTACTTTTTAAGTAACGAAAAAGAATTAATTTCAACCAGAAGTGGGTAATCAGAAAAAAACTGGAGCATATGACCCATGCTATAAAAAAAAATAAATCCATAAAAAACCCTAAATAACAACAAAGATAACTTCTTCCAATCTTCATATACTTGTAAGACTGTTTAATTAATAATCAATACTTAAAAAAAAAAAGTAAAAAGTGTTAAAGAACCATTCACTGTGGTAAACTTCAGTTTATACTTTGTCAAAATTCGTATTTCTCACTCCTGTCACATTTTCTTTGTGAGGTTCTTCAACCATCGGATAACATGCCTGTGAAATAAATCGCTTATCTACTTTATAAATGAGAAAAATCAAAGATAAATAAGTAATTTTTCTAAAGCTATTATCATCCATAATAGAGAGATCATGGTACAGACTCTTGTGATTCTGGAAACAAGTAAGCAGATGGAGAAGCTAACCTCAGTCTCCATATCCCGTGGTAAATCAGGGCCATACCTCCATACTGCAGGGTGCTAATACCCACATCTTGCAAGGCTGCAGGTGGGAAGATACGCCACTACAACAGATGATGAGCTCTCATCCTCGGATGTTACCAGCCTTGCCACTTGAACACAAAATGGACACAAAATGGAACTGAAATGTCAACTTCAGCCTCAAAGAAAAGAAGGAGAGCTGCATGGGGCAGATATAGGTCCAGAACTGATATTGCACAAGGACGTCAGAAATCTGTTCCTTGCAAAATATCCAGATCCTCCAGTGAGCTGGAGGTTAAGACCAATACTGCAACCTATCTGATGATTTTGCAAAATGTGCAGACAATTCTAGGCTAAAATGACTGTTTTGCTTGACAAGTGATTCAGACACTGAAAGGGAGTGAGCAAAATACATTAACTACAGGCTTAGAGAGTTTATCAGGAAGCATTCTGGCTTTTCAGAAAACAGTTTTTATAAATAATGCCGAAAGTTTATGTAAAACAGATACAGGAAATCTTTGGCTGCTTTCTCTTGCTGAAAGCAACTACAGGTAGGCAAAAAGTAAGCTCTAGTGTGGGTCTGCATCACTACCACACAGAAAATTTGTCTTATTCCAAGGAAATAAGTATACCACTTCTAGAAAGCCAATAGATCTGGTTTTGGTAGCCACAACATCCGAAAGCAAGCAGAACCAAGACTCCAACACAACGCAGGAAAACCACAAAGCTACAAAAATTCAGCTTTAGTCTGGGGGAAAAAAAAATCTACTCTGTATTGTATCACCAGTATTCAATGTAATGTTTAAAAGCTACACAACATGTTGGCTTTGTTTGCCACCCTGCACGATGCCGTGTGCTGCCCATCTTAAAAGCACCCAGTGATGTGAAGGGATGCTGCCTGCAGAGCACAACCCAGGGGAACACAACAATTGGATTACAACACCCAAAAAGCAGCAGAACACCCAGCCCCAACACCCAGCCGTGGGCAGGGCTGTCCCTCCCCAGCTCAGGCTGCCCAGGGCCCATCCAACCTGGCCTGGAGCTCCTCCAGGGATGGGGCAACACAGCTTCTCTGGGCAGCAGTGCCAATGCCTCACCACCCTCTGAATTAAGAATTTCTTCCTAATTTCTTCATAACGACAGCAAGGGTACCCTGGAGAGCGCTTCAAGGACAGGCGGAGATGTTTTAAGAATGAGATCAAACAAGCATCTGCCCAGAAGGACACTATCATGCCTTGAGACGAGATCTAGTGACAGCCCAAGGCCTGCTCCATGCCTACAGAGAATGCAGCCCCTTGGGTGATGCAGCCCTGATCCTCCCCATGGGCCCTGCAGGAGATCAGTGCTGCAGGACAACACCGATTTAGGTAAATAAACTACCACTACTAGCCCTCCCAACCTGTTCCCACTTTCTTCTTTTTCTTTCTTTTTTCCTTCACTACAGAATTACGGCAAAAAAGCAAGATAAACAAAGATGATGAGATGAAAGCCACAAGCTTGAGTATGAGAGATTTACTTTATCCTCAGTGTCAGCAAACTTAAATACATCTGGGAGGAATCAGGCATATTGACATCTGAAAGGTTTGTTCATCTGAGTTCACTTCTACAGCAAATTTTCTGCTAGATCCTCTTGGAGAAAGTCAGAATGTAATAAACAGAGTTATTCTCTGTAGGGTTATTGACAAGAAAAAGAAGAGTCATAAGTAGTATTGATTTGAGGTGAAATGGTAGAACGCGACAATCAATAGGGCTTAGTCAGACAGAAAATAGACGGAGTCATGCAAGTCATGACAGGGTTGTTACAGGAGCCAAATTCTCCTATCAGATAAAGAAAGGAGGAAGCTATAACTGGGATCCAAATGTAAGCAGTGGATGAATTTATAGAAAAAAGCAACACTATTCATTTTTGTTACTGATATGCAAGATGTTTTTTATTTTAGCATATTGCCAATGCTGTTTTTCTAAAGCTTTTGAAACAAATTCTTTCCACCTCCATAGTATTTTCATTAAATGTCATCGGAGCTCTTTTCAAATCTCTGCAAGAAGTATGATTATCCTTATTTAACAGATATTGAGAAGATATAAAGAGGCTGGGGCCACATTTTCCAAAGCAGTCAGTAATGCTGTGTGCCTTCTATCTGCATACACAAGCCCACAGAACACAAGTCCTGAAAAAACAACAGATGCAAAGGTCCAAGGAAGCCACAGCTTTGGTTGGTGACAGCAAGCGCTTGGAAGTTCTCAAACTCTGGGTCACAGACTGAGGAGCCAGAGCTGAACCTTCCCAGGGAGCCATGCGAGCAAAGCGAGCTCGCTCACAGGTACAACAGGGCATAAAATAGGAAGAATCCTAATGTGCAGTTCTAATTACAAAAGTCATTATTTTACCACTCAGATGAGTCAGGGTGAAAAAACATCGACGACCATATATTCTATCACATGAAAGATCTGTGCACTTACAGGTATTGATATAGCGCATAACTTCCCAGTACAACCCCACAGAAAATAACAGCAGTGATAACTTAGAAAGAGCAATGCGTCTTTCCAAGTGGTTATTTTAGCCACGCACAAGCATTCAGTGTACAACCCTTCCCTAGGCTCTGGGCAAGATTTTAGTCTTGAAAGATCCTAAAATGCCTTACAAATGTAATTTGATACAGAATCAGCCACACTGCCAAGGTGAACGGCAGCAGTGTTAATAACAATCAGCATCACGGAAGAATTTATAGCAGGCTGTGATGAAAACTACTACATCCAAGGAAGACATAAACTGCATCTTGAGGAACCTCTCACGCTGCTCAGCCAACTAAATGCTGACGAGCAAACTGCAGTATGCACACGGCTCTGGGGAGAAGGGGGTCCTTGGGCCACTCTGTTTTATGAATGGAGCCATAAAAAGGAAGTCAGGGAACGACAGGAGCTCACCCGACTGCAATTGCGAGGGATGCACAAGAATGGCATCACCACTGGAAGGCGAGCTGGCCAGGAAACCACGGGAAACACAGGAGCAGAAAATGCCACTGATTTCTAAAGAGGGGCT
Organism: Tragopan temminckii; assembly: GCA_028571105.1. Lineage (NCBI taxonomy): Eukaryota > Metazoa > Chordata > Aves > Galliformes > Phasianidae > Tragopan > Tragopan temminckii. The sequence continues at coordinate 13,869,488 of JAOWBP010001760.1, read as the reverse complement.
CTCAGAGACTGCAACAGTTTAAAGGCTTGTTTAGCTAGAATCACATTTGCAGTCATGGGATTTCTATTGGAAAATGGCATTACAGTCCTGAGAGAAAATTACGACCAAATCACATCAGAAGGAGGATGGACAGGGCGACCTCTCCAGGTCCTCATCAGACATATTTCAGCAGTTCTATGGTCAGGGGCAGAAAACGCTTCAGGATCGGAGCTGCTGGGGCTTAGGTATTCCAAACATTTTGGCACGATTCTCTGGCACGAGAAGAAGCCCGTGCAATTTCTGTATCAAACTCTGCCTGCCATTAGCGATGCGATTCAATCACGAGCTGCCTTGTCCCCCCAGTACAAAAATATATCACCGTGCCGGAGTGGAAATGGGAAGCTGCTCTCGTTATCGCAGCTAAGTTCGTTCTGCAGCGAAGCAGTTTACTTCAAGACTTTTCCCGCAATCCAAGTCTAATTACGGAATCGGTTTCAAGCAATTTTGTAATTAAATGTACCTGCTCAAAATATCTCAGAGGCTCAATAGTTTAAAACGATAGCGTGAAAATGTAATTAAAATGAAAAAAGGCCAACTACGACTCGGTCCTTCCTCCAGGAGCAGAGCGCTGAAGGACGTTCCAAGCGTTCCTTTTTAGACCCGAATCACCTTCTCCCACCCCGCGTTTCCGCTCGGGGACCGGCACCGAGAGCGATCAGAGGGTTGTCCGAGCGGCACCGGGCTGGGGGAAGGCTATTTAAAATAATCGCGTTAAATAATATCAGAATCGCGCCGTACTCACGCGAGGCTCCGCTCCCCGGCAGGGACCCGGCTGAGGCTGCCTTCTCCCGGGGGGCGCACGCGGGGCGACCCGGAGGGGGGATTCCCCGCTCCGCTCCCCTCGGGGCCGCACGGGAAGGAAGTTTCCCCGCTCCTCGCTCCCCCCACCTCCCCGGTGCCGGGGCCGGGGGAGCCTTCGCGGGGCAGGGGTT
>JAOWBP010001760.1:13830429-13867521 GCA_028571105.1 Tragopan temminckii | reverse complement strand
GGCGGCACCGCCGCCGCGCGCACGCATGGCTGCCGCGGGGCTCCGACCCCGAGGGGGTCGCGGAACGGGCGGCCGTTAGAAAGCGACGCCCGGCAGGATCGAGTCGGTCTGAAATTCGCCGCCGCGCGGCAGTGAGTCAGACGCTGTCTCATGGCTACGGCGGCGGTGGCTGTTTCCTGCTGCCACCTGCGTGCCGAGCTCGGGGCATTTCCCCGCTCCCCGCGGGGAGTAACCACTGTGTCTTCTGGGCAGGGAAGGACGGGACGGCGAACGACCGACCCACGCGGGATCCCAATGGAATTCCACCCCGATGGAATGGAAATCAACTTAAAGGTTGCAACGGGAGCGAGAGAAAACGCGTTAGTGACAAAACGTCCCAAAGCAAGGCCGTATCCAAAGACGTGCGGGCTCCTACCAACAGCCCTGATGTGGAAATAGCATACCTTGATGCTTTGGGGTGAATATTCTGTGCTGTTAGAAGTATGCATAGGGCTGGAGTCCCATTCGAGTTTCAGTTACCTTATGCTGGCTCCTCCAAGCTCAAACTTAAAGCAGTTCAAGAGGGATTTGAGCTCAAGTCAGTGCATCACGCATCAGTTAAAGAACAGCGTAAGAAATGTAGTTCTTTATACTTTCCCCTGGAGAGAATGGGTATCTCGCAGGCAAATACAGGTCTTCCATTAAGGAAGCGAAAGTATGTTGCTGGTTTTCAGCCTAGTGACTGTTTTATCACTTTGCCGCTCCTTTTCAATAGGAAAACATGGAGGCTGTAGAGCCTTTTCACCCGAACGTGACCAGGTGATTTTCACCTCCTCAGCCAGCCCAACGAGGTTAATGACAGGTCACATAAGCTGAACAAATAGGACACAGGTGCAATTATATGATGGAGATGCTTCTGAGGCAATAAGCTGCTGGCTACTACAGGTGGCAGGACTGAGCAATGAAACCAGAATTTCCGTTCTCTGTAATAGGAGACCCTGCTCTTTATGTCCCTGGTTTGACAGCTCTGATTTTTTAAGTCAAAATAACAAAAGGTAACATCCCTAACGAGGTAGCACCACTCCTGTTTCATGCAGGTTAAAATCCAAAGATTTCAGTGTGGATGGGGGCACTGCACCCAGATAGAAACTGGAAGAGGAGGAAGAAGTGGGTGAAATAATGCCTGTGCTGATGGATCCTACTTAACCCCTGATTCTGCAGTCGGCTCCTTCACCTGGGTGTGCAGTTCTGCTGGATCAAAACATGAAGCCACACAGATCCAACCCCAAATGCAATCCCTCTCTCCAGGCCAAGTAACAGAACTGCACAGAACTAAACACCAACCCACTCTTACAGCATTTCACCTAGAGTCTGCTCACAGGCCATTATGTCATGACAGATAGGTGACTTGGCCTTATGGTATAAGATAAGATAATATTTGGCAGGCCTGAGCCTGCCCAGGACAAGGGCCGTGTGTGACTGGCACCAGCAGAGCACTGTGTGCCAGCCAGCTCAAGCTTTCCACAGAGCAAACTGTGCAAACTAGGTCAGGCTTTGCTCAGAATAATGCGGTCCTCCCGTATTTGTTGGATAACTTCACAGAGCTCTCATCCAGAAACTGGGAAATTCCGTGGTCTGAAGGATTCCAAACCTCTTCCTCCTAAGTTTTGTCAGTGCATAGATGCTATAAGCACTGCAGCTGCAACTATGAGTTGTATGTGAGAACTTCAGACAGTTCTAGAATACTCAGTCTCATTTTTCTGTATTATTATCACAGCATTAGTTCTAGCTGCCTAACATTTCCAAGTCTGCATTAGGAGATACCATAGGCCAGAGACCATTTCTTGATGATAGCTTGCATACAGCTTCTCAGTTTTTGAAAGTAAAGAACATTAATGATGTAGACATCAGCCCTCCTGTGCCAGTTGGGCCCATTGCCTAGGAGTGTTGTGAACACCTCCAATTTCCAAGCGGAGACGTAGCCCAGAAAGTTGTGTATTAGAAGATGAAGCTGGGTTTTACCTGCTCATAAACAAAGTCGGAAGGAACTGTCCCTGTGATGTGGCTGTTGGGTAGGTTCTTTGGCTGGATTCTGGTAAGGATGAAGAGGATGCAGTGGTGACTGGAGCTAAGGAGACTGTTATTTGTGTCAGTGTGAGATAGTAAAGAAGACAGCAAGGCAGGTTACTTGCAGTTGAATGAGTATAGGGGTGCTCAGTCCATGAAGAAAACTGCAGCTTACTTCAGAAGCCTGCAATGAATTATTCCAAAATCTAAAATGGCACTGACTGGCACTGAGCTTTGCCTGGCAGGACATCACCCCAGGCTGTGAGTCCATATTGTTGCCATACGTCCTCCAGGCCTCCTGGCCACAACCCAACTTCCTTTTTCGTGGGCCACAGGAAAGAGCAATTGCTTCCCAGCCCCCTGGCCCACTTACATCACATTGCTAAACAAAATTCTGCAGGTGAAAACAAGGAGAAATGCACAGTGGTGTGCTAAAAAGAATTCTGAGTGCCTTGCAAGGCACAAAGCTACGTAGAGCTAAGATTTAATAATGATCTTGTCATGCAGTTACGGCAGGTAATAACCTGAGATATGTGATATTTCTTGTATTCTTACCAGGCTCAAGTTTTCAAACATTTTCAAACAAATTTGTGAATCACTGCTGACTTCACCAGTTCAGTTTAAGCCTCCTCTGTAAATCAGATAAAACCTTCACGCAATTTCTTCATACATGGAGTATGCTATATTTCTGTTTTAACTTAGAAGAATCAATGAGCCTCGATTTCACTAAAATAAGGTGTGTGTGGATGAGATATGCATCATTAACCCATGTGAATATACCAGATTATCATCAAGGAAAGATTTCCTCTTCTTTGGAGCGAATGTTGACGTTGATGTTTTTACATTAGTATTCATGAACAAATGAGTCCCTGAGTATTTTCCATTCTATCTCCAAGTGTGCTTTGGTCCCTACCAGAGCACGCTTGGAGACTCTCCTCTTCAGAGTGTTGCTGTGTTTGTGTCAGCAAGAGGCTCCCCCCTACACCAATCTGGGCAGATTTGCACTGGATATCTTGATTTCATCACTTCATTTCCCCCCTGTCTAGAAAGGCCATCTTTCTCACCTATGTCTTCCTGAAAAAGATGATTGCTTTCCCTACAATAATTGCTGGGATTGCAGGAAAACAATTATTCTAAACAGAATGCTTTAAGGTGATTGCTTTGAAGAGAAGCTTGCCTCATAAGCATGCTTTCAAGAACAGATATGCAATGAGGAGAATAATTATTTTGATAAATTCTGAACCACTAATAATGAGGATGGCTCGAGAAAAGCAGCCTTAAAAAAGCTGAGATCTGATCTTGCCGATGCTCAGGGTTGGCACCTAGGCCTTCCCTTTCTAAAACACAGTCGCTGTTGTTGAGGTGTGATAGCACCCAGATGTAAAAGGTAATGCAATAGGAGAAATCTTTCTCCTTCACTGAGCCACTATCACTTGAAACCATAAAACCACGTGTGAGACCAATTCACCAGCACTGATAATGAGAAAATCAATGTAGTTTTACCGATCAGTACTGATTATATTTTATTAGAAAAATAGGTAGCATAGGGAAGATGGAGTTTGCACTACATTTTTGTTTCATACTGACCTTTTTCACATAACTAATGAAAAATCCTAATCTAAGGAGCGCTTTAATGAGAGCTCCAATTTAATTAGTATAGAGTAATACTTGTTTATATTGCCATCAATGTAGTTTAGAGGAGATTACAGAAAAAAATAAATGGTACCAGGCTAGCTGGAGAACCGAACTGCACAGGATTTACTGGAAGATTTGCTCATGAGCACATGAAGACCTTGGTCCTTTTCTGCCAAATTGTGCTTACCACTACTGCTGTGACTGTGCTTGGCCCTTGCTTAGGCAGCAGCTGCCATCAGAACAACTTGAAGAGAAACAGTTCCAGGCTCTGAAACAATTTAAATCTATCATGAGTACTTCTCATCCCACAGAACAGGAGAAGAACAAACACAAAACACAGCACCTGATTTGCAACACCATTCTAAACACAAGTGGTACTCATCACCCTTAATTAAAAACTTGTGCCTTCCCTTGCACAAGCGGATGAGGAGAGCTTTCCACCCAGGTGCAAAAGGAATGGGCTGCGTGGCCCAATGGGATACAGGTGTGTGCATCTCCTGTCTGCAGAGCCTGTGTGCACTGTGTTTGCCTTCAAGCATTTAATTAACCACTAAGAAAGTAGAAAATTGTGTGCTTTTTCCTCCCATAAAGAGCAGCTTTACGTATTCCTTCAGGACACAGGAAAAGAGGAAGGAGGGATTGGAGAGGAGTTCCCATGAGAGGAGAGGAGGGAAGAGACAAAGCAGATGCATTCACACCTGTTCCTTGAGAGGCTCTGGCAAGAGCAGGGCTGCTGTTTAAGATCCCTTCCAGTGCAAATAGCTTTGCTATCCTGAAAGAAGGATAACAGAAAAGTGTAAAACATCAAAGTTATCTAGCACGTATTAATTTTTTCCTAAATCATTGAGATTTTTGGATTCTATCCTAACCAAATGCCATGTGACACCTTAACTACACAACACGTGAGCAAATATGAATCTGGTAAGAACTGATTTGTTTACCTCTGGTACAATGCATGCTTGTTCATTTCTATGTTTCTTGATAGAGATACAGGGGTTTGTATTAACTTGATCTCATAGGAAAGCCACAGAAGGTCTACAAAATGATACATCATCATTACACTAGAATTATGGTTACTTTCTTCAGTATCACTTTTGATGATCTTTGTAGTCCTTTTCAACTCAGGCCGTTCTATGATTTGATGAATGCAATAAAAGCCAAGGCACAAAGTAAACTTTTAGAAAAAAAATCCACAATTGAAATTAAGTACAGTGTGTGTTGTTGCAGCCGGAAGAAAGAGACCAAAAAGAATAACATATTGGGTAGTTCTTGACATTAAGAGACTTCGAAGAAGCAAGATTTTGGATATGAGCTGTTATCATCTCTAATTTCCTTCTTTATTTTTCTACTTTTTTTTTCATGCAGCCACAAAAAACAGCTTAATGCAGCTATAGCCATATTGCCGCTCAGCTGTGCTGACTTTATCAGTCTTTCTTTTGGCTCTCAATACAGAAAACAGTTCAGGTCCATCCAGGTTTTCCCTGCATGCGATCCATTCTCCTTTTTTGGTTCTGTGTTTTGTAATTCACTATCTGGCAGCTATGATCAGGTGAGTTGATAATCAAAGCTAACTCCAAAAGTCATAATCACAATTCTTGCACGCTGTGGGAAATTCATAGTAAAAAGAAGACAATATTGAACTGACTGTATGATGGCTTTCAGGTATTTGAATCCCCATAGAATTCATCCAGTCCTTTATACTTGCCAATGGAAACTGAATCCATCCAGGTCTAGTCTTCATCAACAGGTTAATTGAGATAATATTAATTATTCCTTTTTATTACGTTTAGTGCCATCTTAAGGCATTGCTCCTCTTTGTAATTAGGCGTTAATGTTAATCTATGTGAGGTGATTGCTTTCCTCAAAGTGCAGAGCACAAACTGAAATAGAAACTTATTTCTCCAGGGTAGCAATGTGAACGTATTCTTGGTGCATAAAACATCAGATGTAGCATGCATGGCTGGGCCTATGGATAGTGGTGATGATGGCAATGACTTGAGATGATAGGCTCTCAGAATGTAATGTTAAATTTATCTTCATTGAATCAGACCTTCTAAATGTCACTGACCATTACATTTCTCTCATTTAGCCCAGTATATTCTGTATGCTGAAGAATATTGGTGTTTGGCTAAACCTGTGTTTCAATAAGTGCATTCCGTTATCTTGGGGCAGCTTGTTCAAACAAGTTAATTGCTTTCCACATAGAAATAAGATCCTCAGCTATCCAATTCAAATTCCAGCTTCCATATACTGATTCCTTCCAACCTTTTTCCTTCTGAATGCAAGAATCCTTTCTTAACTGTGATGCGGACCTGCTCAAGCTACTAGATACCAGTGGCAGTAAGGAAAAAGCAGGGACAAATGGACAGTCTCCTCTTGGAAGGTGAATCCTCTTCTTCGGAGCAACAAATCTCAAGCCTGCTTTCACTGTTGAGAAGCTTGGAGTAGGCCTGATCCTTTCCAAAGGGATTACTCCGTGTTAGGTGATGGCAGCCACTACCTCCAGTGCTGTCTTTTTAGGGAGTTATCACTGTCCTGTACACACCCTGCTCCTAATAAAATCCCTAGCTGCCTTATGCTCAGCCATCAAGAATTCATTGTTGCCTTTTTTCTCCTCTCTCCATTTTCCACGCTTCACAAATTCTCATCTATAATTGGCTGTTCTGTTATCCTTTTCAATTGATGACCTATCAATTCTTATTCCTAATTGCTGCTGTCATATTTTCACAGATTCTAGAAGGCCTTTCAGGTAACTCTGTCATCTTTCTTGGTACTGGAATCATGGAACCACAGATTTGGGCTATTTATTGAGCTCATCTTGAAAGAGCTCAGAGTTCTCAATCATATTTGCTCTTTATGATGTTTTTTATTCACACTATCATTCTCACTGGATTTTCTTCACCTTTGAGATACCAGTACTTCGGAACTACTGAGTTGTATTAAAGCCTGTTTTCTTTTTGCCCATTTTGAATATCAGCAAGCAGCAAATAACATTTCTTGGCTGAACCACCACCCTCTAGTCCAATTAACTTTATTTGTCATAGAAGGGTTCAGCATCAATTTGGTGTGGGATGGGTGTTTTAAGTTAGAAAGTTCACATTATCACTTTTAGAAAAAGTGCCTTTGAAGTAAGAGCCACAGAGGTTGTTACAGTTTTTCACATACACAAGGCTTATGCAGAAAAGAGGAGCTATATATGAGAAATTTTGTTGCAAATGACTTGAATCAAGGAGTTCTTGTTTGATCTGTCACAATCGAGTCAGAGATAATTTGAGACCATTTGGGTGGCAGGATGGATTTCAGCTGATGATTTATTTATGAATCTGAGAACAAAGATTATTTATGACTACAAATGTGGGATAAATGTAAAATTTCATCTATACCTGAAAATGAATCACAAACATTGAGCCAATATTGCAATCACAAACTTCCCTCCCAATATACTGTTTAGCAAACATATCATTATCTCATTACATGTGGTCTTTGCCCCTAAAAACTGGCAGTCTCGTTCAGGCAGCAAAGATTTTTTAGCAGAGGAAAACATAATGAAATAATTGGTTTTGAAATAAAGAGACATCAGTTCAATTAGAGAGGAAGCACTTTAATTAAGGCATCACCCAGAAAACTTCATTTGCAAGGGACACATCCTGTACCAGGGAATGCAAAAGCTGCTATGTTAAGGACTTTACTGGAACTAGAAACTAGTCCTCTTAGCTTCATATAGAAATTATTTTTGTATGCCAAAGTCATAGGTCCATAAAAAAAGACAAAAGATCACAACTTCAAAATCTGTATGCTACATTTAATCCTCCTTACAATGTGCTGAATGTACTTTCCTGCAGTTTGGTTTTGCTCAGAGCTGAAGCCATTAGTGTGTGTACTCCTTCAGCAGAGTTATATTGCTGAGAGTAATTCTACCACAGCTCAGTGCAGTTTAGTACTTCTCACAATGCCTGAAAACAGGGAGCCCATGAATGCAAATGGGAAGAATAATTTCATTAAATTATTTTTACAACTGCATAATTTCAGTAATTAAAACTTTTACTTATACCGATCCAGAAGCTAGCAGAATATTTTACTAATGCACTGGCACTTATTAGATTTATAAGGATCACTAGTAAATTTGTGGGTGATGCAAGCTGCTGTTAAAAATCTTCAAGGAGAAAAATCATTGAAGAGCATTCTGATTAGTATAAATATATTTACGTGAATTACCTCCTCAAATTCAGCTTGGTGGGAACAGATGGGCTTTTTGCACATACCTGATTCTGTGGCTATTTTGCTATGCTTCTGTTGACTCTGAGACACAGGTGTTTCTAGGCAACACTTACTGAATTCCCTGAGGAAAAATATCAGCATAGGAAAAGCAAAACTGAAAGCTGCCTAAGCCAGGAGGAGCAAAGCTATGCTGAGGTAAGCCAGCAGACCAGACTCTCAGTTATTCAAGGCCCAAGAAATATTTTTATTTATTTCTTTGGGATCTGGGTCAAGCTTCTAAGGTATGATCTGCAACACCAGTGAGAAACCCAAACTAAGTGGAGCCTAAGAGAAATGTAAGGGAGCACTGAAAATAAGTTACTCAGCAAATAATGATGATCACAGTCATTACAACAATGTCCAGAACATGGAAAACAAATGCAACAAAGCACATACATCACACAAAAATCCTGATCATATGTATTTTATCTTACTCGAGAAAAAAATCCTGTATATCCAACAAAAGCATGTCAGGGAGCAGGGCTCTGTACAGATGTAATCACAGTGTCAGGGTCTAGGTTAGATTGAAGAAAGAAGAAATAAGTCATCTCAAAGTTCCTAATTCATTAGAAATGCAGTTAGAAACTACAGCAGACTCAGAAAAGTACATGACGTTTTTTTCTTCACCTCTCCTCTGTTTTTCTGCCAGAAAGGTCTTATATCTCAGCTTCTTACAAGATTGTTAAATTACTAGTCAAAAGAACAAACCTTTTAAAAGATTTAGAGGTTTTACCTTCTGGATTATATACAGTGGTGATTTAATGCTAACTGGCTGCCATGCTGACTAGAGCAATTTTAGTCATAACAATTTATGGGCTGCTAAGAGTATGTCCCAAAAAGCAATGGTGATGAATTTATGAGTTGTTCTGCAAGCAGTGAGACTGATGCTGTGTCCTTGTACCTCAAGCCCCCCTGCCATCCCAGGCACCTCTTTTGGCAGTCCTGACTGTGCTAGGGCAGAGCTGGAAACATCCCAGCCATTGCCACCAGAGCTCCACAAAATCTGTGATGTCATTCTCCTCATTTGCTGCTCTATAGGAGCATTGATTCATGGCCTTTGCTCCCTGTCCAGACTCAGATTTCCGTGTAAACACAGAAAATTGCTATCTTTGTCAACTTCATTTCTTTTTCACATTATGTTTTAAATTAGTCAATATACTCAAAAGTTAGTAGGAAGGGAAAATTAAATAATGGAAGAGGAAAACAATGTTTTAGCTATTCTAAGTGTAAAAACAGCATGCATGGAAGAAAAAATAATGGATTAATTATTCTGGTAGATCGAGGCTTTCTTGTTCTTCAGAAGTTTGTTTCTTTTGGAGTAATCTGTCTAGCTTGGGGGCCCCTAGTGCAAGAAAGACATGAGTCAGAGTGTGTCCAGAGGGCCACAAGACAGGCTGAGAGAGTTGGGTTTGTTCAGCCTAGAGAAAAGGCTCTGAGGAGACCTTATGGGGTACTGGAGTGGCACTCCAGTACTGAAAGGGAGCCTACAGGAAAGATAGGGAGGGACTCTTCATCAGCGAGTGCAGTCACAGGACATGAGGTTACCGCTTTAAACTGAAAGAAGGTTGCACAGAGAAGTCATAGATGCCCCATCCCTGGAGGTGTTCAAGACCAGATTGGATGGGGCTTTGGGCAGTCTGGTCTAGTGGGAGGAGTACCTGCTCAAGGCAGAGGGGTTGGACTAGATGGTCTTTATGGTCCCTTCCAACCCAAATCATTCTAGGATTCCATGTTTCCATGATTCTCACAGATATCCAAGTAAGGGAGGGTTTGCCATGACAGCTTTACTTGCCTGCTGGAGACTTAGATCACAGGTCCTTTGAAATTCATGAGGATTTGCCTTTCCTCTCAGTAGTAAAAGGGTTGTTACTGAAACCTTTAGGCTTTCCCATTCATACCCACACAAGTCCTGTTGATGATTATACCTGTTATACCTGATCACAGATATTGGTATTTCAAACAGCAAAGTCTTAGCTGAGGCTATACAGTATATTCACCTTATCTGTACTGTGCTGTAACTACCAGGTAAAATTGTAAAGAAGACGACAACAAAAAAGGAGTCAATGCATGTCTGGTCTGTTTTCTTACACTGGAATCATTCTCAAGAATTACATGGCTGAAGTAAGTGGATTTATACTCAAGAAGATTAGGGAAGACTTAGTTCTTTGACTGTCACCCATATCTGCCTCTTATCTCATCACTGTCATGCTTTGTACTATACTGTTTAAAACTGTTGAGGAATGTAACATCTAACAGTAACTCTGGGAAAGTTGATCTGTGAGATAATAGAAGTCAATTTTCCATAGCGGAATCCTCATTTTATTTTCATTCATGCTGAAATACTTTAGTTGAACAGACTAGAACTGGTGTTGTGAATTGTAGAGAAAAATCTTACTGTGAAAGAAAATAATTATAAAGAACAGTGACGGTTTAGTGCTAGTTTTCCACTGAAGTACCTTTATGTCTGGCAGAGTAGCTCCTGATTTTCTTTTTAGAGGAAAGATCAGAAGCAAGTAACTTTGTATTTCATAGAATGGCTTAGTTTGGAAGGAACCTTAAAGACCAACCAGATGCAACTCCCTGCCATGGGCAGGGGTGACAACCACTAAATCAAGCACTAGATCAGGATGCCCAGGGCCTGCTCCAACCTGGCCTTGAACACCTCCGGGGATGGGGCACCCACAACCTCTCCAGGCAGCCTTCAAAGCTAGAAAAAAATAATAATAATAAAAAATAAAAATCTGTATTTAACTTAAATGAGAATTTGTTTAAAACATTTTAAGCTGTCACGTCCATCAGAACTAAAATGCCTAAAGCAGAATACTCATAAAATAGAAATCATAACTCACACAAATCTGCCATTATGCACGTACAGTTCACTAACTCTTCTACAAATAACTTCTGAAAGCACTTCCCCACATTCTCACATTCTAATGTGAATGCCAACACAAACAGTCAAAAGATTATTTCATATACACCTGAGTGGTCTCATTCTAGTTGAGTTTGAAAATAATAAGATATTTTCCAGGCATCACAGATAGAATAACCAAAATTTAAAGACGTACAGAATCACTCACAATGTTGGAAAATGTTACATTTCCCACAATTCACACTTACTATTTTGTCTGCAGTAACTAATGAAGATTGTATTCTGGTAATGAGATCTAGGATTCTGCCCTGTTACTGTTCTGCAATTTTCCTAGACTTAGAGGTAAGTGTCCAGGTTCTTGTGAAGTATCACAGTTCCCACTGTTACGAGGATACTCAACGCATATTTTTCTGTGTTGCAGCAGAGGATTTTAATAGCTCAGTAGTCAGACCATTTATTTCCTTTCAAAAACTGTATGACTGAATTTTATGGAACAGAACAAGACTTTTATGTTTGAATAGAGTAAACAGGCAATTCCACACTGGAATAGTTAAATGAATTTGTTTTTATAACAGGAGTGTTTTTTTGTTGCAACCATTTAAGTACAAAGACAATTGGATGAGCTAGGAATTATTAATTCCTTTTTGTTGTGGAAAAGGCTGCTGTATCAATTCATAGTGCATTTTACTCTGCATTTATATAATGAGTTTTCTTTAGTTGAATCCCTAAACAGCAGGAGAACTCGGTTCAGCTGAACTGGCCATGCTGAATCATAACAATTCAGAAGCTGTGGGGGTGGAAATCTAATTATCCCCTGGCCCTCATCATAGATCAGTTTCTCTGGGCAAAGGTTGGTGAGTAAGACTAAATGACTATGGAAACCTTCTCCATTCAGATCCTTCTAGCAAGTTACCAGTCTAGAGCTCAAATAATGATCTTGACTCTACCTCCAGCCATTTTATCAAATAGGCTAGATGTAATTGGCACAGGTATCCATTATGTCAAGGCACTGTGCAAATTACACTTACATTATCTGAAAAATTTGCATCCATGATGAAGCATGTACTACAAGCTACCAAATTTGTGAGGATGCATCTTCAAGGATGAATGCAGTTAATATACAAGGCAAATTACATCGATGGAACAGTTCAATATGAGCCAAATACTTCAAAGTGTTCACTGGTTCTTTGTGGGTGTTCAACAGGTAGGATCAGGCTCAACTGCAGGAGTCCCCTCCCTTTAACACTGATCACCAGCCCTAACACTCAAACCAGCGCTTACAGCAAGACTGATGTAGTGCCTATGGCTTCCTTGTGGTTTGCACGTGTCTATAAGCAAAACTCTAAGAAAAAGAATCACCAACTTTGGAAAACCTGTGGTTTTCCAAACATGCCCAGAAGATGTGTGGTAAGAGGCAGCTTTGAATCAGCTCCAAGAAAATATTGAAGTAAAGCAACCTGTGAACTATTTATTATGTTAGCCTGCTCAAGAGGACTTGCAGCTGTTTCTAAAGGCAGGAGTCTTGGGCCACATCACTCATCCAGATAGCATGGCTATGTATGTAGACATACTCTGGCCATATCAAACATGAGGAAACTGCTAATTCCCTCCAAACAAGGGCCCTGAGGCAAAAAAATCATCCGTCACTGAAATCTCAGGAGGTTCACTGTGAGTCTGATTCAAGAGGTAGCCAAGAAAAGCTCTTCCCTTGGACATGTGGGAAGCTTGTAGTGACAAGAGAGAATGACAAAATGATATAAACATCTTCATGAGAAAAGCTGAAGATGTTGCTTACTAACAGTAGTTCAAAGTACTCTTGCTCATAGCCAAGATTCATAGACATATGGAAACAGTAGTGTTAGCAAGTTCATCATTAAAACCTAACAATGAAGCTCAGTGAGGAATAACAACTTTCATGACTGGACCTTTAGATTACACAAGATAGAAAGATGTGAGCAAGAAAAAAAAAAACAATACAATTAAAAATTTCCTCCCAGTCACCTCACATTTCTATCTGCTTAACCTTAATTAGTTGATTAGCTTCTCATGCATGTCCTGGGACAAGTAAATCTCAAGGACAGATTTGGAGACTCTGATCAATCCAGACTTGAAAGCCATCCAAGCATTATAACATGATCTGCAAGAAGGTGCTGGGCTATCTAAGGGAAAAGTAGATAAACAGCATTTCAAATTTGAGGTAGACAGCTGTAGTCTCATTAGAAAATGTGTCCTATCTGTGAGGGGAAAAAAAGGTATTTTCCAACACTCCAGCTAGCATCTGCTGTTTTCCTAGTACATTTGTGGTATCTGGCACAGTGCATAGACTGACACTCTTAGCTCTTAAAGGTCAGTGACTATTAATTAAGATTTCACTGTACACCCATCTCTTGAAGTATGTCTCCTCAACTGGCCATCTGGAAGGTTAATAGTGGACAGATTTGCAGGCCATGCTGCAACACTCAGACTCAGAGACAAATTTCAGACTCCTGATTGCAGCAGCTGTTCAGATCTAAGTTTTGGGATCAGAGAGGGGACCCTCTCTAAAAGATAGGGTTTGGTGTCAGGGATTGAACAGAAACTGATTCCAGTGCTGGTGACTCTAATGTTGAGGGCTTTTATGCTGGGTACATAAATAACCAAGTGTAACACAAAAAGGTAACAAGGGATTCTCCACAAACAGCCGGGTGGAGAGAGAAACTGAATCTCAAAAATGGATACCATCATTCCTTGACAAAGAAAAGACTTAAGGACAATATTTCCTTGTACCTTCACTTACACAATGCTGAACATCAGTCTTAGAATTGAGGTAATAACACAGGAACATTACAGCCTTTGTTTTAGGATCAGGGAGAGCAAGGCTAGCTTTTCAGACAGTCAACTTCTTTAGCTTCTCTGTGACTCTTGAGTGCTTTTGGGAATCAAACACATTCACAGCTGATGCTGAAAATACATAATTCTTGGGGTGGAATTCATAAGCATGTTTAACTGACTGGCTTTGGCTCTCTCTTTTCTAAGAACAGCCCACTTCATTATATCTTTTAGCACTAAATAGCTGGTGTTAGCTGGTGCCTGACATTTACAAAAGTATTGGAAACAGCAGTTCCTGTGCTTTAACGTTGTTCTCCGACTTTGATTCCTTCTTACAACCTCAATTACTTCAACCATTCCTTGCATTAGAACCATTGCCTGAGAGGTGCAGAAAAGCACAATAACATATAACGCAGTGGTTCTGTTCATGCTTGAAAAATTATGTTGCATTCTGCACCCTATGTAGTGCTGTAATCTTATACCACACACAGATCATCAGCCGCTGAAGGCCAAAGACATTTGATCAAGCTGAGCTGTCCCACATGCATGCAGTCTTGTTCCCTGGTAACATTTTGCAGCCTGTATAATAGAAAAACATCATCCAGAGTAGTAGGCAGTGTTCCCCAGAGAGCAAAATTTGCAGCTACAAAAAAGGCTGTTATTTGGTGCAGTACTCCAGCACTGCTCAGCACT
Organism: Tragopan temminckii; assembly: GCA_028571105.1. Classification (NCBI taxonomy): domain Eukaryota; kingdom Metazoa; phylum Chordata; class Aves; order Galliformes; family Phasianidae; genus Tragopan; species Tragopan temminckii. The sequence goes on along the minus strand of JAOWBP010001760.1, from coordinate 13,853,213 downwards.
TTGCTCTAGTTCTGTTTTAGAAGACATCTCGTGAACGAGGATGTCTCACATCAGCAATGGACAGCAGCTGCTGCACAGAGACGAGAGGTCTTTAGGTGATCAGCTGCACTGGGAATAATTTGAAAAGATGAGAGTTAATTAGCTCAGAGTAAACCAAGAAGGGATCTGATTAGCTGGAGTACTAAAAGCCAATTACTTCTAGAACACAGCTAAATGGCTTTACAGAGCTAAGAAAAGACAGCATCTGATAGCATTTCCAACACATGAGCTCCAAGCACCAGAACAAGGACCTCTTCCAGCTCTCTCTCAGAATGGTGACATTCTGAGGAGGTCCTTGTTCTGGTTGACAGCAAGTTTAGGAGAGTTTTAGGAGATAATTTCTGCAAAGGCTTGTAAGATACCTAGCTACTCATAAGCAGCTGTCACGTGGAGAAAAACTCACCACCATAAGAACCACGGTTAGAAGCAAAAGGAGGATATAAATTGTCCCTTCTTCAGGCAGCTTGCTCTCAGCCACCAGGGATCAGCATCAGTTCAGCCTTCCACCAGCTGCCCCCCTGTTCTCTGACGAGAAGAAACTGTCCTGAAGCTTTTCTTTCCTGTGGTTTGCATGTTAGAGTATCTAAGAGCCCTACTTGTGGCGTTAACCCACATCTGAAATACTGATAACTATATTACTGGACATTTAAGCATACGCCATGGCTTACATAAAAATTACATAAAAACAAAAGGATAATTTAAGCAGGCAAAGCCAAGAATGTGAGCAAGAAATGGACCATCTGTGGGCTGGTGTGTGACTGCCTCTGTAGCTGCTACCACTCAATTCCAGCTGGAGCTGTCTGCTTCTTTCTTATAAGCATGCTGTCAATGCAAATTGACAGGAATCCTCAAGATTGGAGCCTCAGAACGTATTCCCTTACGCAACGCTAATTGTTCACAACAGGACAGATATCGCAGGAGAGGATGTTTGACTAATTGCATATCAAATTACACCCAAGCCAAAGAACACTCACAGAAGAGGCAGCATGTAATTCCAGGTGGGGTGAAATGGGATCATGTGAACTCATCAGCTCTGCTGCTTAGGTTCTCCTTAAATTCTCACTGTAAATATTCAGTAGAATTTGCTAGGCCAGAAGCCAGCGCTCTGCATGGATGTGAACTGCATCCATAGCATGTATGGGATTGGGTCTTGTGTAATTCATGAGGATAGCCACACAGGGTCATAGCAAAGGCTTGTTTAGCTCAGCATCCTGTCTCTGAGTCTGAGCAATAAAAGATTTGTAGGAAAAGAGCATAAGGAACAGGATAAGCATAGCATGTGCCTTCCCTGCTCTCTCCTCACTCGAAAGAGTCACTAGTTTAGGGATTTCTGGAGGCTGCTCCTGCTTACCGGAGCTTAATAGCCCATGAGAGACCTTTCTCCCCGATTTTGTTTAATTGCTTCTTCAGCCCTTTTTTACTTGTGATAGCCAAAAAATCCTGTGGCAAGGAGGTGCAAAATTCAATTACGTATTGTGTGCAGATGTTCTTCCCTTCAATTATCTTCATTAATAATTTCATGTCTTTTCTGCTAATTCCTGTGTTATAAGAAAAAAACGAATCATCTTTCCTTACTCACCTCTGCAATTTTCACTTCCTCTTGTAGATTGCTGTATATTATTCGGAGAAGATTAAACCTTGAATTGACTCATCTCGCATATTAAGGGATAAGAGATCACATCTCTCTGTTAAATTCCAACCATAGCTTCTAGTGGACCTGTTCTGAATTCCAGGTGCAAGAAATGGTCTCTGTGTAGCATTCAGGCTTTGAATACAAATTACAGCATGAATATGCCTCTAGCATTATTATCCATTGGGCCACTGGGATTTAGAAACTCTTTGTATCTTATCTGGTTGCCATGGCCGTTCTCATAGCCTATTATTCCTATGCTTTGTACCAGATCTGTAAATATAAAGCTGTGCTTTGGGTTTCCTTCAGAGGTATATTATTTCAATGAAATTCTCCCCATGTTCAGACAGAGAGGCTTCAGCAGGCCCCCAGCTGTGAAGACAAAAAACCTTAGATCAAACAGAAAGAGAAAAACAACCCCACCCTCCTTTTCTCCTTGTCTTCACACTTAACATTTTGCAAAACACTGCTGTGAAGGTCTTTTCCTTCTGCAACTGTTCCACCCATCACCAGATACTCCATTTTATTCAATTAACATCTCTCGTACCTTTCATTTAATCCCACGTACCCATCTTCTAATAATCTACTAGATGAACTTGATTGCTTGCCATTAGCAACACTCATTTCTTCTTTCTCAAAACCTTATCCACACATCAATTCTTCACCCTCAGACCAGAAACTTCCTCACTTCTTGTTTTCAAAGCCTGCCTTTACACAGATGGCCTCTGTCAGGGCCCAGTTCTCTACTGCTGTGGAAAACAGCTTCATACATATAAAGAGAGCCTGGCTCTCATCCTGCCTCCTAGTTGCTTAAATGAAGTCTGGGAAGGGGTGGATCCTGGCTCCAGCCCTCCTGGTCACTCAGTGCATTGCATGCACCTGAGCTCTCCTGGGCTGGCCCTGCCTGCCTACCAGGTGCTCAATCACTGGTTCAAGCTGTGACTTAGCATTTCTGCTACAGCCTTTATGGGTCTCTTTCAATTTAAATGATTCTATGATTATAAGTGAGGAGTCAACCAGAGCTGGTCTTATTAGGATGTGATATAATTAACTTAAAATTTGTTATTTAGTGACACTGTAATAATCAGTGTTATGTTATCTCTCCAGATGATAGGCTTATTAGCTTCAGGCTGCCCGAGGGTAGGTGATACGAAGAACTATGGTTAAATAGCGAGCGTGTACTTTCGGAGAGTAACATAATAATACCCTCTCTCTATTTTCTCCCCATGGTGCCCCTTGGTTATACCTCCATGGTCTTATTTGACTCCTGATATGTATTGAAAAATTATCAACAATCAAAGGTCAGTAAAGTTATTTATTACTGGCAGTGAACTATATTAATTAGAATTTAACTTCAGCTGACACCAGATGAAATATAAGCACTGTCTTCAAATACTTCCTGATCTCGTCTTCCAGCCTCCCACATTTCATTAAATTTACCCAACTGAAATGTACCTTGTGCGGCTCAGGTCAGGCACACACACTAGATGTTTATCAAATAAACAAAATAAATAAATAAAACTGGACTAAGAAATGAATATATTAACAATATGAAATGTTGGCCTTGGGGCACTGCAAAGGCACAGGATTCAAACTAGCAATAAAAAAAACTCTGTTTATGCTTCAAAATGTAATCATTTTTCATTGTGACAGTCGGCTGCTTATAAAACACAAGACTAAAATCTTAAACAGCATAATAACGCTCCTTGATATCATGCATCTGAATTTCTAGCAGCTTATCTGCCTTCGTGTCCCATGTTTACCCAGCCACAAGACCATGGGTCCTTCTAGGGAGGAGTCTGGCTGATGGCTCTCCAGCTCAGGCTCATTGCTGTGGGGTGCAGAGCTGGAAGACTCAGCTGAGGATGCTGTGTCACCCACACTGCAGGCAAGGAAGTGCCATGCACAGTCCCTGCTTGTTATCAGTGTTATGCTGGCAGCTCCTGAAGAGTCTCTGCAAGAAAGCTCCAGTGGGCAGCCATGGGTAGAAATCACTGGCAGCATGACTGTATTGAACCCTAAGTCAAAGGCCTCTTGACTTCACCTCTTTCTTAGGTGAAAATAAAAGATGCAACTATCTGGAAAGCCAGTGGAAATTCCTTATTCTAAATGACTTTTTAGGTATCTTTAATCTCCCTATTATTTTGCATGGTTTTTTTTCTAAAGAGAAAAATATATGTATCCCTACTATATTCGAATTTGGCTATCATAAGCTTTATGTTATTATATGAAAAGGTCTGTACCTATTTGGTATGTTTCGATGGAGTTCCTTTTTAAAACAAATTCACAGAATTATTTACAAGTACTCAGAAATTCGCTCTAATTTAGAGTTCAGCATCAGCAAAATCAATATCTTGTAGCTTTTGCAACCTGTCCGTGTCTGTTTAGAGAGAAAAAGCATTGCATTCAGGATAGGAATGGACATAACACATTCTATATGTATGAAAGAAATAGGGATAATTAGAATATGATCAATCAAAATGAGAACATTTCAGCAAGGATAAATCAGACTGCGTCAGTCACTCTGGGTTAAGGGAGTTAACCCACGTGGTGAGTTGTGATCCTTGTAGTTCAACTGATGTCCAAAGCTGAAATGTATCATTCTTATTTTTAGAGGTAGCCACAGGCACTGGCATATGTGAGTAAATTCAGCAAGGATATTTTAAGGATTAAAGCATCCTAATCTGAACTGAAAAGAATGAACTGTTTTATTAGCTGGTCTGACCTCTGGAGTCAGACTTATGACTTCAGTGATAACTCACATTTTATCACCTTTTATTCCTCTCACTCCTATAAACTGTGAAAAGTGTGATCCAGATTTTATTCCCCTCCTACATCACCAGGGGAATCGTTTATTGAGTTCATGAACAATTTTTACTTTGCAAATTCACTTAAAGCAAAGATGCTACCCAGGGTCCAAAAAATTTCAGTGCCTATTTTATTTGGTGTAACCTCAATTCCAGCCCTGCTAAAGAAGACTTGGGGGGCACTGCTGGATGGCAAGCTGGACATGAGCCAGTAATGCTGCCCTCACAGTCCTCTTTGAACTTAAATGATTCTATGATTCTGTGATCAATTCATCATGGTGATCTGGGTCATATGTTACACCATCAGATAGAAGCATATCGACATATTAACTTAGGGCAGAGATGCAGACTGAGCAGTAGTTCAGATCTCAATCAAGTAGATGGGAGAGACAAGCTGTAGAAGAAAGGACAGTAGTTGGAAACAGATGATATTTAAGTTCTCTTCCAACCTAAGCCATTCTGTGATTCTACAAATCTGGAAAATGGAGACTCCAGGGGAGATGAAATAATTTTTTCTCAAAATCATGCAAGTCTATTGCAACACAGAGAGCTGAACCTCCCAAGCTCTAGCCTAACGTCAGCTATCCTTTGCTTTTGCAGCCTGCTTTACTTCATTTACACTCCTAGAAATTACAATGGTTGGAAAGCCACTGGCAGTGCAATCTGAAGTGTACTGCAGAGAGCAAGTGCCCTGAGGCTTGGGCAGACCTTGCTGCTGCTCTATACTAATGCTAATCAAGCAACGCTGAAAGGCAATTTTTGGATTTCATTGTTTGGCGGTGCTCATGGATGCGGCACCTGGTACACGTCATATCCAATTTGAAAGCAGATCTGTCTCGCAGATCTTGGTCGCTCAAATGGGCAACAGAACAAAACTCAGGCTGAAGCTATGTGCTGCTGTGTTAAAACAGCCAGATGAAAAAGAAGCTTTAGAGCCTGTATAATTATCCTCACTAAGAAACGGGCTTACAGATAAAAGTATTTATCCCTTTGGCCACCTAGATTTTTCCCTTTTGAGACTGATCTCTATCAGGACATCTATTTAAAATTCTAAAGGGTTTTTATTTCATCCCAAAAGTAATTTTCTAGAGCTGTTAGAAAGGAGGACTTACAAAGGAGATATTTTTTTCAGGTGATCTGGGAACTACAGTTATCATTGTCATCAGATGTGAAGGTTAGAGCTGTGGGTTGTTCCAGTGCCGTGCTTCTTGAGGGAGGGATAGGGACAGAGCCTGAGATCCAGAGAGGTTTTTCACAATTGCCAAAGATGGAGATTATGCAAAATATTTTTACTGCATATCTTAGTGTCTTCAAGCTGGCGCTTTGTAATTTATTTTTATTTTGTAGGAAAGGGCAGTTTATCTTTTATAAGTTATCCTCTTCTTTAGGGTAATTTTTACTGGTCAATTCAGTAACTGGCCAAAACTGGGCACTGAGAGTGTGATTCACTGCATCTGATCACTTTTCATGCCTTGCTCCAGCAACAAGATCCAGCAACAATAAACTCTACCATTTAGTTAACATTCTGTAGAATATATTAACTTTGATCAGGTTTAAATTTATTTCTTTAGTGTTTCTTTCAGTGTTATATGAACATTGCTTCTCCTTGGGTGAAGCCGAGGTTTTCAGGAAAGCTCCTAGTGAACGTTTTGGCTAAATAGTCAGGTGTTACATAATGTGAAAATAAAGGAGGAAAAAATAATAAAATCTACCAAACACTATTATGAAATGTTGGGGTGTTTTCAGTAAATGTGAGAACAGGGCAAAAAAGAACCAGACTTCAGCTTCTTCTCAGAGTTAGAAACCCAGAATTACAACATTAAAGCACATTGGTACTGTTGAAAAACCTGGAATTCACTATAGATGTTTAACCTCTGTCATGCATATCTGGATGAAACAAAGCACGCTACTGCCCAGCCAAAATATTTGGCAGCACTGAGACATAGATTCCTACGGAAACAAATGCAGATTCCTCGCTTCAGGATTTTGGATTGCTGTCTTTTTACTGCTTCATTATAATTACTTTTCTGTGCCTGTCCATACTGCATTTTGACAGGCATACTGGCCTGCCACAAAGGCTGGAGAGTTGCAGAGGTGTCTGGAGGTGTAGGGCTGCTCATTTCTGTCAGCATCATATGGAAATGACTACTTTGGGCGCTGACTGTACACGATGTTTCAGGAGTATGCCATCTGTTCATTAGGACTTAGTTATGTCTCCAAATTAGATAGCATTCAAGAACGCATAGTCTACCTCCTGGGTGTTGTAGGACCAATAAAACTGTGAATGTGCACTGTGAACTGCTTCCTCTGGCTGTTCTTTGTATGAGCTCTTCACAAAACCCTTACATCAAGCAGTAAGTGTCTCTGCAGTCACTCCATTGATTTCAATGGCATTGCTCAAGTAGTAACTCAGTGTGAATAAGGGTATCCATCTGGTCCTTGGAGATGTAGCTGCATCAGCTGAAGGATCTGTCGAGCATTCCCCAAGCAGTCTGTGTTCACAGACATTAAGGCTGGCACAAAATTAGGCTGGGGAGAACACTGATAAAGCAACAGCCAGAACAATCCAAGCAATAGATAAAAACCCTGTTACAATCCAAGAGTGGTTCCCCAGGTGTAATTAGGGAGTGCACTGTTATGCAATTAAGAAAATTAATTAGAAGTAAATGTTCAGGGAGTGCAGGTTGAAGACGTCACAGCACAGTCATGTCTAGGTTTGTGGTACTTCAAAGGTCTGCTCGTGTTTTAATTGGTTTTACTTGTTTTAACTGTGTCTCCAAATGAACTGTATTCCTAGAGTTCTCTATTGACCACTCCAATGGCACGTAGCATAATTTACTACACGTATTAGAATATTCCAACCTACCAAAACCAATATCAAAACACACAGTTCACATTTTGCTCAATGCAGCAAACCTCTGTGGTCTGACCAGGTTCACTCTAGTTCTAGCTGAACACCTTCAGAAAGGCTTCTATTCTGATTTAGTTGTCTCCATCCATCCATGTAATAATCCTGAGTTTAGGGATGGAAATATTTCCTCTCCAAGCACCCCTAAGCCAATTATCATTATATTGCCACCTACTTTTAAATGAAATAAAGGCATCCGGGCAACGCTACTTAACACACCCTTTTTAAAATTACAGAAATCCCAAAACTGAATTGTTCATTTGGAATAAGACAAAACTGAAATGCAAAAATAATACTCCTGACATCTGTAAAAATTTCAACTGTTCTATGTGTAGGAATTTGGAGAAGCAATGTCCTGATTTGACAACTACTTGACTTTTCAAGGCATGTCCTGTGTGTGGCACTTACAAAATGTATCTTGTCTTCAGATATGTACCCCTCCCCTCCCCCTTTGACAACAGGACATCACCATTATGCAGTTCCATTACATTCCAAAATGGTATAGCCCTTATTTTGGGGTTCAGACCTCAGGCTACGCAGCTCTATGGAGAGGCTTTAACCCCAGCGGGGCTCCCTCTCACTTTGGCTTTCTATTTTTCTGGTATTTGAGTATTTGCATTTGTTTAGTGCAGAGGTGTGTCTTCCAGAGAAGGAGTGGAGAGGAGCCTCCCCTCCAAGAACACCACGGGGCAAGGTGGTAGAGCCTATCCTGGGGACAGAAGACGCTGATTTGAATCACCTGCAGAAAAGGAAGGTTTGAAACAGAGCTTCTTGCATCCATCCTACTCAAGGGCTTAAACCACTACATCACCAAGGATGAGGAGAGAGTATGTGTGGCAGGGAAACAAGTTCCCCATAGACACATTTCAGATGGAAGCAGTGCTATCACCATATTTCAGAAGAAATTGGATCCTCCTGATGTGCTGCAGACATACTGTGATATGCCTCTGGGACTGAGCATCTCAGAGGACTTCTTTCTAGAAAAACACCTTGTGCTTGGAACTTGGTTGTCTTAGCTAGATGCCAAAAATTGTCAAAACTAAAATATTTCTGCACATGTAAAGGAATGCAGCACCTCAAAGCTGAGGCATCCCCACAGGCAGGTGGCAACAGGACACAGGCAAGTTTGAGCTCTGAGGCTCTCAGTCAGGTTCTAAATTCAGGTGGTGGCAGTTTGAGTGAGTGCAGGAAGGATGCCCTGCCCTGGAAGTCGCTAGTGAAAAGGAGAACACATCAGATTCCTCAGACTGAAGGCTGAATCTGTCTGCTAATTGGCAGAACACAAGGAAATCCTTGGTGTGACCCACACTAGTATTAAAATCCCAATTTTCCCCTTCACTGATGTTACCATATGAGGCAGGATGTGACCTGCGAAATTTATTTTCTCTCTTCATGAAGCTTCTTTATTTGTTTGTGCACTTGTCAGCCTGGGCACTAAAATTCAGTTAGATAATCCCTCCTTCAAGCACCAGACCAGCATGTCTGAAGTTCAAACATTATCAGTCCCTGTAAAAACATGCACTAAAAAATTCCAACCCAAAAGCAAGACGAGTTACTCTCTGCTGGAATCAACTACACGCTCGTTGTTATTAAGTTCACAACTGCTGCTTCAGAGAGTGTGTTCTCTCAGGACTTTCACTGATGATGTTTTACAAATTAGAGACCAGATTGCTCCTTTGTCATTTTCTCATGTTCCTTTAACCTCCTTTCTTCTGTTTCATTAATTCCTTCCTGATTCTTTCTGAAACTGAGCATATTTTCCTGCTTTCTTGCATTTACAGTTCCCATTTCCCAGCCGAGGCTTCCCCAGAAGCAACCACACAACACAGTGTCCTTCTACATGAGACAGGAGGTTCCCACCAGGGGACCAGTGAAGGAGAAGACCCCACCATATCTGAGCTGATTCACTTAGCCTCGCTCCAGCACTGAATGAGAACAGCCTTCTGTTGGATGAACACTGCATTTCTTCATCCTGACTCACCAAGTATTAATGGACAAGGATGGGGAGCTTCTAAAATACAATTTACTATAAACTCTGTCAGACACAAAGCCTCTTAAAATACTGAGGGTTCCTACCTGCTTTGGCATGTGCACTGGGTAAATTACACGTCAGTCCAAAGTTATGATAACAGCCAGTGAAAACATACACGACTTAGCAAATACATGCAAGCTAGTTAGCTTAGTGACTGTGCCAGGTGTCTTGCTGATATCGAGTCTCAAATAAAAGGTTTTCTTTCCTGGTCAAGCCTACACTGATGGCATTTAAAATGGATCATCATGGAATCAGTAAGGCTGAAAAGACCTCTAAGATCACCATGTTCAACCATCATCATGCCCACTAGCCCATGCCTCTCAGTACCACATCTCCATAGTTCTTGAACACTTCCAGGGATGGTGACTACCACCTCCCTGGGCAGCCTGTGCCAGTTTTTCCTAATATCCGAACTGAACCTACCCTGGCTCAATTTAAGGCCATTCCCTTTTGTCCTGCCTCTGTTATCGAAGATAAGAGGCCAACCCGCACTTCACCACAACCTCCTTTCAGGCAGTTGTAGAGCACAATAACATTTCCCCTGAGCCTCCTCTTCTCCAGACTGAACAATCCCAGTTCCTTCAGCTGCTCTCCTTAATACTTGTGCTTCAGACCCTTCACAGCTTCATTGCCCTACTCTGGACATGCTAAAGTCATGCAAAGACAGTAAAGACACAGAAGTGAAAATCCCTGAAAATCCTAAATCTTGTGCTATCTGTAGCTAGGCTGTGCCAAAAGGATTTCCTTTATTAATAAAGGAGGCAATGATGATTTTATAGCTAAAGCAACATCACAATGCCATATTCTATATTATTTTTCCTCCAGCCGGCCAAGAAGTAGCCTGACATCTCTGAGAGGGGTTGCAGGCAACAAGAGAATGGGTTCCTGGTGATAAATCAGCTGCTTTGCTTTTGTGTCTAAGTGGAGGCCCTCAGTGGGGCTGAAGCTGCTTATTTTCTCTGTGTACTCTGTTGTGCTGCTGCCAAGGCAGGGCCATCCCTGCGGAAAGTTCAGTGCTGATCCCATGGAGATACAGGGCTGAGTAAAGAAACAGAGAAAACAAGTATGAATTTAGGTGAATTAGGTATGAATTAGGCAGCACTGGTAGATTTTGGCAAAACTCTAGAAAAGATTACCATGTCCCACTCCACAACCCTACTGATAGCCCAGGTTGTCTGGAGCTTCTCCCTCCTCATCACTGTTTTAAAGAAAAGAGAGGAATGCTGAACCATTTTACCACATCAGCCAAACTGAGGCATACAATGGAGATACAAATGTGACTGTCTGTGTAATGAGGAGAATAAGAGAGAGGATATAAAAAGTGGTGTGGGAAAGTAAAGACAACTGAAATGCTGTAAGATGAAATAAGAAGTTCTTCACTGTTGCCTTTACAGGAAGATCCAGACCATTTAAATTAGTTCAGGCAACCTAGGTTGCTTGAGGGATCATGCTGAGTAGAGCAGCTAGTTTGGACTTCAAGAAAGCATCATTGCTTTTTTTTTTTTTTTCCTTTGTATGAATAGGAGCTGAGTTAGGAGAAATATACGGATCATCCCTTGAGCTCGTGATAGAGTTTTCACACATTTAGAGCTGAGTGAATAGATTAAAACAAGTAATATCTGCAGAGTTTTCCAAATAAGAGAAGAGCACTTGATTTTCTGAGTCAGCACAGTGTATGAAGAAGATAAATGCTTGTGTCTTCTTTCCTGAAAGCAAGATCCAAGGAAGAAACACTTTCCTCCAGTTCCTGGCATCACTCTGCTCCTGTACTGCTGAAAGCTGACTCATTCTGCTTCTCCCTGGATGTTCTCCCACCACTTGCTCAGGTGCTTCTTTTGTCCACCTCCCAGGACTGTTCCTACAAATTATTTTCTATGCCACAATCTTACTCTGGTATGCCCATCCCTCTTAGGAACCACACCAGCCAGCCCTCCTGCCCACCCCCACAGGTGGTTTGTGCCGATGGGAGCCTATATGTCAGATGAGAGCTACAACAAGGCTTTCAAAGACAGAGGAAGGAGTTAATGAGTGGCCAACACTAACAACTGGAGTAATTTGCTCTATTAAAGGAAGAGAGGATTTTATGCTGTACGTGCCAGTTATACAGAGAGAGACAGACACCATGGCAACAAGCTTGTCAGGCAGCAGCAGGGCACTACTTTAAGATTAACTATCACTGGGGACATCATTAGTGGTGGAGAAACTTCAAAAGCTTTGGTGTGCGGGTTCCTTTCGCACCCACAATCTCACTTGCTTTTATGAACTTCATTTGAATTTTCAGCCCATAAGCTTAAGCTGGGATAACAACAACAGCAGGCTGGGATTTTGGATGCATCCTCAATAAGATGGAAAGGAAAAACATGCTCACAGTATCTCAGCACTTCCAGGCCTGCCAGGTTGTCTGAGCTGTATGGAAATGAAGAACCAACACACAGAGTTGAGTCAGGTTCAGTGGGATTGTCTGAAGTGAAGGAATGAAAAGGAGCTTGAAGAGGAGCACACCTTCTGTGCCTACTCATGAGCCATGAATCTGATCATTAGCCTGCAGTGATGCAAAAGGAGAGATCCTTCTGCAAATCTCCCATTCTGAGAGGATGAGCAGGTGGCAGAAAGCTGCATAGATGAGGTTGATTCTTTTTATACTTCTTGCTCAAAGGCAGAATCCCAAATCACAGTGATTGCTTTGCACTTCATGCAGATATTTATGCTGGTGCAAAGCTGGTGTCAGAATCTAATGTAATAGGAGTTATGCTCATGGGAAGTTCTTCTGTAAACAAGCACAAGACAATTAAAATCAGTCGAATGTGAATCACATTTTAAAGGAACAATGCAGAGAACTCAAGTTTTCAACTCATTAGGCTGCAGTGCAGCTGAAAACATTTCTACAGCAAAGTGGAGACAGACAGGAAAACTTTGAGGAGCCATTGCAGAGTGTCCGTGGGAGTCTTCTTTCGCCTACTTCATTTGTAAAGTGCTGATCATGCCATTTAGCAAGGTTTTCGTAGTGACAGGGAATTCATCACAAATTCATGAGCCTTTGTGACTTGCCTGCATTGTAATTCCCCATGACAGACCCACTCAAACCTAGCAGGAGCCAGTGGTGCTTCACAGCTCTGATAAGGAAGCATGGCCAAGAAGCAAGGTACAAGAGTGCAGGGAATCTGGATGCCCCAGCCCTGACTCAGCCCACCAAACCCCACTGCAGTCACCAGAGCTGCTGTGGGCATTTCAGCCAACAGCATTACAGCTCCATCAAGACAAACTAGCAGAGCTGATGAGCACAGACATTTGTTCATCTTGCAGCATGAGGAAAATAATGGGACTTTAATCATCTTTCTGCAAATGCACTGAGTGAAAAACACACGTGTGTTCAAACCAAAAAAAAGGCTTATTTTTGAGCAGTTGATGTCCAGGATTCAAGTCCTGTCCTCAAAGAACAAATGAAAGAGGAGGTGGCTCCTCTGGAGCTGCCTGCTTCCCAAAGATAAAGGAAGATGGAATGCAGCACTCTGTCCATGCGGCACAAGGTGAGAGTCATTGAGATAACTGTGAGAATTACTGTGGTGGGGGCACCTTGTTTGATGTAAGGGGAGAAGAACTGGGAGCATGCAGTGGATTTCTGTGTATGTATGAGTTTTCCCAGTTCCGTTGAGAAAGGCCTCTCTGCAACCGTAATTGGAATGAACTCATGAATAGTGCATGTGAGCAGAAAGCAAATCCAAAGCTGCAAGCTGTTAGCTCACTCTGCTGCATGGCGAGTAAGGAGACGCATTGCATACTCAAGATATAGGGCAGGGAAAGACATGTTCATCTTACCAAACAGGCAGAGCACTCACTAGAAAATTCCCAAGGCTTTTGAGACCCCAGCTTGTCCAGGTAGCTCAGCCTTTCAGGCAGCTGAAGGTACCTAGGTCATTGTAGGTCAGGAGGCAAATGCCTACCACAAGAAAGTGGTGGTGACCCAAGGCAGCTATGTGTATATCATTATCAGTGATATATGGACAATGACAGCAGGGGAAAACTTACAGTTCTCTACTGGCTGATTTTACTCTGTGTTCTGAACTGGAAGGTACTTATTTCTCTTTAGTGAATATCATTTATTAGGAAGGTAGAGTGAAATACTGCAAAAGGACACATGGTTGTAGCCAATACCAATAAGAGATGCTAGAAGATGTCAAAGTGAGGCTTGGGGGCTGCCACAAGGCATGTATTCCTGCTTGAAGAAAGAGGAACAAGTCAGTGTGAAGAGAGACCTCTCTCAAACACAGCTCTGGGGAGAGACGGAGACAGAGCCTCTGTCACATGTCTGCCCTGGGGACACAGCCTTGCATGCCTGCAGCTCCCTAGAAGTGTCAAACAGATGTCATTCTATTAGATCATTACTGGAACTTACAGAAATATTTTCTGTTTGCTATATGTCTGCAAGGTTAACTTGCCTGCGTTGCTGTGCTATTACTTGCTCTTTGTAATACCCCAAAATTAAATGTAGAGGTATTTTTTTAAAGGATAAATGTCTTAGAAGATTTTATGAACTGTTATCCAGTAACTGTAGGCTTCTTCTGTGAATCATGTGCCACATCAGCACATCCCTTGTACATCCAAGCTCCACAACCCCCTACATACATGTTATATTCCTCAACCCCCTACATACACGTTATATTCCTCCCCTAGTGCTTGCCTTTATGATCTTCTGTGCTTCCATCACTCGTCTCCTATAAATCCAGACCCCACCTTTAGGCATCAAAATATGCCTATGGACAAGAATTGACAGGAGACAACTTCACCTGAAGTAACAAGTCAGACCTTCCCCAGCCCTTCTGTGCTAAGTCAGAATTTGTGACAGTTCAGCATGACACATAGAAATACTCTTTGGGAAGGAGAAGTAATGGAAGGTAGGTTTAACCTTGTTTGTTTTATTTCTTTGGGGTCTTGTTCAAGAGTACATTTACCTTCTAACTGACAGGAAATCATTTATCGTGGACTAAAATAACTTGCCAGTAATAGAAGCAAGTTTCTCCCTCTGTTTCCGTAGCAGAGAGATGCTGAAGGAGTGATTCTGCATTCGGAGCTCTCTGCTGAATTCATCGATCTCAACTCAAACCAGTGTGCAGCACAGCCACTGTGGGAGAGGCAGAACAAGGAGTCAGACCATCTGTGAGGCTCACGGTGTGCCACCAGGGCACTGCGCAACAGCTCCAGAAGAGCAGGCTTGGAAAGGCCACAACTGTGTTGTAATCTGCTCCATGTGAAGCATCCATCTGCTGTCAAACTTTGGGGAAATTCGTTGTCTGGATTGGCTTCAGACATTGCAAGCAGGGCCTCTTTTGAGGCATGACCTATTCTCCAGGGTAAGCTGCATGGTCTTTGAAAAACAGTAGATTTAGCAATATATACTTTCAGCTAGATTTAACTGTGACTGAAGGTCACAGGGCCTCCTAGCCATCTTCCTCCCTTTGAGCCAGTCTTCAGCAGTAAGAACTAATTGGATGGACCTCTTGGGGCCCCTTCCAGCTCTGTTTCCTGAGATATATTTGTATCCTGCAAGGGGAAGGCTCAAGCTGATTGCTTCTATTAGTTTCAACAGGAGAAATTTGCATTAAAAACAATAGGGAAAAAAGAGACCTGGCATCTAGAAAGGTCTCTTGTAATTCTGGCATGTTGTTCAGTTCATTCTCTGCCAGAAAAGAGCATTTTCCTGCTGTGTGTTTTCTAATGAAATGACCACTGCCCTCCAAAAGTAGGCAGTGAAACTCACTGTGTAAGCATCTTCTCAAGAAACCTTAGGTATTTTGAATGTATCTTTACTCATATTGGATAAATATTCATTTTACTAATTTGGACATGCTTCTGAGCTGACAATCTTTGTTACAAAAACAAAGTTGTCCTTTGAATCACTGTTGCATTTACTATTTGTAGGAGCGATTCTAAAGAAATATATTAGTGTAGTCCATTACTGTAGCTTAACCACATAGTATGTTAATCTGACCAGCCTCACCTCTGCTAAAGAGAGTCGAACAACTCCACTCTTCTCTTTATCTAGGAGATGAAACACTTCTGAAAAGTAGAAAAGGGTAAAAAAAAAAAAATCAGATGTAAACCAGGGAGTTTGGCAAGTCAGACAAAATGTAGAGGACTGGCCTTTTGCCATGATCTACTGGAAATCTAGACTGGCTCTGCGAGAGCATACTGCAGCTGTTCTTCTTTCCTCTTGTAAGTGATTTGTGGGTTGCTTCATGGGGCAGAATAGTTACATCTATAGCAGCAAACGGAGAGTTGGCAGCAGGACAGCTACAGCATCCAATTCAGTAGTATCTGATCTGATATGGCAACAAAGCTGTAAATCGGGCCTGTAAGTAAGCACCCTAAGGGATAAATGGCACCATTTAGATGGTACAAGTTGGTGGCCAGAGCACTGAACATAGAATGTAGATAACTGTAAAGCAGAGGAGTACCCCCACACTCTATGGTCATTCAGACAGAAGGCATTTGCTACTCCTCTTCTGATTTCTCAAACAGACACATTTTTGGTGACACTCTCCCATTTTCAAGCAATCTGCTACATTCACAGTTAAAAGACACCAAATATTTAATGACACCCCAACATTTTCAGGAATTCCCCTTGACTCATAAACAGAGGCACTTACTGAACAGGGTCTCTAAGCGGATCATGCAGGCCACAAAGCCATCAAAATCAATGGTCATCTTGCTGCAGGCATAGCGGATGGCAATGCTCTGCTGCACCTGGTTGTTGAGCACAAAACCTGAAGGCATGAGAAGTGCACAAATCATTGACACAGCTGTTACTAAGCCATCTTTCATGTGACTTTTCCATGGACTGCTGCATCTGTGGGCAGAGCCAGGTGAAGGATGGAAGATTCTTCCTCCCAAAAGGTCTACTGGATTCCATCACCCACCTCTGCTGTGGGTTTCTTCCAAAACACATTGCTCTGGGTGAAGAGAGGTATGAAGTTCTCCCATAGCATTTTGTCAGACTGCATATTTCTCATTGTTTCACAACATAAGCGATCCTATATTCCCCAGATAAATCCCTAATTAGCGAGTCTTAGCGCTGCAGCTGAATAATAGCAATTGCAGTAGAGCCAATTTCTCACGTAACATACTGGCCTGTATTCAGGCCCATATCAGTGCTATTTCTGCCTCTGGATCATTCACATAGACTCCACCAAGAAGAAGAGAAATCAAAAAACAGTGCTCCCATAGATAGGCCTGAGCTGGCAAGCACTGCTTCGAAAGTGAATAGCACACAGCAGACAGGATCTGGTTGGGGGATGTCTGGATCAGTTTTGCACCTCCTCCACTGTAGAGATCAGTGGTAGAAGGAAATGCAGGAAAATGAAGGTTTGGACATAAGTCTGAAGGGGAATGATTAGATTAGGAAATAATGAGGACAGAAATACAGCAAGTAATAATCAGATGGATAAGCAGTAACCACAGCATGGACAATAATGTCAGTGTTTCTGAATGCAGAACATATGAGTTTTGATGTATATAACAGCATAAAGTACTACTAGGACAGGAGAACAGCACTTGCAATGCTCTGATTTAGGAGATGGGAGGGAACCAAAGCCATGAAAAGTCCCTGCTGCATTCCTGGTACTTTTTAGTGGAGAACTGCACCAGTCCAATGGCAAAACCAAGGCTCACCTGCCTCGCTGAGAGCATTTCGCATCTCATGGGAGTCAATGGTACCTGAGTAGTCTCTGTCCACCTTCCTATAGATTGCCTGCAGCAGAGGAAAGGGAGAATGTGGGAACTCTTTAAGTTATGTGCACACAACCTACAACCTCAGGTTTCTGATGGCTGGGATATTCTGCCCCTACCAGCCAAAGCTCTTTGAAACATTAATGAACAAGGGAAGTCTTTCAAGTAGCTACTGGCAAGCAGGGCAGACTGGGAAACACATTCCCATGGGCTGGCAGCTTGCCTGCTTCCATGTTACGTGGTGGCAGACAGGCCATTGAGGAAAATATCCTATCACTTGGCAAACATGGCAACAGATAAAGTCCATTTTTCTTAATATTTCAGACAAGATGACAGATGCTTCCTACTGCCAGCGGGTTTATTATCCTGAATTTGAAATCACCCAGACCTACAGCACAGACTGGAATCGGCTCTCAAGGCTGCTCTGCCAACAGCAGCCCCAGCATGGAGGAGAGCTCTCCTCATGGACCTCTGGGACAGATGCTCTAAGCTGACCAGCATCAATCAGGGTAGCAGCAGACTTCCATGAAAGGGATGTTACCAAACAAAGCAGGTACAGATTTGACCTTACTTTAGACTGCTTGATTCTGAGTGAACATCTTGGGATATTATATCTTCTGTGAGAAAAAAATAATTCAGCAGGTATATAGAACTTAATAATACAAAGATAGGTTTTTGATAGGTCCTAAAAATATGTTTCTTCTGCATGCCGTTGCTCAGCTGGCAAAGTAGCATACCTCAGCAGTGAAGAAACGAGCTCATATGAGCTTTAATACAGCAGGCAGCAGAGAGAGCTGCCTTTGCCAACAACAAAAAGGTGTTAATCTGGTTTCCCGGGTTTTGCAAATTATGGAGAATGGTGGGGCTAAGGTGAAAGAGGATCTCTTGTAAATCAGAGATGTTTCTTTGGCCCCGGAACAAACTCGAACTATACAAGAAGGAAATTTTCCATGTGTATCTTAACCCCTCCCATATTTCTGGATCTTTAGAGCTGTGAGAGAAGGAGAGAGAGTCAGAAATATTACATTACCAAATACATCTGAATCTTCATCCAAAGTGTCTTGAATTCCATAAGCCCCAAGGAGCCGGTCCCGTTAGTCTTGGAATGTTAAGTAATGATTCAAAAATCAGGATTCCTCTATCATTACCAAAACTGGAGAGCAACCAGTGATTAAAAATAGCTCACCCAACACAGTACAGTCTTAATGCAATACAAGTTTTAATTTCATAATACATCTCCATCTCACACAGACATGCCCACAGCTTTATTTTTGCTTAGCTAAACGTATGCCAAGAATTTCCAGGACATCTGCAGTCTTGAGGAATGGTATATGGGATTGCTAAATACACTATTTTGTGCAGTTAAGAGCAGGTCGAATTCTTTTGGGAGACAAATGACTGGCCTTGTGGTGGACAAGTGTTAGAAACCAGAGGAAGGAACTGTGAGTGAACACATGCTGTGACATCAGCATGACCATGTCGTGAGACCAACTGGTGCAACTCTGTCAACATGGCTCTTGGCCCTACTACCTGGCCCTTCCCCATGCATCAAGGCAGTGCTAGCCAGAAGAGCTGACTACTTTCCCTTGGCTATGCAAAGCTCATTAGCTCCCACATGTCCTACAAGTTATACAGAATTGGGGAGGCCCTCCAGTCTGTCTCTGCTGCTTTGAGCTCTGTGTTCTATGAGCAGTACCCGATCTAGAGATGGAAGCTAAGCTGTGCTTAAAATCTGCCTCCTGCCAAGCATGCTGTGCATGCATTTGAGACTGCACTGGTGGTGTGTCCAGGCAGAATGTTCCTGCTTCTATTCCCTGTTATTTTTAGGAAAAGGTTTAAGCAAGGAGAGATATAGAGCAGGTGAGCGATCAGCTGACAATGAAATGATTCAGGTTTCTGCCACTCTAAACTGATAGAGCAGCTTGGCTGAACTTTATGTGCCAGGACAACAGAAACATAACCTTAGCCTTATCTCATCAAGAAGTTTTGCAAAGGAGTTCCAGAAACTTTAAAGGTGATGACATCTGAAGGATACATCTAAAAGGCTGATCATCTCCCTGCAAGTGTTAATGTTGAATCCATCACTTCTTATATCCTTTCCTGGACAAAAGAGAAGAAAAAGTCAAAGTCAGAAATACTTCTTAGACAAAATTCTTTTCTGCAGACCATGCTGGAGTTGCTATTTGCCTTAAAATCTTGCCAGCAAAGCAAATGCTCTGCCATTTCTTCCACCATTTCCTTCCAGCTGATTAACTTGGCTTTTTTAAGGCAGGAGCGTTAAAAGGGAATGCTCTGGATTTGGGGAGTGGTGAGCCTCTATCTGTCTATATCTGACGGTATACAGCAAAATAAAAATATTTTCCTACAGTGAAAGCAGATGAAGAGCTCCTGTGACCAGGCTGACTAACAGTGGTCCTGCTGAGAGGACAGAAAGAACACGGTGCCTCTGCAGAACAGTGGCAAGCAGCTCTTGGAAGTGGACTACTTCGTAGTAGAGGTTCAACAAGCCAGGAGAAATTCAGCTGGGACAAAACTTCATTTTTTCCATCACCCTTAGTTGACAAAGATGGGTTTTGTCAGCACAGATCCTACTTGTGTGCTGAGAGATTGATGTGCAGGTGCCAGTCTGGACCAAAGGGCAACTTTATGCCTCAACATTTCAGCCCTTAACTCTGAGCTGCATTCAGTGTGAATCAAATAATGGTACTTACTCTTTGCCAAAACCCTATTTAGAATAGTTTGAAGTTCAGTTGCAGTCACTTCACAGTCCTGGACAGAAAACATGTTTAAAATGTTAAGATAAGAAGCATTTGAAGCAGACTATATTCATTCTCTGTCACCCTACTCTAGGGCAAAATCTTTGATTTTTTTCTAACACTACACTTACCTGCTGACATCACATGAAGGAGATTCTCAGAAACCATGAATATTTCCTAGCATTTCAAGTGGGAAACAAGTGGTTTGTTAGGTGCCATGGGGATGTGGCCCAGTAAATGTTAACGTTTTATCAGATTTGACTGAGCAGGATCATTGCTCTTGTTCCTTTCTCAGCAAAAAAGATTCAGGAGAGCATTTGAGATTTTTTAGGCTTACAGATACTGCAGTCAAACAACACTAAAATTCCCATCTCAAAACTCACAAATGCTTTTCTAACTAACAAGTTGTTTTCCCCCTCGACTGCCACTGGCCACCTGTTCATTAAGAGCACATCTGAAGAGGCAGCCACAGGCTGGCACAGCAGGTTTTGTAGATACAAAAATACAATAACAGAGAGAAAGTTCAGCCATCAGCTTTCTGATTCCTGGGGCTTCTAAACAAAAAGGAAGCAATTGAACAAATAGCCAATTGTTGGAATTATATGCTAACTCCACAGGAAATTTATTTCACCATGGAATAATATTTTCATAGTCTTTACTCCCATCACCCATATTTTCAAAGTCATTCCATACCTAGTACTGCTGAGTGAACAAATCACATTTTGCACCAATAAGAGGAAAAATGTAGTAGAACTGTTCTATTGTAAAATAAATTGAATTGAAGCAGTGAGTTAATAAAAGGGGAGAACTGCCTGTTTTCTGAAGACCAGACAGAAAGAGGAATTGGCAGGCCAAATATTTGCATAATCATAACAGCTAGAGGACCCATTTTTTTCCTTTCATTTTAATCCACTTACCTCTCCAGAGAGCTTTTGAAATAGAGTCTTGAACTCATCATCTATATCTTTGTTATCAACATGAGGCTAGAGGAAAGAGATGACCAAGATTGTGGTTTACAATATGGTTCTTAAAAGGGAAACATGGGTATCATAAAGGAGCTTAATGATGGATGGGTTAGAGAAAGGGAAAAAGAGAGCTTGCTTTACATAAATATCAAGAAGCATTTCTTAAATCCTTAGATCACTCAGTGCCCTCCCCATCTTCTACCTATACTGGGTGGAAGGCCTGTTTCATGTGTTTCGACCGAGTCTGGGTGTGTTCAGTTTTTGTGCCACATGAGCCCAGGTACGTGAAAATGCATGTGAAGCTAAACCATAGAGGCAAGTGAAGAATCTCTATAACCAAACTCCATTTTTCCTGAGCACCAAGTACATAGTGGGTGTTCACCTACCATGATCTCAGCCCAGTAGAGAAATAAAAATCCCACATCTGTTTTTCCCCACTATGTGGAAGAAAAGTCTTACAAAAAAAGTCTGTCCAGTTAAGGTGTTTACCTCATATGGTTTTGCAGCCACCATATCACCAATCATCCTACAAAAAACAAACAAATAAATAACCAGAGATTATGACTCTACTGCTTGCACTTCAAATCATTAGGAAAACAGGCTTTTCCAATATAAAGTGTTACTAAATGCACAAAACAAGTCTCCATGTTCCCTGTTTCCAATGTTTCCCATCCCCCCTCTGTCTGTCCAACTTTGCCAATATTTTCTTTGGGAAATCCAGCCTTGTCTTGTATCCAGACTCCTGGTTTTTCATTCAGTGGCTGCTGTTGATACAATCATTTTTAAAACTATCATTTTACTTTCATAGAATCGTAGAATGACCTGGGTTGAAAAGGACCTCAAAGCTCATCTAGTTTCAACCTCCCTGCCGCAGAGGCAGGGCCGCCAACCACTAGATCAGGCTGCCCAGAGCCACACCCAGCCTGGCCTTGAATGCGTCCAGGGATGGGGCATCCACAGCCTCCTTGGGCAGCCTGTTCCGGTGCGTCAGAACCTTTCTTTGCCCTCTTTAACTGTGGGAACTTCTGCTACATCTCATGGATCTGAGGGATTAGTTACCACTTCAGTGCCTGCCAGAGGCCACTTGAAGAGCCAGGTCTTTGTAACATGGATGTGTGTGCCACATATGGTAGACTGTGGAAGAAAACAGGTCCTAGAAATCAGCCTATTTTGCTGATAAATTGCCAGTAGATAGAGCACAGACCTTTACCTTTATAGGTCTCATCAGCAGAAGAGAAAGCGTTAGGTAGAAGATACTCACTGAGTTTTAACCTTTTTCTCAGAAAAAACTCGAAGGCAGAACTCTCCATTTTTGTAAGGCTCAAATGTGGATGGCACAATGAGGTACTCTCCTTTGGGCAGTTTAATGCGGCTGGAGACTTCACGCAGGTTGATGTAAGTCTCAGACCGGGCTACTGGTTGGTTCCTTGTGAAGAAAGCACGGTTCAGATGAATGTCTTTGTTATTTTCCAGCTGTTGGAAACATGTTTTTATTAGAAACCTTCTGAAAATTCACTGGCAAGCCAGCCATCCTATTTAAATTTCAGTGCTTAAAATCCATCTCAAGTTTTTCTCAGCACAAAATAATAGATCTGTGAGTGATGGAATTAGAGGTAACCACCAGGGTTATGTCATGTGAAACAGTCAGGCAGGTAATTAGAAGGAGAAAGTACCCTTCTCTATAAATATTATCTTTTCACATGCCTCTTTACAATGTGTGGTATAGAATAACTAAAAAGAGCATAATGTGTACTCAAATCTGGTCGAACTACTACCTACTCGAGTTGTCCATGTAATGAATATCTTTTGCTCTCATAGGCTGCTCATGAACAAATTTAAATTTCATAATGCCTTTCAGCAATTGATGGTCTGAGATAGACCTCCTAATTGCACAGGAGTTACAGTTTCTGATTTCTTTAGACACA
>JAOWBP010001760.1:13816382-13830329 GCA_028571105.1 Tragopan temminckii | reverse complement strand
TCATAAAACAAAATGCTGATATAACAGAAACAGCAGTGTATGAATAACATCTCTTCTTTAAATCTACTCTTTGTGACTTTTGCTTCATAGAGATATCTTTCAAAAATTATGATTCAGCAATCCATAATAACTGCTAAATAGTTGACACAGGGTGTGGAACATTGGATGCAGATAAGATTTCTGTCTAAGATCAGAACATACAATGATGCTATCAAAAGCCTTAAAATAATTCAGTATTTTTGTCATAAACTGTAGAATAAAATGCTTTTTTTCCCCTGCTTTGTTCAAAAGATAAGATTGGATTTGTTATTTATTCAACCACCCTGTCCTTTCTCCCCATCTATCTTAAGCTAGGATTAGACCGCAAAGATTAAGAAGTCAGATCCCATATCTTTTTCAACATATAAAGCTCATTTTCCCTTTGCATCTGCAAGGCTGTTAAAAGAACACAGTTAATTGCTACACTACCACACATTCATTAACTGAAGGAGAAGAAAAGGGCTGAAAAGCCTAGGAAAAATTGGCAGAGCAGAGTGCCGGACCTCAGTAATGAGTATAGGCTGTTCCTACTACCAGACACCCCTGGGGTCTCTTTCTTTAAGAATGAAATTCTCTTTAACTTGTTATTGACATCTAGGAGGATTTGGGAAGATTTAGCTGTTCGGTTTTTTTTTTTTCATTACCAGAAGCCCCAGCTCAGAACTATAAAAGGAATGGATCCACAGAGTCTGGCATTTCTTCTAAAAAATATTAGCTACATTTTCTAAGTTTTAGAGTTTTAGAGACTCAGCCTCCACCTGTACTAAACAAACAAATTTCGAATTCTGTTGTACAAAATAAGTGGGAGTCAATTTTCAAGAGGTATAAATGAGATCAGGATTAGGATTCAAATGTCTGTAATAAAGCTTCATGCTCCAGTCCCTTGGAAATGGTTATTTAGAACATGGGATTGTCATCCAGTGAAAAAGAAGAGCTGTCGTTAGCAAGGAGCAAATCCTCCTGGTAGCTAGACTGGCACAAGAAATGCCCATCTGGAAGGAAGAAGTGTTCAGCACTTCATACCTCCTGTGGAATCTGAAAGCAAAAGAAAGAGCTGTCAAAGGGTTGCTACATAGGCATTTCTATCATTAGATAAAAAGACACTTAGTTTTCATTCCCACTTACTACCACGCATTGTAGTATCAGTTACCATGAAGATCTAGCTTGTGCTAGAGCAGTACCAAAAGAAAAATGGAACCTTCATCCAGAGGAATCTACACAGTACAATTGCTTTTCTCCAGATATGGTGTTGTGAATGATACTATCAGTTGCAAATATTTCAGTAAGCTTTGAAATGTTCAGCCAGGGAAGTCAGCAGGTTGGCCCTATTTTGCTAAATGAAAATGAGCAGACCTAAAATCTACCAACCTGCTGTTACTGGACTGCTGATGAAAATACAAAGCTGCTGTCACCAGCAAGAAGCTTGAGAATGACTGGGCTGTTGTAAGACACATAAAATAAGTAGCAAATTTCAATGTTTGACCCTTTCTATATTAACTAAATATGTGCACATTTGTACCTGTGAATATAAGGCAGCTTTTTCAAGATCAAATAGTGGTCTGAGGAACACAGGTTCCAGTGAAAGCCAAAGAGACTGTGCTCACAAGGCCCAGAAAAGCTGTTTAAAATATCACCTATACAGTGCTTCCAGACTGCCTGAGATGGTCCTTTGGGTCTTGTTTATTTTATCCAACACATTAGAAATGCAGTGATGGGCTATACAACTTAAAAAAGCTTGAAAAAAACTTAAAAAAGACAGGCAGGGCTGGGCACATGCATTTTTATCTTGTATAATACAGAGAACTGCTATGTCCTTGGCCACAGCATCAACTGCAGTGATATAAATCTACAGCAGTTCATGACCTCAGAACTTGGATCATAGCTGTGCGCCTACAGGAGATGATTTAGCAGCCATTTCTTTAAAAAGAAAAACCTCATCTTGTTAAAAGTCACCAAGCCTACTCTACTCTGAAAAGGATCACAGAGGAGTCAGGTGGGATGAAATAGATATAAAGCAAAAATGCACTGCTATCTTCTACAGGGTTGTTTTCAGAGATATGAGCAGACAAACATCCTTCATGTGCAAATCCTGGGATGCCAGTAGGGTGAGGTTCTTGACAATCAACAGCAACTCAGAAAAGTACAAGGTGAGAACCAGAAGTATATGTGAACACTTCAGCCCTAGGGAAAATCCTTCCTAGTTTTGAACCATCCTTCACAAGATATATTAACAAAAGCCAGTGATTCCCATCTGCTCACACCTATGATGGCTAATAATCTTCTTCCAGAGAAATCTAGAGGACACTGAATTGCTTTTCTCCAAATATGATGTTGGGAAGTATAATACTGGTTGGAAATTCTTACATTTGCTTCTCTGCCCTTACACCACAAAAGTCAGAGACAGCACTACAGACTTTTTCCCTATGTTATATCTATGGAGACAGAAGCAATACTGGGAAAATAAGAAAAATAATTTTTAAAAAAGACCAAAAAAAACCCCAAAACTGAATCAGAACAATAACAACAATAACACTGTAGACAATGAATCAAAACAATTATCAAATAAAAGGGGAAAAAATAAAGAAAATTACTACTGAGTGCTGATGATAAGCTGTAATCAGAACCACTTATCTGGAATTGCCAGGCACCCTGATCCTGTCCCCATTCAGATTTTGAAAGAGAAGGCTCCCATTGAGCCTGTTGCTAAATTAATTGCCTCCAGTTTTACACCTTTTTCCTGTTAAAATAAGACAAATACTGAGCTAATTTTTTCTGAATCTTCCCATATTATGTTGGTCAGAAAGAGATGAGAGAAGCTTTTCAGCCATCTTGCAAAACCTAGTTCTTACTGAAGTGTAGTGTTGAATGTCAAGATGAGCACATGACTGATTTTTGCCAGGGTAACAGTGAATAAAACCTGCAATGAGGAACAAACTGTACCTGATAGAGTGAATAACCAATACTAAGCAGACCTTCTCCCATTCTCTTCTGTCTCCTGCGGTTCTTCTGCATCAAGCCCACCAGTATAGTACAGCATGGCTCATTCAAATCCCCTTCATGATCATCATCTGGTTCATCCAGCCGGATTTTAAACTGGGGATTGATCCAGTACGTTGCTAAAAATCCCCAAGGCAAAAGAAGAAGGAGGAGATTTTGTTGTCATTGAAGCCAGAGTGGCTGTCACTACAATTACAGAGAAAATCTCTTTGGATGGACATTTGCCTGGAGTTTATCCAAAGCTTTCTAGTATGTTGCATGGTTTTACGTGTTTCACAGCTATGCTGTGTATCAGTTGGAGCCACAGCAAACCAAAACACTGTAGCATTTCCTAGGGTGTAAGGACAAAGAGGGAGGAGCTGATACTATTAATTCCAGCCAGTCATTTATCTTCACGAAATGTCCTTGGCTAAGGCTAGTTTTGATTCAAGAGGACCAAAAATCAGGCAGCCTATCCAGAGGTTTAACCTGAAAATGAATGTGAGACAGCTCTACTACTGATCTATAATACTTTCCTGGCTTACCCGGCCCTTTGGAGAATTACTCCAGTCAGTAGCAAAAGCCACGTAAGTAGGGAAAGCACACAAAGGGAAAAAATAAAAAAAGAATGTGGCCATGAATTAACTCCTCAGTGGGCTGATTATCACTGACAAGAAAACGAGTGTAAATTAGGTCTTGGCTTAGACTGCCAAACTTTGGCTTGCTCTCCAAACCACACAGAGAGATCTGTACCTCCAAACCCTTCCCAATTATGGCCACCCACAGTTCACAAGCAGTTATTTTTGTGGTTTTGTTGTTTAGTTCACCAAATGGCCACTTGGCTAGGTCTCCACCTGGGTAGTTCTGGCAACCTCCAGCTGTTGAACCCCGTATCCACTGCCCATTGAACATGGTCAGGTCCCATTTGTTGACCTGGTTGCTTGTCAGTGTGTCAGGAGTCAGGTTGCAGATCTCCAGGCGGGTGAACTGCCTTTGAAAATCAGAAAATGCCATCCTAGAGCACAGAAAGACCGTGGTTAATTCATCAGCCCATAACAATCAGAGCAACTGCATGTGGGTGCCCTCTCCCAACGAGGAAGAAAATGTTTGTACTACAGAGCTGCCCAAAGCTCCATTTAATTGAACTCTGAGTCTTAGGACCGGCTGTGGGGAAGCAAAGTTTTCCACTCCCTGAATGAGCTGTATTTCACAAAGACAACTGTTCTCAAATGCTGTTACATGTTACGGGCTCAGTGGTACCATTTTCTGTCATCCTCAGTCATGATCAATCCCTCATGGATTGTGCTTTCTAAGTAAATTCAATAAAATTGGTGTACCAAAACATGCAGTAAAATGCTATTAAGTGGGAGCAGGAATTGATCCTTAGGAAAGAGTCACTCTGCAGAAAAATCATCTCAGTTTGGTATATTGATTTAAAACTTTTGTTGATGTTTATTTTTACCATTTCCAGTAGGCGTGTGTGAGTAACAGACCTTGATCACTTCATGCTGCAAGCAGAGGTCTGTTCTCAGCCCTCACCACTTTATGCCCCACACAGCTGATTGTTCTGAAAGATGGCAGGCATTTTTCTTTCTGCTCTAGGATAGAGTGACATGTGTTCAGCACTGATCCACACAATCACCAGCTTACACGGTCTTTCCATCAGGTTTGGGTAAACAAATTCTTCCCCTGTTGACAATCTAAACTTTTTCATTAGTGTGTAGCATTCAGGCAAAAAACAAGCCTCAAAATATAAAGCATATGAGGTTCATTCTTGCCACATCATTAATTTTATTACCATCTGGTCTCTATATTTTGAGTAAGCACTGAGTTATTCAAGCTCTAATAAAAGGTAATATTTAAATGGAAAGGGAAATAAACAAGAGGCTAGCCACCTACATGAATTAACTCAGTGCTAGCAGTTTCTGTCCATCCAACTGGAAGGACTGCTTAAAAACCACATTTGCACATACAATACCAAAAGATTGCACTAATTAATGATGCTCACCAAAATTCTCCATCATCTACTTGCTTATCCAGAGCCTGTTTTTGTTTGGGATCAATATAATTCCATTCAGGAGCACTGCAGACAAAGCACAAAAGCAACCTGCTCAGTTGTATTTCATTCTGCAATGAGGTCAGAGAGTGAGCTTCTGTCTTCAGTCACAGCTGACAAACATCTATGTATTTCTACAACCACTAGACCTTCTGCCCCTTCCAGTGGAAATACACACTGCAACATACCATATAGGGCTGGAACAAGACTGCACCCAAAACTGCAACAAATAAACCTTGAACCGAGGTGGAAGAAAACGCAAATATTGCAGGCCGGCTGGATTGAGTAGCATGCAGCCCAAAAACAGGGGAAGAACTTCACAATTATAAGAACTATAGAGATGCCTGATATTCTCCCTAGGGAAATGATATAAGCTCTGCTGCTGGGTCATCAAAAATAAGAAAGCAAAAAGGCGGAATTAGAACAAAATCCTGCAAAAAGCAGCATCACTTCATTCTGACTCCAATGTCACTGTGCAGCAAGCCAGATTCTGACTTCATCTGCTCCCATGTGGCTGTGCAGTTTGGTACTGTTTCAGTAGGGCTGTCCCACGGTAAAACAAGTGCAGCAAGACCAGGATATGGTGTGTAGGGCCAGAGACACATTATCTTAGGGCTGAGCAAAGAAGCTCCGATAGAGATAGGAATAATTACAACATCTAACCGTATTTTCTATATCAGCACCACTACTACGGTCAAGAAAGGAACCTGAGATCTCAAAAAAGTGCTCGCAAAAGATATATCAAGGCCCACATGAAAGTAAAATACATACTGTTATGAAAATAAAAAAAAAGTGATTTGTTGTCTGCCATTCCTGTGAGATTCCAAGCCCTGACAGCTTCTGATAGCTATTCAAGCTTCTAGTCCTTAGTTGAGTCATCATCTCCTTTTTTTCAGAATTATCCGGTATAAATCAAGTACTGGTCAGATTTAGAACTCCAAAACCTCAAAGCTGACTTAGGGGCACAGCGGGGTAGCCTTGCTGTGTTTTTCAGCAATGGAATTGGTTTGCCTGTCCTGCTAAGGTCTTGGTAACACCAATGGGATCTTTTAAGAAAAGTCATCTTGAGAAATGACATGAGTAAAACTTGCATGGGTTACAAAGCTTACATCCCACAGTTAAAACATGGCCTGTTCTCTCTTATTAGAAAGCTCCGCCTGAGGCAGGGAAGAATGTCCACTGGGCAGAACAAATCAATATCTAGCCTTGCTAACAAATTAATAGTGTTTTATTCCAATGGATTTACCATCTTTCCTAAATGTGCTTTGTGATTTGATTAAACTGCATAATCTCAATTTAATTTTCAAAGGATACCAAAATACATAGAAGAGGGAAAGGCAGGGGCATATAAACACTTACTTATCACTCCACGCTCCAGTCCATTCTACTTCACCCCAGGGATTTCTAAGCCTCACAAGTTTCTCTGGCCGTCCTCGGTAATAGACCTAAAAGATCGACAACAAGCAGAACTTCAGCACTCCCATTACTCCAGTCATCATGGAGCAATTGCTTTTCAGCAAGGATAAAACATGATTTGTACTTGAGTGATGCAGTCCATTACAATTTCCAATAGTTACGAGACACCTAGATGTCTTCCACTCTTATTTTTACATTATCCTGTGCCACCAAGTGAGCCATTAGCTCCAACACTCACCATTTCATATAATGAAAGCAACCTGCAAGGAAAAACATCAGCTATAGAACAGTAGAATATCTTCATCCTCAAAAGACACTGCACAACACAGCAAGGTTGGAAAGGGATTATTTAGCACAGACATCTCTGTAACTATTCCAGTTTCAGAGAAGTGTGAATATCTAGGACAAGTTGGGCAGGTGAGTCTGGTGGAGCTGTTCACTAAAGAGGCTTTGAGTCCTTTCCCATCTAAGCTGATCAGCAAAGCACACACTCCCATAACATGTGGCACAAGAATGTGCAACATTTTTATTTGGTCAATCACAGAAAGACATCAGAAATCTGAAGGCACTGCAGTGTTGCAAGTTGTTCTGTACAATGGCAGCTATAAACACTTCAACTAAGATGGACAAGCTACGGAGAGGCTGGCTTACCTCTTCTGCCCCAGTGACAGAATAAGCATGTCCCTTCACCAGCTTCAGACTCGTGATTGCTTCTGTTTCAGCTGCACGAGTTATCTGAGACAAGAAAAATATACCGTCTACATATTGTTTATGGACACATCTTTCATGAGCAGATTAATACGGGAGAAGACATCCAAGGTGATAACGCACAATTAATATCAATATTCCCAATGCAAAGTAAATTAAATAGAGGTGAGAATTGTGGCAAGAGTTCACCTCCAGAACTTGCTGCCTCAAATACACAGTCCTAGCACAGCAGAGACTCAAGGATGTACCATGAAATTTAAATCTAGAGCCAATTTCCAGCTCAGGTAACAGATCCAGCCACCTGCAGAGATGTGTTCACATCAACTCAACTCCAACCTGCGTTGGTTGAACTAGGATTTGAAATGAGATTATAAGACAGGATGTGAAATGTGTGGAGTTTCCAAAACATATACAGACTCGTCAGTAACAGAGGAGATCTTGTATAATAGGTGTCAATGGTTTTTTTAATTGAAAACAAAGCCAAAATCAGAGTACAGCCTACAACAAAGTACCTCAAATGGTTTGTGTCTAACAGTTCAGTGTCTGGAGCTGACATTACACATCATTTGAATGAGGAAAGATACTGAGAGAATGAGAATAGGGTTCAGGAAGACCTGTCCCAAGCTCATGGCTCTAAGCACTTTAATAGGCTGTCTTGTAAAAAGAGAGCTGGTTATTTAGAGCCTTGTCCAACATTTTTATATCCGAAATCAATAAAAGTCTCACATTGACTGTAGTTTGCTTTTAATCCAGACCTTCACACCTATGCCTACATGAATCCAAGTATGATATTGACAAAAGCCTGGAGGAGCAAGGAAAGTAAAGCAGTGGCAGCCTCTTACATCAATGGAACAGCCGAGCAGTGAGCCAGCCCTCAGGGCCTTCTGGACGATTTGGTACAGGTTTTCTGGAGCCCTCCGCAGGTCATAGGATTCAGAGATCCCTCCAGTAAAATCCTCAAACCCCTCTATAGTGGACCCTCCAGCTAGAGCTTCATAAGAACCATTCAGCCTGCAGGAGAGACGACAGAGCTGTGTGAGGCCATCTCCACTTGCAAGGATAGAATCATAGAAGCCTTAGAGTTGGAAAGGACCCTTAAATGTCACCTTGTCCAATTCCCCTGCCACGAACAGGGACACCTACAGCAGATCAGGTTGCTCAGAGCCCCATTCAGCCTGACCTTGAGTGTCTCCAGGAACAGGGCACCAACCACCTCTCAGGGCAACCTGTGCCAGTGCCTTACTACCCTCATTCCAAAAGACTTTTTCCTTATACCCAAACTAAATTTACCCTCTAAGTTCGAAAACATTTCCCCTAGTCTTATCACCACATCTTATCCCCTTCTTTCCTGTAGCAGCCCTTTAAATACTGAAAGGAAAGAACATGTGCTGCAGAAGTAAGGGCTTATAATGTAGTATCTATTGGTACATCTGATCATCATTGCAACCTGGGTCCCCTTGAAACAGAAGCTTGGCAATGTCCTGTCTGGACCTATAAAAAAAAATGGTGGAACAGATGATGCCTTCAAGTGACGTATCTAATCCCAACCACTTCCGCACACCCAGGAGCACTGCCTCCCATCTAACCACATACTTGGCGTAGGCTTTCTCCAGCAGTGCGCTCCAGAACTCATTGCCTTCCTCTGAATGCACGAAGAGCAGCTCCCCATTCTTGGTGGGCAGCCGGTCATCTACCACCACGTCTACCCACTCCCCGTACTGCCAGAACTAATGAGAATAAGAGAGGAAGATATGGTCAGGGCTGGTGTGCACATTGTGGCTCTGCACTACTATCTTCCTCTGCTGTGTCACTGAGGCAAATTCTTCCCAGTCCTGTGAAATGCTGAGTAGGCTCCTTAACACTGTGTCAAAAAGTTGCTGATAAACCTGTTATATATACCCACATTAGCAGCAGTTTCTTGCACAAAACTTGTGTTCTGTTCTCCATGCATGGCTTACATGATGGAGGGACCAGAAAGCTAGTGAATATACAGAAAACTTGAAAGTCTTCTCTTTTCTTTTCTACTATCCATTGGAAAAAAACCATGCCACTGTAAAAATGCTGCATGGAGAAATCACCCAAAAGAGGAAGAACTTGGTAATGCCAGCCTCTTCTGAAAATACTGGGAAATGTATGAAACAGTGTTAATAGTCATTTTTGCCTGGGCACTTAAAGCGTTTACTCTAGAATTTGTTGCAGTCATGGAGAGAAAGGAAAGAGAATAATTTGGATCACATCCTCTCTGCTGAGCTGAGCAGGAGCATGTGGGGAAAAATACAGATCATGGCCTGAACAGGCAACTACTCTGTGAGAAAGAGCTTTTGTTAGCTTGGGAACACAAGTAAACTGCCTCTAGCTGCTGCACGTAGAAGAAACTTCTTTGTGAGAAACTGCTGTAAACTCTGTTCTGTTTTTCTCCCCTCCATCAGTGTCACTTACATGTTGTAATTATTAATACTCAGCTTGTGGGGGGAGGAAAAAAAGCTGTTTTCAGCTAAATACTATGGTTTTCCTCTTTTATTCTCAATACCCTGATCAGACAGTTACCTGAAAATGAAAGATCCCAGCATAGTCCTCCTGAAAACTCTGAGCCTCGGGAACAACGCGGTGCAGAACATCTGGATTCAAAGTCAGAGATGCAATGGCAGCCAGGAGCCAGCAGTCACCTGCAAACACACATGATCCACAGTGGAAAAGTTTATGAATAAATAGTGTCTTGTTGAGCTGATTCCTACACCATTATATCACGCTCCCACATAGATCAGAGCACCAGCATTAAGTGCCCTGCAAGGTCCTGCTGGATTCAATGTTGGTTCAGCAATTCATTCTTGTTGCATTGTGTTGTTTCTCTTTTGCTCATTTTCCACTCACCCAGACCACATAGGTATTGCAGGACACCTGCGAAGCTGATCGCAGTGGTAATTTTAGTGGTCTAACTTTAGCTTTGCTGTTTTGATTTTTTAATGAAGCTCTGAAAGCAGGCTGCTTTAGCTGAGATTTTTAATACCTTCAGGAGACCAAGACCAGAGCCAAGAAAAAGGAAATTTGGGTTTGTGGGTTGCAAAGTCTGGCTGAGCAGCACAGAGTTAATGAGCTGTGCTACCTCAACTAGCCCCAAGCCAATGCACCTGGGAGAAGCAAAGGCTTATGTATATATATACACACGTGTGTGTATGTAGGTAGGTATATATATTTTAGCCCTTTCTTTGAAGGTCTGGACTTGAACCAGCTCTTAGGATTATTACTTCAGCTCTACTTATGAGTCAGAGGGAAACAGAAGTGCAGTGGGATCTCTGGAAGCACGTGAGCCCTTTCTTTGGCTCACTGCTTATCCTAGAAAGGAGGGGCATGGCCCCTTACTGGAGGCTGGGTATCTTAAAGCTGTTTGCTGAGTAGCTTGCTTGTTGTGTTGGGTAGGTGAAAGCCTTCACTTGCTGCTGGGAAACTCAGAGACCCATGGATTTCTTAGTGCGTATTCTTATCACAAAGAGCAGGAAGCACTTTTGTGGGTTCAGTGTTAATTTCTGAGGTCTGCTCAAAGCCTTGGAAAACAAAATTTCTCCGAGGGTGCTAAAACTGCCCTGGTTCCCCGCAGGTTATCTGTGCCAAGACATAGGTGGTTTTTTTGTTGGTTTTTTTTTTTTTTTTTTGCATAAATGCATATACTGCAGAATGAACTAGCATAATAACTCTTACTTTATTGAAAGTAAACTAATGGAGAAACTGAAGAAAGTTTAATCTGTATCATGAATTAATATCTTAAAGTGATAGTTAACTCTTTATACTGACTTGGGCTCTTTGTTTCAGTACCACAATTACTATAACTCTAAAGATGATATTCTAGAACTTGCTCAGTGCTGGAAAGTACCCAGGTGCCTCCTATGAGCTGAACCAGAAGCAACTGCTCCCAGTCAGGCAGAGGCTTGAGAAAAACCTGTGAAGTTCCCTCCCTCCTGTAACGACCTGTAGCCACCTGAGCTGGCTAATTTGATAGAGGTGCAAAACCCTGATCCAACTAACGTGTGTGGTGCAGGCATTTCCAATGGGAAATGTAGCATTAATAGGTAAAGTCTCCGCAGCCTTCCCCAGCACTGCCCTGTGCCATCCTGGCTGCTGCACTCAGGGAATAACATTTAAGCTGGAAGGGGGTAGAAACTGCCTGATCAGGGTATTGAGAATAAAAGAGGGAAACCATTGGGGTTTACTTGCTTATCTCAGCCACCTGCATTCCTATCAGAAGAGGTTAAAAAACTTGTGCTACTTCTATACAAGAAAAGTTTGAAGAGGAACTGTGAGAAAGGATAAATGCTACTTTAAGGGGAAAAAAAAAAAGAAAAAAAGAGGAAGGCTAAATCAGAATAAAAGGGTCATGAAGTGGAATTTATAAAACATGGCTGCTGTGCATATAGAAAAGCCCAATAGCATCAGCCTCTAAAATGACTATGACCAGAAGACTTTTGACATTCATTTCCAACCCAATTATCTCAGAAATTATTTTGCTTTCAGTAGGAGAAGACTCAATTCACTGGCTTGGAAGGCTCCTCCTATCCTTAGGTACCCATATATAAAATAAATAAAACTGGGAGAGTGCAGGGTTGGGGAGGGGTTGAAAGGATTAAAGAACCTCCTCTCCCAAGAAAACAGATGTAAGGGGAAAAAAAAAAAAAAATGAGACTAAGAATATTCCAACCTGCTTTGTACCCACTTGTCTGAGACTTTTATTGGTATACAGATGTGTGCTTTATGCAGTTTTAATTTCTCCTTTTCCCTGTAGATGTAGAAATAACAAAGTAAGTCTGAGGAACAGGTCATCAGAGAAGGAAGATGAGAAGTCTTATAGGGTTAGGCCAGTAGACCTCATTTTTCCCACTTCCCCAAGCTTCTTTTGCTGCACAGAAGGCTGCTTCCAGGCAGGTGGCAGAGCAGGACTCCTGGTGCCCCTGTTGTATCCCTCTGCCTCAGTGAGAGCAGAGGAGCTCTGTAGCAGAAAGTCACTGCTTTCCCAAAATGTAACATCTGGAAAGGTTTCTTCTTCCTGGTTACAATCTTTACAGCTGGTGGAAGAGAAACTGCTGTGGGCTTTGCTGTGGAGAGTGTAAGTTTGATGCACAATTAAATAGAAGAGTCAGGGAAATGAGAGGGGTTTCTTTAAATGTTTTATTTGCTTCTCTGACTCAGAACTGAACAATTTCAGAATCTCATCCCTATGAGATGGCAAATGCAGCATGAAATCCTTTACAGCTTTCTTACAGTATGAATTATCTTCCTAGCATCTGAGAGGTTGAAAGGCATTGACACTTCTGCCTGCCACAAACACACCGTGCAATCTGACTTCCTGGAGAGCATTAGGAGCAAGCTGGCTTGGGAAGAATTCTATTAGAAGAGTTGTAATGGGGAACATAATCTTAAAACCTCCTTTACCTGCCCTGAACAATGCAAAGTCCTATCTCCAAGCCTTACTCAGGGGCCTAATACCTTTTGCTAAGACTGTGGCGGAACAGCTATTAACTGTGTCCCCTGAAGGAAGTAGCTGCTGTGCAGTAACTTGGTAAAACAGGAAGGTTTGCATGGGATGCTCAGATACAGATGGTTTGGAACTGTTTTATACACAAGCAATGCATTACATTCAGGTTCCTGTGATGCTGGCTTTAACACAAATTAAAGAAGATAGAAGAAGCTGTCCATATTAAAGAGCAACCAAGATGAAACCTAAATTGCACAAACTGCTTCTTCTCATCCACCTCAATGGGATTCCTGCTTATTAGTAAGGTTTCTCAGCCCTTCTCAATGACAAATTCCTAGGTTTTTTGTCATCTGGTGTTTTTGTTGTTAAGTACAAGATTCCATTAAGTGTTCCTTTTTTTTTTTTTTCTCCAAACTTCAACTTAGTTTTGCTGACTGCAGCTTTAATAGTTCTGTTTGTGGCTGTGCCTACAGTATAGCATGGCAGTACGACATCCCCAGAAAGGCAGCTGATGTAGGACCACAAAAACCTGTCCCAGTACAGCTACATGTTATAAGTCAGTTTTCAAATTGTGAGGAAAGCATTTCATTCCTTCCCTAAAAAGTGAATTTTGGAAGGGAGAAGAAACAAGGCCAACTGGCCAATGAATTAAATACGTAATTAGAATTTATTTCCAGTGCAATTATAGTCTGAAAAATGACAGTATCAAAAAGCATTTTTGCTCATAGCATACACTTGAAGATGCGCCTTTTAGCTTCTAGAAATAAAAAAAACCACCTCAGCATTAACCCTATGAGGCTAAACCTGTGGGCACATACACTGCTTTCTGCTCAGTCTCATATTATTGAACAAAAGTTTCAGATAAGTGCCAATTACACTGTTTACTGCTGCTACTGCTGAATGTGCTAAAAAGAAACCAACCCGATCCCTGGATCCAAAGCCATCTGTAATGCTTGTAAAGTCCAATCTTATTTAATTTGAAATGAGCAATTATGACCTTGAGTTTGCGGTGAAGAGGTTGAATTTGAAAGCTAGCTGCGCGTGTGTATATGTATACAATTACATACACACAAACACATGCATATCCTGCTTAGAAACATCACTTTGAGTATTAGGGTACTCGAACCAGAACCTCTTCTTGCTCACATGTGCACTGCATCGCCTCTGTTCTCAGCACCGCAAAGGTGCTTTGTGGTTTACAGGCAACCAAACCACTGCACTGAACACTGAATCCTTGCTGGCCTGAGAAATGTGCAGCTCCTCTGTGTTGATGTTTACCCAAGTACAC
>JAOWBP010001760.1:13788519-13805004 GCA_028571105.1 Tragopan temminckii | reverse complement strand
TCTCCTCGCGTAACGCCGCGCTCGTTCTGTTGCCAGGAGCTGTGTTCCTGTCCGCGGTTCATCGCCGGCGGAGCCACGCGCACCGACATCTGCCAAGGAGCCCTGGGTAAGCGGGGCGGCTGTCGCAGCTTTCCGCTCCCAGCGCCGCGCCGTCTGGGTTCGCGCTGGGCTCTACCCCCCCGCGCCCACCGTATCGCGTCGTGCCGGACGGGAGCGGGGAGGACGCAGGCAGGTTTTCCGTTCCCTGATCGCTGCCCGCCTTTGTGCGCTCCTCAGCCTGACTCACGGCTGCCGTTAGCAGCACGGCGGTGCACAAAAGACGTGCAGGTTTTGGAGCGGGTCCAGAGGAGGGCCGCGAGGATGCTCAGAGGGCTGGAGCACCGTTGCCATAGCTGAGGGTCAGATGTTCTCCTGAGGTTATTTGGTACCACCAAAGGGTATGAGTTGAGTCACAGCTTCTATTCCTTTCCCTCCTGAAACAATATTTGAATAGGAGGCTGTTAGTGTTCGTGTTTGTTTTCAGCATGACTAACTGCTGCTGCGACTGGCCTCGCTATCTTCTTACCAATCTGTGCAGAGGGAGTTGTCTTCTCTGTCACTCACTGATGAACTAATTCGATGCTATGGGTTCTTCCTCTGTAGCCATTGAGTTGCTAAGACCCTGCTTTGAATCTGTGTTCTTGCGCACAGATGTTCTATGCAAATGCTTTTCGTTTTGCCTCTGCCTCCTCTGACACTCACCTTTGCACTGAGAGATTTACC
Source organism: Tragopan temminckii (assembly GCA_028571105.1). Classification (NCBI taxonomy): domain Eukaryota; kingdom Metazoa; phylum Chordata; class Aves; order Galliformes; family Phasianidae; genus Tragopan; species Tragopan temminckii. Next base: position 13,804,242 of record JAOWBP010001760.1, on the reverse strand, counting down.
TAAGCTTCCATTTATTTGAGCTTCACCTGCTGACACTGATGTCACGTCATGTTTTGGAATGTTCCAAAGGACATTGTACTAGAAGACATCAAGTGCTCTTGGAAACCTGTGTTTTATATTATTATGTTTTTGTTTGTCCATAGAAAACTTTAGTGGTCTATTTATCACCCAAAAAACTTGATCAGAAAGCAACAGACCTGTGCCCACACAGTTTTATGGCAGGTGCTAACCCATTTGGAGCATCTCACAGTAGGTATCCAAGGCACATGCATCTGTCACTGCTGGGACAGGCTTCTTGACGTGGATCATCAGCACAGAAAAGCTCACTAGGTTCTCAGGACAACAGAGTTCTTCCCTTTTGGCTTTGGGTTAGCCATTATTCTGCTTTATCTCTGTTATTTAAAAGCTTTTTAGGACAAGTATTTGGAGTCAGTTTTGCAGTATCAGCTCTGCAGTTAATTACGGGGTTTGGCCCAGCACTGCAGCAAATGGGATGTGGTGACTCATTGTAGCAGAACCAAAGCAAATGCAGAGGAAGCTTATTCACCCTTAACCACAGTCTTTGGAGGGATGTCACCATGGTATCACAACACTGAGGTGTATAGGGCACAGTATCTTTTATCGGCTGTTTAATCACAGGTGTATCCTCCTCGAATACACATGCGTGGAAAAATAATAAAGTGAGTGGGATGAATGTAGAAAATGAGATGCATGGTTTTCCCACGCTGAAAACCACTCTATTGTGAGTGAGCTGACACTGTCTCTTGTCTCCAACCAGAATATTTCCAGGGGTCCCACGGTATTAATACAAATATACTCAGCCACTGACACAGTTATTAATCTATATCTATGACTGCTTTAAAATACTGATGCTTTTGAGATTGGCTGAATGTACGTTTTTCCTTTGACCCCACACTGCTACATGAGCTGCCCTCCTGTTGTACACTAAGCTTTACCTTGCTTAGCTGTCCAGAATGCCTTTTTTAGACAAAGCATCTTGTGGTTATTTATGCTTGCCTTGTTATAACTTTTTTTGTTTGTTTTGTTCTTGTAGTATTGTTGTTTATTGTTGGAGATTAGGTAAATACACAGATGAATGCATAGAAATCAGAAGTAAAACAGCAAGAGCAGCACACAGGAAGCAAGATAAAAAAAAAAAAAAAAAAACCACAAAAAGACTCTACTTCTTATTAATAAAAATAAACTCACAGCCTGGTAATATCCTCTTTTCTGATAACTTTGTTCTGTCTATTGCATTGTGCATTTGCACTGATTAGCCCAGCATGACTGTCAGCCCTTTCAAATATACCCTATACAGAACCTCTAGCTCAACAGCCATACAGAAGGACCAGTTTTATCATTAAGGATATTTGGTAAGAACCTTCCTCAGGCTTGCTTAGTGCAGGCTAAAACTCCATGTACACTCACAGGCTTTGAAATATCAGGTCTGCTTTTAGTGATGTCAGTTTGGAAAGGCAGAGCTTAAGTCCTGACTGCTGAGTGCTTCTACGTGTGGAAGCCAAGGGGTGGTGAGCTTTTGTACGTATGCTCTATCTGCCCTTTAATGTCAAGAAGCTGTTGCCCAGGGTCAATATCTATGGTTGTCTGACTCTTAAGTTTTCATTAGAAACTGTTCCACAGAGAGGCTTTACACCATAGCCTGCTGTTTCCTTCTCTTCTGTCTGCCTTCATGGTACAGCTAGGAGGTAAAGGAAAACCTTCTTTAATTCTGCTGAGAGTTTAGAGGTCCTCCACGACTTCTCTGATGTTAGTAACACTGGTGTCAAACACTCTGGGGATCCCCTGGAGTCACTGAGTGCGTGGCTGAGCAAAGCTCTGCAGTGTGTGCTCAGGTGGGTGCTGCAGGTTGAGCAACTGGGAGGGGAAACACCCCTTCAGCTGGCTGTGAGCGGGGGCTCTGCTGTCCAGGAGCTGTGTGGTTTCACCCAGCTGTGTCTTTCAGCCAATACAGCTGTGTACAGCTGTGCTGAGCAGGCTGAGTTGCTGTTTTTCTGAGTTTATTCTGGATGAGAGCGTGCAGCTGCCTGGCCAAAGGAAGGTGTCCCAGCAGTGTGAGTGAGCATCCTCTGAGCTAGCCTTAATCCAGCTGCTGTCAGCCTGAGATGCCAGACTTGCTTTGTGCACATTCTGCAAAGCCTTGGAGGGAAGGGGATGTGTGTCAGCGCTGCTCAGACGGGCAGGCTGTGGGCAGCCCAGCAGGGATGGAAGGGAAAGGGTGGGTGCTGTGTGGGACAGCAAGCTTCCTGCACACCTCTGCCACCATGACCAGCACTGCAGTTTCTGAGAGACAATCTTTGTTTTACTGTGTTGGTGTAGTTGGCATGCTGGTTATAAAGTTTGGAAATGGAAGCTCAGGTATGGCCAGATCGCAGTCCTGCTGATAAACTTTAATCCAGCCTTTTGACTCTGTGACTGATGATAGGTGATTTGGCCTGTGTGCTGAGACCTGATAACCCACTAGTCTGTGATTTTTTGACGTCTCATGCCTGATCCTAGTGTTAAGGGTGCTTTGAGATTTTCTATTTGTTAGAAATTAAATGTTACACTGAAGCTTGCTAACTGTTCCCAGGTATGAATGATCTTTAAAACACCCAGACTGTAGCTACTTTAGTGGCATGTTGCTGCAGTGGACTGCTGTCCAATGCACATGTGTATTTACATCCATCCCCTTCTCCCACTGACCAAAATGTCTCTGATATCTGATGTTTCTACTGCCAAATACTTAATAACCCATCTCTCTGTTCCTGTAACCTCTTTAACTCCATAAATCACAGAATGGCAGGGCTTGGAAGGGACCTCAATAGATCATTGAGTCCAACCCCCAGCTAAAGCAGGTACCCTACAATATGTCGCACAGGTAGGCGTTCAGACAGGTGTTGAATATCTTCATAGAGGGGACTCCATAATCTCTCTGGGCAGCCAGTTCCAGTGCTCCATCATCCTTACTGTGAAGATGAAACAGAAGGATTTTCTTGCCTGTGTTAGTGAATTTTTGTGATGCTTTGTGATGTTGTGCAATGAGTGCCAGTGAGAGAGAAACAAGTCAAGGAGGAGGAGGAGGAGACAATGAGTTCTTGGTTCAGTGGTGGGAATGTACTGATTCATTTTGGCCACACATGGGCCCCAATCAAAGTGGCAGGCCTCTGATTTGCTAGCAGCTGATGTGTGTTTCCTAAGCCTGCCATCCAACACATGCTGCAGGACGGTACTGGGGGATCTGATCCATAATGCCATCATTTCTGTGCTCACAGAACAGTGTAGCAATGGCAACTCTGATTATGTAGTTTAGTGGACATGGTAGTGATGGGTGACACTATATGATCCTAGTGGTCTTTTCCAACCTTAATGACTCTGTGATTCTCCTAAGGAGGAGTTCTGAAATGCCATTTCTTCCTATGGGTTGCAGGAGTCAGGGGGTCACTGGGTCCTTATGTCTGTAACCACGTTGTTAACCTGCTTAACTGGATGGTGACCCCTCTGTTAAAACAACATTTGTTTCTGAAAATAAATGCAACAGTTGCAGTCTCCTGCTTGGAGAGGGATGGTGTGGAAAAGTACTGTCCAAACAGCCTGGACCCAGCCTGGCTCAGTGTGTGTTGGCTCCATCTCAGGAAGAGTGAAGAGGTGTGTAGGCTTGAGAAACAGTGCCTGCCTTCAGGTCTTTCCTGCCTCTGTGCTGACCAGTGTCAGACTGCATGTTGCACAGGACAAAGAGGCCTCTAACAAGCCTCCAGAGGTGTATAAGGTCAAAGGGACTCCTGTTTGGCAGGAGATCGCAAGGGAACTTTAGCAGGAACTCAGCCCTAGGTTAGATGTCTGGGTGGCAAGTCAATAAGCATCAATGAAATGTTGAGGAGGGAAAAGAAAGCAGCCTATTCTTGAGAAAACACAAGCCTTTTGAGGAGAAACTGCACCTCAGGAAACCTATGTGCTCTTTGACTTTTCCCCATGCTGTTTCCTAACCTTTGCTATGTACTCAATTGAATATTAATTTATTTTTCAAATAGTTCCAGCATGGGTGATAATTGTTGCTTTTATTTATTTTATTTTTATTTTTATTTTTAATCTTGGGAAAGCACATCTGCTTGGAAATGGCATATATTTGTATACATACATTTGATGTGTCCTAGAGGTAAAGTGATGAGGGGGATCATCTCATCACGGCTGAGGTTATTCATTTCTGAGCCATGAGCCATCACCTCAGCAGGCACAGCGATCCCCATGCTGGTTATAATGCACAGTCCCTATTCAGTACAAAAGTTAAAGAATAACTTTGAGTAATGAGTGCTGTATTATTTATTTTTTTACAGGGGACTGCTGGCTCTTGGCAGCTATTGCCTCCCTCACTCTGAATGAAGAAATTCTGGCTCGTGTTGTTCCCAGAGACCAGAGTTTCCAGGATGAATATGCAGGAATCTTCCACTTCCAGGTATGTGGAAATCTGGCTCTTGCCTTCTCCTGAGTGCTGTTTGCCAGGAACCTGTGTGGTTGGCCACATCTATGCGCGAGATGTCTCTTGCAACATCTTGGGGGACATCAAAAACCCAGGCATCAAAATCCAAGGAGAGTGATGGTGATGGAGGGAAGAAGGCCAATGACCAAAGAGCCAGGAGCAGGGGTTCTCTTTGTTGGTGGACATGGGCCAATGATGAGGTGTTTGCGTTCTCTCCCAGTTCTGGCAGTACGGAGAGTGGGTGGACGTTGTGGTGGACGACCGGCTGCCCACCAAGAATGGGGAGCTGCTCTTCGTGCACTCAGCAGAGGGCAGCGAGTTTTGGAGCGCGCTGCTGGAGAAGGCCTACGCCAAGTGAGTACAGGCCTGGGTGGCCGCCAGGGGCAAGAGAAACTGCTTGTTCTCACTTACTGCTTCTATTTCCCCATAGCATCCACCACAGTGCAGATACTACACATTAAAAATGTCAGTCTCGTTATCACAGCGGCTGCTTTAGTGAAGCTGTGCTGACAGGTGCTACTGACAGCAGCCAAAAGTACTGTCTTTGCTGCTCGTCAAGAAAAACATCCCCTGGCAAGCCTGTTCTTTGAGTGTCATCTCCTGTTACTGGGGTCTGGGAGCTCCATTTCATGTGCTCTGAGCACCTGTGAGGGTTTTTAACTGCACTGCTGTGGTATGCAAAGCATGCCATTCCGCCTGCCCAGATCTGTCTTCAGGGTGAAGTTGCTCGAAGGTGAATTTCCAGTTTGGGAGGGGGTCAGGGAGGAATTCTGCCATGTAACACTACAATTTTTAAATTGACTCAAGAAACTATTTTAAGAACTATTTAAAAGCAGCTGAAAATCAATCCCATGATTGTTCAAGGGAGTGAAAGACCATGAAGAACAAGTATGTTGATAATTCTTGTTTTTTGAGAGTTTTGGGGGTTGTTTTGTTGTTGTTGTTGTTGTTTGAATAACATGCAAGTTTTTTTTCTCGCTGATATGACTGAACTTGCAAATGATCACATTCAGCCTTACTCTAAAGAGGTGTAAGAAGGAAAGCTGAAGGAAGGAGCCCATGGTGCTGTTGAAAGCAGAAGTGCTGTGACAGTTTGCACAACCGAGTGCCAATCTCCAAGAGAAGAGGAGAATGGGGAACCTGATGGTTGCGTGGGTGTGTGCTTTCATGCAGGCTGAATGGATCGTATGAGGCTCTCTCCGGTGGCACCACCACTGAAGGCTTTGAGGACTTCACTGGTGGGATTGCAGAATGGTATGAGCTGCAGAAGGCACCACCCAACCTCTTCAAAATCATTCAGAAAGCACTGCAGAAAGGCTCGCTTCTTGGCTGCTCCATCGATGTGAGTTGGTGCTTACTGCTGGGTGCTTGGCTCTCACTCTGCATGCGGGCATACGGGAGGTGGACCTGTGCTCCAACCGCGGGAGGTGCACAGAGGATGCTTCCCTCTGCCTCTTGAAGATCAGTTCTCTGCTCTTCCTTCTGCCTGGAGAATTTGACCCGGGAGCATGACACAGCAATAGAGAATAGGTTGAAACATAGATCTAGTTAGTTCATGTGTTAAAGCTCTTTGCCTTAGTTATTTTTTTTCCCTAAGACCCAGGAGTTGGACTTGATGATTCTCATGAGTCCCTGCCAACTCAGGATATTCTATGAAAATTTCTGCTGTTTTGTAGGCTCATGGTGAAGAATCATATGGGTAACTCATTAGGGATCCCAGTGTACATTCTTGTTCTTCAGAAAGTCTGTGGCTTGGCAGCAGATTGCCACAGGCTAGGTGGCTTTGGGCAGAGAGCTGCTGCTAATGGTCCCTCCATTGTGTGCTCAGTTACAGTGGTCTCCATCCTGTTTGTTGTACAGGTTGTACCTAAAGGTTCCAAAAAAAACCAAAAAAACCTGAAGCAAAAACAACTGGATACATTGTCCAAACAGGGAGGCTGTTGTTGGTCATTTTAAAGGCTTTATCAGAAAACACATTGCCAAAATCTATATCTGTGCTATAAAAAAATGAGGAGCTTTTTGTCACTGACTACAGCAATTTAGCATTGCTTTTGGCCTCACTGAAATCAATCTGAGTATCATTACTACGATAACCAACACACTCCCAACAGAGATTAGATCTTGGTTGTGTCTAAAGACAAGGTAAATTGTTGACAAGAACTGCATTCATAATTTAAACTCAAGTGTTTCCTCCCATTTTTTTTGTTTTAAATCCCAGCCACAAGAGAGGGAAGTTTCACAGCAGGAAAAATACTTTGTTAATGTTAACGTGCAACTCTACAGCACTTTCCAGTCATGTTCTAGTCTGTATTTAGATAAGAATCTGATATCTGGATTTTTGCTCCAGAACGATACAAACCTCATGTTGGGGGAGGGGGAAAACAAATATATTCCTTTGTTGGTGAGTGCTTTATACATTGTAAAGTAATTGTTAGTGAGTTTGGTCTTTGAAAAATACTGTAAATTCTTTTCTTCTTGTCTGTCAGAGAAAAAGGGGAAGAGAAGTTAAGCATTATAATGCCCTGTAGTAAAAATAGGGCATAAAATGGCAGCAGGAATTCTGTCTGCTTGATCCCACACCCTCCTTCTTTTTATTTTTTTTCTCTAAGCTTCAAGCATGCTTGTTTGAAGATCACATACCTTCTGAAAAGGAGGAAGGAGAGTGACAAACATGTTTAATGGAGGTTAAAGAAGCTTTAAATCAGGATGTCAAGCAGCCACTTTCTTGCGAGGAGTGATTTTCTTTGCGGTGTTCATAGGTCAGACTAGTCAAGTGTTGTAATAGCTTCTTTGCTCTTACAGATCACCAGTGCAGCTGAGACGGAGGCAGTCACATCGCAGAAACTGGTGAAGGGACACGCATACTCCGTCACTGGGGCAGAGGAGGTAGGTTCTGTGCCCCGACACAGGGACAAATGCAGCCAGCCCCATGCGTGGTCTTCCCTGAGCTGCGGCAGCAACAGATTGGTCTTCATAGCCAAAAATTCTTCAGTCTCTGCAAAATCAGGTTTTTGAGTCACTTCTGTCTGAAGAAATAGCGAGTTAATCTGTGTGTTTTGGGTAAACACAAACTTGAGTTTTTGGGAAAGCCCTGTGCAGAGGGCACGCTACCCTCTGGTGGATAACACCTTAAGTGCACGGCAAGATGTGTGAGACGTGCCAGGCAAAAAAAATATTGTTGTGTATTAATTAACAGCAATCAGCACCTTCCAGCAGAGCACTGTGTGTGAGAGCCAGATGCCTAGCCAAGAGCAGGTGATCAACAAAGTTAAGGTGAGCAAAACCAAAAAGAAACAGACAGGTCTGGCATCCTTCATATGTGTAAAGGAGATTTGGTCACATCAGTAGTTATTTTTGAAGTATGTCTAAAATGGCAGAGTGAGGTGTGGTGAGTCCCCAGCCACAGGCATGTTGCAGGGAGGTGGGCAGCACTCGCAGGCAAGTTGGGATGCATGCATTTGGTCCTCCTGTAACAGAAGAACTGGGAGGGAATTTGACCTTAATTCACAAAAAGACATAGGCAAACTTCTCCTTCACAGATATTTGCAGGCTTTGTATGGAGAGTTCGTTGAGGAGACCCATCCTTGGACTTGGTGCTTTGCCCTGTCTGCTCTCCTCTGTTTGCTTGGCTATGGACTCTAGTGATGTTGCAGCTCCTGCCTCCAGAACTGCATGTTCCTCATAAACAATGGCCATTGCATCTCATAGAACTTTGTTTGTCTCAGGCTCTGTGTGCACAGCAATGGGCAGATTAAAAAAATGGAGAAGAGCACAGACCTGAGCCCTTGGGTGACTTTCCATGTTTTTCTGATGCCACCAGGTGAACTTCCGTGGAAGTATCCAGAAGCTCATCAGAATCCGAAATCCCTGGGGGGAAGTGGAGTGGACGGGGAAGTGGAATGATAAGTGAGTCAATGGCTTGCATGTTGACTGCAGGGAAGTGCTTGTGTTCCTGTCGTCCTCTGTCTTCTCCCTACCTCCAGCTTCACTTTAAGTCATGTCTGGATGTGATGTTCACACTGAGCTGGTTAAAAGAGGCATCCCACAACTCTGTCTCCTATGCTGCAGTGCCCTTCATACAAACACCTGCTTTTGGGCTAGATGGAATGATTTGGTTTGTGATTCCTGCAAGTCTTTTTGTTGTTTCTGCTTTTTTAACAGCCCAGATTCAGTGGTGAGCTTCTGAAAACCTACTTTATATAAGGGCTATAAAAATGCATTTCTGTTGTTAGCAATGAAAGCTGGAGTTTATGTACTGCTGTGGCTGAACAGTATTTACTCTGGGTCTTCCTGCTCTGTTTCAGTTGAGGCATCAGTACTTTGTGAAAATAAAACTCCTGCCTTGCATTTTAAGAGTCCAGGTACCTAATGTCCCACTGTCCCAGTATTTCCATCCTGCTGTTGTTTGAGAGCCCTAGAGCTGCTGTGGGTGGATGTCATGGAGTATTGCGATTGTGTGAGAAGGCTGTGAGAAAACTGAGTCATTGTGCCAGACCAGCTACATTAAGATTTAACTTTTTAAACTGCAGTTAATGAGGGTTTGTCTTTCAGCTGCACAAACTGGAATGGTGTTGACCCAGAGGTGCGGGAGCGGCTGACGAGGAGACATGAGGATGGGGAGTTTTGGTAAGCGAATGAGCCTTTTTCCCACACAAAGTACCCTCTCCCACCACACTCTCCAAGATGTGTGAGTAAATTCACCCCAAATCCCAGTGCTAAGTTGCTGAGTAGAGGGAGGACAAAGTGGCTGTCTGGAAACACTGTCCACCTTAAAGAGATGGCATTGCCTCCCCCAGGATGGCCTTCAACGACTTCCTGAGGCACTACTCCCGCCTGGAAATCTGCAATCTGACTCCAGACACTCTGGCAAGTGACAGGTACAAGAAGTGGAGCTTGCTGAAGCTGGATGGGAACTGGAGGCGAGGAGCTACTGCAGGGGGCTGCAGGAATTACCCAAGTAAGAGTGTGCTCATCCGCTTGTTGCTCTGGGAGCTTCGGTCTCCAGATAGATACTCTGCACTGTAAAGGATTGGGTTGAAGCCATAACCCCAGTGGCACAGTGGTGAGAAACCTTTCTGAGTCTGGTGTAATGTTGACTTTGGTGTTGGCTTTGGTCAGTCCTGCTTGCCTAACGCACCCTTGTCCTTGATGTTCACTGGTCTGGGGTGGCTTATGACATGCTGGAAGTATCAGGGAATGACATCCAGAAAATGCAAGTGCATGGAAGACACGGCTCCATAATGAGGGTCTACTTGTGTCGTGAGGCTGGAAAGGAAGCATTGGTCATGGCTTAATTTGAAAGTCAGAACTGTGTCTGTCCTAGCTGGCATGTGTTTATCAAAGAAGTCTCTGAGCAGTTTTCATAAATCCCCTTCGCAGACACTTTCTGGACGAATCCACAGTATTTAATTAAGCTGGAGGAAGAAGACGAGGATCCTGATGATCCTGAGGGGGGCTGCACATTTCTCATTGGCCTGATTCAGAAGCATCGGAGGAAGCAGAGGAAGATGGGAGAGGACATGCATACCATTGGCTTTGCAATTTATGAGGCAAGTAAGATGCATGAAAGGAAAAGGAAAGGTCACTCACTCTATTAACCCAGCGAAGTCCTCAGTTCCTTCTGTGCTCTACTTGAGCAAAGTTGGGCTTCCAACCCAAACTCACCAGCGCTGAATCAGATACTAGTAGCCTGAGGGAAAATTCCATTTAGGTGTTAAGAAAATTGTCCTCCACCAAAACAGTGGTCAAACACATGGACAACAATCCAGAGAGATTACAGAAGCCATAATCTTGGAGATATTCACACCTGGACTGGAAAAGGTCCTAAGCAGCCACATCTAATTTCAGTACTGGCCTTGATTTGAGTGGGGGTGTGGACGCAGTGAATAGGAGCTTCTCCCAGCTATAGTATTCTATGGTTCTACGTGGAGGAGCAAAAAAAGGCATTTAAAACAAAGAAAGAGGGGCAAAAAAAAAAGAAAAAAAGAAAAAAAGAAACTCGCAGAGTGAAGAAATGCAGTCTGAACTTTATTTATTATTATGTTGTGATGAATAGAGACTGAAGAAGAGCAGCTATAATATGGATGCGATGCTAGCCGGGGCACCTGCACAGCTTGGGAAGTATGAGCCCAGTAGCAGAATGAGCCAAAACACCTGTAAAACCCTGCCTGCTGACTAAAGGTTCAGGGATGTGTCCATGGCAGCTCCTTAATCAGTCACTTTGTTTAGAAATATGAGTGTTGCCTAACGTTTGGTCTAACTGCAGGCAACATGTGCAACTGCTTGTTTTCTCAGTACTCCAAATTTGGAAAAGGTTTGTCAAAGAATCTGGTACCTGTAGGCAAATATGGTTTAACACAGAAGTAAAACCATGGAGTCACAGAAGATCCTGTGTTGGAAGGGACACACAAGGGTCATCAAGTCCAACTCCTCGCTCCACACAGCACCACCCAAAAGCCAAACCCTATGTCTGAGAGTGGTGTCCAAATGCCCCTCGAACTCCAGCAGCTCAGAGCTGTGCCCACTGTCCTAGACAGCCTGTGCCATGCTCACTGCCCTCTGGGGCAGAACCTTTCCCTAACCCTCACCTGACCATCACCTGATGCAGCCCCACACTGCAGAAAGCTGCAAAGATAGGGACTCAGATTAGGACTGTGAGTACAGCCAGCAAGCAGCATTACAGCACACAACTAACTGTCCTTTTCTTCCTGCAGGTGCCCCCAGAGGTACGTAGCATGCAGTGATATCGAAGGGTTCAAGGTGCAGCTCTGAGGCTGATGTCTGTGGGCAAAAACAGTTGAGAGGATCCTCCTTTCCTGAAGGACCATATGGGCTATGCAGAGTCTGAAGTTAGTGGCCGTTTATTCTGAGGTGGGCTTGAGCCTGTGTTGCATTTTCAAAATGTCCTTCGTTCGAATGAGAGCTCCCAGTACAGCAGAAACTCATGAGAGCAGCTCCTTCATGGCTATTCTCCCAGCACAGACCCACACCTGCTCCTGACCTGCACAGAGGTCATGCCTGATGCAATTAATGTTCCACAGAGGTGTTCATTCTCATTCCCCCGGGCATCCTCTTACTACTTCTCTCAGATTCTACCTGCAGGCAATTAACAGCATGCCCCAGAGGTCAGAGCAGGGCATGCAGTGGGGTGTGATGGCTGAGCAATGCGAGGCAGGGCTGCAGGCCCCTTTGGGACAAATGAGGTGGAGTAATTTGCCAGGGTGACCTCAGCCATGGCTTGCTGCACCTGACAGAGTACACTCAGATCCCTGAGGCACAGGAACAGCACGCAGCATACGTGGCTGCTATGTAAAACATGGTTTTACCAGGAAAGAAATGGAGTTACCAGTTCATTTAATTCCTTACCTGCCTTCTGACTGCTTTAGCAGCATTCTGTTACTCCTCAGCTCATACCCTAGTGGTCTAAAATCTATTCTGTGTACCAAAAGATCAAACTACAGTCTGTTGACTTTCCCACCATAGCTGCAGCAGGTCTGACAGGTTTCGCATTCTTAAAAATCTGGACAGAGGGGAAGTGGGGGTTTCTAAGCAGAGCATGTTCCTGGTGTCTGCTTCTGGATCTGAAATAGCTTGTCTTTAAATCCCTGCCCAGAAGAGTTTGTTCTGGAAGATGTCACCACTCAAATACACTTATGTAACATGCGATGTTAATTTTATTCTCAGAGCCCTGCAGAACTGGGCTCTCTGCTGCAGGGCAGCCTGGGGGAGCAGAGCTGCAGTGCCCTGGTGGCAGTAGTTGGCTTCAATACATCTGGTCTTCAAGTAAAATCAGGGATGAAAGAATTTCATAGAAACATGGAATGGGTTGGGTTGGAAGGGACCTAAAAGACCATCCAGTTCCAATCTCCTGTCATTGACACCTCTCACCAGCTCAGGCTGGGGCCCAGGGCCCCATCCAACCCAGCCTTGAGTACCTCCAGAGATGAGGCACCACAGCTTCTCTGAGCAGCTGTGCCAGGGCCTCACTGTCCTCATTATGAAAGATTTCCTCCTAACATGTAACCTGAATCTCTCCTCTTTCAGTTTCTCCCTTGTCCTGTGACTATCAGACCATGTTGGTCTCAAAAAGAGTTGTCAGACTTCTTCACAATCTGCCAAACATAAGCATTACTTGAATGCTGTAGTGAGATGGTCTGCAACACAGGAGTACTGTGGTCTGAGACACCACTCCCTGTCACTTTTCTCTCACTTTGGTGGAACATACATTTCTCTCTTCACACCCAGCTAATTGTCATCTCTATTGTGTTTGTAATTAAAAAGAACAAATACATGCAAATGATGGGTTTTCTCTGTTTTCTTGCTTTTCATAAGTTTTCTGGCCAGACGAATATTCATCTGAGCAAAAATTTTTTCCTGACTAACAAAGCAAGAGAAAAATCCAACACCTTCATCAACCTCCGGGAAGTGCTGAATCGGTTCAAGCTCCCTGCGGGAGAATACATCATTGTGCCCTCTACCTTTGAACCCAACTTGAATGGAGACTTCTGCCTCCGAGTCTTCTCAGAGAAAAATGCAAACTCAACGTACGTAGCTTTGTGCTACAGATTATTTACTAGGAATGGGATGGTTTGTTATGATTATTATTTTTTTTATAGCAATTTCTGTCTGGATAGATGCTTTTAGTCATTGGAATGTAGCCAGCTGGGGCTGATCCGTGGAAACAAGAAAGCCACAGAAAGACATGCTTTGCATTGGTGGTGAGCACACTGACTACGAGAAACAGCCCACACCTCTGAAATCATGCTGGGAAAAAACAAGACAGTTGTTCAGCCAACTGCTGCATTTAATAAAACTGGGTTTTAGTAGAGCTGGCTCAAAGCACACTGCTGGCTGCAGATGTGGCATATCCTATACAGCACGTGGGCTGAGGACTTGGGAAGGGGTGGGAGATCTTTCACAGCAACTTACCTCCTTCACTGCAAGAACAAACCTTTCTCCCCTTGTGTATTTTCTATACCAATGAGAATACTGGGATGTCAGTGTGTCTGAGGTTCACTCCACCAACCTCTCAGCTTTGAACATGCATTGTTATTACTGTAATTTAAAGAATTCGGATCTTAAAGTAATTGAATCAGAAAAGTGACTTATTCTGTTTTTAATATCAATTTCCCTATCTTTCTAGGGTTATAGATGATGAAATAGAGGCCAATTTTGAAGAGGTACGTTTTAAATATTTTAGATTGAGATAATTTTATCATAAATAAATGGGGTTGGACTGTCTTGCTCCCTGTGCAGCCCAGGCAGATGGTATTTTTCTGCAGGCATTAGCAAGAACTTAGCCCACTTTGGAAACAGATTTTTGGATATGCATAATTGAATGTCCAGATAAGTGAGCAGAAACATCATAAGCAATAATGGAAACAAATGTTGTGTCTTTTCTGAGGTGGGGAACTTGGGCTCTCCAGGTGCCCAGGATCAGGTGCTGCCTGCAGAGATAACTGAGGCCATTGGAAAATTCCCTTTGCTGTCCAGGAATCCGGGAGCACAAGCCTTTAGCCATAGGTATACTTTTTCATGGGATGTTGTTTCCATGAGTAGGAAGTGGCTCACCATAGGTTTTGTGTTGTAAGGGCTGAGAATGTTTCCCCTAGTAACGTGTCTCTGCATGACTATGGGATTTTTTTTCCAAGATGAGAACTTATATTTTGCAGTCTTTTCTTAAAATGAGGACAGCTAGCCCAGTTGAATAGCAGCAACAGCAAGGTTGTGAATTTGGTTGTGTCCTTTTTTGATACAGAATTTAATAAAGAATGTTCATTTTTTTTGTGAAAACCATTGCAGAAGTTCTTAATCCTTCGTTGTTTGCAACAACAACATTCTAAGGATCCCATAAATCTAAAAATGATCAAAATCAAAGCAAACACTACAACTACCTACAACTTTGCCATTTAAATTGTGTTTTAATGAGGCAAGGAAGCACATTAAGTCCTTCTCAGGCAGAAAAGTGCCTCCTTTCCATATTCTGTATTTCTCTCTCTCTCTTCTAGACTGAGATCAGTGAAGATGACATTGAGCCTAGCTTCAAAAAGCTTTTTAGGCAGCTGGCAGGAAGCGTGAGTATTTCATTGTTATGTCTTACTGGTGGCATGGGTAGGTGTGCAAGAGGAACGGCTCCCAGTCACTGGTGCCAGTGGATCCAGACTGGCCAAATGGGTTTCATTGTGAGGGCACACCCACATCAGACAGAAACTCTGAGGGATGCTGATCTTGACCATCCATCCCAAAGGATTAGGAGGCCGCTTATGAGATATGCCTGTGTCTCCCAGTGAAGAACGTATTTTTCTGTATTCTGCAGGATGCAGAGATCTCTGCCTTCGAGCTGCGCAACATCCTGAATAAAATCTTGGCTAAGCGTAAGTACCTGCCCCCAGCAGTGCTCCCAGTGTGGCCGTGAGAGATCCTCTCTTCACACAGCCAGGGCCACATGCCCTGAAGCCTCAGGGAGCTGCACAAACATGTGGCTGATATAGGGAACTGACTGCAAGGAAGATCGGCTGACTGAGTGAGGGGACTTGGTAGCACAGGTTGGTGGTTGGACCTGAGGATCTTGAAGGTCTCTTCCAATCTAAATTGTTCTGTGGTTCTGCAATTCGTGCTTGGTAGTAATCAGGGGAGGGTATTGCTGGTATTGAACCATGCAGGATTCAAACCTGACATGAAACATTGCCCCGAGTGATCCCGGTTGAGGGACCAGGAGATCACATTGATGTCCCAAGTGAAAAGAAGTTTAAATGAGTAATTTGTTCTCAAAGAAATTTGTCTCTACAAGAAAACTGATTTCCTACCTGAAAGACTTTGCATCTGGGAACAGTCTCTGCTGGAGTGGACCTGTTGAGACCATGACTGAACAACTGGTGCCTCTGCAGTTCCAGTACTGTTTGCAGCTCCCAAGTCCTATCACTTGCCTGTTGGCAGAGCCAGGAGTCAGAGCTCTACAACAGCAGCCCAACTTCAGACTGGGTTTTCTGTGAAGTCATTCAGAGCTTGGCTAAGGATTATTTTCCTTTACATGAAGCAGTGTTTGAGTCTGGAGAAGAAATTCTCTTTAATTTCTAAAGTGAAATCTTAGGTAGGAAGCCAGGGCTGTGCTACATGCATCAGCCAGTTATCAGTGGTTACCAAGCTTGATTTGATGAACGAGGCTACCCAGCATTGACCTCCACAGGTCAAAAGTCCATGTTGTCCATTGTCTTTGTAAGCAGACAAGTTCAGGAAGGCTTTATCTCTGT
>JAOWBP010001760.1:13768719-13788419 GCA_028571105.1 Tragopan temminckii | reverse complement strand
TTGACCTCCACAGGTCAAAAGTCCATGTTGTCCATTGTCTTTGTAAGCAGACAAGTTCAGGAAGGCTTTATCTCTGTCTCTTGTTTCTGCAGCATACCTACAAACCAGACTAACTGGGCTGTTTGCTTGAGGAAATATCACAGCAAACTTTCACCCTAAAGTTTCTCTGTCAGGAAAAAGGCTGTTTGTTAGCATCCATTTGTCTGCTTCAGTGCTGTGTCCCTCTCTTGTATAAAACCAGAACTATCTCTAAGGACTAGCTTACCTCAGAAGGGGTGCCAATGCAACTGCTAGATCCCAAAGGCTGAGGATGCTGTTTGTAATTCCCAGAGCAGCAGGCAGGCATTCCCTACTGCCTGCTGTGCTGGTTTGGCCCAGACCACGGCAGCCATACAATAGAACACCTCATTGTAAGGACAGATGTGAAGGAGACGCCACATTGCCATTGAGTAACTAACTTGCCACAGACAAGGCAAAGTGCTAAGCACAAATTATGGAGAAACCAAAAACGTACCAAAATAAAAAGGTCATCTTGCCAGTTGCAAAGTCCCTGAAGAGACATGCAGTTAAGGGTAGAGGTGTGTACACTGCTTACTCCTTGGCAATAGAGGAAGGTCCTTTGGTACAGCGTGCAGCCATAATTCCATCTCTTGCTCTTTCTTCACAGGCCAAGATATTAAATCTGATGGCTTTAGCATCGAGACATGCAAAATAATGGTTGACCTGCTAGATGTATCCTTTAAGGCTGTTCCAAGGTGCTGTTTTTCTGCCTGAAGTAGATGAGCTGCTGCCTTTGCGATGCCTCCTGAGGTAGATAAGCTATTTTTGCCCTGGTCTCCCCACATAAAAACTGCTTTGTCAGTCCTTGCTTTGGCCGCTGAACATGGCATGCACATTCTCTCAGGCAGTGGGGGAACTTCATTTCCAGACAGGGCCATCTGCTTTAAAGTCTTGCATATTATGGTTTAGCTGATGCCATGGTGAGGTTTGCTGGGAGCAGGAGGCTCTCAGCAGGGTGTGGATAGTCTTGGCTGGTAGTTCAGATGCACACAGCTGGCTGTACTTACACACTTTGTTATCTGGCTGGAGTTGGGAAAGGCACTGTAAAGCCATAAGGATTTAATAAACAGAAAACAAAGCAAGCAAATAACAGGAGCCAGAGACTATACTGATTTTTAGGAGTTTCTACATCCAAGAATAAGCACAAAAGCATAGGATGAAGGACTTGGGTCTAAGAATAGTTACACCCAGCTTCTCTGTTCAGTGGGAGTTGAACTCTGTACTCAAAAAAATGAAGAATTACCAAACAAAATGATTACCTGCTATAATTTTGTGGTTTTGAGGAGGAAAGCAATAAATGACCAGGTTTTCTTGTTAGCTGTCTGTGCAAGAGTTCTCTAAATGGCAGGCTTAGTTATGTCTTTTCCTGTTTATAACCTAGACTTACAAACTCCTGTAACTGCAGGTGTTGAACCAGCTATGGAGAGCAAAATGGCATCTGTGCTGCTTTATACATGTATTGAAAAGGCAGAGAATTACCAAAGGAGGAGTGAGAAGGGGTTGTAAACTGATACAGTTTAAATGAATCAGTCACTTTATCGATTCAGAAAGACAAGAAGCCTTGGAGAACACTTTGTGCATTCAACAGAATGCTTAAACAAACCCAAAAGAAACAAGCAGAAACATAAGCTCTAGAGAGGACTTGCATCCTTTTCTTAATACTTAAAAAAAATGCAAGTAAGTCACAAGCGCTCGTGTTAATTAGCCCAGCACACAGAGGGAAAACCCTTTTTCTGACTTGCAAAGAAATTACCTTGACTCCAACAAGAATGATGGGAGCGGAAAACTGGGGCTGAAGGAGTTCCACACACTCTGGACAAAGATTCAGAAATATCAGGTAAGACACAACTTTTGGGGGAGAACATACAATAAAACATGAATTGTTTTGCCTCATACGATATATAGCTATCAGAAAGTTTAATTGTAAGTTTTGGTATGCAGCTCCTTTGCATGCGATCACTGCAAATTTCATTCTATTGAAAAGAAATCAGTAAACATTTTCCAGACTGAAAGAGATAAGGTCTCTTTCCTACTGGTGCTCCGAGTTTCAGAGGATCAGGGCAGAGTAGAAAGGGAAACTCAAGAACAGCAGCCAAATGTATGCACTAGGCCAAGTTACTTAACACCCATGTCAGTTCTAATCGAAGCTGGTCAATTGCCTGGCAAACGCAGAGCACAACCAAAACTCCCCTAAAGTTCTACAGAACATAAAGTAGCCGGAAAACAATCTGGTTGGCTTGGAGTGTTTTGCTTGGAAGCCCTATGCTGTCTGCTTGAGGCCACGCTGACCAGAAGTTAGGTGGCAGCCACACATCCCAGTGCTGTGACACCATTGGGAAGGTGCACGATGTGTCTCCTGCAACCTGTGTGTGTCCTCAGTCCCAAGGTTTTAGCCTTCAGCATCCACAGCTTCTCTTCACCCTTTTGACTGAAACATAAAAGCACTCCCAACTGTTGACAACTTTTGACTTTGGGTTTTGTGTCCTGCAGAAAATTTACAGGGAAATTGATGTGGATCGATCTGGAACTATGAATTCATATGAGATGAGGAGAGCACTGGAAGCTGCAGGTATTTGTCTTGTTAGTATTATAGCACGTTCAAGCTGAGGTGGCAGATGCTCACTGAATTCCAGTATGTGATTTCTAAGCTGAAAAATCTCATTCACCCACACCTGAAAGACTTCCACTTAGTCAAGATTTTTCACCAGGGATACTATGACCTAGGGAAGGGAGGTAGCTTGACCAAGGTGTGATGCTCACAGTAGCATTGCAACAGTCAGTTTGCTAATGAAATGTGGGAGTTTGCACCATAGGAAGAACACATGACACTGTCAGGAGCTTAAGGAACTCCAAATGAGGAGGGGTGGTGGGAGCTTTTCCAAAATTGAATAGATACTCCCTAAAATTTGACAATTTAACCAAAAGTAGAATTTTAACTTTCTCGCACTTATAGGTTTTGTTTGTTTTTTAATGGTTTTGTTGTTTGTTTTTTTTTTTTCCCTCGTCCAATCCTTGACATTATATTATAGGGTTCAAGTTGAACAGCCAGTTACATCAAATCATTGTGGCTCGGTTTGCTGATGAAAACCTCATCATTGACTTTGATAATTTTGTCCGGTGCTTGATTCGGCTGGAAACCTTGTTCAGTGAGTACAGGTTTAAAAACCAAACTCTGTTGCTTTGCCTTTTCACTATGAGGCTACTGGATTCTGAAAGCTGTTTTAAATTAACATTTGTCAATATTACAGACAGAAATATTACAAAGCCTCTTTTTCTGCCTATTTGGCAAGTAGTTCTTGTACCCTGGCTTGCAGATACAGTATTTCTGTCCTTAGTGGGATGACTTCACAGTGACACTTTTTAGCTCAGGGTGAAGTCTGTTGGTCTGTTGTTATAAACTCCTCTCTGAGCTGAAGCACAGGGAAGAGGAAATCTTTCCAGTTGGTCCCCATATTCATTTTTCTCCATCATCTCTTTTATTCCACAGAAATGTTTAGAAAACTGGATACCGAAAAAACTGGAACAATAGAATTGAACCTCATTAATGTAAGTTCGTTCAGCTCTAAAAGGTTCTTTTTTCTTGTTTTGGAGGTGGAGGGAGTTAATAGCAAAGAGCGTCTATTCTCATCTACATTAGATTTATATTGCTTGTATAATTGTCTTGAGAAATATCCTTTTCTAAGCTGTACCTATAGCCAGTCCCAAATAAGATGCAATATTTTAACCAGAAGCCACTCATCTACTGGAAGTAATTTTAGCTGAAACTCATGTAGGTCTCTTCCCTGCCTTTTCTGTCAATAACAGGGTAAAATGTAGGCATGAGTATACTCACAGGATGGACTATAAATGCTTTCTTCACCATTACGTGTGTCCTGTAGAGAGCTAGGAGAAAACTAACCTGCTATTGAAGTTCAGGTAACAATTTATATCTGGACCAAAATGAGGAATATGTGTATCATTCTGAAGTTCCTTTACAATAAGTGAGATAAATTTAAATCATTCAGGTCATATCATAAAGTTATTTCTGTAATAATATTTACAATCCTCATAGTAGAAGTAGAAACATGCCTACTTGCTCTGGGTATTTTTCATTAAACTTCAGGCCATTTTTCTCTCTCATAGTGGCTCTTCTTCACTGTCATCTGAACTACTGCCATCAGCCCAAGATGATTCAAAAAGGTGAAGATCAGATGAAGATAATCAAACAGCATACAAAGCAAAAAATACATATATGCTAAATTACCCGTGCCTTAACTTACAAATGGGAACTTTGCACACGAAGAGCTAATTCCACGGCAGAAGAATCTGCAGCCTTGTTTACTAGGTTTAATAGTCTTTATATAATCCTATGTACCCTCTGTACAGCTTTATTACTGTATAAATCCTCAGTGCAACTTCTGAAAATATTTCTTTACTAATATCTTCCTATGTAAATGTGGGAAGAAAGATCATTATGCTTGAATAAGGGCTTCTGTAATAGCAGCACCACAAAATCCCATGTATCTGAAAGGGGATGGCATTGCAACACCTCATAACACAGGTGTTCAGGTAAGACCTGGTGCCCTGCATGTTTTCTGTTAAGCTTCGGCATTATTCATTCAGGTTAAATATTTTTTGAAGGACTTGAGTAGCAAGTAACACATTTAAACAAACTGAAGACAAGTCTCTGCATCCTGACCATTGATATCATCCCTGGAGTGGGAAAAGGCTGTCGGCAACTCAGCCCTCACCAGATAAAGCACATGCTCTCAGGTCTTGTGTTCCTGCATCTTTTTTTATCTTCCTTTGAAATACAAGCAAGTATTTAAATAAAAAGATAGCAGTGGAAATAAGGTTTGCAAGATCCTTATTGTTTCTGAAAACGAGCAACATTTCTTTGGGAGAGAGTCTTGCAGAATATATGCAGAGCTTCAGTTGTCCAAAACAGAACCAGCTGCCTTTTAATATGGAAAAAAAAAAGAAATCAACACACATTTTGGAGCTGATTAGGCACTAACAGACATTGAATGTACATCTCTTAATGCAGTATTAGATAGCCTGACACTTTAAAAGATTAATGCTTGAAAAACCATGTTTTCAAGAAGGATGATCACTCCTATATATATATATATCCCATACCTGACCTATTAAAACAGTGAGGCTGTGAACACGAGCAGAATTCTCACTACAGCTGACACAACTTCATCCACTTGAGAATGTGTATCCTTTTTACACTTTCTTTTACTTAGGGAAATCTTTTGAGAAAGAAGCAAGGACTTCCAGTAAGGAAGCACAAGCCTGAAGGTGAGGCAGAGGTACATCACAAATTCCTTACCTTTGAGGAAATGTTTGATACTTTCTACTAAACAACTTCGCTTACCAAATGATTATTCCTGAACTGAAAGCTATAAACAGTATTTCCACTAGAAATTTGTATTTGGAAAATAAGCTGCTCAAGGTTTTTTTTTTTCTTAAATGTACCCCTTAGAAGCTAAAGTTAACACAGTTGTATGCAACTATCAGTTAAGGCTTAAAAACAGAAAGACAATCTTTAATTAACTGGGGGGGGGAGGGGGGGAGGTGAATAGAGAAAGTAAAAAGTAATTGAATGTGGCCATAATGCAGAACAGCAGTGTGCCATATCGGCAACATTTTCAGATGGTCTAATAAAAGCTTTACAGAAAAGCACCCAGAGGTAAAGCTTAAGAGGACACAAAAGTTTAATGGTATCACAGTCAAGTAAAAACAAGTAAGTTGTCAAGGACTACAGAAAGTTTCTACATTTAGTTTTAAAAGTAAAAAAGGCAATAAATACATGAGACTCTTTGCAAAAAGAGGAATCTAAAACTACATTGTCTGTTACAGCACATAATATTTTGAATACATAGAATTCCTAAGATGCTACAGCATTTTAGAAGTTATTGCTTACTGGATTGGTCACATGTTTTCCACTGCTCAGATGCACTTCAGTTTCACTTCTTCAGCAAATGTTCTGCTTCCAACGATAAGCATTTGGGTGCTGCGCACGTACTTTTCTAATTTCTCCCATCTGGAAAAAGCCTCGGGATAGATTTGGACAAAGCTGGTTGTCTGTCTCATGATGACTCTTTCAATGGTAAACTGAAAAGGTTCTTGCACTTAACGCAGAAAAGTGTGAAAGTCTTTTCTGCCATGCTTGGAGAAATCAGAGTGGGTACCTCAACATTTGGCTTGCTTGGACCACAGGCAGAATAATTCTGTTTGCTTGCAAGCATTATTTCAGCTTGTAGAATGCCCTCGTCTATTTGCTCATGTATCAATCCTTCATTTGTTTTCAAAGCACATTCTTCATCGTTTCAAATTACATTGTCATTGAAATAAGTCTCATGATACTGGAACCAACACAGAATGAATTTTTTCTTTGCAAGTCATCCACGATTAGCAAGTACTTCAAGAATCTGGCATCTCTGCTACTTCATGCCAAGCTTCTTTGTCTAGGCTTAATCCTTGGGTACAGCTGAGGGTAAAACAGAAACAGGATTTAAAATTTTAGTGCTTTGAAAGGTTACTTTTCTTTTTTTTTTTTTAAATCTCTCTTTGGTAATACAATTCTAATATAATCCTAAGTAGGAAAAGCATACTTACTGAAAACACTCAGAGCACTAACAAAAGTAAATTCAGCATCATTGGGCAAGCTTAAAAATTACTAACCTTGTCAGTACAAAAGGATGGCATTGAAAAGCACAGACCAGCTCTGCCCAGGTGGGTGGGCTAGGAGAACTGTGTGGTTTGTAAGTCAAGAGACTTTTGTGCTGAGTTATTGGATTATTTTTTTTGTCTGTTTTATAAAGAGAAATAGAGAGGTACAGAAGTGTTTTGTTTTCAGTCTCTATGTACATCAACCTTTACAGATCTACAGCTTTGGGGCACCTGGAAACATCTGGCTGCATAAGGACCACAGAAATGTAAAAACTACACATTGATTAGCAGATAGTGAGTAGCCACTTAAATTCCCCCAGTTGCCTGGCTGTTAATCAGTATCTGCCACCTCACAGCCATGTTCTGCCATTCACCTGTTCTGAGTACACAAATGGAAGTACAGAGGTTCCCCAGCCTCAGCTACAGCATATTGATGGATGTGACATGACTTGATGCAGTACACAGAAGAGTTAAGTTTTTGGGAAGCTCTTAGACCTCACTTGAAAAGGGCTTTGGAGCAACTCCTACTGTGCAAAGCATGGCTACTGACGTACAAAAATAGAAGGATGCACTTCATTCAATTAGGAAGGATGCATCCTCCATGCTCTAAGCTATAACACATCTACATTACATACTGCTGCTTTTCAGGTAAAGTTCTTGAAGATACTCTCTTCCCCATTCAGGGGAAGGCTCTAGCTTTCTTCTTACTCTTAATTGAGCACTAAGCTCAATAAGCTAATAGTTGATTAATGGAAGACCAGCAAATTCATCCAAAAGATTTGTCTCAGCCTGATAACTGTGATTTCACCCCAGCAGAGATGAAGCCAGTCTTCAAAAGACTTTATTTGGTATTAAGCAGTCAGTATTTTGACAGTATCATCCTATTTGCATTCTATTTTAGAGCTCTTGCACAGCTTAGCGAGCTACTGAGTCACTAAGAAGGGCAGAGTACTGAGGCAGATTAATTCATCCTTGCTTTTCTTCTGTGCACCCAACTGCAAAAGGATGAAGAAGCTGTGATAAAAGTACAACTTTATATAGTGAACTACCAAACATTTTTATCTAGGCTTAACAGCTTAGTCTGGATTTCAGCTGCAATATTAAGAGTCTAGGAGTTGTTTTTTGAGAGCAACAAAAAGAATACTCAGGTGGTGATACTAGAACAACTGAACAGGGTAGTTATTCCAAAGGTTCTGTTGGGATTGTGCTGTGTAAAGGAGGAGGAGTAGTCCCTAGTCCGAGTTGTGCTGCCTTGCACTTTTCATACTTCTCATTGCAGAAGCACAGGTGTTCCTCTATTTTTGCATACCTGTGCTCAAGGCTGTGTGCAAGTTCACGAAGAAGCTACACATGCCCAGTTCACCATGTGGCAGGAAAAAAAGAGACTTTACTGCACAGGGCTGAGGCTACTCTCAGTTTAGAAATGTTCACATTTGGAGAAAAACTGAGCAGAAATTTTCCTTTATGCAGTACTTTACATTTCCTTGTGGGTAGGTGTGACCTGAAAGTGATATAGAAATGAAAACTAATTTTGCATTAGATAAAGTAGCTCTGCAAAGTCTAGCAGCTTAGGAATACACACACTATCTGCATGAGGAAGGAAGATCAGCCTCTCTCAAGCATCAGACATCAATCAGCTAAAATTCACAGCAGTTAATCTTTAGTATCAGCTGAAGCTCTCATCTCCTGCAGCAGGGATGCTGGATATGTAGATAAAAGCTTAACAGAATTTTTAATGTGTCCATCTGCTGCAGTTTTCTAGTAAGCAGACCACGAGAAATATGGTGAAATAACTGAAAACATCCATTATTTGCAAACATTTGTTTTTGTTTAAAAAAAAAAAGTAGCAGAGAAAAGGATGAATTGTTCTTAATACAAGTGCCTGTTCTGCAGGTCTATTGTGCCTACCCACGTACCACTTCTGAAAAGAGAGGAAGCCACATACTTTTTCCTTTCAGATAATGAGACAAGGTTAGTATTACAATCTGATATGTATAGCAGGGCAGCAATGCGTGCTCTGTGTACCCATTAGTATCATCTAGTGGGTATCAAAACAAAGGGTGTGACTTCCATACTCCTATGGAATAAATGGAGAACTTCAACTCCTGCCTTTACACTTTTTAAACCACATGTAACTTAGATGTATGAGAAGAATGTTGTGAACATGCCACATACTGTTATGTTTTTTTAAACTCCAAGAAATGAGGACTCACCCCAAGCAGATTGCGGGGAACGTAGCCTTCCTTGTCATTCAGCCGTGCCCACCACCACTCAATCTCATCTTCATCCTCCCGGCGCAGGATTGTCATGCAGTCTCCTTCTTTCATTGAGAGCTCATCATCATTCTGAGCCTCATAATCCCACAGTCCATAAATCACTCCTTTGTTCATTATTCCCATTTTCTCCTGGACTCCTGCAATATGAAAAATACACAGCAGTTCAACACAAAGATGCCAAAAAAAAAAAGACAGTTGGAAAGACTGCCGTGTTCTTATTGTACAGCAATCCAGGAAAAATATCTTAATGCCTATCAATCACATGTAGCTCCTTGTTGTCACCAGCCAAAAGTCAGCCAGGGAACAGGCGGTATTGCAAAGTTAGCCTTTGCACACAGCAGACAGATTTCTTCCTTACATCATGTCCAGAGAACATGAGGTAACAGGAAGGGAACATGAGTAAAGCACTGGTTGATAAGAGGTAAGATTTTCACATTGGTGCTCACATTTTCCATACGTAAGTGTCGAGCAAGAAGCCCCTGTTTGTACTCTTAATTCATCGGTCATCCCCTTTCTGTCATGGGGAGACAGCTACACCTGCTTATGCTGACTACCGCTTTCATCTTACTGCCTGGGTGCCATTTTCTGCCTGTGTCACTTTGTTGTTGACCTTTAAAACAAGCCTTCTTTTATACCTACGCCTGGAACACCTGCTTGCTTTTAGTTAAGTCTTCAACCACTCCAATATCTGTTGGACGGACAACACAGCAAGGCATAAGCAATGCAGGAAGTTCCTGGAATACACGGAAGATAACTTCCTTCTCCAGGCAATAGGGAAGCCCTCAAGGAGAGGTGCTATACCTCACCAACAAGATGGGGACCATTAGGGAATGTGAAGCTCAAGGGCAGCTTCAGGCCTCTTCAGAGGTCTGCTTGGTAGAGTTCTATAAGATAGATCCCTGGAGGGAAGAAGGGCTCAAGAAAGCTGGTTGATATTTAAGAATCACCTCCTGCAAGCTCAGAGCAATGCATCCCAACAGAGGAAGCCACATAAAAGCCATCAGGAGGTCTGCAAGGATAACAAGGACAAACTCAAACACTAGAAGAAAACCTGTGGAGGGTGGAAGCCTGAGGGAATACAGAGAAACTGTCCAAGCAGATAGAGATCAGGTCAGGAAAGCTAAATCCCAGACAGAACTAAATCTGGCTAGAGACATCAAGGGCAACCAGAAAAACTTTCGTAAATACATCAGGAATAAAAGGAAGACTAGGGAAAATGTGAACCCTCTCTGGAAGGAAACAGGAGACCTGGTTACCCAGGATGGTTGTCATCACCTACCGTATAAGAACTGGGAACACTGTGTGTAGCCTTCCTCCATTTCCTCACACTTGTCTGCAGCTGTCTGCATGTCACTGTAGGTCATAGCAAATACAGCTGCACCTGACTCCACCAGGAACTTGCACACCTGCACATTATTGCAAGATGCTGCACAGTGCAATGGGGTCCTGCAAGCCAAGATGATGAGAAAATTATTGTTCATAGCAGTGCTTACAGGCTCCTTAGAGTAAATCACCTTCATGTGTGACCGCCAGCAATCAGTACTATATATCACTGAGGACTTCCTACCCGAAGCACTTGACTCAGGGTTGCAAGAACTGCTTTTCACAGTTCAGGGATTACCACCAAGAGCTGCCCAAGCCCTAAAGCTGCATATGAATCTCTACAGTTACATTATGCTTTGCTAATCCATCAACATTTTAAGAATGGTCACCAAGGCAATAAGAAAGCAACAAAAACAAACAAAAAAAAGGAATAACCCACACTCAGAAACCCTCCTGAAATCACAGCCTATTACAAAATTGACAGTGACTTCAAAACACAATCTTGTGACAAGTACAGGTAATTGGAATAACTGCTGAGGGACAACAAGCATCTTTTTTCAGTCTTGGGCATTAGACTCTTCTGTTACAGATGAAATTAACAGTAAATCATCGTCCTCCCAAACACTTCTATCAATAAGCTATCTAGCATCCTTTGAGAAGTATTTGCAACTCACTACCTGTTACTTGCCTAGAGTGTAGATTGTAGGCTTTCTACGTGGTCTCATTTTTACATCATCCGAGTAACGGAAAGAGAACTGAGGAAAGTTTGTGAGGCTACACACTGCTCAGAGCACAGTCAGCTGTGGGCTTGCAGACAGCACTATAAGGTACCTCTTAAAGAAAGCCTTACCATCCATCACTGTCTGCAGCATTCACATTCACACCAAATTGCACCAGGAACTTCACAATTTCTGTATGCCCAGCACACACAGCGTTGTGCAGTGCAGTAATCCCTTCATCGTTGGGCATGCTTGGATCTTCAACCTATCCAGTCAGAAAAAGGGACCATTCAGAATCTCTCTATAATAAATGTCTGTATACAGAAATGAGCAATCCTCTTCTGAAATAGAATTATGGCTTAAAATCCTACGGGGGAATATCAGCAACAGGAAGAAAGCTACAGCAGTAACCCATCTCACCAGAAGATTCATATATAAGCTTGTAGACTCCATTTAACACTGAGAACCTAAACTGGTTCAAAGAAACAGTAAACAGATAACATAGTAAAAGGTTTTATAATAAATTTCAAATACTTGCCTATAAGCACAATTTATCTCAACAGGAGGCAAAAGTACTGTGTAAGAATATGGGTGATAAATCCTCTCCTGCACATTTACAGTTCTGGTGCAAAATACCCAACACAGACAAACCAGCCTCCAAGTGGCCATTTTCTGATAGGACTGCTTTTCATCCTCTCAATGGCAGATCTGTTATGTACTGCTATTGCAGCTTCTCAACCCCATCCAGAAAAGCTGTGACATCCCAGTTTGAGCTGGAATTGCTAGTCTTTCTGTTGGAAGGCAGCATTTGAGTTGGACTAGATGACCCCAAGAGTCCTTTCCAACTCAAACAAGTCTATGATTTGTACCTCATAAATGATTCTCTGCACGAGGTCAAACTCCCCCTCCAATGATGAATCCAGAAGCAGTGCAAGGGGGTTGAACTTCACTCTCATTCCATGAGCAATTCTGTCAGAGCCAGCCTTACGCAAGTTTGTCCTCTTCCCCTGTGAGAAGGTAACAGTTACAGGACATTTTTACTGGAAGAAGAAGAATACAAGACCATGCACTTGAGAACAGCAGCAGAAACAAGGCAGTGTTTAATGTGAAATAGACTATTTTCTACCACTTCTACCACATAATGAACACAGCAGGTTATGACAGATCTCTGCCTTTATTTCAGGCAAGGTTCCTATATTCAACTCAAATGACACCTTGATCAAACTCCCCAAAATCCCAAAACTTTCAGACCCCTAAAAGTCAGGGGAAAAAAAAAAAAATGTTTTCAGATTATTTTAGCATTAGCTCCCAGGGCTGTTATACAAAACAAGAAACTTCAAAGGCTATATGAAGTAACACAGAGTCTCTCTGGGTTTTGTTATGTTTTTTTGTAAGCTGAGATGCTAAGTTAAGCAGAAGTTAACAGGAACAGAAACAGTTAAGGAAAATGATTCTGTAAGACTGTAGAACCAAATGTAGAAGGGCTTTAGATGCTCCCAGTCATACTGGAAAGCAAGCATTTCTATAGCTTAATTTGTACTCTTTCCTGTAGAGAATATGCATACATTAGATCAGCGCTCTCCCCAGCTGGCTGTGCAGCAGCAATAAACACCATTCATAAGGCTATGCAAATTTCCAACAGATGTCCAAGCAAAGATGAATAAAAATGACTCATGTTTTGCAAGAGCAAACACGCGAAGATGAAAGTTTTCTAAGAAGAGATTCCCAGAAAATACTCTTGCCCGCTGACTTATCCGTATATCAAAAGCACAGGCTTTTTAAAGAAAGACCTAGTCAGCACAAACCAGATCTTAAATATGAAGTTGGGAAGTTGGGCTGGTTTCTTCTCATCATAGCAGAATTATTACAAAGCCAACCAGAACAGAGTTTGTACAAATTAGGAAATCCTACTGTTCAAGTTTCGCTAAAGGGAGGAAGGACACAGTCTCAAAAGCATGAAAACTTGCAACGACTATTCCAAGGCTAAAAAAGCATGCTAAAGCTTTTAACTCCTCGGCATTGAAGTGATGGAAGAAAAAAATGCTTTCATGTATATGGTTATTAAAATTCTATTCATTATAAATTTGAAAGAAACTCTTTGAGGAATCAAAAGTATTAAAAATCTCTGTTCTACAACAGTGAGATAATACCATACTACATACACAAACATATTTCCCAAACAAACAAGACTGTAAAATGCTGCCTAACCTTAGCCCAAAGGGGCTCCATTTGACTTGAGAACTAACTGATGTCAAATTAAAGTTCCTAAACAAATAAATCAAAAACATTTCAGTAGAGAAAATGCAAGCAGCTGCCTCCAAATGAGTTACTAAAGCAGAAGCTGAAGAAGTCTATTTCCCCTCACTTTTCAAGCAACGCACTTACAAATAAATAAAGGCAATTCAGGATTAAGGGAATTAGTTTCCATCTCATATGAGCAATAGTGGGAAATGCTCTGAAATATGTATTGCCTCAAAAACAGTTTAATTTCTTTAAGAAGGAAGTATAGTTTGGACATAACAAGCAGACTTCTATAAGAAATATTTTAGAAAGCTCAGAAGAGTTCTATTTGTGTATCAAACTCCTTTTAAACTTCATCATGTCATTCACTTCAGAGATTACAGAGGATTTTCATTACTATCATTAAAAACTGGTACCCACAGAGATACTTTTAGCCTGTTTGCATAACAGTTCTCCTACATCCACTTAATGTCTACAATAGGAAAGACAGGATTTACAGCAGAGCTTAGGGCGACTTACAGAATGCTCAAGTTATAGGCTAGCCAATACTCACAGGAGGTAAAGAGAACTGCCCTGTAACTTCAGGAGGCCGCATACTGAATGAGTCCTCTCCCAAACTCTCTGGCTCCCCTGATGGATATGGAGGTGGTGGATATGGAGGATACTCCTCCATGTATACTTCCAGTGGTAGTGGAGCCTCATGGCTCGGTTCTTCCATTTTTGGCTGCATGGACTCATCACTATCTGATATCCCTTCAGGTACTGGGTCTAAAGCAGTGGAGGAAAGAACAGCTTCGCTCTGATCTGCTGGTATGTTTTCTGCTTCCTCAGCAATGGTTGGTTCAGGCATAGAAGAAGCAGTTTCTTTCTCTGATTCTGCACTTGCATAAGGATTTGGGATTTCCACTGGGCTTTCAGGACTGACAGCTGATACCGTCTGTTTGGAGGGATGCGATGGAGCTGAGATAGTCTCCATAGCAGCCAGAGTCGTCCTCTGATACAGCAGCTTTTGAATATTGGGGCCATTAGGTCCCTCTGGCTCAGTAATGGAGCTACGTTTCTTCAGTGGTCTGGGCGCATTGGACAACTTCTTCCGTAGTGCTTCCAAATCAGCATCACTCTGGTTGCGGTACGGATTGGACAGAAAAGGCAGCAACTTGGTTGGGCTGAGGGGACGGGGGATTCGCTCTGTTTCGTGACTTTCATGAGCAGAGGCTGTCGTTTCCATCTCAGGCTCTGGACTGCCTGGCTTGCCTTGCAGGTTTGAGTAGATGTTCTCTGTCTGCGGCAGCTGATTCTGTACACCTGCTCCTGCCATCACAGGCTTGCCATACACTAGAGAGCAGTCAGAGAATGGTAGGGAAGAAACAACTGTGAAAACCTGATCGATAAGCCTATCAAGGACATGCAACTCCATTCACCTGCCTAAGGCAGAGAAGCACAACAGCACACTTAACAAAACAGAATTCAACTGTTAACCAGGTTTACCATTATCATTAACTTAGAGACGGAAGACAGGTACTTTGCACTCTTCAATAATGCTATTTACAACAAGCAAGATCCACCTGAGATTCTTGCAGCTGCACTAATTTGCTGAATCGCCCCCCAAGAACAGCTCTGTACCCACTACCCACAGATTAAGGGGAAAATAGCTCTCTGAGGTTTATGAAAACAGAAGAGAGGTAAAGAGCTACAGGCTTACCACTAGGGAAGTGTGGTGCTCTGGTCTGTGCCCTTGTCAAAGCACTCTGCACTGCTTGCTGGAAGTTCTTCCCAGGAGTCTGCTGTTGTGTGTACATACTATAAATTGAACTTGCAGCCACAGTTTGAGGCTTTCGAAACGGAGGCAGTGAGGTCTCTTTGGATGGCTGAGGCGTAAAAGGCCTTACAGCAGCTGCTGGGGGACTCTCCTGCTTGGAGGAGGAAAGAATTTGATCCTGGCTAGAGGAAGGACCTACAGGAGGTACAGAAATCCGCTGCATCTGCTGAGGATGGGAGGGCTGTTGTGCCACTGGTTTTTGTTTGCTTCCCACAGACGCGACAGCCAAAGGCAGCTTCTGTAGATTTCCATCCAACTTCGGGTCAGAAAGTTGCTGGTGACTGGCTTGACCAAAATAAGGCAAGTTTATCTGTTTTGGTTTAGTGGGGACAGGAGGTGGTACCTTTGTTACGTTTTTATTGGCTGTCTGAAAGGAAATAAAAAAAGCACATTAAGAAATCTGCTGGGAAGGACCAAAGATCCCCAAAAGAAACATAGCATCTAGCACTTGTACTACCTCTGCATAACTGTTTACAGCCTTGTTGGAAACATGAAGAGACTTCTCCAAACATTTTATCATTTTAGTTATACCTAAGGAGACCCTGTTCTCCTTAATTCCTTCTGTAGCAGCCATGTTCAAAATTTCAAGTGATGACTGGGCACAGTAATTACTCTAAAAGTAGCGGAGGACTTAATAGAATCTGTATGGAAAGAAGTTGTTTCCAATGGAGCACCTGACATCCTCAGTTCTTTTATGTTACTCCACACCAACACAATCATATCATTCTTTTGTGCAAAGATTTAGGTGGGAAATTTTGCTGCAACAAACCACATGAAGGATGTTGATGAATTGAACAATGGAACAGGTATGTAAATGATTTTAAAAGCCTCTGTACATTCAGTGTTTGGAAAAAATACCCACATGCTCACTAACACAAGTAACACTGCTATTTTATGTCATAAATCAAAATGTAGGAGAAACTTTTCTCCTTAGGAGAAGTTTTTTCAAAGAAGACTTTTCAAAGAGCTTCCTGACAGCAGTTTTTGTAAAGCTGTGTAGTAATCTCCATCTGATGGAAAGGAGGAAAACTTGGCAAAGTTTAGAGCTGCGCAGCAGTTTGTGTTCCCTGCATACCTGAGCTTCTCGCAGAAGATCTTCGCTGCTCTGGTTCTTCCTTAGCGTACCCAGCCCAGCAGACTGATCCACTGAATCAAACATTGAGAATGGACGTACCTTCTTCTCTTTGTCTCGTAAAAAAGCATCTCCTTCAGCTGTTGTTAAAGAGAAAGATTTTTTTTTTTTTTTAATGGCAACACAACTGTAGGAGTAAGAATCCCATTCTGTGCAAAATTCAAGACCGTATATACAAGGGATGCTTTTCTGTACCCGACTTACTTCTGTAGTAAGAACTCAAGGGCACGGCAACTGCAGTCTTGCTGATCAAACAGAAGCATTTCTGAGGCGTTAGTATCTACTTCACCTCCTGAAATAAGGTATTCTAAAAAAAAAAAAACCCCTGCAACACTGCACTGCAGCCTGTATGGCAATATTCTTTAACTTTTTGTGCTCTCGATTGTAGTATTAAATAAGGCATGTTCAGGGAAAACAGATGTCGTTAACTTGAGTCTCCATATTTTAAGATTAGCCAAGCACATAAGAGCCTACCTACCTTGACCTTCACCAGCCACAATTCCCTTTCCTGAAGTCAAGGCAGATCCTTGACTTAAATGATTGTCTGTATTTAAGCTACTCCACTCAGCAGATGGGGATGGTTTTGAACTGGGGATCACAGAACCTAGGAGAAAACAAATAAAACAAAATATAGCTTAAACTGTTTCATTTACTTATTTACTGCAAAGTGGAGTTTTTTGGGTTTTGGGGTTTTTTTTTTTTTTTTTTAGGAGTCAGTCCAGACAGTATACAAGCATCATACACAGAATAGCTGCTATGGAAAATCATCACTTCAGGTTCTAGTTCATAGAATCATTTAAGTTGGAAAACAACCTCGAGATAAAGTCCAAGTATCCACCTAACTACCAAGTCCACTACTAAATCATATCCTACAGTGTCTCACTCACATATTTCTTAAATACCTCCAGGGATGGTGATTCTAGCACCTCCATGTGAAGCTTGTTCCAATGCCTCACCACTCTTTCCATGAAGAAAACCTTCCTGATACCCAATCTAAACCTCCCCTAGTGCAAATTTCAGGCCATTTCCCCTTCTCACCAGAGAAAAAAGACTGACAGCTACCTCACTACAACTTCCTTTCAGGCAGATGCAGAGAGCGATGAGGTCTCCCCTCCAGCTCCTTTTCTCCAGACTGAAAAATCCCAATTCCCTCAGCCCCTCCTTATATATCTAGTTTTCTAGTCCCTTCACCGGCTTCACTGCTCCTCTGAACATGTTCCAGTAACTCAAAAATCTTTCTTGTAGTGAGGGGCCAAAAGCAAACACAGTACTCAAGGTACAGTCTCACCACAGCCAAGTACAGGGGGACAATCACTTCCCTTGTCCTGTCAACCACCTGGACATGCTGCTGGCTCAGATTCAGCTGACTGCTGATCACCACCCCAGTAGGGGTAGAAAAGATCATGCATCAAAGAAAAAAAGTGATGCATTAAAGCAGAAATAAATTCGGTAGTGATACCCATAACAGTAAAAAAATCATCTCTGTGTTCAGTGCATATACAGGCATTGCATTAAAGTTGATCTTTATGTTCACTGGAGTAGATACTCAGTCTGCTTCAAAAATAAAATGATGTTTACAACTTGTAATAGAACTTAAGAGAGAATATGGCTGCATCAACTATCACTGTAAGTGGTATCCAGCTCAAATTTAGTGATGAGCAGAAGAGGAAAAATTATCAGATATCATCTCTCTAGCAAAACAGTCATTTTGCCCAAATGCTAGAAAAGGCATGTAGCACACTACCACACACTCCTGCAGCAAACATTTGGATTTTGTACAGACCAGAGCTAAAATTCCAACCTAGTAATTTTATGATCTAAACTTACACAAAACCAAACCTGTTCCCCATCCTCTAGCAGAGCAAAAGAAACTCGGTACTTTATAAACATCAGCCAGCACTGGAAAGGGGGGAGGGAGAGAGAGGAAGGAACAGAACTGTTTTATAAGCACAACTTCTGTTTTTCTTTTAAGAAGATTTTTGTTTCTCGTATCTCCCTGTTGAAAAGCAACTCTGAAAGATGTCAACAGAAAATATATTTCCATCTCCCAAGATTCTTCTGATTTCTGCTCTCTCTGAGCTAAACTGTATCTCATAGGAGAGAGCTAAAGAGAAACCAGGAGAACCTCCACCAACGCTCAGTACCAGGCTGCACATCAAGAGTGGGACAGCTGTGGTCAATCCACGCTATTGTGTCACCAACACTTCAGCAGGCTCATTTCTATTTCTATGTTAGAATCAATTGCCACCTTTATAATACTTCTTGTAACATTTGTTAATCTCTTACACATGTCATTTCAGAAACGCATTATCAGAAAACTTGACTTTGTTAGTTATTCAGCCCAGTCAACAGGTTAGCCATGTGCGTGCTAAAACTGCCTCTAAAACTTGAGCAAATATTTCTGTATATTTAGGAGGTTTTTAGGAGAACAAGAAAAACACAGAAGATGAATCCTCCCATGTTCTACGCTGTATAACATCTCAGATTAATCACTAAGAGGATTACTTCATCTTTAACGCATTTAATCCTACAGCCTCAGTGCTTGTAAAATACATTCACTGGGTCAGGATAACTCCAAGAAGACTTCCAACTCAAATAATACTTTATTTAAAAAGCAAAAAAAGTCAGGGCTGGTAAATTAGAATAAAATAGTTGTAAAGAATAAATATTGATTGCAAGCTATTACCTGCAGGAACTTTAGCTTGTGAATTGCTCCCAGCTCGCATGTTCGGCAAAGTTTGTGTTTTCAGTGGACCATCAGATGCCTGCAAAGCTTGAGTCCCATCTGAAAACGCTGGCTTCACCAAGAGCTCAGGTCTGGAAGCAATACGTGGCATAGTAGAGGACTGTATATAAGGACCTACTGCTGCCACTCGGCTTGGAGCAGAACCCACTGCCTGGGGTAGATTCCCATCAGAAGAAACCTTAAAAAAAATTAAGGAAAAAATGTAATGAATTGTATGCTGTACAAAAAGTCTGAACTAGAAGTCAAAAAGTATAAAACAAATGTAAAATTATACTCAAGTACTAGAAAAGAAGCTTTCTTAGAAGCCTCAGCAGATATAAATGATGCAGTAATAACAAAATCTGAAAAAAAATTCCACAACAGCATAAGATGTCATCTTGTTCATAAATAGTAAGTAGGTTAACATCAATGTACCATGAGAAGTACTTCAATAATACAAGACTTCCACCATGAATGGATAAAAACTACACATCTAGCATCCGAACAGCCCTCCCCAAGCAAGTTTTTACTTCAGTCCATATGTACCACAAGCTTTTTTTTTTTTTGTAACTGAAGCATCCACCACTTACTGGTACATTCTCTTTCTGTTGCAGAGCTGCCTTTTTCTTCCACAGGCGCTCCCGCAGCTCATTAACACGCTTGTCCATGACTGCCACCTCTGAGTTGCGCTTGTTCAAACACTCCCTCTGTTGCTGCAGCTTGGCATTCTGCTCCTGGTTCAGTTTGT
>JAOWBP010001760.1:13716193-13729927 GCA_028571105.1 Tragopan temminckii | reverse complement strand
TTGAGGAGCGAAGCAAACAGCAGCGTTCGAGATAAGCAACCGACATCAACAATTCGACACATCGGCTCAAACGCCGACACAGTAGGAGGGTTTGTTTTCTTCCTCTAAGGCTGTTAGTGTTTGTAAACAATGCTTTGTCAGCAGTGAAATTCAGAATAGGAAAGATGGTGTAAAGACTTAAATAACTGATTAACTCTCCATGTTTCTTAAGAAGTGAAACACCTCTCATGTAACACAAATCCATTTTTTCAAGAAGACTGTTGCTTTGAGCCATTCCAAGAACAGCAAAAACAAAGTGGATAAATATCAGTAGAGATGCACATACAAGGAATAATACTAGATGTAAAATGAGGGAAACTACTCACAGAATCATGAAGGCAGAAAAAGACACTTCAGATCATCTCATCTAACTGTTAACCCATCACCACCTTGTCTGCAAATGCCACATCTACATGTTTCTTGAACACCTCTAGGGACAGTGACTCCACCACCTCCCTGGGCAGCTTATGCCAATGCTTAACCACACTTTCGGAGAAGTTTTTCCTAATATTCAACCTGAACCTCCCCTGGTGCTCCACACCCTTCACTGGCTTTGTTACCCCAAGGGTCCCCTTGGATGACATCAGTGAGACTGCATGGCGTATGGGCATTGGACAAATTGATCTTTCCCTATTTTTAATTTTTGAGTAGCTGACAGCCAAAAGCCTTAATTTTCATCAAATTCCTCATGGTACCCTTAAGCACACAAAGTGAGAAAGTATATGAAAAGCACAGTTGTCTTGTTTAACCAGCACTAATTTCAAGAATCACTGCCCTTCTGTCTGGCCTAGTCAAAACCACATATACTCGATCAGCTCGATCTTTTCAATTGCCATGCAAAACTAAAGGTGTTATTTTGGCGATTCACTGGAGGCTGAAACAGAAGTGAGGAGACTGGACATAACTCTAGACAGTATTGATGGAGAATTACGGCAGCATTTCAAAATAACATTGTTTAGGCATGAATTCATAATGGAAATTCATCACTGTCAGGTTGTTAGGGGCAGATAACTTCAGGATACGCTTGTGTGTTTGTGCATTGCACAAACAGCAAACTTCTCTTTGAGAACTTACTTGAGCTGCTTCTCATAATGCATTTCATAATGAGTAGCATTCTGCTAAGGGTATGTTATGGGACCAAATTAACTGAATGGCAGGGATTAAATTCCTTAGGTCTCATGCTCATTAAAAGTGTGCTCCTAAACGGCCTCGTTATCCCATGGAATGCTGCGTTGTAAGGATTAAAGCACCTTGGGGAAGGCAGGACATCAATTGCCTAAACAAAGCTTACATACACTGTACATGCACTGACAAAAAGTGTGGTAGCTTTGAATGCTGGTGCAGGGGAAGGGAGCACTCTTTCTCTCTCGAAGTAGCCTTAAATTGTGAATAGGAAAATGGCAAAGCAGGAATGAAAACCTAGAGCCGTTTTTCTGGGAGAAGTCATTTCACTTAATTATGCCTTATTTGTATGATGCCATATTCATTTAAGTGGAGCCTGCATTTTCCTGAATAAAATGGAGTAATATTGAGTTAGTACTGTCTTCTGAAATCACTTTGAATTCTACTGGTAAATGTATATGTGTAATGTCTATTAAATGTGGTAACATCCTTGTCTGGAAGAAACAAGTCTTCATTTTGAGATGCAATGATGTGACATTTGGAATGCTGAGTAGTGCTCCTCCTAATGAAGGGTGGTTAGTTTTGAGCATGGCTGCTACATAACAGTTTACAATAGTGGTGTCATAGTTATGAACTTTGGTCAGTTGTCCTAAAACAGTAGGATGGGCTTGTGCTGCTCTAAGTTCTCTTCCCAGATGCAGTCAGCCAAGAGGATGAGAGCTGGATACTTCTGAAGTGGCATAATAATGATGTCCTTAGTCTCAGCTTGGAAATACATTTCCATTTGGGCTATTGCTACAGAAAACATGACTGCAAACAAACAGTCCCACAGTGAAAAGCAAAGAATTAATAAATGCCTTCCACGAACACTCTGAAGATAAGGTTACCTTGGATTGAGGCACACATCAGAAGTGCCTTAGATTCTGCAGTAACTTTGCACTAGTGTTCTGCAGAGCACAAATAAGGACAGCTCAGCTATAATCTTCCTACAGTTTCAATAAATCTGTATTTACAGGCATTTCTATTTTAAGGCTTGCTGAAGTCATCAGCATTTTGTCACTTATTCTTTAACCTAGAAAGGCGTTATGAAATACAGTGTCTGTGTAGCCTCTATTGATCCTAAAAAAGAACATGCACTGAATCTAAACACTTGGAATACATTTTTACCTCCAGTTTTTATACTGGTCATCTGTTAGTGAAGTTGGGAAGAAATAACACATGATTGAAGGAAAGGAAACTGGCAGTCCTCTAGCAGATTGAGTCAATTTGTTTATAACGAAGTGGAAAATGAGCTTTTCTGTCAGATCTCTTACTGTATACACGTCACCATGCAAAGCAGCAGCCACCTTTCGCATTTCATGTGGTCTTGGAACAATTTTCTAACACTGAAATTTGAACACAGTCTTCTAGTTGGGCTGGCATTTGAGGGAATGTGGGCTGATGTAGCTTTATGGCTAGAGTAAGGAAATGTCCACAAAACTTGGCAAATATGAGCAAGTTTGAACTTCTGGCTTTTTTACAGTCCATTGAGATCGGAAGTATCAGAAACTGTCTTGGACCAATATGAGCACTGAAAATGGTGATAATACTACTTTAGGTATGACTGCTGATGAAGCAGTCTAAGAGAGGCATATTATTCTTTTAACTTCAAGTGTCACATTTTTAAATGGTGTCATCAGGAATCAGCTGAGATCTAAGAGGTGACTGATTAAGTAAGCGGCAGACAGACATTATTGGTTTCAATCAGTTTAGTGTTTGGGTTCACAAACGTGGACAACGTCCAGAAACTGGGGCAAATGAGTAAGATTAGAAAATCTTATGTTTCAAAATCCAGCTCCGTTCTTAGCTGTTACAGCCTACTGCTTTTTGGATATGGGAGGTATTTTCTGCCACCAGATGTCAGTATAAACACGATGAAAATTTCTCTTTGTGCTTCTCCACTGTTTGTCCCTAACAATGTATCTAGGATTTTGGAGTTTTTTCCTTGCTTGTTTTTCTCCTGCTGAATAACTATATTGTTAACACAGCCCTTGTGCAAGTGTGACTTTCTGTTTCAGGGGTTTGGTAGCATTAGAGCAGGTATTAATGTCATTACTACCTACCGCTGTGAAAGAAAACAGCTGTTGGTATCCAACGTAGCCAGCAAAGGAATCTGTTAAACAGAGAAGACTTCTATATGAAAAGGAATCTTGCTTCTTGTGCACTGTAGTGTATAATTCTTTAATTTTGTCTGTCTTCCAAAAGATGAACTATAAGCATTGAACGAAAAACATCATTTCTTGTTTCTGAGGCGTCTTTCTGGGATAAGATAATACTGACTTCATAGAATCATAGAACACCAAGGTTGGAAAAGACCTCTAAGACCATCTGCCAGAGTGACTCTGGATGACAACAGGGCTTTTCAACTTCCGTTATCATTAGAAGGAAATTATGTCTGCTTATGTATGAGTGGAATTCAGCCTACTGTCTCTTGTTATGCAGAATCAGGAGACTTGCTTGTGAACTGTGTGGAATGTAGCACTCCTTCACCATCAGTATTAGAGATGGCAATGCCTTAAGTTGTACTGCAGTTTCTGTGTCTTGAAATTCAAGAAAAACTGCTAAGGGAATCTTGTGCTATTTAGCAAGTATGCGTAAGATAATAAATAGTAAAACTGTCTTGTGACATTATTTGATACTTAAGAGATTTGTTTTCTTTTACTTAAATACAGGTTTGTAAACGAATGGACTTGGTTTGTCAACGAATGTTAAATCAGGGATTTCTAAAAGTGGAAAGATACCACAACTTGTGTCAAAAGCAAGTTAAAGCTCAGCTTCCAAGGTATGTACCAGCTAAAATTGCAGTTGAACGTCAGTGTGCTAGATTCTTTTCAGCATTATACTGAAAGGAAGATTCTTGCTAGCTAATTTGGTTACATATCTTGAAAATTTGAATCTCTTTTGATTTCTTTTTTCCCCCCAAAAAGCATTATAACCTAAGATCTGATTACAAGATAATGGTGTGGATGAATGTACCTTCTATTATACTATACTATACTAGGAGCTGGAATATTGGAAATTGTCTCTGGTGTTCTAAACAGAGTAAAGAAGTCTTGTGTTCTTCAGCCTTTCTGGCAAATCCAGAAGGGACTCTTAGAAATGAATAAATGCCATTCCTCTTCAAGACAAACTGATGATTTGTCTATGGCTCTGCTTAAAAATGCAAGGTTTTTCAGTGCCAAGGATTAAATTAGGAAAGGGAGGAGGCTGTGAGCTCTCTTTACTGGGAGCTTAAGGTTCTCTCAAAAGCAATATTTTTTCTCCTCTTTCCAGTGTCTAAGTGCAGTTGCTGCTGCCGTATGCTATCAGATTTCCCAGTCAAAGTGAAGAAACTAAATGCTACTTACTGCTGAGATTATTTGCCAAAAGGTTGTACCTCAGCTTGAACTTTGTAGCAAGCACTAATGCTATATTAAATCTGTGTGTTGCATTGAAATACTGAATGCAGGAATATGGGAGAATAAAAATAACCACCCTGACTCATTGGCTGGTGCTAGTTAGTATTGAAAGCCTGCTTTTAGAGTCCCAAATGACATACAGAGTTTATGGGTAGCAACAGATGTAATTATTTAGAGAAAAAAAAAATTGTCTTCAGAAAGTGTGCTATGCTATTATAATATAATATCCAATCTCTGCCAAGTTTTGTCCGTAGACAGAACAAATGTAGTGGTTATGTTTTCAAACCTCTAAATGGTTTTAAGGATTAAATTAACTTGAGTGATAGTTACAGTTTTATTTTGTGGACTCGTTAAATTACTGTATGTAAATCACTTAATGGTCTGTCTTCTAGACGAGAGTCAGAAAGAAGAAACCATTCGTTAGCTCGTCATGCAGACATCCTTGCTGCTGTAGAAACGAGACTCTCTTTGTTAAATATGACTTTCATGAAGTATGTGGATTCCAATCTCTGTTGCTTCATACCTGGAAAGGTAAAATGTAGTCTAATTTATGTGAATGTGTATGTTTTTAAAAAACATGATTGTGTAATTTCAAGTACATTTGTCCCAGCTGCCCCAGATTATGTAATGTATATGCATACTGAAACTGATTGAGATACTTAGAACACACAAGTTAATGCTCCTCTGTAACAGGCAGCGTGAAATGAATGAACCAGACTATTTCTAAATACTATTTAAAATTTAATATCTACTTTCCCTCAGGATTTTTACAACACAGGATATGTAGGGTTTAACTCTGAATTGTAACTGTACAAAATAGCTGGAGTCCAGGTCATCAGAAGATACAGCAGAAGACTTCAAGTTCTTTTCATATGGGTTTGAATACTTCAAGTTAATTGAAGTGAGATGTATATAGTATATGGAAACACATTTCAGTGTTGCTGTGGATGAGGTGTTTCTGTAAATTAGTTGGAGTAAACTTTAAATGTAGGTAAACTTTGTTCAATATTATTACTACTAAACAGTTCTGGTATTTCAGACTGCTACCCAAACATAAAGTATAAATTAACAAGTGATAAGATTGTTTTATAAGCTGTGGAAACAGAGGTATAGAGGGGAATTGACAAGGTCATCGTCTGAGGAAGAAAAAGTTCAGATTGAAACAAAATCTGTGACCATTTAATACAGGTAACGTTCTGCTATTCATGGGCAGATAACTGGGTTGCTCTGGGATGAATGCAGAAGTTAGCTGTTGGATTGAGATGAAGCATGACAGGCATTTCTGCATTCAGTACAGCAGGATAGGCTATCAGCATGAAATAGTTTTTATCTTGAAGAGGTAACTTGATTTCCGTACACTTTTATTGCCTTGATACTAAGTTAATCTAAATTACTATAGTTTAATATATTTAGCTTTATTAAGTTTATTTTATTTTTATATCTATAATCTAATTTAAAATACAATGTAATATAACAAAGTCAAATAAATGTAAGACCGTGATATTCATGTACTGAATAGAATACCTAAAAGAAATATTGCCTTACTTTTCCTGAGGGGTAGGTGAAAAGGCAACGCTGAAGCTAGACCTGGGGTGTGTAGGAGTTATGCAAACAAGTTTGGCAGCCATTTTCCTTCTGGGCACTGGGTCATAAAGACATTATTTGTATTCCTATGTAATAGCTAAAAGAGATCTTTTTGACTGTTTACTTGGTATATGAGCTTGATACTGCTGCTGCTCTTTCATCACAGTTATCAGTTCACCAGAAAGTCAGGTTTTGGTCAAGCCTATTCAAGGCTCAGTGTGGTTTTCCCCCACCTGCCCTATTTGAATGAAGCTGCTGCAAAACTTTCAGGAAATGAATGTGTTAGAATACGTGAATCCTGATTTGAGGTTTAGCATATTGTGTTAAGGGTTCTTAACACTTCATAGTGAAGTGCCACTGTAAGATTTTTTGTTGAGGATAGCAAAAGAACGCTTTGTGGATGTTGTTACTGACGGGATATAATGTGGATAAAATTAGAGATAGAAGCCTTTGGGAGCTTGCTGTGAGATGGGATGCTTTGGTGATGTCTAGCTTTTGCAGCTTTTTAGCTAAGCTTTCTTTATGAAAACACAAGATGCAGCTTTGCTGATTCTAGGCTCTTAAGGCCCACATCCTTCAGTAGAGTCTTAAGCCATTCTTAATCATGTGAAAAATTCCTAGCTTGGTAGTTTCTGGAGTAAGAAACCAGCACTCCTATCTTGGCCTGTAATTCATAGATTAGTGAGGCACCTTTCATCTCTGTAGTTCTGCTAAACAAAAGGCTGCTTTTCAAGCCTGTTAAGAGGGTGCTTGTGCTCTCTGCCAGTCCTGGATTGGTATTTCAAAGTAATACATTTTGGATGTAACCCAAATTTGCAATATTTTGAGTAGGAGCAAGCGAATTCATGTAAATATTTACAGCTCTTCAGACTGACATAACAGTAATTCTTGTTATTCCATTTCTACGTTGTGTATGTCTCATAGCTGGCTGTGGGAATGACTGCTTAGCTGTATGGTTTCCATCTTGGTTCTCCAAAAAGAAATGATGATGCTTTACTGAACGTGTAGAATTCCAGTGTGGACGCAGTGAAACAATTTCACACAGATGTTATTTCATGAGTTTCAATAGAACTGTGATCCATCAAATGAATGGTTTGTCTGGTATATCGCAAAC
This sequence comes from Tragopan temminckii, assembly GCA_028571105.1. Classification (NCBI taxonomy): domain Eukaryota; kingdom Metazoa; phylum Chordata; class Aves; order Galliformes; family Phasianidae; genus Tragopan; species Tragopan temminckii. The sequence continues at coordinate 13,722,631 of JAOWBP010001760.1, read as the reverse complement.
GGTACTTCATTTCCAGACACCGATAGAGAACTAACACACACAGTGATGTGCAAGAGTAATAGTTCTGTAGTGAAAGTCTCTGATGTGCCAATGCTTTTAGAATGATCTGAAATAATCTTGTCTTTATCAGAAAAATCCTAATTCTTCTTAAATGTTTTAGGTAATAGATGAAATTTACCGTGTGCTAAGGTATGTAAACTCTACAAGAGCTCCTCAGAGAGCTCATGAAGTTCTTCAAGAACTAAGGGACATTTCTTCCATGGCTATGGAATATTTTGATGAGAAGATTGTTCCAATACTGAAAAGGAAGCTTCCTGGGTCAGATGTATCAGGACGTCTGATAGGAGCTGCCCCAGGTATTAATTCCAATGTATAGTTAAGTGGGTTTTTTTGTTGTTTTTTTATTATTTTATTTACTAAAACTCAGAGCACTATCTTTTTAAAGCTCCCTCCCTTCAATAAGTGAGCTTTATCACATAAGAATTAGCGATACTTGTTTCTTAAGAATGCCAGCCATGAAATTAATTTGCTTTGTAATTTAAGGAGGCTTTGTATTGGCAAAAGAACGGTCACTTGAATGTATGTTACAATTATGCATAGTGTGTATTCATTAAACAAATGCTTTTGTGCCACCAATGAATGAGACTTTATCGTTGCACTTGGTTGAAATTTGGCACATGAGATGACAACTCAAGACGCCTTTTATATTTAGTAAGGATCAGCAAATGAATTGGCCTAAGCTGCTGTAGTACATAGAGAGCTAGAACACACAAGTATGTGCTTTCTTCACATTCCCAAAGCAATAAGGTATATGTTAACAATCAAAATGCTTGTGGGTAACACTGAAAAGGCAGCTAAAGTAATAGTCTGTAAATAAACAAACTAGTCCTTTGTATAATCTCTCAGGCTTTCCATCCTTGATGTGAACCGAAGTGTTAAGGTAGTTGCCTCACTGAATGGCCAGAAGCAAAAAGTTAGTAGAACTGTTGTGTTTTCCCCGTACTGAACTTCTTTCCACACGCCATTGGAGAATGTTAGGGATTGCAAAATATGTTCTTTGAAAGGATAACTCGAAAAAAAAAAAATTACAGCTTAACCAAAAATGATAGGCTGAACTGTAGAAACTGCTTGTGGTTTGTTGCATGTCTCGTCCATCCCTTTAGCCATAAGTCTGTATCCCACCTCTTAATTATATCTAGATAATTATACCGCAGTTCCAATGAGTCTGTCAGCTAAGGAAGCATTGCCCAAAACTATAGTTGATGTCAATCTGCTCACCAAACCCAAGGCTTAATGTGATGTGAAAGTACCTATCCTGTGTTGAGGGAACAGTATATCTAATGGCAACCCTTTAGTGTCAGATAACTGCATCTTAAAGAAAAAAAGAAGAGGATGACTGTTCAAGACTGTCCCAGGTTGTTCTGTCTTCATAGTGCTTAAAAGTTGCATTTTACTTGCACTGCATTGCTAGAAGAGTAAAACAGTAGAAAAAGTGATGAATACCTTTTTATGTTAGAAAAAGTGAAAGAAATTATACAGTAGCTGTTAGTCTCCTTGATTTGCAGGAATTTTAATAAAAACAACATTCCCAAGCTCAAACTCCAGTATGATTTTAGGACTTAGGAAGAATGAGTATACATCATCATGGAAAATAAATCCCCTTCTTCTAAAAAGTAAGTTAAACTGAGATATCTTGTTAAGCCCTGAATAAAAAACAATTAAAATTGTAGCTGTCTACAGCTATGACAGCAGAATAAGAGTGCTCTACTGAAATACGTTTCATATAGCTATCGTGTAATACGTATAATTTATAGCTGCGCTGCAGGTTTTTGACTTCACATGTGTCAGTAACTCTAGCTGACCACATGTTTTCTCTGTAATTGTTGATCTGGCTGAATGAGGGGGGGGCTTATGTATGGAAAATGAAGAATGAGCTGTTTTCCATGCTACTGGAAATCCAAGTATTTAAAATTGAACTAGCTGTGACGTGAAATGCCATGTGCTCTTGTTAGATACTTAAAATAACAGTAAGTCTGTTTCCATGTTCACACAGTCAGTACTCAGGTTTGTGCTTGAGGGTGGTGTAGGGGTAAGCAAAGTAAGAGAACTGGGACACAATTTCTGCTTTTGTCTAAACGATGTGGAGTACTAACCAGATTTTTCTCTGAAGTTCCAGGGCCTTCTGCAGCACTAACAACAATGCAGCTGTTCTCCAAGCAGAATCCTTCAAGACAGGAGGTCACCAAACTCCAGCAGCAAGTAAAAGCAAACGGTGCAGGTGTGACAGTGTTAAAGCGGGAAATCTCAGAGCTTCGCACCAAAGTGCAAGAGCAACAGAAACAACTCCAAGATCAAGATCAGAAACTGCTAGAGCAAACCCAAATCATAGGTGAACAGAATGCCCGATTGGCTGAGCTCGAACGCAAGCTGCGAGAGGTGATGGAGAGCGCAGTAGGAAGTTCTTCAGGTTCTGGTTCAAATGAACAATCTCCTAGAAAACGGAGGAAGGCGGTTGAATCCACAGACTGTCCTAGGAAATCTAAACGCCTTCGAAACAGAAAATAACTTGGGGAGTCACTGACGCCTTCAGGAGGATACACTGCTTTAGTAGCCCAAGCAGGTCTGCTCATTTGGATACTGTGATTAGCTTCATGGTGTCACGTAGGCTGCTGGCTCTTCAACATACCACTTAGACTTGAACGTGAATTTTCTTTCATTGAGACTTTTCCTCTGCTTTCTGGATGGGTGGGCCTAATGCACAGGATCTTTAAGATTTGCAATAGATACATACTAACCAGACCTGCTCTGTTACATTTTGAAGGGTTAACCTTTTTTTTTTTTTTTTTTTTTTTTTCCGTGCAAATGTGTTGAAAGTAAACTTATTTGTGTTTATGCGTATGTTCACATAAAATCTTAAATAAATTCAGTCTTAACTGACTAAAAAGTTGAGCTTAAAAACAGATGTCCTGTTCACTTGAAGAAAAGACACGCTTTTAAAATCATGTTTTAGAGAACTTGACTTTTTTTGTTACAAGTGACCTTGTCTGGAATGTCTGAAAAGCAGTGAATACTTTTTTGGGATCTCTGTAACAAGTAAAACTGACTTCTTAAGCTACGCTATTGCCTATATATTTTTGTAAACCTACAGGGAAAGGCCTTCTGTCCAGTCTTCACATGCACACCCCCTAGTTCTAGGTCTTGGCAGCCATATTCTACATTTGCATGGATAGATGCATGTAGAGCTTAGCCTGCTAAAAGCACTTGTCTGAAGTTGTCTTTCACTTTGAGTACAGAGACCAATAGAACGATTCCTTCGTTCCTCAGCCATAGCTCCACACCTGCATTCAGCACAACTGCTTTCTTACAGCAAGGTGGTCTTGCAGAGCTAGCAGCGGGAGTGTTGGGAGCCAGCTACCTGCAGGCTACCGCTGCTTTCACTGCCTGCAACTTGCAGGTATTGTTGGTCAAAGCAACAGGAGAACTGAGAAGCTGCCTATGCATCACTTGATACATAGGCAAACATAAGAATCAGGCAAACTGTCCCCATGGTAACTAAACTCAGGGGGACACCATTTGAATTAATGTTGTATTACGGAAAAATTTAAGCTATTTTGTGTGTATGTGTTGGGAGTGGGATGGAGATTTCTGTGTAATACTGAGGCCGATATTCCAGCCTTCTTCGTCCTGACAGGTAAATCACTTCAGACAAAGATTTAATTTCTTCTGCACTTCTGTTTTGAGCTTGTAACTGGAAAAACATGTCTCACACTGTTCAATCTCCCTGCTCACTTTAACAGCCTCAGAGTTGTATATGGTGATTTTCTTATCTGTATATTTTTGGAACCTTATACAAATACCATTGTCTTTGGTTTTGTTTTAATGTACTAAACTGCGTAGCTTTATCATTTGACTTACGTTATCCTTTTTTGTTTTGTTTTGTTTTTTTTTTTTTTGCTTTCAGCTTAGGTGGTGCCCAATTCAACTTGGCATGGCACTGAAAATGCAAATGCTGCTTTGTAGCTGTTCAGAACCCTGACACTCTTACCAGAGGTTAAAGTGTGGCTTTCTTGTAGCGCTGACAGCTTAACATGGGGCTTGTATGTGAATCACCAACAGAACCAGAAATTGTCTGGTCAAATGTTCTAAAATTGTAGGAAAACAGACATTTTCCCTGAAACTTAAGGATTTTGCTTCTGGGACATATGGGCTCATATCAGGAGTGACACCGCAAATGCCTAATTTTTGGTAGATGATTTTCAAATATACCTGTTCGACGATTTTAGGCTTTTCAGAAGGCATGTTTCTTAAGAAGAGCACTGGACAAGTGGTGCAAGGTTATCTGGGGGAGACGTTAAAGTGGTAAAGGCCGATTTGCTATTACCGGTCTTCCACTGCTCATATATTTTTTACTCCTGAAGGTCGGTATTTTGAATCATTCTACATGCCAGCGTGCTAGCTGTATCTTTCAGTACAAATTCATTTGATGGTCTTTCAGGTAGACAAAGTAATGTAACAATCCGATTACCAGATACCTGTGGTTAAATACTTCTGACCAAGCATAAACTTGTTTTTATTGCATTTATTGAGAAGGCTCGTTGGTACATCTCTTAACATCTTTCACTTTAATTTCTTTGTTCGCTTCTGCGAGATGCAAATGACACTCTTCACAACACACAGGGACATTCAAGTTAATCAGCAGTGCCATTTTTTAATATGTTGGTGAACCTGTAGAGCTATGTGTAAACTGAGATTCAAAGAACAACAGTGTATTGTTACATGAAACATTCTCCGTGAGCAGTGCCAAGTCGGAACCTTCAGCTCAAGGAAGTGTCACATGCTGCAAGTCAGCAGGTGCATCCTGACCCTCGGCATGCTGCCAAGCACACTGCAATTGAACCAAGCCCACTCAGCTGCACGGTAGAGGGGAGCAGTACAAGCAAGCTCTGAGAAACGCCACCAAGGACACAAGAAAAGTGCACAGCCTATTTTCCTTTCCACTTCCTGGGAAGGGAGAGTTCAGCACTGGATGGTCCCAAAAGAACTGGAATACGCATCAATGGTACAGAAAGTAGAAAATAGAGTGAATTAATAGCTTAGAGAAAATAGCTGGACGTTAACTCCTGACTCTGTGTTGTACCTTATTAAATAAAAAAGGATGCATTTTGCAATACACGAACAAGTTGATACCTAGGCTGAAGTAAAACTAAATTAATTTTGACTTTATAGATTTCTGTGCAAGTTTACAAGGCTTAGTGTGTCAACATGGTAAAGTGCAGCGATCGTTGCAATCAGTGACTGTATAATCTGTGCAAGGGAGAACCTCAAACCAGTCAGACTAAGGTGTTGTTTATGAAGTAACATGAAAAGCGTTTTATTTGCAGCCAGTTATCAGACCGTAACTTTATGACTTGTAGCAAGGGCTGGGACTGAGCAACTCAGAGTGAAAGGAAAGCGATAGCACTGGTTTTCTGTGGTTCGTTTCTGAAAACTGCTTAACACCAAGGCTGGCTTTCCTTCTTCTTGAGCTTATTTTATAAAACCAGCAGCTTCCTTTTTGTTTCACAGTTGTTTGGTGGGTTACTTTTTTCTAAGTTTGTATATGTAATGAACGTGGTGCGGATGGTTTCAGAAGACTTAGAAGCTGTACAGTGATACTTTCTGAGGAAGGGCTGTTAGCAGTCGCATCCTGCTCCCCAAATGGAACAACATGGCATTTTCCTGTGAGTATGGAAGTACAGAACACAAGCATCTTCTGAACAAGGCCTGATGAATGTAATTGGTGGAAGCCCTGAAGGAAGGAAGACTGCCTGCTTAACAGAATAGATCGCTCAGATTCAAGAGCTAGTAAATAATTAAATTCCTAATATCCTTTTCATAATGCATTAATCACAGAAGTGACTGGTGTTATGAGGATGTCTTCACATAGTTTCTTCACATAAAAGTTAAGGCTGTTTTGAAACAGAAATCCAGTTGCTCTTGTTGAGATCTTCTAACAGTTAACTATGGGAAGTACTAAGGTTGCCCAGGGAATTTTCAGCATCAAGAGCCTCTTGTAAATAGGATGGCATAGCATGTAGTTAAATCAGTCTTCAGATAGGACTATCCAATCTCTTGGTATTCCTCCTGGTTTTGAGAATGTAACTGGAAAATTGCAGTATCAGACCATTCTTATGTTAATCAGTAATTTCACTTTGGAGCATTTTATAGTAACATGTCTACTAATTGTCAACTATTCTAAAGCAATCCAGTTCCATGCCTGTGGCACTTTGCACTGTATCTGGAGCAGCCCACGTGTCCTCTGCTGTGGTGGAGTCGTGCTCACTGCATCACACCTTCCTGGTTGGGCAGGGATGTGCTGCCAGCTTTGGTTTGCTAGTGTTTTACTGAGGATTTTCACATCGGTGTTCATCAGGGATATTGTCCTGAAACCTTTTTTTG
>JAOWBP010001760.1:13688295-13705866 GCA_028571105.1 Tragopan temminckii | reverse complement strand
GGAGGGAAGAATGGCATGATAAACTTTTTCTTGATCTTGTACCAACAGAAATAAGATGACTAGAGGGAAAACTTCCTCTAGATACATCTGCTATTAAGCAAGCAGCTGCGTATGCAGAGCAAAGTGGTGGTCTCTGTGCAGTAAGAACAGGCTTGTTCCTGAAGTGATGTCTATTTCTTATGTATGGGCACAGGCAATCTTGCATTTTCTCCTATCAACAGTTTATCAGTGATGAATGCTGTAGCCAATGCTGTAGCCTAGGCAGAACTTCTCACAAAAAAAAGCAGTGTGGGTATGCTACTTTCTTGTGTGAGCAGTCAAACAGAATACAGCTGAATGCTTTCCTGTTCCTTGACAAACAGGTAACCCAGACACAGTAAGCAACTTCAGCTTCTAACTTTTGGTAACTTCACATCTTCCTGCACTGAGTTTGCTTCTCAGATGTCACACTTTAAGAGGAATGATCATCAGACACCTTGAACATTACGCATACTTCAGCAAGACAGGCTATTACTACTACTTACATAGCATTTCTTTCTTGATCTTGTTTCTACCCTGCTTTCTTGTTTCATGTAGGAATCATAGGAATAATAACATAGTAGGAGAAAAGGAGGAGAGAATTCTTAATGTATATGCCAGGGCTTGAGGATTTGACTCATTTGTAAGCTTGTTAGCTGTAGCTATACTTAAGTCTGATAGCAGGGTTTTCTTTTATGGATATATGGAAGAAAACATCCATGTGGTTATTTTCAATTGTGAAAGAGTGGCTTGCTTGCCACACCCGTTTCCAAGAAAGGATGCCAAGTATTTCTGAATTGTATCACTGAACTTGCATCACAGACTTTTCTTCTAAATTTTATATATAGTTTATTTTTTTGTTTGACATCAATGCATGTTACCAGTGAGTTAAATATATATATATGATGGCTAGAATTATCATTCCTAAAAGCAGAACTGCTTGCAGTTTCAAAATTGCTGTTTGATTCAGCACATGCTCTTTAAACACAGATTTCATTGTAAGCTTTCTGTGAAGTTTGCTAGTAGAAATATTTTCTTTTCTGATGCTTGACTGATAGTTGGACTGCTTTTAGGAAGAGTAAGACTGATTATAGGTATCTACTGGGATTAACGTTCCTTTTGTTGCCTCCTTAAGGAACTTTGTGGAATGATGACAGCAGTAAAGATCTGAAGGTGAGTAGGTGTCAGAAATCAGTTGCCCCATCAGTAACACTTGAGTGTTTTAACTTGGATACTTCCCAGCTTCCTGATGCTGAATCTTATAGCCATCTTTCCAAGACGAAATTTTCTTGTTACAAAAGATACAACTTTGTATTAAGACCCATCTGTGAGAGCAAATGAAAGAATCTGATTGAGAACATACTGAAAAATGCCATCAAGCCCGATTTCCAGCAGCACTTTATGGTAGCTGGAAGAATGAAATAGAGCAAAATGAGTCTCTCTTACGTCGTATAAAAGAATGAGATCTTTCAAGTGTGTTTCTGCTGACTAAGGCTGTTTCTTAGTTGTGATTTAATAATCACTAAAGAAAATCGGTAAAAAATGTAGTTTGAGGCTCTTCCTTGGCCTGTTTCTTACAACAGTAATATTTTCTAGAGGATATCAGAATGCTGAATTAAGAAATTCAAGTTGGTAAGAATTTTCACAGTTTTTACCAGTTTAACAATTCTAACAGTTGTTAACACTTAATTTGAAGTACTTCTTAAGTAGCTGTTTAATCATAACATCACAGCATTTCTGAGACTTTGAAGATTTCCAGGGTAACTTTTAAACTATCTCTGGATAGCTCATTTTCATAAGGTGAAAAAAAATATCAAATTCTGAGTAGCTGTCCTGGCACAATCAGTGTATCACTGTTTCCAAACAGCATGATCAGTAGAGTTACACACTGCACTATATTCCCAGTCTCCTTTCACAACTCTCTTTGCCATGTAATTCTTCCAGAATCCTTGTTCTTGAAAACATAGGTATATTCATTAATATTTGAAGATACCCCTTTGAGTAGTAGAAATGTGGAAGAGTTAGCCTGTCTGCTTCTGAGGGATTCTGATTAAGGACACCAAACATTAATGCAGAATGGCCTCAGATCTTTAGCACTAAAAGCATTTATTTTTAAACTGTAAATGTGATGAGTAAAAAATGTATATTGCATCTTCTATTCTACAAATACTTTAAGGACTGTTTACAACAGTAGATTACAATGACTTTTTTTCAGGTGCACGATAAGTTTAGGGAGATGGGGTACAGCTTCTTTCCAACTTGTATCTTGAAATCTGGCACAGGTGTTATAAAATTCTCTGCAGAGTAAGTCTCTTCTAGGAGAGAATGTATCACCTGCACAGTGACTGACGCAGTTCTTCATACATTATTTGATCCTGTAAGTACAAAGACAAGAAGGGAAAAAAGACTTTAGACAGTGGGAAAAACATATGCAGCACTTAAGAGCTAGTCTTCTATCTTTCTTTTTTTTAAAAAAAACAACTTACCAGCTATGAGACACTAGTTCTACTTTTAAAACCTAAGGGCAAAGAAGATCCTACTGCCCTTGTAAATGAGGTTTTCAGCAGTAGTTAGTGGTATGTAGTTAACAGAAGACTTTGGCAGAGTTCATGTAATTCACATTGCCATGCTAGGCTCAGAACATCACAAGAACGCTAGTGCTCTATTTGCCAGGGGAGCTCCCAAATTGTCACTCTCCCATCTGCTTCTGCCAAAAATAAGCAGACAAGAATATCTTTTGCTGGTCTTAGTTAACAGTAACTGTTCCTTTACCTTTCCACTGGTTGCTCAAAATGATAGTTTTGAGGAAGTGAATACTTTAAAAATGTTAACTTTTACTAAAATTAGCAGCATTCAGTAGATATCTGGCTTCAAAAATAACTTATGGTTAGCCTCAGGTCAATCAAATACACAGTAGTCAACAGAGATGTGTGTAGGAGGAAAAAGACTCAAATGAATCAGTCAGATTCGGCTGTTTCCCAGTATTGACAGAGTATGTAGAGATTTGCTTGATTCAATTTATCTAGCAGGTAAGAAATAGCATCTGGAAATGGGAGATAAGTATTCTGTACTTTAAAAGATAGTTCAAAATATTTATTTTGATAAACACTCTTGGCTGTACAGGGAGAGCTATTAACAAGCAATTTCTATATTATCTTAATTATAGTAATTAAGATAATTGAGCAACTTTCATTTCAAAATAACTAGTCATAAGATAACCTTTAAAATTAACTTCCTTGACAAATGCAAATGATTAAAAACAAAGATGATAGGACATAAAACTTTATCTCAAAATGATGTATCTTGCACCTTAACAGAGGTGGCTGAGCACCTTTGGGGTGCATATCCATTGGGGGAAAAATAGTGGGGGCAAAGTGTAATGCCTTCACTTTTATGGCTGTGGAATATTCATGTAAGAGGTGAGGGTCAGGTGAATAACTAGTCTGGAAACATCAATTAAAAGTTCAAGGTACTATGCTAAATGCTAACCTTGGCTATATGGTAATCCATTTACCACAAACCATCACCTATCTGTAGATGGAGAGACATTTTTCAGAAGTTCAGAAATGAAAATCTTATTTAATGCAGAAACAGGTAGCGTCAGTAGTTAGTGAAATATATGCAAATATTTTGCAACTTTAAGTACTTCTACCAGTCTCTAACAAATAAAGAGAATCCTTTTCAGAGGGGAGGTCAGCCTCACACCTGAAGCTGATCTTACCTTTTTTGATACTGATGATTTCACTTTTCTAAAAGCTTCTTCAAAGTGTTTATGGGAAATCTTGATTTCTCCTTAAAAAACAAAGTGAATACATTATACAAGGAAACTGCAGGTAAGTGACAATCAAGTGATTTTTTTTGCATGTATTATAATGCAGCATTCATGAAACTTAAAAGCAGCAGGATTAGCACATGGAATTATTTCTGGGCTTTACTATCTAGACATGTTCAACATCAAGCTTCCCTATGGAATGCTACTTTAAATAAACACCTAGAAATTTATATAAATATATAAATTAACATTTAATTGTGTTTATTTAAATACCTAGATTGTTATCTGGATTCTACCACAAGATGCTCAATTCCTAAATAATTTCCTTCATATCATTTTGTTTCACTTTAACCAGAACTGAAAGCTGTCTTTAGTTTTTCAGTTGCTGTTTTTTTTTAATGTGTATATAAATCCCCTTTCTGACCCTAAAGGAGGTGCCTGGAGTAACTTTTTCCTAACCATACTTCAGGAATAGGTTTGTGGCTTGGTTTTTTTGGTTTGCTACCAAGTAAGCATACCTCAAATCATGGTTTCCTCTGTTCTCAGAAAGCAACCCTTCTTTAGTCTAGATGCCACTACCATGGATTCAGTACAGTGCTAACATGCATAGTTATCAAAGATAGAGGTAAACAAAAATATGCTTAGAGTTAATTTGGTGTATTTTTCACGCATTTCATTAAGAAACCTTTTGCTTCCAGGGATATGTACTGCCAGTGCCTTTGCAGACGTGTTTGTTGTGTGAATAGGATGTGCAGATGTTACAAAACTTCAAACTTTTCAATATATTTGATGTCAGAGTTCAGAAAAATGTTCTGCATAACAGGTGGAGATGCCTAAATATGAGAACTTGTTCAAGATGCAGATAAAGTTCAGCAAACTAAATATACAACTTTGCTGCTTCTCATCTTGGTTCTCTGAATCTTTTATTCAAGATTCCCACTACAATATGAAGCTATACTAGTAAAAAATAAAAGGTGTAAACTTAACATCTGAATGTAAGTATCCTATTTCCCCAAGACAGCACCTACAGTTAGTGAGAAAAAGCTCAACTTCACAGAAGTCATGTGGCTTCAATAGCAAGTCATCAAAACTCCATATAAAAAAACCTCCAAATATAAAAAGACAGCAGTGAGAATTGTTTGCTTTCACTTGTTTTTAAGTCTGTTTACTTGAATTATTAAACAAAATATAGTCTCAGCTAAAGCGAGAATAAAAAGAAAACAGCATTAGTCAATGAGGAAGACAATAAGGACATCATTAACAGAAGTAGTTATGGTGAAATAGTTTGTGATACAAATCTAAGTGTATTAGCTGTGACAAGCATGTTCTCACTTACTGCTAGGTACAAGTTTACCTCTCAGTAAGAGTATGTTAGGGGGCTTTGCCTGCCCTTACCACACAAGAAATGCACAATGCTTGTTGATTGTGCAGTTAGTGTCAGTAATCTGTACCTTTGCTACTTGCATTCATATAGCTTGCCTTGATTTTTTTGACTGCAAAATCATTTAGTCTGGGAAATTAAGCATGTGTAGTTACTTATCTTTTAGCAATTTATTTTTTCCATGTTGTATTCAAATCACAAAATATATCATTTCTTTCTAAGCATTATATTTGAAACTTGAGTTACATAAAGATTTTGCTTTACTCTGGATGAGTAAAGGATAACTGCTTCCTATAATACTTTTAATTCAAAAATATCAAGCAAGGACCAGTTCTGCTTTTCAGATTCAACAGCAGAAATGCAAAGCTTTATCTCAGTTGGTAAATCACACTTGTTTTTAGCAGCTAAGAACAAGAATTCTCATACCCTTTTTGCTTAACAAGATCAGCTTTATGGATGATTCCAAGCCTAGTGTGTGGCCTGTAGTAAGACTGAAGGAAGAAAATCACAGATTGTGTATGCATACTGCCCTTCTGAAGATGTAAATGAACAAGGCTTCAAATCAAAGTCTACCTTACAGCCTTTCATACTAGCTGAGGGTGACATCCTGGAAACCCAAATCTCACACAGACAGCTGCTGTACATGTGGATCAAGCTGTGCCCAGCTGATGGACTTCCTGGCTGCCACCCATCAATGCAATCAGTGGTCAGGCTGCAACCTCAGGCTTAAAGACTGGACTGAATAACATCTTTGAATCAAATGTGCTCCATTTGGAATAGTTATAAAACCAAACAGGGTAAGTTCAAAGATTTCCATCTAAGAATCAAGAGCAAGCAAATGAATAATCCCTTTATAAAACAATGTGAGTTTTTGTAGTCTCTTCTTTTTCTCCCTCTAAATTGAATTGCTCACTTCCCCTTACACCAAGGGGATAGGATCAAAAAGAATGATTCAAAACTATTAAAATGCCAGTGTGACTCTCACAAATCAGAAGCGTAATGAAAGCTCAGTATATTTTCCAAGGCCATCTGATACTTTACCTTTTCATCTTAGCATTATCATTTTTACTTAAGTAAAATAACAGAAGAAATTACTGGAAGAAAAAAATAGATGCACACAAAGAACAACAGTTTTCAATTACATTTTCTTATCTGAGTGCACTGAAGAAAGGAAAGAAAAATGAAACAATTGCAGAGAAATATGGAAAAGGCAGAAATTGTACATGAAACAACCTTAACTCCCTGTTAAAGTCCTGGTGCAAGCCAAAGAAAAGCTCAACACCTAAAATCAAAAATACTCAGCTTTTCCTAGTGCCATTACTACTGAATGCTTGCCCTTAATTACACAATACAATTGCATGCCAAAGGCAAGCTTGGGACTACTGCTGCACTCAAATCTGCAAATAGATCAGTATAATTAGTCTTTGATAATTATTGAAAATTGGGCAAAGATGTATTCAGTCAGGCACGTAAATCATCTGCTTATACTACCATTTAACACTGACTTTTGATTAAGTTCAGTAGAACAAGTGAGCTCCAGGATAAGTGGTTTTTCCCCTATTCTTCTCCACTATAACTACTTCATATATTTTCTGAAAACAAATCTGACTTGATTTTTGTTTGGATCAGTAGTTATCAACCATTTATGAAAGCAAACATATCTGTACTTGTATTAAACACTTCACATTCCATTTATCTTCTTACTGTTCAGTTAGTTAGGATTTTTGGAAAGTTTTCTTACCTTTCTTGCTTTCAGCATTTGGCAGGGCCATTTCCTGTCTCAGCGCACAAATTGAAGCCTCACGCACTAAAGCAGAAAGGTCTGCACCTCTACATACAAAACCAGAACAAGTTATTTTAGAATGAGTTTATCAAATCTATAGGTACAAAAGACACTACAGATATTTAGAGGAGATTGGCAAAAGGCAAGGGAATTTCCAAAAGCTTCTTAAATACCTACCACATAAATTATTACATTTAAAAAATGAAAAAATACTGACTGTAGTTTCGCTTTAAGATTTAGAAATTGAAAGTCATTTAGTTGCAGAGCTAATTGCATCAACAGTTAGAATGCTGTCAGTGGGCTACATTCCCTTTTTCTCTCTTGCACATGGTTGCATTCTTCCCTCTATCCAACAGAAAGAGCACAGAAAAGCTATGGGATACCTTCAGAAGGAGGAAAGCAAAATGACAGAGAAGGGTCACTGTACGAACACTGAGAAGAGGTTCAAGGACTATCCAGTGCTGCAAGCTCTATTGTGGAATGAAATCCTCCAGCTTTCAGCCTCAGATTTAGATCGAAAGAATGAGAATCAAGGGAAAAGGCAAAATCCATCCAGCATCATCAAAAATATCCAGGAATTGTTTAATGTTGTGCACTCAGTGGGAACGTGTTACTTTTTCTTTTTTTTTTTTGGTCTTATGAAAGATTCAAATGAAATCAGCCATTATTACAACACAGTCGATTGCCCAAAGCTGGATCTCCAGATAAATTAACATGCTCTTAAAATAACATCATCTACAAAATGTGATCAGAACAGACTTTTGAAATCTTTGTTCCCAGTTTCCAGCTGTTAAACTTTTCACAAGCTTCAGACTAGTGCAAGCTGCTGAAATGAAACGCTCGCAATTAACGCCCCATGCTTCCTTTGGTGATGGTAGGACTATTCCTGTATTTAAACAAACACTCCCCATTCCTCTGCCCCAGGCTGGGGAGAGGACATAAGCTCCTCTTTCCTAGATCGAAAACACAAACTATAAATGGTTACTGGTGGTAGCCTCCACTTCTAGACTCAAAAGCAATATTGTGACATGTGGTATGTCGTTATCTTTTGTGAACTCCAGAAAATCATCAACTATTAACACAAATATTAAAATATCTAACAGATCAAGACTTTCTGGAGTTCTGTAAAACACTGACTTTGCAAATTACTCTGACAGAGATGGCTATCAAGATTTCCTAAAAAACATACGTCAGTATTCACAAAGCACAGGTTGGAATAGGCCCGCGCTATTACTGTGTCAAACACATAGCTTTCAGTTGTGTGAGAGAACAAGTTAGTTCTGGTTGTTTAACCTATTTGCTTTCATCATCACTGTATATGGATCAACAACTTAAACAGGGCTCTTTTATCCTCAGATGATGCAAGAAATATAAGGCCAAGGAATGTTAAGATGAAAAAGTAGTCTCTTCTGATCTGTATTTACAAGATGAAGAAGGCTATTCCAAACGACAAAGATTTTAGCATCCATAGACTCCCACCCAGTCCTTGGAAAAATGCACAAATGAATATAAGAAAACCAGCACAAATTATTGTGCATCACTGCATACTAAAATTAAAGTAAAAATTAGGAAATACTCACGTATAACAATCACACTGTTGACTGTAAGCAATTTCTTCAAGGTTTACATCTGTATCTAGTGGAGGCCGGGTGCCATCCTAAATGAGTTGTGATAACAAAAGATAAAAATGTTTTTGTTTTGATTATTATTATATATGTGTATATATGTATGTATGTATATATATACATATATCTTTTTTTTTTTTTTTTTAAACACATGCCATCTCCTAAGTGATTAATTCTACCAAATAGGGATAAAGGAGTCTGAGAAACTCTGAGATATTCGCAAATACTAGCATTGTTTTTATGTCAAACTGACAGGAAGGATCATCAGCCTTAAAAGCATTTAATTATGAAATAATTTATGATGTTAATTGTAACTTTCCACCAGCAGATTAGATTTTCTATCATCAAAATGATGGCCAGCTTGTCACAGTGTAGTTACACTGACACCACTCCATACACAGACGTGCTCATGTAGCTGCTTACATCAACAGCACTGTTTATCTGAACTTCCTCCACTTTTATTAGATGTTGAAATCATATAGCTCAGCAATAGGAATGGAGATTTAGTCTTGCCTCATCACCTTTAAAACTTAATTACTGTATACCTTTTATGTTCTAGACAAACATACACTTTCAGACCTGGAAGTTTTTCATTCTGGATTCTTTGAGTTCATACAGAAAGTAGACTTGTTGACACCACGCTTGCATCTTAGTGCTGCTTTCTCCACAAAGACCACAGAAGTGGCTTATTTTTATTTTTGCATCTCCAACAACAAAAAATATTCAGCATTATCTGTTATATTTGAAACCAGCCAACAAAATCATTTCAAATGATCATTTTCAAATGCTGTAACACTTATCACTCTTAGACAACAGTAAAGCAATATCAAGGCAGTATAGACATTCTAGATGTCTATAGTATGAACTAATACCTGAATTTTGATGCGAAAGGACATTTTTTGATAGGACTGATTTAGTTCTGCCATGAAATTTAACTCATTTGTCAGGAATACACAAATAATCCTTTCCTGACTTGTTCAGGTGAACTAAAGTACCACATACCTAAAACGCCTTCAAGGTAAAGAAATAAAGTGTAGAGCAACTTGCAAATTTAAAGCCTCAAATAGGGAACTGACAGTTAAATAATTGTGGAGGGAGGGCTAGGTAGTCTAAGGGAGCAATTTCTAATGAACCTTGGATAGAATGCCAACTTGGAAAGGAAGAAAAAGAGACAAGGGAACAGCCTCATGATGAAACATCCTGAAAGGAGAAGAGACCCTAACATGGGCACGAGGAAGCTCTATACAGTTGCATATGGGATACTTTAATAATTGTTGTACAAGACTGCAAGGCAGTGAGACACCTCTACTAGCAAGAAACATTTTAGCAGTTACTGTGAGTAGAATACATTGAGCATTCTGTGAATGGGATGATCTGCCTACTTCAGAGATGAGCTCAGCACTATGTGCACCAGAGAAGCTGATGGAGCTTACAGGAATGTCAGTACACTGGGAACTTAGGCATGTGAAGACATGCTTCTCTTGCATAATTAGTATGCAATTTGAAAATGACTGATTTGTACAAGTTATCTGAAACAAAACTCAAAGCTTCAAACTCCATCTATGCTGTTTCTTTACACCCTATTGCTCTCACAACTCCTCCCACTGCCTTTGTAAGCAGATTTTCCTTCAACATTACTGTGCAAGTATTTCTCTAGGATTTTGGGGAATGACTACCATCACCCGGAATCCCCACATATCTGGATAACATTTTTTGTTTTACCTGAGTGCCCACTTAAACATGCGCTCCTGCACAGAGATTTTTCAAGTTTCCTTACTCAGAGTGCAGGGATGAAGTCTGACAGAGAATAAGGCATTTCAATTAATTTAAAATGTCTACAGGAATTTGGGGACAGAAAAATATCTCCTATGTATTTTTCAAGAGAGTAACATATTTCCTGTTCTTAACATTAGAAATACTGTTTTTACCTAACTTTGTAAGAACTCTATAAATGCAGTAGTAGTAGTAAAGTGAGAACAGCACCATTCTCATCATGGAACGAGCACAGAAGTAAGCAAGAAGATTCACTCATGGAATGAATCTCATTTCTGCTGGCATCTTAAAATCACAGAATCATGGAGTGTCTTGGGCTGGAAGATCATCCAGCCCCAACCCCCAGCCATGGGCAGCGCTGGGCCCTACAAGCTCAGGCTGCCCAAGGCCCCATCCAACCTGGCCTTGAAATCAATCCTCCAGGGATGGAGCAACACAGCTGCTTTGGATATCCTGTACCAGAGCCTCACCCACTGAGTAAAGAATGTCTCTCTCTAACACCTAACCTAAATTGTCCTTAAAACCTTTAACCCTTGGTCCATCACTACACTCCCTATAAGAGTCCCCCTCACCATTGCTGTAGGTCCTCAAAAAGTACTGAAAGGCAACTTATAAGGTCTCCCCAAAGCCTCCTCTTCTCCAGGCTGAACAATCCATAGAAAAGGTGCTATAGCCCTCTAATTATCCTCATAGTCATTTAACTAAAAACTGAGAAAAAGAATCAATTAATGACTTAACATCTTCACTATAAAGATTTGTAGCCAAAACATTGACTAATATGAATTAAGTACGCATGGAAATGTCTGGCATTCCAAAAATAACACGCATTGATAACTAAAGACAGGAATCAAGCTGGTAAACACTGTGCAATGTGTTGGTTATGATAACAAGGAAGACCATAATCAGATAAGGTCACAGCAGAGATTGTTTGTCAATAGAAAATCTGTGCTCTGGTAACAGGATAATGACAAGGTTACCACAACAGATACACCACTCCTCTTGTGTTGTGCAGACTGAGTCCATAAAGTTATTCAGAAGAAGAGAACAAGGACAATTTGCAGCAACCTCACCAAGATTTATGGCAGCTGAACTAAGAGTCTGAGAATCTAGAGAACAGTTTTCTCTAACAGCAAGTTTGCCACTGCTTGTCAAGAGGAAGCCAAGAGATGAAGTGAGGTCAAAACACTCAGAAGTCCTTATCTTTGATGTTGTGATTCTGGCCTTTCCACTTGGATGCACGCATCTTGGTGACTACATGTGGCTGTGAGAGTCTGAGCAGGTGATAAGTTTGAGAGTGACAGAAATAAGTCTTGTTTAATACCGCCTTCTCCTCCCACATAGTCTTGAACCAAGATCTGCTGCATCATTTTACTAAAATCACTAATTAGTGGTACACTAACTTGATAGTTACTGATGTAACTGATGGTTACAAACATCCAAAGATTCTCCAGCAAAAAATAGTGAGAATTAATACCTGTATGTCAAAAAAAATAGAAAGAGAGCAAGTATACACGATCCTAATCAGAGAATCCTTCCATTCTGTTTAGAAAGTCTAATGACCGACCATTACCACCCACTTCTTCGAAGAAGGAGGCAGTTTAAGTCAGAACAATCTTATAAGCCCAATTTTTAAGTAAGTTTCAAAGCCTTTGAAATAAATTGCAAAATAAAAAAAAGTAATTCCTTACAGTATGTTTGCAAAATGACTTGACTTGTGGATTAAACGCTCACGTTATTGCTCGGTTTTTGAAAAGGCAAGAATCACATTGTATAGAAGTTTCTACTGAGACATTTTTATAAAAGTCAGAAACAATAAAATGCTAATGGCAAATATATACTTTTTTTTTTCTTAATGAAGTAATGGAACAAACGTAGGGAAGTAAGACTTGGAATTCATATAAACAGTTTGATTTTTGAACAACTATTCTGACATGAAAAGATACGCTTGAATTTGTCCTAACTTCCTGAATTCTCCTACAGCATTAACTATTGCCTATTCCATCACTTTATGCTTATGTAAGTCTGAGAGTTATCTTTTTATAATATTTTTCCGTATTTTTCATTACATCAGCACTTTATTTCCTCTATAAGTAATACTCGGTCTCCTTTGCAGCTCAAGAAAATCTGATGGGACACTTGCTCATAAAAATCAATGCTGATCTGCTAGAAAAAGTAGGAGATATCTGAATAATTCATAATGGTTTTTAAGCTCTTCTTCTAAGGCTTTGATTACTGCTGTACTGAGAGAAATCCAGATCTCTCAAGTGGTAGAATGTGCCAGTACAGTAAGGAAGACCCACGAAGACAGGTCTTTTTATTTTAACATTTTTACATCTTTAAATATTTAAAATCTTTATACATTTTAACCATTTTTAAAATTTTAACATTTACTTGGACCTACAGCTTCCATCATCACATGCTTCCCATTACTCCTAAAGAGAATTAAGTGTCACAATTAAGTACTGAGTAAATACAGCTGGAGCTATTGAATCATATCACTGAATGTGAGGAAACCTCCTTCCTCCCTCAAAATGCTTACAAAACACTTACAGGTCCTTTACTCACATAGATAGGAATCTTTTAATTAAATCTCTTTAAATTGTGACTATAAAGGCAGCAGCTTCTATGTTTAACAGGTTAGCGTTGCTCAAGATTTATCATCCCTTAGAGCAAATTTAGCAGCAGATGTGGCTGATTGTGTATTTTCATGGCTTTGTGTAATATTTAAAAATGCTTCATGAGACAGGATCCTGCAATTCTTTTGTAATGTTTAATTTGTTTTAAATCATTCCACCAAGGTTCGAGGTAAGAATTCATTTCCAAATACTCACCTTGGTGATTGTCTTTAAAATAGCAAGTCGATCTTCAGGAGGTGGCAATCCCACATAGAGTGTTTTATCCAGTCTACCAGGACGCAGGATAGCTGGGTCAATTATATCTTAGGTTGGGGGGGAAAAAAGACAAAATAATCCAGAAATGAGATATACCCTTAGGAAATGAAAAATAATATATGGAGTGAATTGAACAGAGTTTCAAAAGTGTTCATGCCACGATGTGAAGCTTTGAATGTTAAGGCAGTCAACTAAAATAGTTTCATCTCTGTCCAGGAGGAGACATTATTACCCAGTGCAGCTAAGCTACATCTGGCCAAATATGGCTCGTAAACACTAGTTTCATCTGGTCACAAACAAGGACAACTCTCCTTGAATATACGGTAGAATATTTTTTCCTGTTAGACCTAGCAGAGTCAAGTGAGGAATTTCACAACAATGTATAAAAAGGAAAAAGTCTGCTTTTCATTTTATTCTGCTAGAAAAAACTCTGCCTATATTAACCTTGCAAATCTGCATGAAAGCCACCGTGATAAATTAATTCACAAATACATGGGGCCAATCATAATTACTCAAAAATTTTACTTTTTGTTTGCTTTTCTACTACACATTAATTTCTGTAATTTTATGGATGGTAACATAAGATTCCCACAAAAACACAAAATAGACCTCCAAAGTACAGAATTTGTTTCCCAGGAAGTACTACAGATTTTACCATGTCTGAAGAAGAAACCAAAAGTTATCACAGAAGTTTTTGGAAAAACATTTAAAACTTAAATGTAATAGAAATCTCTAGCAAGCTTTCAGCACCACAGGTTTCACTACAGAACCTCTACAAACAGCAGATCAGGATATAAATACTAAGCACTACTGGTATAACAAGAGACACAAATAGGAGGTATAATCTGGGAAAGACCTAAATTCCTGTCATTCCTGTCCACGTTTCAGCACAAATGCTTGGATAATGCTTCTAAATGACTTAGCTCCTTGATGCCCTATTTCCCCATCTACAAAAATGATGAAGGTATTACTTGCTCTACTTCTATGGGATTCTAAAAATCCATATCCTATGTACTACAGTAGCGTGAAGACCAAAGTCACAGAAGCACCCACCGAAGATACAGAAAATTGTATTTTTAATATAACAAACTAAGTCTGTAAGCTCTACAGATGTCTTGGGCAGCTATAGCAAAAAAACAACCAACCAAACAAACCTATTTTGCAAGAGAAAATAAAAACATTTGCTTGACTCCACTGAGATTCCAGCTATCTGGTCCTATCACAGTGTGATCTTTCTCCCCTTCTGAAAGATGTACACAGTTTTGCTCAAGCTATGTTGCCACCTGTGCTTAGAGGGCAAAAAGCGGAATGAATGCATACATTAAAAATTGCTCCACTACTTTTTTCTTGAGCATAAACCTTTTTTTTTTTTTTTTTTTTCTTTCCCCACCCCCAAGATAGATGCCTCTGGTCAAACCAGCTATTGTGAATACGACAAGAATGGCAGGAAAAAAGAAAACAACTTTTAAGATGATGTACCAATTTAATCCAGTCACATGAAACATGATTTAAACACAACACTGCCATGGCAGGCCCAGACAAGAATATCTTTCCTGTACTTCTGTGCTCAGTGTTAGATCATACTTTCTCTTACTATTGGCACAAATGCACTTTCCTGTTTTTGTGTCTCTCTGCAGAAGGAAGTTTTGCTGCCTATTAAGATGAGATTATAAAGTTTACACAACAGATGAATCGTAATAATCAAAACAAAAACTCTCAATAGGGATTGTATTACAGCATCATGCACTTAAATTTTCCATTCAAAAGCTCTTTAACAGTACTGGCATGGAAAATAATACTGTTTCCATTTTACACATTGAGAAAACAGCACTTGCCACACGTCCAACAATGTGAAGTTAGTAATCCAGGCTAAAGATGTGTTCATCCATTTTTTATGGAAACAAATGCATGGCCTGCATTCAAAGAATTGACATAACTCCCACTAACTCAAAAGCTGCAGTAATGGAGTTTTACAAAGCAAAGCCCATATGGCAGTTCAAAACAGATCTGCGCTTCCCATCTTATAAATAAATTCATGTCACGTTGTTAGTTCAGAACTGGGCTTTTCCTCAACCTCTGGGACTCAAGTTCTCTACAGAACTTGAAAAATGAAAACCATGTAGCACAGACATCAGTATTTACTCGTTGGTCAAATTCACTAATTAGATGCACTTCATATTTGTTTGAACAAAAGAATGATGCTTCCCTTTTAGGAATTTCAAAGCTTTCCATCATGATAAATCATAATGTTCTCTCTATATTGAAATTTGGAAACCAAATATATTGATCAGGAAAGGTTTGAATTTGATGACATATTGTAATTTTAAGTGCAGAACAAGGCTAATTACTAAATTCAAACATATAAGAACACATCATTTCCAGACAAGAGAAGTAATGTTTGATTTATGTCTCTCTTGCTTATGGTTTTTGGGTCCTCACCTGGCCTGTTTGTGGCAGCCATAATGAAAACCTGCTGGCGATTCTCCAAACCATCCATCTCTGTGAGTAACTGGTTCACTACTCGAACACTGGCTCCTGACTTTAGAAGGAGAAATATGCCAAAACAAACAAAACCCAAAAAAACAAACAAGCAGAAAACAAAAACAGTGAGAATGTAAACATTTTGAAATAAAAGAAACAAAAGATGTACTCATTCTCCACACAGAAATACTACTCTAAGAAAGTTTCTATTTAACATCTTTAATACAGGTGCATTCTGAATTTCTTCATATCCTCAGCATAAATTTGGGGTACAAACAAGTTATCTCTATGTTGCTGTACAGATTACCCTTGGCAAAGCTTTTCTTTCCCATGAAAAATGAAGGACTCGCTTAAATACAGCTGGATAATTGTACTAAGTATTCTCCCATCTACCTGAACAAAAATGTCCAGAAGTTCCCATTATTGGGGCTCTGAAAAAAAAAAAAAGGTTTCTGCAGCTGTCCTCGCTGGAAAGGAGCAACTCGTAGTTTAATATTAACTTCACAGTACTAAGATCCTATGACCAAATTCAATAGATTAATTTGAATTTCATCCTAGAGTTGGGGAGGCAAAAAAAAGCACTGGAGTTGGAGAACAACAGTTTTAAATATGCAGCAAAACTGCTTCGTGGTTTTGAGCCACGCTGTTCTAAGTATTACTATTTTAAACATACAGAAATATAAATTTGCCTACAAGATAAGTAGAATAGATGATGAAAAGGCATACAGGCTTCAAGAAGTCAGTAAAAACACCAAACACATGTGAATCTCAGTTACAGCCGGCAAAAGACAGCAGTCATCCTGCTCAGACAACACCTCTACTTGTTCAAAGCGGCTGTAAGAGCACGACAAGGTGGTCTACGCAACCAGTTTTTGCCTGTTGCTGCTACAGAAAGGAAACATAGCAAGGCCAGAGCACACTTATTCCACTCCTTGGCTAACACCACTACCTACTGCAATAGCTAATACTCAACATCTGCTTTTAAGGCTCTGCAGAAACCAGTAGCTCGGGACTTTCAAGGAGTCAAGTCTGAACATTTCAGCTTGGCTATCTTTTAGAGGAAAAAAAGTATGCAAATTTGGAAGCTAAGGTATGACTTAATTCAAACAGCTGATCAAACCTCCTCTCTCCTGCAGATAGGAACTTTAACTTCTGTTAAAGTCATTGATGGCAATATCAGAACAGTGTTCTGCTCAGCTTTTATATTGAAACCAGCATGCATCTCTTTCAGCCATCAACATACATGCCCCAGTACATCATCATTAAACCAGACGCATTTTCTCTGCATAAGAAAAAAGAACACCTTTCCATTCAACATACAAACAGTGTGCAGCAGAAATAACACCTCCCCATCCCCAAAGCACATGTTAATTTTAGGCATATGTAATAACAACTCCAAAACAAAAGTCAGGACAGAAAATTTGATGAGTGGAATAGCTTCGAAGTCTAATGCATTCCAGACCTGCTCCTGTCTCAAATATACTCATTACTCACATTGTTCATACCTGTACGCACTTCATGCAAGCATTACAGTTGCATACAAGCATCAGGATTTGGCCAGAAATTAATTATGGTATTAAACTGCACTCCTTCATTTTTTCCTATGGCTTTCTCACGTTGGTAGACACTCACATTCTCTAGCTATTGTTTTTTAAATACATAGATGCTAACAGAAGTATTAAGCTTTACACAATTTAGAATAAAATGCTTATAAAATATTGCTAGCACACTGCCTCAAAAGGCACAACTGAGAGTTTATTTATGGAAATATTTTAAGACTCACTTCACGGTCAGACCTCCGAGGGCACAAAGCATCAACTTCATCAAAAAATATAACGCAAGGGGCT
>JAOWBP010001760.1:13648175-13664642 GCA_028571105.1 Tragopan temminckii | reverse complement strand
AAGTTCTGTATTACGGTAACAGTACAGTAACCAGTGGAATTAATGGGGTGTGTGGTAGCCCTAGTAACCATTCTAATAACCCCCATATGGGGGTTAACAATTGACCTGAAACTCTGATTACCCCATAAGAGCGTATCTTTACCTGTTTAGTATTGGTACAGCTTTATTCTAATTCTTCTTTGCTTCACAAAAAACTCCATAAGACTTTTTTTTTTTTTTTTTGCCTATGAGGATGTTATAGTAATTGTATTAGAGGTGGTGACAGAACAACTAGATGTGTACTAACTTTGGTGGTTAATCTTTGGAACATTCTATATACATGTATTATATATACAGGGTTTTTCTTTTAAGAGGAGGCAGGAACTGAGGCTGCCATCTTTCTGTAAGAAGCAGAGAGCTTAAGCACGTGCAACACGTGGCAAGGTAGCAGAGGACTGCATCAAGAAACATGGGAAGCATAGGTGCTAAGGTGTGAAGCACAGAAGTACCCTACCTTGGAGTTTGGATTTAAGCTAATTATGAAGTGGTCACCTAATAGTAAGTTCTGTACATGAATTCTCTTAAATAATCTAATCTAACAAGTTAAAAAAAAATAATCACAATTCATTTTACATCTTACTTATGTCACAGTTCTTGGAAATCACGTACCTGTTTCTCTTTTACTCTTCTCACCGGTCAGAGGCAGATGTAGGATGACAGGTGCAACAGTGCATGTGTGGGTGGTGGTGGGGAACAGATAAAGAAACTAAATTTCCTTCGTCTGCCATATGGATAATTTATGGCTGAATTGGGTCTGCAATCTAGCAACTCTTGTATAAACACTCGTACCCCAGGGAAGCAGCAAAAACAAGTGCCTGGAAAGGGATAATAACACATGCCCCTTCCCCGTTCTGTTTGCAGTTGCATTTAAGACATGGTTATGTATACACAGCTTAACCTCTAAGGAATAAATATTAATAACAAAGTACTACTATGAGATGGCATAAAGACCTTTTTTCTAATCCAAATAGAAGCTGAAAGGATTAAAAAAACTGAACACAATTTGCCAAAGTGTTCAAAGTTGGAAAGCTTACAGGAAGTAAGAAGGCAAATTTAGGTACAGTTTTTACTTATCAGAATGCTAGCTACAGCTGAACAACTCTGTCTGTGGTACCAGTACATACAAAATACAACGGCACCGCAACTTTATCCTGCTAGGTAGGAGGAGAAACAAGAATGCAAGGTTAGGTGGAAGGAAAAAAAGGCAACAGGTAAGCAGTGGGTTCAAGAGCCACAAAAGCTGCTTAAGTCAACTTCAGATAAGATGTCCCTGATGTGCAACTGGTAAGAGAAGCCTAAGCAAGAAACGGAAGTACTTTAAGAGCACCGTCCTAATGTGGGAAAGAACTGTAGGTATAGATGGGTTATGGTCAGCAACCTGCTTATGATACCTGAGTATCATAAGCTCCAGCATTAAGAAAGAAGGCTCTCATCCAGCCTCAAAGAGCAGGCATTCAGCAACATAGATCAGCACAGAATGGGATGCAGGTGTGCAGCACGCTGAACTGCTTCAATGCACAGTCACAAAGAAAAAATGGGGGGAGATCAGAGCCAAACATCAAAAACTGGAGAGCTGCACACAGCAGTGAGAGAATTCAGCTGAGCTGTCACAAGTCATCTTTCCTATCAAGAAATAAAATGCTACAAACGTGGAAGAACTTTACAATTAATGATCAAGAAATGAACATCCCAGTGATAGTCACATAAGTGAAGTTTAGGAAACTAAGAACTATTCATTCCAGTTATTTATTCTGTTTATTGAATTGAAAGAAAGGGAATACAAACATTTCTGTTAAGTGCTGTGCACCAACATGGAAAAAGTGTATTGTTTTTTTTTTAAAAATCCTAATAAAAACAAATCAGAAGTTAATGTAGTTCCAATTGAACAATTTGTAAAGATATGCTTAAAATACTACACATTTATAAAATAAAAAAGTTAAAACGGTGTTCTGTAAATAATTAGTAAAACGAGTGAAAATAAATACGAGACCCAAAGTTCTTATGTTTTTAATGTAATATAGCAAAGAAATTTTAACTACTTAATATAATCCGAGGAGAGTAACAAAAATCCAGAAAGTTTAAGAACGCAATCCTTTGAAACATTTAATATCAGTCCATAGCAAATAGTCATTACATACCAAAAGCTCTAAGTGTTAACTAGTTCCACCACAACTCCATATAAATCTTGACAACTTAGAAATCTTGAGATCAACAATAAAGTTCTTTTCTTGATCTCTACAGCTTGGTTTGTAAGTACATACATGCTTTGAGGATCCATTTTGTCCCATATGTTTTCAAGGAGCCAATAACTTTTTCCATCTGTGCCTAAAAATGTTAAGATTCAAATCTAGCACATAGACCCTAACAATGAAAGATGTTTAAGAAAAAGATGGGGCACGATGAATTTCCAATTTATAAAAATATACTGATATTAACCAAAACCTTCAGGTCAGAGGACACTTCACATACGCACGACTCAAAGTATGCAATAAAACATGACAAGTACCTAGAACATTTGGTTCTATGTCTGTTTGTGGAACACACGCGCACACGCATTCATACCAGATGGGAGGAACACTCTCACAGACTTCTTATTGAATCCAGATAACCTGGATCGACAAACAAAAAAAAACTTGTCTACAGTTCATTTCAACAACTAGAGGCAGCTACCGCAGCAGCAGTTCAACACTGCACACTTCAATTAAGTCCACCCTGTTTAAAAAAGTGTCAGAGTTAAGGAGTTCTTTCAAAATATCTTTAAAAGTAGCAGTTTTTGAAATTAAGTATGGCAGCTGAAAATGGTCTCCAGCCAACGTGGAAAAGACAGGAGGAGGTAAAAAGGGTAGCTATTTATGGGAAGGATGTTCCTCAATTGTCCCAAAGAAAACAACAACAAAAAGAAAACCGTTTAGCAAATACAGGTGTGTTTTGTAGCTAAAAAAATATGGACAAACTATTGAAAGTGCATTTCTCCTCCTCCCCCTTGAGTTACAGTAGTTTGTCAGTAAATCCAGCTTTTTATCTTCATTCCTCTTTCTCTACCTCCCCACGTGGGTCTACATTTCCCCTTCAAACTACAGCTAATTGTACGAGTCCTTGTTTCCTTCTAAGGAAGCCTTCATAACTGATTCTGGATGGGAGCGCTGCTTATCACTGTAAGGAGATACAACTAGACACAAACTCCCAAGCATACTGAGTTTGATTCAACGTTACCTGTTTGAAGCCAAGATGAGAAGTAACTGGCAAGATCAGGAGAGCTTTCTAGCTTGCACCTTTGCTCTAATCATAAAAATGAAGTCAGCTTTAAAGTTGAAGAACTTGAGAAAATAGAGAGAGTTTGAAATGAAGGTGTCACGTCCCCCCACTACCCCACCCACCCAAACAAGGACAAATCTAGCATCACTGCTTGTTTTCCCTTTTGTGCTCCATTGTGCCTTGAAAATTACTTACCTGAACAGCTAACGAGCATTCAGAGAACAAAATGCTTCCGCTTTCTTTTTTTTTTAAAAAAAAAAAAAAGATCTGCCTTGACAATTACCTGTGGATACTGCAAAATTTTAACCTAAGAGCTTACCAAAGAAAGTTAGAGTAGTACACTCTTACAGTATTCTCCTCTCTAAAATCATAGCTTTGTCCACCAGAAACACAATGTTTATTGCAGGTGTGTGGTTGTTCCAGCCTGACTCCAGCCTACAAACATTTTTAAGCACATGGAAATCAATGTGTTGCAAATGAGCAAGCTTGCTTTTTTTTTCCCCCCCTCATAATCTCATTTTATCATCTGTGCACAAAAAGTATCGGTACTTTTCAATTGACACATTGTGAATACATAACATGTTAGAAACAGTCTGGGTTTCTCTTTAACTGCCAGGTTAGATTGGTTCTCGCTACCACTGGATCCGTAGCATAACTTCAGTGTGGGACCAAGTACTGTGGTAAAACAAAGATTACTCTCTCCTTTCTCTCATCTCTGCACACCACACGGCATAAGCAGACATCTATGCAATACGGTGGGATTGACATTGAAAAGAATGCCGTCTATATGACAAAGGAGCCTTCCTTTATGTTGCATAGTTGCACCACAAAACTAAATTAAAGCGGAGATATCAGAACATTTCTAACTAACTTGGTTCTAAATACCTGAAGTGTTCTTTAGAGGTACATACCTATTCCAGAAGAGGTCAGATTTTGGAAGAAGCACTAGGTTCCAATTTTTATTTACAATGCATTGCAGCAGAAAGTAGAAATCAGCTCATACGTACCCACACATAGCTTGTACCAGGTAAAGAGTCTCACTTTGGTTTTGGTACTGCTAACCACATGAAAAATGCCTTTTGAAATGCATGTGAGACTTTCAGTCTAAACTCGAGACTTTGATCCTTCAACACCTGCCTGAAGTTCCCACTGAAGTCCAATGAGTATGAGGTAAGCAAGTAGTGCCAGACTGTTGTACGAGACATCCAAACCAGAACTGTACTCCCTCCCCTTTACTCTCCCTAAGTAACGCTTGATTTAAAAATCAGAGCTTCAGAGTATGACAAAACAGGAGTAACCTCTAAAGATCCACATGCTACCATTATACCATGTTTTGAAGATGTAAAACACTGTTTTTGGTGTGGGGTTTTTTGTTTTTTGTTTTTTGAACCAGAAATTAGGTTTACTAAAAACTGACCTTAGGAAAACTTTCTGTTTTCCTGCAATATCAGTGCCACAGGAGAAAGGCTGACTAATCTTATGCTGTCCAACTAGCAACAGAAACAGCTCCTCTAAAATGAGAGAATGGGAGAGGAACTGATTTGTAGTCTTCACTTTACATACATACTTCCCAGAACTTATGGGAATGGTAACTACTATCCCAGCAATTCACCTTAAGACAAATGAACTGAACTGAAGATAAGAATGTTAAGTTCCTACTTCATTTTGGAGATACTGAACGTGAGTATGTCAGATTCAGAGCTGGTTTCAATGAGATTATCAGAATCTTAAATCATCTTGCAGATTACACACAGGGCAAGGAAAAAAACAACCAACAAGCCAACCCACCCAATTACTGGAATCTTAAAAAGAAAGATCTGACCTGTTGAACTGCACTTCATTTTTCTTGGGAAGAAAAAAAAGAAAAAAAAGGACTATTTATGTTAAGCACCACATTCCCATTCATCAAAGTGGCTACATGCTCTTCCCAGGAACTCAGGCAAACCTTCCCTCACCCTTCTTCCATACATGACTAATGTCACTAGATTATTGTGGATCTTGTAAGTTCACACTTCCATTCACATTGCCCTTGGTGGCATGCCCTCTCCTGCTCCCTCATTACTTCAGAGCACTAACACCACTACCTTTCTACCCAAGGTGGGAAAGGAAATCCAGTGCCATCCCACAAGGAATTTGTGTGTAGTGCAGAAGCATAGAGATGCCAGGCCATCTGTTTATTAAAAAAAAAAAAAAGAGTTTCAATTATTAAATGTCTCTTTTTGCTAAACATGGCATATTAGTGGAACTGTTTCAAAAAGTGTTAACGTGTTCACAGCACCAGCTTGCAACAAGGTCCAGGAGAGACTTTTAAGCCTGCAAACTTAGAAGTATATCTTCAAAGTCTAAACATCTTTGTTTACCAAATAATAAAGAAAGTTTTCCATTGCAAAACAAGTTATCTATAATTTGAATGTTAATTACTTCTACAAAATGTTGACTTTGCAAATAAAGGATTCAGCACATTCTTCTGTTGAGGTTTAGTTTACCTTTTATCAGTATTGTTGCATATATTTATATAACTAAAAAAAAAGACCTTGTCTTGTTTAAGCTCTTAATCTCCTGGTGTACTCTGAACACTTCTTTGTTTCCCTAAATAATACAATTTATCTTTTCATATGGACAGTGAGTTTCTCCTTCTGAAACAACCTTCGCTGCCTACGTAAAGCTCCTTGCAGCCACTGCTTTTGATTGGGTGTCAAGACACTCTGGAAGAGCATCAGTGATACCACATTCCACATTTCTTCTTGCATTGGTTTAATTCCAAATGTATACAAATGAAGTCATTTTAATCCTATAAATAATTTATTTTTAAAAAATTGTGCTGTTAACCCCTTTGCAGGGCAACGAGCTATGTGAAAAGTACAAAACTTTTTGTCAAATGTGATATTGAGAGTGCTTTTGACATAGTTCATTGGTTTATCTCAATTTATATATACTGCGCAACGGGCAAGGCTAGAATCCATGAACCAAGCTGCAAAGATCTCAAGCTAAGTAAGGCGGAGAGATTTGAGAAACAAGAGAAGGAAATACTTTCCTATCCAATGTATACTCTTCAGACTAAAGCACTCTTTCTATCAAGCCTTCTAAACTCTTAAATAAAGTGTTCCAAACAAGCATTTAAACTTCATTACACAGAAGAGCAACAAGAACAGTAGCCTGCCAGACAAAAAGGCAGGAGGGAAAAATATATACTGAGTTCAATGGTTAGCCTGAATGTAGCACAGTTCTTCACAACCGATGGGGGGTAATTTCAACACGGTGTCCAACAACGTTCTAACGACGTGCTTCATCTTGACTGGTTACTATGAAGCAAGGTGGTAAATGTTTGGCCCCAACCGGGCTTCAGAAATGGTTCTTTTTCATGACGAGCATGTCTGTCCAGCTATCAATCATGTTTGTTTGCACCAAATCCCAAGCCATTTAAAATACGACTAATTAAGTTAAACTGAAGTCGTCTGCTCCAAATTCGCCATCAACTATCCATGCTACTGCATTCCTCTGAGCAAAAACAAAAACACAAGAGAAAGAAATCAAACCTTGAAGATCTTAGCAACAGTTAGTATTTCTATAATTACATTACATAAATACACTGTGTTAAATTTTACTAAGCATGCATAGTAATACTGAAACTTATAATGCAACTAAATCCCATAGTAAAAATTAGCAGTTTTAGATATCATTACTCATAATATCTAAACTTAGCACGTTAGCTGTTGGTAATGAAAATTGCCTCTTGCAAAAGAGACCACAGAATAGAATCACCAGCATTGGAAAAGACCTTTAAGATCATCCAGACCAACCATCCAGCTATCATCAATATTTCCCACTAGCCCATGTCCCTCAGTACAACATCTAAACATTTCTTGAACACCTCCAGGGACGGTGACTCCACCACCTCCCTGGGCAGCCTGTTCAATAAAGTACATACATTTGCATTCAAGTTCCAGGGGACTGTGCTAATTACAAAGCCATCTGTCACCCATTTAAAGTTCCCAAGTTGCTGGAGATATGTTCTGTGCACCTACGCTTCTTGTAGATGTACTGCTTTGAGAAATCCAATTTTTATCATTTCTATTTTTAATAGACTTTAATAAATATTCTGGAGAAACTAAGAAAGTAAGTAGGCAGGTAACTGGGAGAAAACAAAAATCCAAATACAAGTAAAGCAAGCTGGAGCACAGGCTCCAAGTCCCTGTGTGTTACATTCAAGATGTTACAAATGAGACTGGCAAGGCTGGTCCACCTAGTCCAGTACTAGAAATAGTCAGAAAACATAGGAACAGGGAAAGGAGATGATCCTTAGTCTTAACATCCTTCCAACTTCCAGCCACTTTCACCTGAGAGACATTCTGAACTAGAAGTGTTTACTTATCTGCTCACACTTAATGGATTTCTCTTTGATTACTTTGTTTGGTTCCCCTTGAAGTAACATCCATACTCAGTACCCAATACAAGACAACTCAAAAGACAGAAGTCTAGAAGCTGCACAACAATCCCCTAGTTTTCATCTTGCTAATAATTCTGAGGAGTAGGTAAGAAGGGCTGGGAGAACATGCATTTTGACAGTGAAAAAAGTTGCACTTATTTAACATGTGGCTCTCTCCAAGACACAGATAATGTCTGATGATCAGGAATGAATCAATCGCGTACAGCTTGTAGGGTGCAAAAATTTCACCCTCTCCAAATTCAGGAGAATACTTGTGTAAACATTGTAATAGCATGATATTTGCTCAGAATGCATTATTTAAATGTTAATGACATTACATGCACTTCAAGCACTAGGGGCAACATTTAAGAAGTCTATATATGTTAGTTAATGGAACAGTGAGGTCTCAGTGACACCGCAGTTTTCTATACGGCCACGTGAGAAATGTGAGTACCATTTTGGAAACGCTTCTTCACAGCACAGAATACCCACTGAAGCAGTTCATAGCAATTAGAAAACAGGCGTGCACACACACACTCACCTTCAATATCCTGGTTGTCTACAAAAGGCGCTGGTCCCCATATTCTAACAGTGCCATCATCAGAGGCGCTGGCCATCATAGATGGAATCTGCGGGTTCCAGCTCACACAGTTAACAGTACGTGTGTGCCCTGTCAGCTCCGCAATTGGCAGCTCGCTACGCTTGTGCCAAATATATACTTTGTGATCTAAAGAAAACGTGCATTGAAGAAAAACATGAGAAACATTGCTCTACACAGATCGATTTATGTCAAGCAGCATTTCCATGCAAGCTCTCAGCAATTACAAAGACATGAGCGTTCTTATAAAACCTGCATCTGTTGAATGGGCAACAGCACTAAATTTTTTTCTTCTGAAAGCGATCAAAAGAGTATGGGCAAAGATCTTCAACTGAGGGGCATGCTGCTTCCTTTTAAGCCTCACAGGAAAAACATGTGACTACAACGCAAATAAGCCAATACACAGATAAAAAACAAGCTGAGCTACTTACTCTTAAGAATATGCAGTTGTAATCTTATTCAAAGGGAACACTTACATTATTACTACTTTTTTTTTTAAAAAACAATTCATATTTACAGATTAGTACATGATTGTAAATCACAAGTACTAGAATATTTACAACCACCACATGTTACTATACACCAGATAAGATCACAGCTCTGCAGTTAATGGAATAAATCTTGCTACTAGAGACTTAGCAATATTCCACTTAATGTCTCAAATTACAAGCTATTTCTGCTTTTAACAACAATTCATTCCTGAGTTGTATTCAAGTACAAATAGATGCAATAAACAATCCCACAGATCTTATTTTGTGAAAGGAAGCTTTTAATTCTTTGTTGCAACATACAAGAAATGAAAAAGTGAAATGGTCAAACACTCCCCTGCAATTTTTTTAATGTTTTGTTTTATAACCAACCATACTTAGGACTAAGCATTTTTTTCCCCCCAGCAGTAAATTAGCAGCCTTTAACAAACGTGTGGGTTGATCTTGCTAGGTAAGCCTTTGGAATATTCCAAATAGAGCTATTTACACTGAACAAGCGTGCATTATTGGCATTATAAAAACATTAAGTACTAACACATTGACTTGAGGTATTTTAATCTGTTTGGAAGGTTTTAATGCATAAGTCATTTCAAGACTTAGCAAACAAAACAATCCTTCTCTACTCCTCTTCCCAATCCCCTACAAAACAAACTTGCTTTCTGACCTACCTGCTAGAACAGCATCACGGAATCACATGATAACTCAATTGTCTTCTGCTGAACCAGCTCATTTGAGTACAACACCTTTACACACACACTTGTATTAATGCAAATATCCTGGTTGATTTCAGGAGACTACACATCCACGCTATTCATCAAATAACACAATTCACTCTCTGCTTAAATACTGGACACGCAAGCCTCTGCTGTCTGGGAGAATCAAAGCCTAAACACAAACCAGTATTTTGGTGCTTGTCAGAATGCCTGTATTTTGTTTTAGAAAAAACATGTTAGCTAGAGTAAGGCAGCAGTCAATTTCCCTCTCAGAAAGAGACCTTCATTTTCTTCCTATTGATTAAAGTGTTAGGAAAAAAAGTCTACCTAGCCGACAGGCAACCTCCTAAGCAGAAGAGGTTACAGCAATGTAATCCATTACATTTTTGTTTCATTGTTTTGGTTTGTTTGTTTAAATAGAGAGCTTTTGTCAGTAGCCACATTTGCAACAATTACAAATTGCACAGAGGCAATAGCCTCAGGTAGATCAAATCTAAATAAGGTGCCATAAGCTTCTACCAGTACTGAGTAGTTTACAGACAATGAAAACAGGGAACTTGTTGATCTATAAAGAGGTTCGCACTGGATTGGAGATGCTGACCTTCAGTCAGTATCATCTACCACAGGGCCTTGTCAAAGAATAAGATTTTAGACGTATTTGCTGTTTTCTAAAAGAGGATATTAGTAATGTCCTGGTCCTATTTCCTAATGTACGTGAGTTATGCAGTGATTATATTTCAAGTGTAACCCTTAGCCCTGCATGTAACCTCTGTGGGAGGTGATGGCACTACATCAGCGACAGAACTGAATCAATTCAAGACACAAGCCATTCATAATTTCTTTCCTTACCACAGAAAAGTTGAATAAAAACACATCACACAAAGCCTTTGGTTACTAAGGAGCTCTTCTAGAATCTGTCAGCAACTGCTTAATTTGAGACTACTCCTTTGTAATGAAGCTGGCAACTCTGACTGAAATTCAGATCACCTCACCACACCTGTACCTTCAGCAGGCAAATGAGGCTGTTCCTCTGTGGTAGTATTTCTGATTCAGGCTATAAGTGCATCATACCACAGAAAGAAAAAGAACACCCCACCCACTTTTAATTAAAACTATTCAGATGCTTTAGAGGACAACACAATAAATTCATTAGTGCTGTCTCCTAGCACCATTCTCTCAAAAGATTCTTTCTGCTAGCACACAGTTATTTCTTGAAGTACGCTATAGTCTCGGTGCTCCTCAAACTTATTTAATGAACCATCAGCTTGTTTCTAGAGATCACAGGTGCTAACATTATAAAAGTAAGGTATAGGAAGGATACAGCATTCCAGTTTTCTGTACAGAAGGGATGATGTTACCTTCGCTGCCACTCGCAATGAAGTCTTCATTATGACCCCCAAAACATGAGTGAATTGTGTAAAATCCTTGTGTAACTCCTTGATACTTCCTCACTAAAACTCTGTCTTGTAAGTCCCATAAGTGAACTCCCTGTGAATCAGAAGTACAGAAGATTTGTTTTAATCCATCGGACGTTGCCCACTGCATTCTTTTATGTAAACTTTTTAAAACTCTCCAATCTGTCTCCTTTTTTGCACATACCAAACTTTCATAAAAAGTTTAAATATGATGAAAGTGCAGTACTTCAGACAACTCTGGTAGTGTTACTAGATCAAGAGAGTAAAGAGATCCTAAATTGCTAGCTTCAACTTCATGGCTGTAGCACCTTCCATTTTGAAAACTATATTTAATCAAGGTCCGCAAACCAGAAATACATACATTTTAGTTTAAACCCAACACCTCCTCCACTCATCCCCAGACACATCAACCTGCCACAATTCTTGCATTTTCTGGTTTCTCTGTGTTAATGCCAGATAATTACATTTAATAATACATTTTTCATAGTATTAAAGCCTTGATTATAAATCAATTCAAAAAGTCAGTCTCAAGGATAAGATTACCTTCTTGTCAGAGAATATTCATAAACATAGTATGACATTAAGGTTTTCATATGAAACTAAATACAACTGGTTAATATCAAGTATTCTAATTTCCATCAAGATACTGAAGAGCAGTTAGTAGCTGCAAACAGATTTATTTGCAATTCCATTGTTGTCACAAACTCACCTGAGTTGCTACATTTAACAAAGCTAAGCGGCC
Source organism: Tragopan temminckii (assembly GCA_028571105.1). Classification (NCBI taxonomy): domain Eukaryota; kingdom Metazoa; phylum Chordata; class Aves; order Galliformes; family Phasianidae; genus Tragopan; species Tragopan temminckii. The sequence goes on along the minus strand of JAOWBP010001760.1, from coordinate 13,652,966 downwards.
ATTTTTTGAAATAGTAAACGACATTATAGGGTGATCTTCTTGTACTCTGAAATTGAAAGACATCACTGTTAAGAGTACACTTAACCAAATAATAATGCAACACCATGACAAACAGTATGTCCTATCTCTGCACTTCTATCAGTAGAGAAAGACGGTGCTGAATTTGAGTTTCTATTTGATATTTAGTATGTCTCTATGTCAATACTAGCCAGGCCTGCAATAGTTTGTTAGTTTTCTTATACTTATGATAAATTCCAAGACTAAATGGACATGAAGCCTCAAATACAGCTCCTAACTTCAAAGCAGGATATATTAATATATGGATATACTATATATGTGAGGCAAGCACAACACAATAACAGAAATGCCAAAACATTGACAAGGAAACACCAGTGCTTATGAAATTATTTCTAATGCTTGATCTAACACATCTAGTGCGATGATCTGCAGTTGGAAATCACAAATTTTTATCCCATGTTATTCTCCTTTTAATACAGAGAGCATTCCAAGAAGTTGTTTCTCATCCTGTCCCACACACTTTCCCAATCTTCTTCTCACACAGCCAGGAATTCAAAACCTGGTACTTACATGTTCCTGTCTGTAAGATCCTCAAAGTTATAACCCCGAATTCGCTGGTGTGTGTCCGACGCTAAAACAGTTTTTCCATCACTCAAGCACCAAAGGCATTGTACTCTGACCCCTTCCCAGGAGTCAAGGAGATTACCATCTAAGTCCTGATCAGAATGAATAAATAGATAGATAAACAAGCTTTTAGGCTCAGATTTCTGGAGAAGTTATGTGACAAACAGCTTTTCCACCTTCTGTACACACAGCAGCTACAAAAAGCAATCTTACCATTTAATGAAGAGGACTTAATGATTTAGGACTTGGATTGGATTAAGTGAAGACTTTTGTAACTATCTGTCCTGGAGAGGTGTGAATCCCCTTCTCTGCACATAGCAAACCATAAAAGAAGCAAGTACTTCATGTCAGGGAGAAATCTGCAAGCTCACTTGTGCAGTGAGTGAGGTTTGCATACAGCAGCATCATTCTGGACACCAAGTCAGATGACAAATAAGAGTATGGATGAGACTGCAGAACGCTATCTAAAAATTAACACTAATTATGAAATGAGGGCTTCAAATTTCTGTTTACACTAAGCAATGACAGCATGCAAAAACTAAAAGACGACATACAAAATTCTGAGGAATAAACAAAATATATGGGCAAAGGCACTGCTTTTAGTGGTCTGTTTTCAAAAGAAGCTATGACAAAAACTTCCAGCCCACAAATCCTCGCTTTGTAATTGCTCTGTGAATGTGTTTGAGCCCTTCTAACTACTACATAGAAACAGAAATGCAGCTGAAATAATAGCATCCGTGTATTGTACATACAAATTTCAGAGTACTTGAAGGGTTTTTTTAAAGCTTATCTGTGAAGATTCATTTTTAATATATACACAAAAGAAAATTAAAAAAAAAAAAGCATCAAAACTCACATTGGACTGCGACAAAATGTTTCTTTCTAGCTTTGTTTTCAGTGTGACAGATACAGAGAACTTACACACTGATAGAACTGTCCACGCTGACCTCCTGTTACAAAACGCTTCCCATCAGGATTCCAGGCCACACTTGTTAAACTGTCTTCATGAGATTGGCTCATCTTTGTCCTCAGCTCCCCAGTCTGGAAAATAAAGACAGTAATGCCTGATACCAGCCAGGAGAACCTTCTCCCAAAATGATACTGATAATTTTATCTGATTTGCAGTAGCTGGAAGTACACACATTTCAACACTAATTTAAAAAACAAGCAAGCAAACAAACAAAAAAACCCTATGAATAATGCAATAAAAAGAGAGAGTTACCACAGCATCTCCAGCATTTCCTCAGACTTGACTTGGGGAAATTTATCATTTTGTCCCTCAAATCAAGAGGGGTGAAGTAGTGGGTACATCAGACAACTGTGAGATTGCAGTTTAAAGAGGGGAACTTAACTCAGAAGAAAGCATAAGAGCAAGATATGCAAATAGAAAATGAAACAAAACAAAACATGGGGAGTGAGAAGGCTACAGTAGAACAAAAGAAAACAGATGACAAGACTATGTTTGTAAAAACATACATATTTATATATATATATTCAGAACGTTTTCCTCACTAAGCTGAAGCTCTTCATGTCAAACTTCAGCTTTCATGCCTAGCTCATAACACTGCTGTTTCACAGGACAGAGAGCCAACGAATGGCTTACCATTGCCAAAACAGTAAGGGTTTCTCTCTACTCCCTCGTGCCAGCTCTAATGCTCTTCACTGAGCCAATTTACTTCACTAAGCCAATTAAATAAATTGAAACAGAACAAAAGTATTTCAAGGGTGGAAAAAAAAAACCTTTTTTTTTTTTTTTTTTTGTTTCTAGGGAACTAAATTAGTTCAGAGTCTAAACAGTACAATAAAGACTATACAGCCTACAGCTGAAGCCAGGGAAGCTTTTGTATCAACTCAGCTGCCCATAAAAATCAACAGCAGAAAAGGGTTTTCAAAGTCATGGAGAAAATATCCAAATTCCCTATTTTCTGACTGAAAGACAGAAGTTTGAGTCTCTGTGGACCTTTCACTAGAACTACTGGGAGGGTGACACAAAAGAACAAGAAACAAATTAAAAGATGCACACTATTTCTGCTAATTATTTCTAATTATTAATAAATCTTCTGCTAATTATTTCTTTCCTTAGATTGTATTTCTGTCCTGTTTCTTTTTATTTCTGCTGTTCTTCTTTTCAGTAGCTCTCTATGGTCTTGTGGAATCGTGCAATCCCTTCTTAGAAATTAAGAGTCAGTCATCAGATACATCAGAATTGCTACACAGTCTCAGGCATTCAGACTTGAACTCTATTTTCAGTTCTGTACAAAATGAGTACAGAACTTGTTGGCTGTTTCCCAAATTAGGGAAAAAAAAGTTCAGTCTGTTTTCTTTATGCTCACATTTTTGTACAGAAAGTTTGAAGAATTTATATCCTTCACGCTTAATAGATTTGTATATATCTACATTAACACATACCTTCTTTTAAAAAACCTGCAAGCTAACCACAGTTTTATTTTCTATACTCTGAGTCACCACTTACTTGTACATTCCAGAGCCAAAGCTCAGAACAATCATCTGGGCCACAGGCAACAAGATAGTTGTCATCTGGACTCCAAGCAATATAAGAGACTCCATATGCATGACCTTCTAATGTCTTTAGTAGTTTTAGCTGGTGAGTATCCTGAAACAAGAGAGATTCTGTTGAGGCAATACAAATGAGCTCCTACCAGATCTCATATGTACAACATGTTCAAGTACAGCACGGACACTTTGCTTTATGCAACTTGGCACAAGCATTTTACAAGTCCACTTTACAAGTCATGTGAATAAGTTCTTACTGGAAAAGCAGTTGCTAGTTTATAGAGTATGACCATCAGGCAAAAGCTTGTGCAAAAACAAGAACAAAAGCCAAAAATGAAAAACAAACAAGAACTTGTAGGTATTTGGTTCTAATCTTCCATGATTCTTCTGAATGTGGAACTCACAAAATGTTGTGGTGTACGAAGTTTTATGTTGCATGACACACAATATTACAGAAACCTTACATGCCAAAACAAGTCCCTACCTCTACTGGAATACAAAAGTATGGTTATCCATATTTTATGGAATTAAGTTACTTTCTTAAAAGTAAAGCACGAACATGCTGGAAAACTGTTATATTTAAGCAGAATTAATAACCAAAACCCTCATCGTTAAGTGTTTTGTTTTTTTAATAACCTGAGTATATTTGTGCATTGCTCAAAAAAAGATTTCACAGAAAGATATATCTTTAAAAGCTCACAAGTGAGGTATTCTTTTTCTCAGAAGTGCTGCCTACAACAAGCTCTGCATCCTTTCCACCAGACTCTGTAAATGAAGCATACTTTGCACATGCAGAGTTATCTTACACGAGCTTTATCTTACAACTGCTCTAATGCTGACTTGTCAAAGGAACTTGACTTTCAAGCATCTTCTTATGAGGATAAGTAGTACAACTAGATACTGTGGAAAAAATCATATACTAACTTCTGAATTACAGTAACATGCTGCATAGAACAGATCTTGCTGAACTGCTTACAAGAATTTTTGTGAAGGTTTCTTTGTCTGTTTTTTTTCTGGCTTTGTTTGATTGGGGAGGGGATTGTTTTTGCCTCATACTTCTCTTCAAAATGAATTTGACTCGTTTGAAGGTGTTTGACTTCTCAAACTGTCCCATTTTCATTTGTTTTAGCATTAGGCAGCAGAGCATCTCTTGACTTGGAATTCCAGAGAAAGAACATTATCAACAGAGAAAGAGTCTGATGTGGTCTGTTTTGTGAGATCAGCTGTGAGGAATTCAGCAACTGCATCAGCCTGAAGCTTTCCTCATACTGCTGGCTAGAAAATGCCTCAAAAGAAAATGGGCTAAGAACAATCTTCAAAGAACAGAAATAGCAGGAGCAAACGCACAGACTTTCTCAAGGCTTCTCCTATTTAATTCTATTCATTATTCCTGGTCGGCATTAGACACTGCTGGGTCTCTATCTGAACCGATCTGTAAAGGAACTGAGTCACACCTGACACCTCTCATCCAGGAGCTTGTCTGCAACTGCTGCATTTTTTTTTATTTTTATTAACTAATCCCAGTGGAAGGGTAGCCTGCCACTTCTACAACTGCAACTCATTTGAGAGGCAAGAGGAACAGGATACGTATCATTTTTCCCTTATAATGATAGGAATTGTGGCTGTCACTCTCAT
>JAOWBP010001760.1:13542567-13608111 GCA_028571105.1 Tragopan temminckii | reverse complement strand
TATTCAGTTGGTGCTGAGCAGCCAGGCTGGACTGTCACAATGGTGCGGGGCAGGGTGCGGGCTGCAGTACAAGTTGTGCCAGACTGCGTGTTGGACATGCCTGTGCTAAACCTTCCAGAACAAGGTGCTCTTACAAGAAACTGCTATTGCTTCAGACAGCAGCAAAATAACTTCTTGTTTTCAGATGACCAAAACTTGAACAATAGCAGCTGTACCTATGTATATCAACAACTCATTATCTGCTCAACAAGACTTCCATGCTCTGTGTTCCACCTGCTGACACTCAGCTGGTCTGTGCACGTGCAGGTTGGTCCTCATCCTAATTCTACTCTATTCCTGTAACAGCTGATCTTCTGTATTTCTCCCACTTCTCCCTCTCTAGTCCATTCATAACATAATGCCAAGCAGTCAGAAAATGCTGTAATAAAAATTAAAGTAAGCAGAGCAAAGCTGGAGCCAGATTCCTCTGAGCAGAATGGCCATATCTGGACTTCTGTTGCATACTCTTACAGTCCTTGAAGACTTACAGCTCAATCTGTTCTCAATTATTCTTAGTCATGAAAACCTCCTGTATCTAGAATAAAATCTTAAGATAAATAAGAGAAATCAGACAGTTGAGCTTATATTCTCAGTAGGCAATGAGCTAACACAGTCTGTGAGCTTTAGAGTACCACACAGTATTTCTAAATGTGGTTGTGCAGTGTTGTTGCCTGCCATAATGTTATATTTTATGGCTGTGCCATCCCCTACTGTTTGTTTACTCCACTGCCTTTCCTTGCTCCTGCATGGCACTTACAATTCCAGGAGAAATCAGCATTTTTCTTTCTGCTTATTTGAATAAAATTTGACCCTTCATACGTATTGACCCAGAGGGTTCTAGTTGGTAGTGGGGAGAAGATTAACTTCTCTCTGAATTTAGCTACCCTACACAACGGATATAATACCAGAAGAAGCAGCCTGAATATTGGATCTTAAAAATAGATAGGTTTTCTCTTTGTGCTTTCCTAAATTACAATAAACCTTTTGAAGAGCCTTGAATAAAAGGTAAGAAATCATTTAGACTGTGTTAGGTAAGATAACGAGTCTCGGGTTTGTTATTTTTAACTGAAGTCTAGCTAACCATTCAGCCTTCAACCTTAGCTGCAGTACACATGGAAGTTATTGGGAATGTATCTTCCATATAAAACATTATTAAGGAAATGAAGGGAATAGGACAAAGGAATTACACTGCTCGAAGTTTTCTGGTTTAAATAGACTGTGCCACATACAGATCCTGCATATCTTTCTTTGTTAGATTTACCTCACAACTGGGTATTAAAGAGATGCCACTGAGCATAATTTTGGAAGTTGCAGTGTTGTTAAACAGAAGTGAAATTATATGTTCTCCTACTATTCCTACATTTCTTTGGAGATGCAAAAAGATAGGTTTTTTTCCTAATCACTTTCTAGTTTGAAGCCTGACAATATTGTAATATTATGTCCTTACGCCCATCTATTACGTTACTTCCTAGATTTGAGGAAAAACAAAATATACAACTTGAAGAAGCTAATGTATTTTTCCAAAAGTTGTTTCATAGAAGTCTTGTGACCTGCTGTTCAACCTGATCGTCATTTCTACTGTAACGCGGTTGCTGTGTATTTCATTTGTTAATGACACTGATGCCTCTTTTGTTTGATATAGCTACAGTGAACATTGTGTGAAATAAGCTAATAGTTTTTCCCCTAAATAGTTATTTGATTAATACAAACTAGAACATTCTATCTCTTGAAAATATTATTAAATCATAGGTAACAAGGTTGGAAGGTATATCAAAATGCTTGACATAACTTTGTGTCAGCAGCTTTTGAAATATTCCAATTCATGGAACTTGTCTCTGCAGGGAAATCTATTCCATTATTTCATTGCCTTTACCAATTAAAAATTCTTCCTAACTTCTAATTTTAAACTTTTTTTTTTTTTTTTTTTTTTTTTTTAATTTGAGACCATTGCATTTCACAGAATCAAAGAAAGCTTGGGTTGGAAGAGAAAAGGATGTAGTGTGGGATCAAGTCAAAGGCCTTGCAGGAGTCCAGGTAGACAACATCAATTGCCCTTCCTTTTTTATTCCATTTTAGAAGGTCACATTTGATTTTATCTGTAGTGAACACAGAATATTTTATTTCCACACTCTGTACTCCTTTATGCATTTGAACTGTCATGCACGTCTTCAGAGTTTTCTTCAGGTGAAATAAACTCAGTTGTTTCAGCCTTACCTCAGAGGTCGTGTGTTTTATGACCCTAGCATCCCCTGACTTGTGTTCAACTGATTCACAAGGTTTCTGCAAGCGTAATGTCCCAAAATGGTGCTACTTCACATCCTGGCTTACTTCCCCCAGTATGAGTTCTGTTTTCATGCCAGATTGAAGCTATTGACACGTACTCAGGTTGTGATAAAATACTCAGCTATTTTTTTAAGGGCTGCTGTCTGATTGCTTCAGCTCATAATATTGTGTATTTATTCCTAAGTGCAGTACTTCTCATTTGCCTTTGTTGAGTTGCTTACATTTTTCACACTGAGTCTTTAACTCATCACTGATTCTGAATTTGCCTCCTCCCTTTCACAAGCAGTTAAGAGATCCTCTGCAGTTGCTTGCTGAATGGCATTTAATAATACTCTCCATTGTGTTATCCAAAATATTAATGGGAGTTTTGAATAGTGCTAGACCTGAGATAGAATCCTACAGAATCCCAAGTGCAAAATCCTTCTATTTTGACAGTGAATCACGAATTGTATGAACACCTGTTTGCCCAACATATCACTATACTCACATAAGAACATCAACCAAACCCGTCTTTCTTAACCTACATTCAAAAATGTCATGTGAGATAGCACCAAAATCTAAGTTAGGATAAATGGCTGCTTGGCGTACCTTTCAGAAGGCAGCATCCACACAAACATGTTAGTGACAGCATTAACTGATAAATCATTAACACAAGTTGTAAATGCCAGTACTGCTAAAAATGTCATCTTTGCTTTTGTTTCATGCCCAAATCTGCCAACTTCATTAGCTTTGCTTAATAGAATAATATTTTTGTGGTGATTGTTTCAATGGATACAGAATTAATGTCACTAAAATGAATGTTTCAGAAAACAACTCCCCACCTAGATATTTGCAAAAAGAATGTGTTTTATTAGATAACAATTTGAAAGCTAGTTTGGTCTTTAGTGTTGCTTGAACTGGAATGAAAGGAAATTCTTATATCATCTGTTCGAGGGGAAAAAGGTTCATTCCTATTATGTGCTATTTCACAATAATTTTTAGGTCAACTATTTCTGTAACTTGGTCAGCAAGAAACATAGTGATAGCAACATCTATTATTCTTAGTTGCTTGTCTGGCTGGTGTCAGGGCAGTTACGTTAATGCTGTTATTACCGGTTCAAGTACAAATCTTAGTTTCTCTATAGAAGAACTAAGTGCATTGAACTGAGGAACGGATTTTATCTTTTCTTCTTTTTCATTTATATTATTTTGCTCAGTGCTTGTGAGTCATTTTAGTTTCTTAAAGGCTGTTTAACTTTATGAAGTTGACGTGCGTCATTGTTCTCTTTCCAGGTAATGATGAGTGGAGTTCACATTTAGATCTTCTGTTTCTCTAGTAATCTCTAAGGCTTGTGTTTCATTGATCTTCCAGTGAACAACTACTTCAGAGTTCTGAGCAGCAAGTCAAGTCATTAAGAAATAACACAAGATAGCTCCATTTGGAGAAAGTGGGTAACAAGAGCTGAGACCTGTTGCTGCTCAGACATTTTTGTCTATGAAATGGTTTAACAGAAGAAAGTGTATCTTGTCCTTTCTGATCAATGATACAAAATATGTCGAACTTGGCAAAAAGCAGCTCCGAATGACATAGATTTTATATTTTCAAAAAATAAGTCGTATGAGGGAAGATTTTTCTTTATTGGCTACATCACAACCAGTTTCTTGTAGCAATTCCTGGAGTTAAAATGAGTGTTTTAGAAAACATTCTGAGTTTTTCTGTGAAGATCTGCACCCAAACATTCATTATTTGACCTTGTATTCTAGGCAAATATACTCTTCAAGACAACAGAAGGAAAAAGAAGAGAACCTAAATGAAGAGCATAAGTTTGTGGCATAAAATGTGTGAGAATTTCCAACGAAGATTTCCAGTATTTTCTGTTCTCTTCTCCCAAGAGATGGATAAATCACAAAGAACCACTTTGTCTTAATGTATTGAAGATTTATTTTTAGAACTGTAATGATCTTTCAGCACCGCCACTCTCATGAGACTTCTTACTACATGTTCCCACTCCTCCGTTGCCACCTCCAACCTTTTCTTCTGGTATTTTTCCAATTTACAGTATCAATTATTCAGCTGTTGTTAAATACTAAAACAGTTTTTATAAGGGACTCTGTCTGAACAGATTTGAAATTCTAAGAGATACAGTGCTACATCGTTAGTATAACTCCCACAGTTTAAAAAAAATCCCCATTTATGGGCTTTTATTTTTCTCTCTGTTATAACTTGATGAATGTGTTTCAAAGTTGCAAAAGCTTAGGGGATTCATTTGGACAATCTTTAACTAAACTCAGTATTTCAATAAGAGTGTTACTGTGGATATGCTAATAGTACAGCTCTTGGTATCACTGTTGTTTTTTTTTTCTTCTGTAAAATGAGATGTGTAAAAGCTGGTACTAACTTAGTGGATGCAGAGGACAATGATGAGGGGCTACAGAGGTTCTGAGGTGATGACAGCCGGTCCATTTGTTGTACTGACTCTGCAGTGTGTGCTGCTCATGTCTGTGCAGCCTCACTTTCCTTTCATGTTGTGGATGCACTCACCTCTCATGTGTCGGAAGTGAACACACTTTAAAAAAAAAAAAAGCTATAGTCACAACTTAATGTTGATGTATTCATTAGTCAACACTGTTATTTATGCAGACCATGCTGAAGCTGCTTATCTATGCATGCAAATTGAGAACAAATAAGTCCATGAATTCAGTTAGAACACATATGTCATTTTGGTGAAACACTGAAAATTCTTTATTAAAAAGACACCAGGCCTTGGTTTGCAATACAGATTCTTGTATTCCAGACAGAGGGGCTGATAATGCAGTAGAGCAATAGAAGTCTCAGTATAAGGAGATAAAGAGGAAGAACGTACCATTTGATGTAAAAGAATGTCATCTGATTCTGAGAAGGACAATTGTTGAAGTACATCACGTGTCTGACTTTGTTAGAATCATAGAACCACAGAATGGTTTGTGCTGGAAGGGACCTTTAAGACCACCTTGTTCCAACCCCCTGCTATAGGCAGGGACACCTCCCTCTAGACCAGGTTGCTCACAGCCCCATCCAGCCTGGCCTTGAATGTCTCCAGGGAGGGGCATCCAGGAGCAATCCTTGTTCTGGCTTCTCTGTTTATAGTGATGGAGCCATGAAATTGAGTACTTTAGGGTCTGCAATCGGTAGGAGCAACAAGCAAGTCTCATAGATTGGCAGAATATTTCAGGTTATGTGGTGGGAAAAAAATGAAACACCATTAAAAACAAAATAATTTGGCCCAAAATTTCAGTGTCTGGGAAAAAAAAAACAAAAAAAACAACTCTATATATTATTCAAATTGTCTTAGTAGCATAGTAAGGATGAGGCATCTTCAGGGACTGGTGAAGGGTTTCTCAGAGTTCACTTTGTCAGAAAATATATTATTCCATTTTCAGCTCTGAAGGAATACAGTCAGAAGTGTTAAAGTTGGAGACCCCTCTCTCCCCAAACCAAGTGTAAATTACATTAAACCTGAGCAAGAACTGCATGAGTAAAGATTTCAGGTATCGGCTAGAAGCATATAGACAGCATCAAATGCAATTAAGCCTGTTTCAGATATTTCATGTTGAGATATTACTTTTTGTTCCTCAGTGGGCTTCCATTTGTGTGATGGGCTTCCTCTGCAATCTGAAGTTTTTTAACAATTCAGCAAATGATTCACAGAAAAAAAAATATTTTATATTGTCGGTGCTGAAAAATTCTTATGGGAGGCTGCTGCTTTCTCCATATGTTAGAAAGAATTCACATCTGGAAGGAGGTAACTTTTATGTGATGAACATGACTTCTGCTGTTGCCAGAAATGGTCTTTGGATAATTTTAATAATTCTGAAGTCCTTTTCTGTTATGCAGAAAGATTTTTATGGATTTTGTTGAGTAAGAATGAAGATCATGATTTGACAGGAATCTTTGAAATTCCGAAGGTCTGGAATAAAGAACTTACTCTCCTGGCAGAAGGATGAGATTATTGTCATTGTGTTTGTGAACTATCATATTCCTGGTGTCTGAAAAAAAGACTTCGTTAAGTAAATGTCACTTACCTTTATGACTGCAAAGATAACCTTTCAAAAATGAACAGACCAGAAATAAATGCAATAATTTCATCTGAAATCTGCAGATAATCTGAAATAATAATGCATAATAGTACAAAGTGCTTCTATGAATCTCTGCAGGATGTTAACAGTGAGGCCCAAGGAGAGCAAATTTTATGTAAACATTGTTAATTATTTAGTATTAATCAAAGTTCACCAAAGATAGCCAGTTGTATTTTTAAAATGTACTCAATCTAATGAGACAAATCTCCTGTATAATTAATAAATGCCTGTTACTCCAATACGCATTTGGTAACATACTAAATCTAAAACTACAAGGGCTGCTCTGAAAGTAACGCCTCCTATTTTATTATGTTGGCCCAAGACTTCAGAGGAAGAAGTTGGTGGTATGACAGTAGAGGTCAAACCTTTCCACCAATATCCCATTACATTTTGTTGCTGTGTGATAGATGGCAGCAGAGGGGCAGTGTGAAATAAAATGGCATCTGACATGGAAGTCATCATCTGTTTGTGTATTATGGCATAGAGCTCTACAAAACCAGCTTATGTATAAAACTTGTGTGACCCCTCCATCGAATACTTGTGAAAGAAAACAGCAACTGGTTAAAGAGGAGAGAAGATGAACCTTTTTTTTTCCTTTTTTTTCTTTTTTTCTTTTTCTTTTTCTTCTTATCAATCTGAACATAAATTTAGTCCCTTACTTTCTGCTTGGTCTGAAATTCATCTTCAAGCTTCTTCATTCTGAGCAATTATTGCTACTGCATTCCCATGGTACAGATGTGTGCAGGAGGGTGAGGACAGATGTCCGATTTGGGAGTCAGGTGTGAATATTCCACCTAGAGGGAGTGTGAGCATTAGTGAAATTTTGAAGACGATGGGATGGAAGACGAGGTGCCAAATCTGAGACTGCAGCTGCTGAAGTAAGCTGCTGGCCACCAGAGGCTAAGGATTGGTGCATTTCCTGCTGAGTTTCTGCAGGACTTCTGGGACTTGTATTTCCATTAGCTCAAATGAAACCCAGGTGTGTCTGGACACGTGGATGCCATTCTGTTTATTTTGGGAAGTGTGAAAATAATATTTTTGAAAATAATCTTTTTCTTTCTTTTTTTTTTCTTTTTTTTTTTTTTCCCCCCCAAAGGTGATGGTATTCTGTACATCTGTTATGCTTATTCCAGATTCCATCAGCTGGTGATGCAGCATCATGAGCTCTCATACCATCCATTCAGAGCTCTTTGGTATCCATTACACCAAAGGAGCACAGCTGGGTGCTGGGCTGTAATTTCTCATGCAGCTGGGATCAGATCCATCAGCTTATTTGAAGGTTAAGACCAAGACCTCAGGAGTGAATGAGGCACCAAAATACAGCTTGATGTTCCTGCTGTGCTCTCAGGGCTTAAGCCAGTGAGAAAAGGATTGAGCACGTCTGTGTTATTTTCACCTTTTGACACAGTTTGAGTGATTTGCAGTAATTTAGTTCAGAAATGACAATGGTACAGCTTCCCCCTGCGATGTCCTTGTGCCACAGAAAGCTGTAATGAGTTTCTGATGAGATGGAGATAAGGAAGACGTTTTTAATGACTACAGTATAGCCTAGACCAATTTCAGAGAGGTACTGAGTGAAGGCTAAATCCTTCCACCATTTTCCAACACTTATGTACTTAAGATACCCTCATGGCAAAAAGAAGACGGTAGGACAAAAACAAACTAAAAGCAACTTGATGGATTTCCCTTTAACTTTGTATTGGAAAGTTCTGCAATGAGACAGTCACTAAAAATTACTAGAAATAAATCTGTTGGGAAATGCATGTTTTTAAATGAATACCAGGAAAGATTGTGTGATATTGGAAGTATTTAGCTGTGGGACCTTGCAAAATGAGAAGCATATTTTGCCTGTGTGTTCTTCAAACAGCTCCAGATAGATAGTTGAAATGTAAAAGAAGATGAGAGGCAGTGGAAAACAGGAAAATATTTACCTTAGAGTCCAAACTAATATTTAATGATTGTTTCAATATCTTTAATGATAACGACAGTATATTTATATACATAAATGTGTGTATGCATGCATACTCATAAATGCTCCAGAAGGAAATGTTTTATTTTGTCTTTCCTGGAAGCCTCAGGTGTTCTGCGATGAGTCTTAACACAGGTGATGTATATCCAGATATTAAAGTAGGTATGAGAAAATAAAACAAAAACAGAATCCAAATGCCTGTTCTTTAGCTCATTAACAGCTCTTTTCAAAATGTGTGGTTTTGAATAAACCATTTACTTTCTCAAGTGTATGCTCTGCAGGATTTCAGATTAAAAAAAACCCAACAATTTGAAAGGTTAAGGAATTACAATGAACGCACTGCATCTTTGTATGACAGCAAAGATCATTACTATTGGCTGTGTTCTGTCCTTCTTAATTAAATCATCAACCTGCCTGTACTTTCTGGAGCAGCTCAGCTATAGAAGGTTATTTCTCTCCGTTTATTCTTGTTTAGTTTATTATTTACTGGCCCTGACAGTCTGTTCAAGTCAACACTCTTTCCTCATGATAAAAGTGCATATTATGTTAAAAATAAGATAATTTTAAACAAAAATTTGAGAAGATAATACTAATCATGGCCGGTGACCACTGGCAAATTTCTGAATAGTTCTGCTACTGAAATCACCTTCATCTGTAAAAGGACAGAAAAAAATCCTACAAGCTGTAATGAAGTTGGTGAGGAAAATGCAAATACATAGTTTTCGTCCATGGCTTTCAGAATATTTTTAAATGAGTCCTCTGGTGTTCCTGTGGTATTCTGTACTGATTTTGCTTATTTGCGAAGCTGCTGTGCTGTCTGCTGATGTGGTTCTATAGGAGAACTCCTGATGGCAAATCTAAAGCAAAATCCCTGCAGAAATGGCAGAGCGGTGTCTGGAGGCACCATGGGTGCTGGCAGCGGTGGGTTAAGAAGGAAGGGGCTTACTTTTCCTTCCCGATCTTAAGTATATACTTCAGCAATTTGGATATTGTGAATACTTGGAAGTCAGGTTCCCAAACTGTGGTTTCCCAAAATGTGTCACTCCAACGTGTTTTTCTTTGTTTAACTGCCAATATCTTTTCACGGTGTGTAAAGGGACATAAGGAAGCTGCCCTGCTGAGCCTCAGCTGCAGTTCATTCGCTCCTGGGCAGTTTCTGCCACCTCTCCCTAGGGGAAGTGATGGATCCTCGGTGCTGGCCTGCCCAGGTGACCCCTGGTAGCGCCTTCCTCTGGCCACGTTCCCCTTCTCAAGCAGCCCCTGGCGCCGGGGCACGTCTCATCCCTCCTTGCACCACAGAATCATGAGAAATCATTAAGGACGGAAAAGACCTCTAACAAACCGCGTCCAACCACCAACCCATCCCCACCACGCCCTCTAACCACGTTCCTCAGTGCCGCATCTTAAACACCTCCACGGATGGTGACTCCACCACCTCCCTGGGCAGCCTGAGCCACAGCTAGATCTACCTCATACTAAAAGAAAACATACAAAGGAAAAGAATAAAGTACTTCAAGTTTGAACAAGTCGTTCTTGATTCACGATCCGACCCAAGTCAGCCTCAGTACCAGCCCACCCTCACGCTGTCGTGACAGGATTTCAGTCGGAAACGCGCGGCGGTGACAAAAGACCCCGCCCCGCCGGTGGGGGGACCCGTGCCGAACCCACCCCCCGCTGGAGGCTCCACCGCCCTCACGGGGGAGGGCAGAGCCGGGGGGGCCGGGCCGCTCCCGCTCCCAGCAGCAGGTGGAGGGCTCCGCCGGGGCCGGGCGGCTTTTTCTCCCCTCCCGGTCGTGTCTGAAGGCGAGCAACTCCGCCTCTGCCGGTGTTGGAGGCGCGGGTGCCCGTCTCCCCGCTGGGGGCTCGGGGTTCCCCTCGCCATGGCTTTCACCTTCGCTGCTTTCTGCTACATGCTGTCGCTCGTCCTTTGCGCCGCGCTCATCTTCTTCGCCATCTGGCATGTGAGTACCGCGGGGCCGTCCGTTTCGCTTGGAGGCGGTGGTGTTTGTAGGATTAAAAACCCTTCGCTTGGCTAACAGCGAGGGAGAGACGGGATTTCTTCTTATTCAAACTAGGGTAAAGCGCTGGCTGAGTTTTGTGTAAGCGTGGTAGAGGTAGAAATAGAATTCTGTCCGCGGAGTGATCTTTGAGATCTAATTGCTCTGAGCTGTTAGGGATGCAGTTACAAGGCTTTTCTTATTAACGAAATGACAAAAAATGTGACAGTGATGCCAAGCGCTGCGAGGCTGGAAAGGATCTCTAGCAGTCAGCGCCCGCTCTCCGCGAGGCAAGGAGTACAATTGCCGTGATTACTCACTCGTGTGCTCTTCTCTCAGCTTCCTCAAACCATAAGGTTTCCAAAAGTGTGAGTTTATAGATTCTTCAAACTTACTGAGATTAAAAGGTGTTTTCCACGCTCAATCACTTGCTATAAACTAAACTGTTTTTCCCCTCCACAATTACAAATAAATTTTAATAATTTTCGTCTGTTTGAAGTCTGTTATCGTGTTCCAGCAGTTGTCTTCTTTCCAGACTGAAGTTGCTGCCTGAAGATGCGCAGTCTATCTAGCAAATGGGGCAAATCATATCTAAAGGAGTGCTATAAGAAAGAAGGGGATGGATTTTTAGCAGAGTCTATTGTAACAGGACAAGGGGAAATGGTTTCAAACTAAAAGATGGGAGATGTAGGTTGGATATAAGGAAGAAGGTTTTTACAATCAGGGTGGTGAGGCGCTGGCACAGGTCGCCCAGAAAGATGATGGATGCTCCATTCCTGGAGACATCCAAGGTCAGGCTGGACAGGGCTCTGAGCACCTGATCTGCTGTAGGTGTCCCTGTTCACTGCAGAGCGGTTGGACCAGATGGCCTTTAAGGGTCCCTTCCAACTCAAACAATTCTATGATTCTTCCATAAATCAGTGTAGTTACTTTGAATTCACTCTTGGTGAAATACTTATCAACTTTCAATCTGTAAGACCGTGGAGAGCAATCTGTTGTTTCTACAGGTTCAGAAGAAGCAACTAAGGAAGGAAAGCTTTTGTCAATAGTCTCATTTTTAATGTGCTTGTTGAAAAATTATTGAGGGATTGAATTTGAAAATGACTGGGAAACAATGCTCTACTGTAATAGAGCAAGAATTGGTACAGTTAAAAATAGATAGTTCTATTGAAATGCATGGCTTGTGAAGGTCATAGAACAGACTGAACACATTGCTGGAACAAACTTTTAAACATGACCTCTACATACAAAACACAGGAATTTTTATTGTCTTTTCTCTAAGAACTGTTATAACTCAATTTCTTACTTCTTCTGAAATGTAGTCTGATGTATAGCTTAAATTCAGTGTCATGGGAGTTTCTTTTACCTTGAACATCTCGTTGTGAACATCTTACTGAGAAACAAAGCTCATGCTCCTTCACTGCAACCCATCTTTTTTTCCACTGCAGTATATTTGCAATGAACAGTTGCTATATTTCAAATACAAGTTTATGAAGGTAGCATTTTCTGCTACCTGCTAAAATGCTTTTTAATTATTATTATTTTTTTTAATGCATGGTTCCTAAAAATAAATAGTTGATTAATCAGAGCGTCTCATCACATTGAATGATTTCCAAGGTTCTAAGACTGAATCTGAGTATGCATCTCGTAGATTACTTTAAAGGACTAAAGCAAATGGAAGCATTCGACTTTGTGTTGTTCCAGCCCAAATTGACTGAAGTTTGGGCAGTTCTTTGGAATGAATTAACAGTGACTCGAACAGAATCTTTTTTTTTTTTTTTTTTTTTTTCCTTTCTTCTTGCTTGGTAGTCAGATGGTTTATATAAGAATTGTAATTTTCATTCATATTGGTGTAGTAAAAATGAAAACTGTGAAACCAAAACAGTGTAAAATGAGGATGTTCATTTTTGGAAACTATACTCTTCTGACGCCTTTCTTCTAAATTGAAGTATCTCATTTTCTTTCCTGTGCTCTTCCAGACAGCCAGAGTGAAGCTGGTCAGAGTATTTGAAGGAGTTGAAAATGAATTACAGAAACTCCTTTAGGCTTTTGGTACACATAATAACATTGTTTCCTACCGTTGAGTGGTCACTGATGTCTGTCAAGGTTGACGTGAACAGAAACATGTTTAAACTATGCACAAGGTCTATGTCCCTAGCTTTTTGTAGTTCTTCATTAAAACACGCTGTAATTACTAATCAGTTTTACTCCATTCTGAACTGCTCTGAACCAAGGTTTAGCTGAGCCGTGTCAGGTCTTTCTGAACTCCCAGCCAGGTATGACATATTACATTTTTTCTGTATAGCTCCATTGATTTCAGTTATGTCTGAATTGAAGTTGCCTGGAGGTGATCAAATTGTGGCTTATTTGTTGTCCCTTACTACGTGATGTGTTTTTACAAACTCCCTCAGTGCAATTATTTGGGTAATCTGACTACGTGTAAGAGATTCCTTCCCTTTCTATCACATTTTAAGATGAAATTGTGTGCTTTGAGATTTGTTATTTCAAAGAAAGCTTTATAAAAGAAGTTTTCAAAGTGTTCTACTATATAATACCACAAAGGAAAAAAATCATAAGTATAATAGACTTTGGTTAAAAAAAATAATTCATGAGATGGGCCATATATTTTCAAGCTCATACCAGAGTATCTGTGAATGAGTGTGATTGCTTAGTAACCAGTAGTATTTAAGGACTGCCAGAAAGGTTTAGGATTATTACGCCAGTGGAATAATGAATAGGGCTTGCCTAAGCAGTTGTACCAAATCACCCAGGCTTATGGAATACACTTCAATGTAATAGAACAACTGCATGATGGCAAGAGCAGTATGTGCTGAAATCAATGATAGTCACTTCAACATAGAATCATTAAGGTTGGAAAAGACCTCTAAGATCATTGTGTCCAACTACCAACCTATCCCACTGTGCACACTATGCTCTTCAGTGCCACATCTCCATGGTTCTCAAACACCTCCAAGGAACAGTAACAGCATCACCTCCCCGGGCAGCTGTGCCAGTGCCTCACTGCTCTTTCTGAGAAGAAATGTTTCTTAATATCCAACTTGAATCTCCCCTGACAGGACACATATACTGAGTGTGGGTAATAGAACTGAACTCCAAGTACTATTATTTTAACTTTTTTTTTACAAATATCCCAAAACGTCTTTGCTTTCCAACTGGAGCTGCTACATACTTAGAAGATGTTGCCAATTCTGTTGTTATTCTCTGCCTTCTCCTGCTGATGTGGACTGTGTTTTATTATTATTTATTAGTACTCAATTTGCAGTAGTTTAAGTTAAAATATTTGAAACCTCTCCTTGAAATATGTTTATGGAATTTGGTGAATATTCAGTTTCTGTCTCACTAGGCTTCCTCAGAAAATTCCTACCCTAATTTTCAATAAATTGAATAATCTTAGTTTTGAAGATAGGTAGAAAGTCCTCAAGAGAATCATTTAAATCTTGGGTTGATAGCAAGTTGAGTTGAACAAACACTTCGATCTCAAAGTGCCTGCTACTCCATCAGTTTTCTATGTGTATCAGTGCCTTATTGTTTCTGTAACTGATTTGGAGGATAGCTGGCCGTTCTGTCTGAATCTGATATAAAGAGCTGTAACCCAGCTGGATGTGGATTTCTCTTCCATCTCAATTTAACCTCCTTTAAGAGCCTGCCTTGAAATGAAAGTAGTTTCCTTACAGACTCAGTTGAGCTTGAATATTCTTTCAGTTATTGAAGTTCAGTTCTGTACTTTAATGAGTCATTAACTGAATTTTCTGAGAATATTGGATAATCATGTAATTAAAAATAGAATCAGATGAATGTTTGAGGAGTAGGAACATAAACACTGTTATGTTATCCATATTTCTTGAAGATATTTTTTTCTTCTCTGAGTGGCTGAGCACATTGTCCCTGAAGGTTTCGTAGTCATGACAGCTTAAGAAATGTCTGATATTTCCACTCTTTCTGAAGACTGAGCACAGCCAGACTGGGCTGGCTATAACATAGCCTGACAGTTCCCTTACAACTCTTCTCTTGGAAGTTTGTCACATTAATGCTGACAGACAGATATCAGCCTAGGCAACATAGGCAGCTTAACACAATATATTTTATATATTGAAAAATAAATACATTTCAGTGCAGCTACCTTGCTGTACTTAAATAATAATTTTAAAATAATTTTAAAATGATAGAAGCTGTAAAAAGATTTAATTGGCTCTCTCTCCATGCTTGAACTGTCATTATGAGATTTATTAGGAGAAAGGTTTTAAACTGTAAATGATTGCCACTGGTTGTATCACAACTCACAGCGACTCCATTATCACCGTACAATAAATTATTCTGTGGAGTCTCATGTGTCCTTCAGAAACATGCAGAGAACTGTTTCAACGATACTTAGTTGTCACATCTTTTTTTTAATCATAAGATTAGCTGGAAAATCTACTTACTAAAACGATGTTATCTCAAAGCTGGTAAACAGCATATTTGTAGTGCTTTATTTCAACTGCTCTGCGTGTTAATAAGCAAGGCAACACAGCTGTCATATTGCATTAGACTGTGAGTACAACTCTCTGATTGAGTCTGAGGCATGAGTTTATAGTTCTTAATACATATATTTGTATATTCATCCACCAGATATGTTAAATCACCCTTAAAACCCAACACTGAGGCTTCTGGCTTCATTGATTTGCCTGCTTCCTTTGTCCCTCTCAGGATAAGTGTCCTTCTATCAAAATGTTTTTCAGGAAGTGGGGGATGCTCAGCTTGAGAATGTAAAGACATCTGTTTGACCCATTCCTCTTCCTCTCAGTCTCTGGCATGGGGTTTATTTATAACTGTTTCTGCTGCTGACAGCTAGAGGTGAATCCACCAGTCAATCCAATGGTCTCAGTATATCAAAAGCTAAAGATACTGAGGACTTACCTCTTGTAGGTTGGTGCTTTTGGAAAGACATCAACTTTCTGTGGAAACCAGGTAGCTTTCCCATATGAAACAAGTACTGTCATTTTCACTCTGCAAAGAAATAGTCACCTAAAGTCTCAGGACACAGTTCAGTTCATGAAGGAAAGGCAGAGGAGTGTTGAAAATTTTATTAAAAATGCTCAGTTTAAGGCTATTATGCCGTGCAACAAGCAAGATGCAGTTTTATTAGCAGGATGGTTCCTGTGTTCCATGGGTAATAATTTACACCTTCAGAATATCCAATTCCTGTTAAAAGAAACCCAGCAATTGGATCCCCTCTCCAATAGCTGTGTTTAATGGCAGTGGTACCTCCTGATATCACCTGCAAACTTGCTCTATCTCATCTTCCAAGTCATCGATGAAGATGTCAAACAAGACTTACACTGATACTGATCTCTGAGGAACTCTACTCTAAACTGGTTATCAGGCAGTCTCCAAACCAGTGACCGCTGTCTTTCATCCTAGTGATACAGTCAGTTTTTCACCTTGTGGTCTGTACAGATTTTGGGTACAGATTTTTTTATGCTGGGATACAGCATCTCCCTCTTGCTTAGTGTCACGCTGTGTGCCCTTGAAAACTCTGAGGAGCATCAAAGCACCTTGTGGCACCAGGACAAGGGTCCATCTAATTTTATCTGCTTTCCTTTGGAAAAATATTACCATATAAAGCAAGGGTTTATTTTAGAGATGTTACTGTGAAAAGTTATATTAAGAGGCACTGAAAAAAATCACAAAACTTTCACAGCAGAAGTAGGTTTTCTGTTCAAGATAGTGCAGGATTGCTGAATTCACACCTACTGTTTTGATAAAAAAGAGTAGGTAGAAAAAAATGAGTGCCTTTGTGGAGCTGTCCTATAGAACGCTGCCTGCAGCTCCTCACCTGTGCAGAAGGTCATGAAATACCTCTGGGTTGGTTTGGGGTCCTTTTGTATTTCTAAGCTTTTAGGAGTTCTGTCATATCCTAGCTATTGGATTTATATTTTGTAACGTAGCTGGAAGTCTAAACTGAGCACATCACTGGGGTAATGGAGTTTAAAATGCAAAGAAGATCTGCAGTAAAATGGTGAGAATTAGTAAGTTAAGTCTTTGCAATTCTCTGATAACAGTTTCTGTGCAAATGTCAGGCATTGTTGACAGAAGCACTACTTTTTTCTTTTTTTTGAAGAAATGTCATTTGATTTTTCAATGCATTTAAATGCCAGCCATCTTTATGCTGTGAGTCACTGTTTCAAGTGCTCGATTGTTTAGTCAATCTTCTGCAGCGTTATTATTTTATCATGTTAAGAGTTTGTGCTAAACAGTTATTTGTATCACCACATAAATGGGCATTTATAAGCCAGCATAACGAAGACTCCATGAAGACTGATTTGACTGTGTGTGCTTCAGAGTTGATCTGCTTGCAGTATTGCTTAAACACTATTACACCCTTTAGAAAATCGATTTGCTGATCACTTGAATGGCAGGTCTGTTTGTAGCTGTGCTGAAATCTGTCTTTATCCTTAATCATGCTCTTGTAATTAAAACAATCAGTTTCATAGGAATGCAGGTAGACAGCGGAGGCATGAAAAAAGTGCTGCTGTTCGATTATCTTACTCTGTTTGATCCTTCTTACTGGCTGTTGCGTGCCTTCCCCTTGCCTTCTGCAAACACAACTGCACCACTGATGTATTGCTTCACCTTGCCTTATCTCTGCAAACACAGCTGTGTTGCTGGTGTGTGTGTGTGTGTGTGTGTGTGCCTGCGCCTTGGGGTTTCTTCCTTCAAGTTCATTATGGATAAGAACATCAGGAGAGATTCTGAGCATTGTCATCCTTGCCTGATGCCACCTGCAGGAGAATGTCCTGTTCTATTGCCTTGCCTCTTGGTCCAGCTGGGCTCCAGCTGTGCAGACTGAAGGCAAGAAACATAGATAGACCAGCATTTTGGCCTGCCACCCCATGGCAGGCTCCTTTCTGAGACAGCATTGCTATTACCACACTGCTCAGTGGGTAATGGGCAAGAAAAGCTTCATGGAAAGAGGAGAAGTTGGGCTAAGGGAAGCCTGGGGAGAAAGATATGAAGATCAAATTAGACATAAAAGGTATGTTATGAGTAGAGGTTCAAAAAGAAGAAGGATTGAAAATGTAGAATTCTTGCTTGAGAGAAAGTTACTTGAGAAGGCTGGCTGAATGCAGAAACTATAGTTGAATTCAGATAGTGGGCATTTTTGGATGGCCTGTGTAATGAGTCTTCTGTGAGGGTGTGCTGTGAAATGTGACATGCTTGGACAAATTTATTAGTGGCAGAACCCAGGTGCACTTATTTGTTTTGTGGCGTTTGGTGAACATGGATAAATCATTGCTAGTAGGAATGGGGAACGCAAGAGAGGAAAAAGAGGTGACAGCAGCAATGGGAAACCTGTAGTGAAATGGAAGAGAACTCAACATAAGGAGTGGGGGAAGGTATCTCTCCTAAACATCAGTTTTTACACTGTGAATTGACACTGTTGAGGAGAGAACTGGCTGGAAAAAAAAGAGTGCATGGAACAAATTAAAAATGTCAAAATAATAACTTGTAACAATATGTAGGATTCTTTGAAAACTAAGAAATAGAACAAGTTGTGGTGTGATGATAAGATTGGAAACTTGTTAGATATAGCAATAGCCAATTGATCAGACTTTCATTGATGACTTCTGTCTTACTGATACTGGAAAAACATCTTGTCTTCTGATCTCATTCTCTTACCTCCTCTTTGGAAGCAGATATTTTTTCTAATTGTATTTATTTTGATGTATTTCCTCATTTATTTACTACCCTTTCTCTTAAATTATTCTGCAGAAGCATCCTCTTTGTTCCTAGCTTTGTGTTGTTAACTAATAGAAAGAACCGAAGTACATTTTTCTGAGGATAATTTATGAACACAGAACTTTGTGGCTCTAAAGTCTATTTCTCATTGCTTCCACATCTCCCATACTGGAGGTCTGATGAGAGGGGAAAAAGCAAGTGGTAACATTGCATGCGAGCACATTACATTTAAGGTGAGCTAGATGAGAAATAATTTGTAATTTTGAGGAAAATCAGGGAGAGAACACTTCCTCTTGTTACGTGGTTTCCAGCCAGGATTAACCCACTGTCAGTCCAATGTGACCATGCCAACACTCTTCCTCTAAGTTTACCCTTGTGCGTCAGGCTTTTCACAAGCCCAAACCTGGCCTGTTCCTGACGTGGGGAAAGCTGGGTAGTAAAGAATGTGACCTATACAAGTAGAAGATGTACAAATTTCTAGTAATGAGTTGGTGACATAGAGGTAATGAGCAATACCTCCTCATTGTTTCATTTCTCATTGCACTTTCTTGGTGTGATGTTTAGTCTAAGGAGAAGCAAGAAGAGAGCAGTGCTCTCCTTCTTTGGTTGAAAGTAGAGTTCTCCAGTCTCTCCTGGGCTTGGATACAAAATGGCATCATTTTCTTCTCATCAGTGTTGTTTGGGAGGTCGGTAAGATGTGCTGTCCCATTATCTGAATCAGAGCCATGAATCATGTCAGCACCTCAGCTTGAAAGCTTGAATCCAAGCACCTGTAATTTGCCCTTGGCCCACTAAGGAAATTGAGATTATGGACGATGCTTCGGCCTAACTTTATATATATTTTTTCACAATTTATTTGCAGATCTGGTCTTTGTTTGCCGCTTTTCCAGGATAGAAGAAAAAAGCGAGGCTTGAATCTGTATGACCTTTGCTAGGTTGCCCTCTGTTACCTTGATGAATGTGTGGCCACGACTGGGAATCCACACTGTTACAGATGGTTTTTCTGAACAGACTTGCCTGTCACATCAACTTAGTGCCTCGCTAACAAGGGACAGCGCTGCTGATAGGGCATGTCAGTTTGTTGTCACTGCCGCGCTGAGCTGAAGAATCAGAAGTGGTTAGATAGTCCAATGTTTAAAAGGTTTTGATTTTGTTACTTAAATGGAAAAGCCTGATTTTCATGAATCCATGTGAAATGCTCCATTGCATGTAGCAAGAGGACATATGCAGAGCAGATTATTGGCAGGGAGCTTACACTGAAAGTACAGCAGGTGTGGGAGATGTGTGTTCAGCTCCCTTTGCTGCGCAAACTGTTTCTCTGAGAGCCTACAAAGGTGCTCAGATTTGGGGCTCTTTGTGCTTGATTGTCAAATCCTGATGATAGGCCCCGATGTCACCTTCATCATGGACTCACAGAGTCTCCAGAAATGGGTGACCTACTGGGTGCAACAGTCTCATATTTCATACACTTCTAGTATAGAAAAGCGAGGGTAGGTCTTTTGCCTCAATAAGCCCTTGGATGAAATATCTTTATGTACTGTAGCAAGATAACGGCAATGGAATTGACCTCATTTCCAAAAAATGTTTCAAGAAATGAGTTCAGGTGCTCTTGTGAGAGATAGAAGATATGATTTTTAAGTCTATGATGGCAGAAGAACTTCCTCAGCAATGTTGAATGTAAATACACTTAAGTAATGCATCTCTAGGTACATGTACATTTAACCTTTACTTCTGCTCAGATCAATGTGGTATAGCCATTGTTTTTTGCTGCTAAGTGAAGACGTTTTGCTTTGGTGTTTTTTTTTTTTTTTTTTTTTTTTTTTTTTTTTTTTGCTTGATGTTATTATTAATACGTTCTGTCCCTTAAAGCATGTCAAGGGTTGTTCTTCATTCACCTTAAAAACTCCTCCTCCATTGGAAGTCTGTTCTGAAATGTGTTCTAGCTGCAGGGAGCAGAACTATTAGTCTCTTCAGAAACAGGCTCTGTACAACTGTGTTAGGATCATGTCTCCTGTACAGCCTGCTTGCTCGTTTTCCTTCTTGTAATGAACTGCAATTTATCTGTGCAAAGCTGATTTTTTTTTTTTTTTTTTTCCCTGGTTGGATTTCAGCTGGTCGGGACTGAAAGCCAGAGAGTGGGTGTAAAGCTGTGGCACAATTGTAGGTCATCTCTGTACTCCGTACCTGAGGGAAAAGGTGGAACTTCTTTTTCCTTCCTAACTGAGAAGGTTGGCACATCTCAGTTTCAGGATAACTGGGGAACATATTTCAGTGATTGTGGAGAAAAAGTGAAATCGGTGTCCAGAATCCTGTTGTTGCCCATTAAAATTGTTTCTCCTTGCATTTGGATGAGGTGACTTTAAAATACCCCTTTCATAACAGTTATAGGAAGCTGTCAATAGATGCTTGTCAGATCAGCCTTCTGGGAACATCATGCTCTCAATAGAATTTTGCAACTGCTGAGGTTTTTTTCTGTGCTTTTGTCAAAACAAGAAGTGAATTCTTTACGTGCAGAAATCAGGTTGGTTTTTCATATTGTCTGTAGGGTTGCTATAATAATAGCAACCAGTAACACGCTGAGATAGTAACTTTCCATTCAAAATACTTGAAACTCTGCATGGTATGGTTGTGTTCCTGAAGATAAATCTCTGCCTCTTTCACAGGGTGGATAGAGTTTTTCATTCTTGTGCTAACACATGGACTTCTAGGTGTCTGCCAAATGGTTATTCTTAGTGGTTTCTCCTGCACCTCTCCACATGCTCAGAAATCTGACTTGGTGCAGCTGAAGCAACACTACTGTTTTTGTCTATCTGTGTAGTTATTGTTTATGGAGGGCAATACAGTGATATGTGTAGACGTAGCAGTCTGCATTGGTGTAGCTACATGTTCTGGGCAAGAGGGCTGCCTCCTGTGGATTTTTATCATTATTTAACTGGAATAGTATAGTTATGCCTCTACAATTCCATAGGTAGGTAGGAAAACCTTTTCAATTATATCTGTGGAATAGTCACTGCATGCATTTTATTTTGCAGATCAGAATTTCTAGTGGAAAAAGCGTTGGGTCTGTTGAGAAGTTACAGTAAGATTTTAATGACTGTTAAGCTCTCTTAAACTTCCAGTTAGAGCTCACAAGTTTGAACTGCATTGGATTAAATGTAGTGCCACCTCACAAACAGAACTTCAGTACGAATCGAAAGCCAGTTGTTCAGCTGTACGTTTGTGCAGCCCTGGATGGAGCCATAAGTGTTTTGTTTGCATTAGCAATGTAGAGAGTTGTTTAATAGTAGCAGCATAAGAAATTCAAGTTAAGTAGAGCAGAGAAATGCCATACAATTATTACTGTGAAATCTGACAGATAGAACAATTTTCTACCCTTGAGTGGTTTAAAACCATTTGCAATCTTAATCCAGAAAGGCACAGCTTAAGGCATTGCTCTGCTCCAGGGACGAAGGGCGGTATAATATTCAGACAGAAACACATAGTTTTGCTTCTCATATGCTATTAGTCTGCTGACAGTATTCTTGTATTCTTTGTTTTCCCCAAAAATTTAGGTTTGGTGCAGAAATTCAGGGGCCTCTCTTTCATCTGCAGCCATTTCTGCAATTTGTTTAACTCCTGAGCTTTGTTTTCCCCCTGGTATAAAGCATAGGAGTGATACGTTTGTTAAGGTCTTCACTGTCTTGAAGTAAGTTTTTTAAATGCAAAACAGAATTGTTATTTTTTACTTTTATTGATAAATACATTTCATCTCACTTTCCTCACTAAGCTCTGTTTGACTGTAGTGTTAAGACTCTGATCAAAACCAGCATTTCAAATATATAGTCTAGGAAGCCACTGAGCTACGTGGGTAGATATAATGAAAAGAAAAAAATACATATGTGTATTTTAAAAGATGTTTAACAGAAGGATACAATAATGTGGGGAGAAAAAAAGATTAACTTATTTGGCTTTTGAGGGTAGTTACCCATCCATTCCTGCAATTTTGAATAATCATTTTAAGAAACTGCTGTCTGTCACTTTCTGTTAGAGGAGTTCATAATAACGGAAAGCCAGGAGGGTGTTTTCCACCATAATTATGCTTAATGATGCAAAGATCACTCCACATTTTTCTGCTTTATGTCCTGTCCTTGCTTCATTGGCTATGTAATTCCAACTTCCAGAAAGATATAAGACTCACTTGAAATAAAATGAAGATGCAAATGCATCTCAGTATGGCCACCTGAAATACCACGTGGGTTTGTGGCTGAGATCCTATGGAAGAAGGCAGAGAACTATGTCATAGGAGGTAATACTGAGACATTGACTGAAATACCCGTGTGGCTCATGAAGAAGTGCTGTTACAAATATCAGAGCACGTGCTGAGCTTCAGAGATAAGCAGCTGAAAACATTCAAGTAGAGGGGGAGGGAAGGGAGGCTGTAATTGATGGGAAAGGATTAAAGGTTTGTTTAGTACCAGCATGAAAGTTGGAATTGAGTATTTCACCTATTAGGATAATATATCATTTAAAATTACAGCATTGGTAATATTTAAGCTTAATGATCTTTTTGGTTTTTTTGGTTTTCCATTATCTTAGAACTCTTTCAGGGCACAAAGGTTTAAACCTGCATATATGTTATAGAATTGTGGCTGCTACAAAAATACACAGGTAAGTGCATCATCTGTGCATGGCACCGGCAGCTGTACTCTGAAAGCGTGGGCCAGGCGGGCAATACTCATTAGCTTCATTCATTCATTCCTGGTCTGAAATACAAACCCTGCAGTACAAACAATGTAGGCGTTTGGACTGTAGGGCTTTCTAAACACTGTCCTCCTGAGTCTGAACTGCTGTCTAAAGAATCAGACTTCAGCATGTCTTTGGGTATCTTTATCCTTCTATAACAGATATTGAAGTCCATAAATAGTAATGGTGTTACCTGCCAGTATGAAACTCTTTCCAATTTCTGGGTGATTGACTGAATTCCATTACTAATTCAAAAGCTTTGCTGACTTTTCAGACAGTCCCTGCACCTGCCGTATGTAAATTCCTGCAGCGTGACTTTGATTGCAGGGACAGTGAGCAGGATTGTGCCAGCTCTCTCCACTCAGATGGTTCCCAATCAAACTAAAGCTGTGAAGGTGCAATCATATGGGTAGCAGCAAGCAGGTTTTCTTATCTCTTTGGCCACAGCTTGGCTCATAGGGAGGATTTCCCTGACTGCCACATCATCTTCAGATTAAATTCCTGCTGTGCTTCTGTGTTAGGGACTTCTCTTTTCCTTGGCGTTCAGCCACTGGTTCTTTTTGGAACCATCAGTCCCTGCCAAAATTGGAGATGGAAAAGTGTGCTGTCCTCTCACCCACAGAATGCTGGATGGCCATATGAAGCCTGAAAAATGAAATTTATTTCACCAGTTTGCATTTTTCTGCTGCTCGTTATTGTGCCACTGCACATCTCACAGCACTTTTCTCTTGTTCAGAAGGACCTTCCTTCTTATCAACCCACTTAGAAGTGAAGGGTTAATAAATGCTGAGATAATTAGGCATGTAATTTGTGTATAAAGGCACCTACAGAAATTTGGCAAGAAAAATGTTTTTAGTTTTTAAAAGAAGGTATTGATTAGATTTAGCTTCTGTTGGCAGGTATCAAAATAAAATGTGCCAGATATCCAAGAGTTAACCCATGCTTTTAAGGAAAAACTTGAAAAAGAGATACAGTCCCAGCATCATTTAGCTCTGTTATTAATTCTTACACTTGTGCAATGGCTGCAATGCACAGGATTTGCGTGTGTATGTGTGGGTTTGTATGAATGTCAGCTGGCAGGAACTGGGATGGAGTCTTCTGCTGAACTGAAGACAAATGGCTTTGGAGTCACTCCAACTGCAAGTTCCTGCAAAACAAAACTTTCTCCTTTTATTAAATAGCTGTTGTAATGAAGTAGTGTTTTGCAATGGCATACATGGTGTTATCTGTGAACAAATTTCGTTTAGGAAGAGGTTCACGGTTTCACAGCAGCTTTGGAAATGCTTCCAAATGGAATGATCTTCCAAATGGAACAGTAAGAGGGAAAACTGTATGCCTCCCTTTCAAAATAAGCTTGGCATAGTCATCATTTGGATCACTCGGGTTGGCAGTAATAAGGGGCTTTACTAGGCAGCCCAAGGTGTCCCCTCCAGTACTTCTGCACGGATTCTGTTTTGAGAATTAAATGATAATAAAATAATAACATTTACTATCATTACTGTTTCATTACAGTACAAACAAGAGGCAATTTGATCTAGAAGGTAAGATAAGATGTTTCACTCTCTATAAGCAGTGTGTTTTATTAAAACAAGTACAGTGACGTAATATTGAACTATGCCTCACAATCTAGTTATCTAAGGTCAAAAGGTAAAAACGTGGTTTGGGAACAATTTCTGGTTCTGTGTTACATCTGGATATTCTTTGAGTATTAGTTTATTGAAAAAGACAGAAATAGTTCTGACCAGGAGAAAATACAGCATTTGAAAACTCTGATGTATGCACCTCTTTGTACCAAAAATGAGGATCTTGTTTCTTCTCTAGACTGTTTCCATTGTACTTAAGCTCTAAGTTGCACCAGAGCAGGCTCAGGTTGAGTATTAGTAAGTGGGCAATGTGGGAATGGGTTGGTGGTTGAACTAGGTGATCTTAGAGGTCTTTTCCAACCCTAATGATTCTGTGCATACCTCCAGCATTTTAGTCACTGTGTTTCAGTGTCTGCCTTGCTGAAATAGAGAGGTTACTATAGGTACAGTTGTAACCTTGATTAATAATTCTGTGCACTTCCCATGGATCACAAACTGAATGTGTGAACCTGAGCATGAAGCAGTTTTGAGGGCAAAGAAAACCTTCATGCTCTTTAAGCGCAGCTGCCATACTGAGTACAGATCACTAGTGTTAGGTGCATGAGTAACACAATAAATGATGAATTTATGATGTATGAAATAAGAACACAAAAATTCCCTTTTTACAAAGTGTAAAGCAGAGAGTTGTACAAGTTTGGAGATTTTCTGGAAAGTGTGAAAGTTAATCCCAAGACTTAAAAAGACAAAGGCTGTTTCTCAGCTTTGGGTTAGCATACGTGATGATGCTGCATAGCACTGGTTGGCCTATTCCATTTTTCCTGAATTAACTTGTGCAGCAGCAGCCTACATTGTCCTCTCTTCTGAAGGCAGAAAGTGACTTGAGAGTGGAGTCTGGGAATTACTGTTTTGCTGCATATGTGCCCAGCTTCAAGTGTTTTAAAGTGACCCTGCTGTTGCACAGAAACATGAAATCTGGGCTGTGCACCTGAGCAGCAACAAAGAAGTGGTATGAACATGCTGATTTGTTCCAATGCAGCATGAAATGAGAGCTGAACACTGCGTCCTCTGAGCAGCCAGCTCCCAGTTTTCAGACCTCAACAACCCCAGGCCATCTGATGTTAGGTAGTGGTAGGTAAGAACAAATAACAAATGGTACATGCAAGCACTGGCAAGTGAAGAAAAATCTCCTGTGACAATGCAACCTGCATTCCACCCTTTTCCTGAGTTAGTGAACCATATAGGCTGAATTGCTCTCAGCTGTACTTCAATATCATGTCAGAAAAGAGGAGCTGGTAGTTTTTCCAGTGATATTAGATTTATTTTTCTCTCCTAGCCTAGTATCAGCTCTTCATGGTTTTTGTTTGTTTGTTTTTAAAATGAGATTGTCAAGTTAAGTCAGACCTGGTTTCACTCATTGGTGATGCTGTGAGTGCTGAGGTACACAAAGTGGTCCTGGTGAGGGGGAGGAAGGCAGTATTCAAAAAGCAGTTTAAATCAGACAGCTGCGTTACTGGATGTCTCTGGGCCATACTGGAGACTATAGAATTAATCCTTGTAGTACAGCTTACATCTCTTCTGATTTACAGAGTGTTGCAAGAATCTTGAAAGTACTGTGACCAGCTGCTGCTAAGCTCAAATGAGCGTTCTCCGAGGAGATGACACGGGAGGTATTGGCTCAGAGGAAGCCCTTTGAAGAGTTTTCCTTGTTGTATTTACATTGCTTGGTAGCCTGAACCTGATCACTTCAGGTGGAAGGAGAGGACAAACCATCTTTGAACAAATGTTCACCAACCTCAGAGCAAAATCTCTTGTTCGGTTTCATTTTGCATCACAGTAACAATGGGGTGGCAGAAAGTGTTCTCTCAGTCTGTCACTTTGTCCACATCAGTGCTGTTTTTCATCTCTCTGCAAGCTCCCTGTGCTCCATCATACCAAGTGATGTATCTTCCCTTTCAGCTCCTTCTGTGTTCTTCACTGACTGATGCTCTCTCACACATTTTGACTCACAGCTTCTGGTCAACAAAATCCATCAAAGTAACTCACCCAGCTTGCCCTTGAACTACCCAACGTAGTTCAAACATGATTAATGTTCAACAGTATTTCCCAAACACGGTAAAGATGTCTATCCAGCAGCTGATGGGCAGGCATTAAATGAATGTAAGCACAGTGTGCTCCTAAGTCTGTCTACCTTCTGCCCATGTGCTGACTTGCAGACAGCCAGGAGCTGCCTGTGTGGGTGCTGTGGGAGCTGTGCTTGGGAGCAGAGGGGGAGACAAATGTTTAGATGAGCCATCAACAACAGTTTCTGCAGGACAGGATTTTCAGGGTGGTGGCAAGGAAACATATGTTAAGTGTTGCTGTTCTGTTCTGTGCTTAGTGTGGTTGTCACTAAGTTCTGTTTTACATATATTTTAATTTTTCTAAGATACCAGTGAGCAATAATACCAACTTCTTTGTTGTCACTGAATTCAAATGCACAGTAACCCCACCCACCACCCAAAAACGTCTCATTCTCCATTGAAAAGTATTTCTTTAAGAGCTCAGTGGTTTAAAAACAAAAAGCCTTCCCTAAAATTGAGAGGTTATAATTAATTCCTGCCATTAGTAGGTAAAATTTTCTGTTTATGTGGATAAGTGTAAGAAGACAAAATTCAGGTTTTGTCTATTTGCGTGCTTCATTCTTCAAAGCTGTTGTTGTCGAGAGAGATGAGCACAGAGAGTGCAGATAATTAATGCATGTTTTGTAAATCTGAATGCAGTTGTAGGTGTATTGAAACCTACGATGTCATCCCCATCTCATCTGTTCAGAGCATGTTTAAACCGGGCAAACTCCTTTCTGACTTACTCTTGGGTCTTTCAGACTCGCATATGATGTGAATCACAGGAGAATGCAATCGTTAATTTTATAAACCTGTGGTTTTATTAGACTGGTAACACCCACAAGCATATTTCTATCAAGAGGAAAAAAAAGTGCAGATAGGGCAGTAGTAGGGCAAACTTCCTGCAGTGTTTTGCAGTGTGGAATCAGGGAAAATTTTCCAAGTCAGAAGGTGAGTCAGCATCCATTGCCCCTTTTGCAGTAATGATTAAAGTCTTTGCTAAACATGAAAAAAATGAAACGATCCTTATCCTATTAAGCCATGTTCAGCAGTAACATTTACTAAAATAGGTAATTTTCTCCTCTGTTTAAGATCAGTGCCCGGTGTATGCTTCCAAAATGCCAACCACGTGGCTCTCTGTTAGGCACTGTGACTGAAAATTGTTTTTTTCCGTTGGAACAGTGTGTTGGTTGCCCAGCCTTTGCAGAGATGAGGTCACTGATGTCCACATGTGTGTATGTCTAAATTGCCACACTGGATCAAATCAGATTGGATGACTAAAAGACATGGAACAGTTTCTAAAACACGTTCGTTTCACAAAGGCTAAATGATGGCAATCCCTGACTGGGATCTATTCCGTTGCTTGCCTTTGAATGATCTGCTCTGTCACGGTATTGACAAATGTGGCAATTTCTGAAGTGAAGTGGACCTCATACACACTCAAATGCTGTTCAATAGCAAAAAGCATCTCTGATGGGCTCTATATGGAAAGCAGGTAGCTATACTGCATCATGCTGAAATGTATGAATAATTGGGCAGCAGATTGGTTTTTTTGGAGTATGGCCAGAACTCCACACCTCCCGTGAAATACTTAATAATAGCAAGTTAATTATTTGTTTTTCTGTAGGGTTAAATGGCAACTCCAACCACACAGTACCCTAGAGCACTGAACTTTTCTGCAAGGTTAGTTATAATTGGAAGAGGAAGACATTTACTAATTGATTATGCAAACCACTCAGCAACACAGCCCACCTGTAATGCAACATGGTTTGTTTTACAGTTACATACTGTATTGTGTGCAGCCACCAATCTTAAGAAACTACAGTTCTGCTTCCATTATTTCTTATCTGTGGCTTTAGAATTGGATGACTTGAGAGCAATCCAAAAGCCCAACTGACCTAAATAAATAAATAAATAAATAAAAAATAAAAAGAGAAAAATGGAGCTTCTTTACATCCCTTCTAGTTGAGAACCTGTCTAACGCTGCACTTTACAGCTTTTCACTGTGAATGACAAATAGGAACACACTATTTTCATGAATGAAAGAACGTATCTTCATGTAGTCACTGGATCTCCATTCCTCTGGATTTAACAAAGTATAAACTATTATGAAAATAACACATTAAGAATTAGGGGGGTTTATTTTTGTCTGTCTCTTTCCACAGCAAGACTGAAACTTTTGCTGAAGAAACTTCCCTCTAATTCTGTATGCTTGATACAAATTCTCAGTCTGTTTCTGGCAGGTGTAATAGAAATGTATCTTAAAATTGTCATGGTTTGCAGGCGTAATCCCAAGTGATCAACCTGATAGACTGCTGTATTTGGAATTACTGATTTGGTGAAAACCATATGCTTAATAGTTTCTGATTCATTTCAGTGCATTTAGATATTATGGAGGCATAATGAAAAATGAATTGCTTGCCAGCAAATAAAGAGCAGGGGTTTGTCTGTGAAGCTGAAGATGCTCCTGGAGAGAGAAGGAGGAAATGAGAGAGAGGGAGAGCAGGAAATCTAAAAATGTAGCATATTTGAAGTTAATTTCTTTTACAAACTGTCATTTAGTATTTCTCCAAGACTTCTGCATTAGGTAAGGCCTGCTCAACAGAGCCCTGCCTTAATGGTTCTGTCGTCCAAAATGACCTACTTCTTCTGCATCTAAACGTGTTCCAGTGTTATCATCAAACCTCTGCATTCAGTGAAGCTTTGAAGCCTTTTTGGGACTCTTTGTTGGACAGAGTCCACTTCACGATTCCAGTGTTTCCAGTCCTCCACATTCTTGTCTCAGATCAGTCTTCCCTTTCAGTGAAGAATCATAGCAACATTTGAGTTGGAAGGGACTCCTAAAGGCCACCTGGTCCATCTCCCTGCAGTGAACAGGGAGCCATGAACTGGCTCTGTGCTGACTGCCATTTCATTATTTTCTCAAACTCCTTGCTGTTACTGACTACCAAAAGAACAGCACAGCAAATTCACTTGGGGTTTGTTTATTTCCTCGTTTCAAGGAAATTTTGAGCTCATCTCTGTATTTGCAACACCCGTTTCCATGGTACATTAAAAAGAGTTGTCATTCAAATCTTCTAATGCTTTTCTGTCTTAAAACGACATCTGTAAGTACTGGTGCAGTGAGGCAAAGATAATTCAGGGGAGATGCACAGGATCCCAGAGATCTGTGGCAGAACTGTGAACAGAGGCACCTCTTTACCTTCTCCCTCTATGGGATGCAGCCAGTGCCCACATCAATACCCAATTACAAACAAGCAAGTGTCAGAGCTGCACGGTCATTACCTTCCCAACAGTTTGCCCAGCCTGAGTAAATGAAGAGCTGCTCAAGAAGTATTAAGTATAGAATCATGATGAGCCTTATTTCTCACAGCTGTATTATGACCCTCTCACTGTCTCTGTTATTGCACTTTCACCTAAACAGCTTGTTGCTGATCTGAATCTTGACGTACAGAGATATTACATTAATGGGGAGAAATGCTTCACTTGTAATCATGCTTTATAGTTCTTTTGGTTTATTCTGGCATTTTGACTTGTCGCAGTGGAATAAATTGAATTCTGTAGAATTCCTACAATATGCCCCACTTTTGATTTTAAATGTGTTCCAGCATGATGAATGCAGCATTAGGGTGCTGGTTAGATGTGTGTAACAGGGTTTTATCCTCAGACCTCTCAGCAGATTGCAATGGTAGTCACGGACAGCTCATTTTCAGACTTCTTGTTGCTGCACGTCATATCTGTAAAATGAATGTGTGTTAACTATGCAACAGGACTGTGCTGATCCCCCCTCAGTTATTGTTTGTACATGTCACGGAATGACTGGTGCACTCATATACAAATTGCCTGACTGCTACCTCATCTTCTCAGTGGATACAAATACTTTCCTGGGTTGTGAATTGTCTAAAAAGGAATCACTGTTTTATTGTGTGTTTTATGTGATGCCTGTCACAGGGAGCCTCTGTTCCTCAATTGTAGCCAGCAGAGGTATTAATAAAACACAGCCATGAATTAAGAACACTCTTTGAGATCTCTGAATGAAACATGCTGAGGGCAATTACAGCTGTTCATTTCCAAGAAAACATTATCACATATTATTATTTTACGGGCACTTTTATGCTGCACTGTAAAAGTAGGCAGTAATTACCAGCTGATCCGTCAGCTGATGGATGAAACTAAAGGACCTGTGCAAAAGCTTTCCCTCCATTAATGGTGTCTGAGGTAAATGTTCCAAAACCTGCTGCAATTGAGGTAGGGCATGCTTTTCTTTAGTGTGTGCTTGATAATGAATAGCAGCTTAATAATAATAAATATAACACTAATTCAGAATTAATATCTGAAGTAAGTTCAACAGCTGATAAGAAGAGCCTGTTGTGTATGCATTAAACCCGGTGCATTGTATCTGATGCATCTCTGTGTGTTAGGCAGTTTGTGATTTTTTCCATCACGTCTAATGATGTATTTGTTTGGAAAGTAGTTTCACATCTTTGGAAAGTTTGAGAATGAAGTCTAGCTGATCTAAGGGCAGAAACATGGAAAACAACCATGCTGGAAAAGCTGCAGATGTGGTTTTATGGTATGACAGAAAGATTAATGGATTCCAGATTTCATCTATGGGAGTACCCCACATTTCATTTTAATGAATTAGATCTGAAAAGAGTGTATTAGGAAGGTAGGCTCTCATCTTTTCTCAGGAAGCGGAAGAAAGGAAGGCAATGAGACCATGCTTCTAACTAGCTGCTAATAGAAAAAAGAAGCATTTGTTTGAACATTCATTACAGTGTTTGAAAAAAAATGTTTTTCAGATAATCGCCTTTGATGAGCTACGGACGGACTTCAAAAGCCCAATAGATCAGTGCAACCCAGCCCACGCAGTGAGTACAACCAGTGGTGTGCTAAACAACAGCTACTAAACAGGAGGAGCCGTACGTCAAAGTATGAGTGTGGAGGGGAGCACAGAGCCTGTTGTGAAGTCAGTTCTAGTTTGGTGAATTGATGTGTTGGACTAGACTTGGGAAACCAGATGGTGGTTTTTTATCCTGATAGCTTTCCTATTTGCTGAAAGAGGTAGGAAAATAGTTTGGAAGTTTAAAACCCAAAAGACACCTAATGTGATGCTAAAACTTTCTTTTGATTCTGTGGCACCAGTTTTCCTTTTAAAAACCATTTGCTTTCTCTGCTTTCCAGCATGGCTTGATGACCTTTTCCAATACTGTCTGTAAAAATCAGTCAAAATCTTTGAAGAAATTTGATAAGAAGTGCATTTCCTAGATGTGTTTGTCCCAGAACAGGGCTGTTCTCCCGTGCATGAAGAGTAAATAACACATTCTGTTGCATTTGTTATGTGAAAGTTTAAATGTCACCATGAGACTGTAAACTCAGTTTTACCTAATGATCCAAAATGCAACCCAGATTGTAGCAGAAGAAAGCTCTTTTTTTTTTTTTTCTTTGAAAGCTGTAATCCAAAGTGATTTAGCTGATTCCAATTAAACATGCATCAGATTTGTATCACCATAACTGACAGCAGAACTTGCCCCCATAAACTCACTGGGAATTGTAAGAGATGCTGATTTTGCAGAAGTTAAATTCTGATATCACATGTTGCTCAGGTACTCTGTTAGTGAAAGCAAAAGAGCTACCATGTGAACTTTGCAGTTGTTTTTCCCATTCAGAAACGTCTTCAGGCCAAAACTGAGTACCTGAAAATGCAAGGCTGGGTCTCTGTGGTTGTAGATTGGCACCAATGGTTAGAATCACAAACACTGACTTGAGCTTCTGACTCACAGCTAACACAGACTTGAAACCCCTGTTTTTATTGGTACACTCAGTAACAGATGAAAAAAATAACACTGGGACTTGGAAATGAGCAGATTGTTTGACTTGCAGGCAGTACATCAGAAGTGAATACAGTTGGTTCAGATGAATAATGTTACATCTCTACAGCCAGTAATTATGATTTTGACTCACTATATTGGTAATATCTTTAATTTATAGCACCAGCTAATCTTCCACCTCTTTCCCTCCTTTTTCTTAACAGAGAGAGCGGCTGAGAAATATTGAACGTATTTGCTTCCTCCTGCGAAAGGTGAGCATAAACTAGCCCAAGATTTATTAATTGGATGAGAATTAAAGCCACTGGGTGATAATCTGCCTTCATTTTCTTTTTTTAATGATCCTCACTCTCTACTGAAAGGCTGAGTTCTACTGCAGAAGTAAAATTCATGATGACCGTGTAAGAATAGATGGAGACAAATCACATAAAGTTAACATAAGTAGAGGATTTCTGGATAAGAACTGAAGTTTCAGAACATCTGCCCATTCATTTTGGAATGTGCTTTTGGAAGGTGGTGAATCATTTTGCAGTTGCAGCTTGAGATGTTGATAGTCCTTTCATCTGATCATAATGTTGTAATACAGTTTTTGAATAGGGCTTGCTGTTTGATGAATTAAACATTTTATTAGCTATATATTTAATAATTAAGTTTTTGAATCGATTGAATAGAAAAGTTGATACAGCATTTATTTTAACTCAACCAAGCAGATACTGATGCCTCAGTTTCTGAGGAAACCGAGTGAGTTGGTAAATTGTAGGATTGATATGGTCAGAGGTTGAACCTTTCCTCTGTAGCTTGAAAGAGGTCTTTCATAAACGTTCATTGTTCTCCTGTCTCTGTACTAAAAAAGTCAAAATAATCATTGCTCCTAAACACTTTACTCCCTATATTCAAGTTTCTATAAATTCACCAGGATAGTAATAGAGCCACTTAAAATATTCAGCGTTTTTGCTTAAAAATGATAACACTTGAAATATGGACCACTGACTGCATCCCCTAATCAAGGTAAGAATTAAATCCAGGTGTTTTTTTTAATAAGCTGATGGCCTCATCCTTAGAGGTTTGGGGAAAACCAGTGCTAAGGTTTATTTGCTTGGGATGTTCCAGAGATCTAACTGTGACCACGCTCAATCTATGAATTGTCATTCTCAGGTCAGACAGAACTTGAGTCGTTCCTGCTTGTCACAATTATGAGCCTGTGGTTTTTAAGAGCCACACTCAAGTACTTACTTAGCAAGGGTAAGGCACTAGGGATGTGACAAGAAGAAACAATACTGATCACCAGTAGCTTTCCATTTTTGTCAAATTGGCAGCAAGCCATTTTCAAGCTGTGTCCCAGTTTAAGAAAAATAAAACATAAAGACATGAAGCAACTGGTGAGTGATAATGTATTAATATATGTAAGCCCCATAAGAGTGCTTGGTCTTCACGAGTGTTTAATTTTTATTGAGCCTCAGTCTTCATGCAAACAGCAAGATTGAGCATTTTGGCTAATTACAGACTCGGTATTCATAGGGGATTGGCTTGCTTCTGCTTCACTTAAATATTTTGTTAATTCAACCTATTCAGAGTTCTTTAGGGACGCACTTGTTTTAATTGAGAGATGATATGCAAGAAGAAGAAGGTGGACTAACTACAGAGATTTGTAGTCGTTAAAACTGACAGTCACTAAAAATAGCTTTAGTCTGTGTAGCATAAAGGATTCACTGCTGGAGAAAAATTCTGGCAAAAACAATGAAGTATTGAGTGTCAGTTGTATAGATACAGGAAAACAGCAGTTAGGATGCTATCAGCAAGCACTAAATATAGCCGTCATTATAACTTTGCGTGGCTTTAGGTCTGTTTCTCCTTCTACGAAGCAGCAACATATCCATTTCCCAGTGTCGTTACGTCAGATAATTATTTCAAATGGCTTTGAATATAGTGCCATATTACTATTTATGACATTAGAACTTAATGATAAAGATCTGTTGTAAATCTGTTTTCAAAAGAGATTATAGGCAGATTGTAAAACTGTTGTTTCATTACAGCCTGTTTTTTGGAAATGACTGAGTAGACATATAATATGCAATATGAATGGTTCTAATGAGCAGAGTGTTTTTAAGGATGGATTTTTGGTTTTATCTCCAAAATACTTGGAGAAGATTATTAACAAACTGCAAACAGGTACGTGATATGTCATCAGATGCTATGTAATTTAGCTGTATATTCCAAAATGGCTTCAGCAGCCAGACATTTTCAGACATTTGCTTTGGGGAAAATGTTTTTATATCACAGAAAAAATTTAGGGAGCATGTGAAGAAGGCTTATATGGTGCTGGGATATATACACACATGTAGAAATGTGTCCATGCTTTTATGGTGCTAGAGAGCTAGAATTAGGTCTGCCTATGTTTCCCAGTCACTGGAGAATGATTTTGTGTAAAAAAGCTATGAACCTCACAGACCCATTGTTATATCTCTTCTGTTCCGAAGTGTGTGACAGGAAGGACTTACTTTCTGAAGCCAGCACAAAGTGAGGAGGATGAAGATACCTCATTTATTCAATTATGTGTTTGGAAGGCTTT
Organism: Tragopan temminckii; assembly: GCA_028571105.1. NCBI lineage: Eukaryota > Metazoa > Chordata > Aves > Galliformes > Phasianidae > Tragopan > Tragopan temminckii. The sequence continues at coordinate 13,573,187 of JAOWBP010001760.1, read as the reverse complement.
AACTATAGATTTGTGTTGATGCGCATGTGATGTAAATCGTAGAATATTTAATTGTCCAGACATTGTCGTGTCATGCAAGTGTTACACTGTTCACACAGGATATATACTGGTATTGCTGAATGCTGTGGATTCTGTATCTGTGCTGTCTTTTCTTCTTTTTTCTTTTTTAAATAAATTGCCTTTGTTTCTCCAAGGATATGATTACATGATGCACTACAATGCTGTGTAGAGATGCACCAACTAGTTGTGAATGAGCTGTCTTGGCTTAGTGGAAGTAGTACCATTAGCAGTACAAAATCATAGAATTCTTCAAATTGGAAAATACATTCGAAATCATTGAGTATAACTATCAGTACAGGATTTTGGGGTTCATTAGTGCTGCTAATGAGATAATGGGGGCATGACATATAACTACGCCGTGATTTTGTGATTAAATCATTGAGTCATAGAATGATTTGGGTTGGAAGGGATCTCAAAGATCATTTAGTTCTGTCCCCCTTGCTGCAGGCATGGCTGTCAACCACTTGATCTAGTACTACCTCAGGTTGTCCAGGGCCCCATCCAACCTGGCCTTGAATATGTCCAGCAATGGGGCATCCACAACCTCCCTGGGCAGCCTGTGCCAGCATCTTACTACCCTTTCCATGAAAAACTTCTCCCTGACATCTAATCTAAATCTCCCCTCCTTCAGTATAAAACCATTCCAATATTTTGTGAGGTTATTAAAACATATTTGATTAATGAAGGCAGCATTATTGTATAACTATAATTGCAGGTGTATTTCAAATGATCTAACTACATGGTTGATTTCTCTTGTAATTACTTATTTTAGCTCTAAGGACAATTATTTCCTACATTAAAACATGGTCTCTTTCATTAATCAACCATTGTAAAGTCATTGCTTTACCTTTAGGGAAATTTAAATTAACTTGTGATTAGGGTTATACTTATAAGCAACAGCATCTTAATATTTGATTTAAGCAGATAAATCCTTACTAATGAGTAGAGTTGATTAAGCTTGCTTTATTCTCAGTGAATGTATTTCAGACTTGAGTTTGCTCATGCCAGACACTGCTGAACAGTGTAAATGACCTTCCTCAAATTTTTAGCCAATACTTGTTTTTAAACCCCATTAATCTGAAGAGTGATTTCTGAACGATGAAACAGGCAATACTTGTGAGGGAAATTAGGTGTAAGACTTTTATTCATTTTCCTGTTACAGTGGAAGCATTTTAGCTAAGTTAAATTAAGCATGAAATCCATGAAACTGCAAACGTATATTTTATAGAGCTCAGTCCTTTATCTTCATTTTATTTGGTTTGATTTTGTTTGTTTGTTTGTTTGATTGCTTATTTTGGCAAGGGGTGATTGGACAGCAAATTCAGCAAGAAATCTAACTGCAGAAATCTTCTTTGGAGCATGCCCAAGCTGGTGAAGTGTCTGGAGCACAAGTCTGATGGGGATTGGTTGAGGGAACTGGGATTGTTCAGTCTGGAAAAGAGAAGGCTCAGGAGAGACCTTATCGCTCTCTACAACTGCCTAAGAAGAGGTTGTGGCGAGGTGGAGGCCAAGGTCTTCTCCTAGGTAACAGCGTTAGGACCAGAGGAAATAACCTCAAGTTGCACCAGAGGAGGTTCAGGTTGGATATTAGGAAAATTTCTTCTCAGAAAGAGCGGTGATGCACTGGCACAGGCTGCCCGGGGAGGTGGTGGAGTCACCCTGGAGGTGTTCAAGAACTGTGGAGATGTGGCACTGAGGAAAAGGTCACTGGGCATGGTAGAGATGGGTTGGTGGTTGGACTTGATGATCTTAGTGTCTTTTCCAACCTTAATGATTCTACGATTTGTTTGTTATTATACTGATCACTTCTTCCATTGTTCTGCCTCATGGCCACTGACAAGTTGGGGATAATGTGTCATAGCATGCATTTCTGGATGTATCAGTTCATTGCTTCATGGATTTAGGGATTTATAAATATTTGACATTCTTTTAGCTAGTTGCCAGGCTGATAGTTATTAGCAGGGTATGTCTCTAAGCCTATTGCATGGTTCATTAAAGTGCTTAATGTAAGGCTATATAAGTCAATTTAGCAATTTTGGTGGAATTTTTTTTTAGTGATGTGTAACCATCTGTGTATAAGGAGAATCATACTTTCTACAGATTTGAAAAATTGCATTGGCTGAGACTACAGCAATAGGCCAATTTGATGCAAAATAAATGGTTTGCGAACAGCAGCAACTTTGCCTTTTGTTGTACTGTATACTACTTAGAACTTCAGCAAAGATGTGTTAATTTCTCAGTTAGCTAGATTTGACAGAAAAAAAAAATCATGAAAAGCATTTCATCACAGCCACGCTAGAGAGTTAAGTCACTTAAGCCAAAGATACTTGCACTGTCTTTGCAGGGCTGATTCACGCCAGGGTTGTGGCATTATGCGAATTCAGCACCTCCTAACCAGCAGTGAAGCTAACCAGCATCTTTCAAGTCCGTGTGCTTGTGCTATCTGAGAGGAAAACAGAATTATCTAGTCACAAGGTATTTTTGAAATGTGAAAATAGCAGTGGCATGCTGCTCACAGGACAAAAAGGCCTCTCTATCTAGAGTTCTGATAAATTGCTGCTGTAACAAAGATCACAGAGGGAACAGAAAATGGCACTTTGTGACACTTTCTCCATTAGCAGTGAAGGTTGCAGTGATGGAGCACATGAACTTTGTCCACTCATTAGAGACCAAGGAGTTCATCATTGTTAGTGGCTTTTCAGTGCATATTGTATTTCTTGATGTATCTAACGCTGTCTCTTTTCATACAACTCAATACAATGGAACCGCTGAGTTTGATTAATCATCTGGGCAGTAGGAAATCTTTCAGGAGATTCTTCCTACCAAGTGCCTGAGAGCACAAACCTTAATCAAGAGATGGTGTGGATAGCTTCTGAAGAATGAATATAGAACTCTGTGTGTAGAAAGTCTACCTGCACGCCTGCAGTATTTCCTCAAAACTTTGTCTCTCTATGACTGAGTGCAATATAGAAGATTGCAGGCATTGCTGTCTATCAGAAAAGCTAAGTAAATATTACGTATTTTTAAAAATTACTTTTATAATCTTACTTGAAAAAAACCACAGTAGTTCAAAACAGAGTTGGTTTATATCAGAAAACTTTCTGAACACCTCTGGATTTAGGAAGGGTTTGACCTCATGTTTGACATTCATGGTTACCATTTGTTTCTGAGGTCAGGCAGCAACAAAACCAGATGTGATAGTCCTCTGTGGGTGCTTTCAGAGTCTCTCTTTCACACTGACAGCATGGAACAAACTCTGTTTATTGCTCTGAGATGAGATTATTGTTGATACTCAAACATAAAGCTGTGTAGAATAGGCCCTGGACATAGTTTTGGAATTGAAGTTCTCCTAATTTAATCACCATTTGGATAAAAACTCTGTATTGTATTGTTGGCAGTTACAGCCAAATTTGTATGAATTTCTGTGGGAGTTCTCGGTGAAATTCAAGAGAGACCATAAAGGTCAAACTGAATAAAACAGGGGGAGAAATACAGATTTTAATTAGACAATTCAACAGGTGCCTTTGTAGCACTTCACTTGTGCTAATAATATTTTACTCATCAGAAAATCATTCTTTTCTTCCCTTTGGGTTTGGACACTACTGAGAGAGGACTGTCAAAGCGGGAGGTGAGCGGTACGTGTTTCCAAGAAGCAGGGATGCCTTTTGATCTATCTCCATTTCATCTCTAGTTTTATTAAGGTCGAAACCTTCTATTAACTGACCTGATACATGAGTATGGAAGAGTTCAGTAATCCTGCTTTCTTTAGAAGTTTAAATGCACAATCTGTTATTGAGACTACAGTAACTATTTTGCAAAAATAATGGTAGAATTGGGACCAGACAGCTGGCAGTGTTTTTACTTTATACAAAGACAATGTCATAAATATTGGTTGGCTAGAGACAGGGCATCTCCTCACACTTTTTATTTTATTGCGAATATCTCAGTTTCATAATTACTCAAAAGGAATTGCTTTTGCAATAGAACTACTGACCACAATCCCTTTTGTCATTTCCTTGTATATAATTCCCTTTCCAGTAGTTGTGTTATCTGATTATCTTCATTTCCAAGTAAGGGATTGATGTACTTATACAAACTCTGTGCTCAGACTTGTAGTTACTTAAAGGTATTCCTAGTCTTTTGGCCTTTCTTTTCTCTGTTTTACTAGACTGTTTGGTTTAAGGTTTGCTTGTGTATACCACATAATAATTATTAAAAAAAAAAGAAGAAGATTTGAAGGGACCTGAAGAGGGTTTCTCTTACATTCCTGTACCCTCAAACAGCATCAATACTCTCTTATGATGTAAAGCAAAACACATTTCCCAAGACTGAAAATGAAATTAAAAGCAGGCCCAAATGAAGATTGCAATACATGTCGAAAAAATGACTGCAGAAATCAGAGTTGAATGTAAATAACAGTGAGGCATCCTGCCTTTTGTGTTCTGTTCAATCAATTTCTAATGACCTGTTCTCAACCTTCTTATAATCTGCTGAATATGTGAAGCAAATTTCTAATTTCTCTTCGAATCAAAGGGGATGTGTTTATATTAATCTTTTCTTAACATCTTGAGGAATAAGAAAACCCACCAAATTTAGAAAACGTTGCACAAATATGTACTAGAACTATATTTAGACAATCAAACTAAATCAAAAGGTTTCCCAGGCAATTTTGTAATAGTGTGTCTGGACTGTCTTCCTCCTTTCAAAAGTCTTTGTTCAGAGTTATAATAAATCAGACTCCATATCTGTGCAGCAAACATTGTAGGGCAAGTTTCCTTCAGTAAATATTTCTTTCAGAACTTGACTTTAGTCTAAAAAATTCATTGATTTGAATGAAAACTCCCATTAACTCAACAGATTCATGTTGCACTTTCTCTCAATAAATTTTGGAAACAGTTTGCAACTGTTACTCTAAAGGAACCACCGGAGATAGGAAGTTATGAAAACTTAAAGCACTAACGGATGTCACTTGTTCCTGTCTGAAATAATAGATTCTGTCTATTTGATAATAGATCAAACAATTGTCCTCTGGGTTGTTTTTTTTTCTTTTCTATTCTATGAACACCAGTCAACATACAATATCACTGCTGAAATTTGTGTCTTTTGCTTGTGTTTTCTCAGGTAGGCTGATGAATAAACTAAACTTATTTGCTGCAACCTTGGTTAATGTGCTAATTATGGCATCTTTAAGGACTAGAATAGAGAGTGATAATTGGGAAAGGGGAACGTATAGTACTTAAGAACTTAGAGGAAGTATAGTATTTCTGGCAGGCAATCCACTCTCTGCTAACATTCGTTTGTTTTATGCACTGTGACATTCTTTTATTATGTGCATTGTGCCAGTGTTATTTTTAGTCAAATTCACAAGTTTCTGAGTTCAGCATTTTCAAAAGTTAGAACATAATAATTGTTATTTTTAGGAATTGTTACCTAAGGACATCTGTTTGCTTCATGGAAAGCTGTATCTTGCTGTGTCTGCACAGGTGTTTGAAGCAGCAGTGAAAGATAAGAAAAGCTGTGAAATTGCTGCAAGCCTAAAATGTTCAAACTTGTGACTCAGTCACAGTTTGGTCTTTACCCCATTTTTAACTCTGGGGAGGAAGTAAGATTTGCCAGTACAATGCTTGATGGAAATGGAGAGGAGGGAGATATACATGTTTATTATAAATAATATTATTACTCATGAAAATATTTACATATAAATCTATATCAGTTTAACCAACTGTATTTTGCTGTTAATGTCATCTTTTAAATGTTTGTTCAATAATCAAAATGGCGAAGTATCACCCTGTAAGACAACCTTTTGCATTACAATTCAGCTTCCCCCCAGTACTGTTCTGGAGGATATGGCCTTATTCTCAGAACACTGCAAGAAGCAGTGAATAAGCCTGGAGATGCAGCAAAATATATATATATGAGTAACTGTTGTCTCTAATGCGCTCCTGAGATGAGAATTCTCAGTTGCTTGGGGTAATGTAATTTATGCATCTGCTCCTCAGAGCTGTGTTGAAGATATTGGCAAAATTTGACTTGCTAATGGACTGTATTTGCTTTAATTTGGTATGCAATAAAATATATATTTGCATTTTAATGAAACTAAAGGAACTGGGGTTAAATCAAATGTTGCTGTTATGTTTAGCAGAATTTTCATTGTGGATTTAAGTCAGGATTGGATTGGATTGGATTGAATCCTACACAGCCTCTATGCTATTACAAAAAACAACACAATCCCTAACAACAGAGTGGAATTATTTCACATCGTATCTGTTATTTGAATGGGAATGATTTCTGGTGGGAGTTAAATGTCCTACCTTGCATTCAAATGCTGAAGTTTCCAAAAACCTGTTAGAATAGCAGGACAGGGATCACCTATACCAATTCTGCTCATCTCTGGTTATGTCTGAAACACAAGAGTGAGGTAGGGCAAGAAGGCATTTGTTACCCTATTCCATATCAGTGTGGAGGAAAATTAGATGTTTGTGCTCCAGGGGTGCCAACTCAGCTTCTGTTACTGGTTCTGAATTAACATTTAGAAAATAAATAAATAAATAAGGTTGTGAAGATATCATCACTTCTAAGATCACAGCACTGCTGCCTTAATGAGGTACCACCCAAGGATGAGGTGCTCTTTGAATGGTGCTGATACCCTGAAGGCTGTGCTCAGTGGAGAAGCTTTTTATTAATATTATTATTTTATGACTTCTTGTAGGCTCTGCAGAACAGGAATCTTATTGATATTCTTGATAAATGATCCATAAAGATGTGATCTTCCTCTGTCACTGTTGTTGAAGTTATTATTTGTAATATGACGAAGTTTAAATATGCCAGTCATAAACTGGCTCCATTAGAATCTTAGACTTAAAATATAATTACCTCTATGTTACAGAAGATAGAAATGAGACAATGAGTATTAAAATGATGAGCCTAAATAGAGGTGTGTTCAGTACCCGAAATGGAAAGAGAGTGTAGATCCAGTATTAGAATACCTGATTTTCTGTATTGTGTTGCAGATGGATATGGAGTGCTTTGTGAGTATGATAATTAGGTTCTTTGTGTTACTCCTTTCCTTGTCTGCTGTTTGTGCTGCAGAGTGAATTCTGTCCATATTCTCTTGATACTGTTTAAACAAATCCCAGTAGAGCATTAAAATTAAGGACGTTTCCTTTCCAAATGTGTATGTTTTGCTCTGCTTCATGTTGTTGTGGTCCAGAAAAGGGGAGAGCTGAAAGCACGGGTGTTAAATCCTTTTTTATTTGTGCTCTGCATTTGATCCATAACATTGAGTATTGTGAGCGTGCAACATTGCTGTCCCCTGATAAAATGTAAAGATATACATTTGAATTTGTTAGGTTCAACTGCAGGTGTTCTTTATATGATCAGAAATATATTTTCCAGCCATTGTCTTTTCAGCTAGTAATATACGACATAGCAAACTGCTGAATGCTTGTAGCAGTTTGAATTACATGACTTTGAATAAATTGAAACGCTACTGCAATTTTTTTGTGTGCTTGTCCTTTCTCTTTTTCACTTGCTTATGCTACACTTCTGATTTTTTCATTGTTCAATTAGCAGGATTTCAGAGATGCTAAATAATCAGCTCCAAAGGAGCTCATAATGTCTTAAATTCAGCAGCTGATACTCCTCGGTAAGCTGGGTTAGCTCTGGCAGGCTCTACTAGGATGGACTTCAAAGTGTAATTAAAATAACTCTTATGTCCTGAACACCGTGGGTATGTCTCCCTACCCTCTTTTCCTGTGTGTCAGCTTTAGTAAGGGCTATTATGGAAAAAGCTGCAAAGTGAGTGCCTTAGAAACAAGCTGCAGCCATCCTTTGCCAGCAGCAGGTGCAGCAGCATTAACTGCTGTGCTAATGTAGCACTGCTGTGTCTGGTGGTTGCCTACCTATGGGTAAAGTAGCACATTCGTGGTTAAAGGAAGGGGTCTGGGCTATGTGCAAGGAGACCTCTTGGGGGAGAAAAACTGTGATTCTGTAAGAATTACTATTATTGTCTAGTACTCAGGAGTATTGGACATAAACAAGGTACTTGACAGAGACATGAGTTCTTGGCATTTTAGTGACTTAATAGTGACTGGGAAAACAGTTTGATTCACTTGTTACATTATTTTTTCTAAGTAAGAGAATTTAATACACCAATGGAGGGAGATCACTGTTCACTCTGTTCTACCTTCCTAATTTCAGAGAGGTATTTCATGTGCATGTTCACTGGTGAGCCCAGCCGTGAGAGTCATTCTGTTTAAAAACAATAGAATGTCCTGGAAGAGTAAAATTACCTTTGAGAAGAAGGTAGTAATGTGTAATAAGCACAATAAGGAGGAAGACTACTGACAGGATAAGATGGGATTGTTGTTTGTAAAAGAACAACAGAACACAATTAGGGAAGAGGAAACGGATTAAAAGTGACTGAATAAAGGACTGAGCTTCGTGAGAGATGCAGCTGATATCTTCAGATGACTCTGTAGTCCAGTAAGTGCAGAGAAGCTGCTGGCAGGTCCTCAGTTAGCTTCAGTGCATGTTTTCCCATGCTTCAGTTCAGCCAAACCTTGCTGTCTACACACAGCAAAGGCTGCCTTATTTGCTTTGGAACTATAAGGATGAAACTAACTACCTGTATGCATGTGTATACTACTTTGTATGAGAGTGTACTGAATATTTATTATGGGATGATAATGATTTGATATCTAGCAAAGATTTTACATTTGAAGTGCAAATGGTTTGTGAAAAAAAGATTTTGAATTTTTTGCTGATACATATATTAACTTAAATGTACATATCAGAGCATACATACGAAGGTATAGTAGTTTCTTTCCTATGCTTACATTATAGCAAGAGATGTTTCTGACTAGCATCGCTTTGATCTAGAAACTTTGATTTCCTTTTCAGGCTTTTTTGTGGTTTTCCATGGATAAACATCAACCAGCAGAATTTCTAATAGTATATTTGCAATGCCGTTCATTAGTTTGGAACTCCAAGTGACCATGTTTTAGCTCTCAAGAGCCGTGCTTCTTTGCCAGCTTCTCCTCCAGCTCTGTGTTCTGTAACCATCCCCAGACTTCATCTTGAGCTGTGTCAGAAAGCAGAGTTCATTATCTGAATCAGAGTGTTCCTGGTTCAAAATAGAAGTATACTGTTTATATCCTAAAATGATTGCCATCTGACAGCTTTATACACTGTCCCAGAAATGAATTAAAGATCCTAGCACAACTCCTGTAGCACAACTCTCCATATCTCAGAAGTTACCATTGCAATGGACTAGCTTGGCAGCAATGACAAGGGCTGACAGTTGCTGGTTCCTGAACTGGCTTTCTTCCCTCCAGGAACCAAATCCTGTATTTGCTGAAGCGCATTGGAGTCTCCATTGGTTTCAGAGGGCTGCAAAGTGACTATTCCAGCCAGGAACAGAGGCAGGGTTACGTTTTGTTTTTCTGGTTTACTTTTCCTCACAAGCCTTGCTATTACTCCCTTATGCTTTTACTTTCCTCATTTACTTTTAGATTTAGTCCCTTGGCTAAATCATTTGAGTGTTAACTGCAACTGGTTTACAGACTGGTGTTTGTTTGCTTTTTTCCGTGAATTCTCTTTGGAAACTGTGATCAGAATTGATCCTGTATTTATTTATGCTGATGCAAAAATATTATTCCAAGAAAAAGATGAAGAGACAAGATGACCCATCTGTTATTCTATTAAAAGCAGAGGTAGATCTAGTATACACTAGAAACTGTGACTGGAGAGTGAATCTGTTCTCCACTGCTTCCCGTGTTTCCTTTCTAGCTTCACGGATGATTATTTATGTTTTTTTTAAATCTCCTTTATAAATTTCCACCTTGGGTTTCCTTCTCAGCTATTACCAGCCAGCCCACTGATCAAGCAACAGCATTGTGTTTTTGCTAATTTTGTGAACTGTGTTAGAAGCAGAAATCAAATATGTGATAATGAATGTAATATACTTGAAAGTGCTGTGATGCTTAGTCGGAAGCCATTCATCATTAAGACCTTTCTTGTCTGTAATTTATGACGAGGATGAATCATTCTCTTGGTAAAGGTTATAGTCATGTTCTAAATCACATTCTAAAAATGAAAAGAAAAAAAAAATCCAGCAGTGATAAATAACTGCCATCTGGAATCTGTGCTATGCAATTGTACCATAAGTTGTCATCCACATAAGATAAGCTTTTGAGGATGCTTAGACTGATTGCATAGACTTAGAGATATGAAAGTGAAAAAATACATTCCTTGTGAAGTGGAAGAAGTCCTAAAATTATGGAATTTGTTGCAGCACAACTGTATGGGAGTAGGTAGAAGTTGGGAGTAGCTGTAGTGTTCTCACTGTTTTCAGAAACAAGACTCACTTGAACTATTTGACTGATGAAGATGAACTGACATCAAAAGAAGTCCCTCAAATGTTGTGGGGTTTTTTTTTTTGTTGGTTTGTTTTTGTGTGTGTGTGTGTGTTTTGTTTTTTTTTTTCAAACTTTGATGTGATTTGGAGACACAGCAAGAGATACAGATTAACTGTGTGTGGGATTGTCTGCCTTTGAGAAATAGAAGATACTGAAATAAAATTCTTTTATTGCTTGAATAAAGATAAGAATTGAATTTCTGAGAAAAGGCATAAGAAAACAAGAGAAGACCAGCTAAGAAAGAGGGGTGAAGAAGAGCCTTTAGAAGTAATCACTCTGAATCAACATCACATAAACTTCTGTTTCTGCCAGCTGCCCACTCACTCTCTCTTTTAATAGAAAGGATCATGTTGGTCTGCAGCAAGCAACGTGAGAAGTCATGGATTTACCAGGGGTGTGAGTTTTCCTTCTTAGTGGGTTTTAGCTCAAAAAGCTAACTTAGTAATGGATTTGATATCTTTAGATTGAATGTAACTTATAAAAAAGCCCACAGTGTATAGCCAGGATCAGAACCAGGATGGCTCCATCCCTTGTGCTCATTGCTCTCTGCTTTGCTGTCCCTCTCTTGAGGTATGTCTGGGGATGGATGCAGGTTTGCCTTCTGCAAAATCAGTGACGGAAATCACAGGGATATTTTACTGATCTGTTATTTCTGTTCCTTTCAGCTGGTGTTGCCGGAGTACTCCATCCACAGCCTTTTCTGCATAATGTTTTTGTGTGCTCAGGAATGGCTCACACTGGGCTTAAATGTTCCTCTGCTTTTTTATCACTTCTGGAGGTAAGCCCATCTTTTATATTCTGACTGCTTGTTAGCCGTATGTGCCAATTCATCAGCCATGCAGATTGTATGAAGCATGAAGCTCAGCAACAGGAAAAAGGCCCAAAGGCAGCTAAGACACAAGTTTGGAGAGAAAAAGTATATTATAATGTTCAGGATGGGGAAAGAAAACCTATAATACATAAATGTGGCTTCAAATAGCCTAACTTAGGTAGCCACATTTAAATAACCACTTTGAATATTCCAAGTGCGAGATGGAATCACCACGCCCAAATGAGAACTTGAAGTGGCCTGGAGTCTGAATGTGGAGCACAAAGAGCTGTACAGGCTGGGAGCTGTCAGGGAGTTAATATCACAGAATCATTAAGGTTGGAAAAGACCACTAAGATTATTATGTCCAACCACCAACCCACCCCCACCTTGCCACATATCACATCCCTCAGTGCCACATCTCCGTGGTTCTCAAACACCTCTTTGGATGGTGACTCCCTCACCTCCCCAAGCAGCTGGATTCTCCAGCTGTCTTCAGCTTTGGGTCTCTGCTACATGTTTGTGCTCACCAAAGGGCTTCCTTAGTTGACTGTGTGGGAGCTGCTGTGGAGCAGCTTTAATGTTTTCTGGACTGAAGCTGCTGGCAATACGGCTTCCACTGAATTCTAGTATAGGATCTGGCACCTCTGAAGATAGGAAAGAGGCATTCATTTTTCTGTCTGTCAGTCTGCAGTCTTTCACTAGTTTTGCATTCCCACTGTATTTGGAAAAGCACAGACAATTTTTGTCTGTCAGGTTCTTTCTGTGTTACAGAGATACATATGGTAGCAGGGAGCTCCTGTTGTGAAGTAGCTTGAAGAACAACTCTGCAAAGAAGGCACTGCTAGTGCCTCAGCTATGAATTAAAAATAGTAGCTTTTAAACTCTATTTTCTGCAAAACTTGGTAATAATGCAACATCTTGTGGTAGATTTATGTTATCCAGAAGTTAGAGTGACAGCATCGACTCAGAAAGTTTAATGAGATGAAGCTGTGAGTGCTCTTTTGTTGGGTATAATAAAGATCATGGTGTTTTACAATGCTGTCTTTCAAAGGATAACGGCTCAAATGTGAAAATTCGAAAAAAATACAAAGTGGAAATGGTCATACTTGAAATAATGATGCCAAACTTAGGATATGTTTCTGTGGTTCTCCATATGTATTGTCATAATTATTCATGTTTGCTGCTCTTGGGTTCACTGTAAAAATTTCTGCATAAAACCATGGGAAGATAATTGTGTATTATCATCCCAATGAAGCTGCAAAGTAGCTGAGACTAAAGTTCCTTTGCCAAAAACATCTTTCATCATAGTTTTTTCAAATATCCAGTCTCTGGTGAAAATAATAAGAAATTTCTCCCGCATAAGAAAAACGTTTTCTGTTAAAAATTATTTAGATAATGAATTTCTGAGCAGTGCTATGTGTAGAAAACACTGGTCAGCCAACTCTTTTGTTATACCGTATTGAATTTTTCCTTTTCAGAGAAGAGGAAACTGAGCTATCAACTGGTTGAGACTGTCACCTCTCATCATATCCGAAATTAGTTGTGTGGATGCAGTTAAAGCCGAGTAATTCTTCTTCCATCTGTGATCACAGACCATGTATTGTAACTCACAATATACAAGTTAATAGCGAGTAAGCCAGAAAGAACTATATAGGCAGGGGGAATGTTGCAATCTAAAGATTTAATAGAGCACAGAAATTTCACATCCATGAATTGCTTGGTTCTGCAATATATCTAGACTAGCATTCTGACTTAACCATGTCCAGAAAGTGAGGCTTGATAAAGAGAGGTAAATTTCTCCTATACGATGGAAGACTGTTTTCTTCTGAGGTGATGATCAGGACAGTATGTGTCAGCATATATCTAATACAGCATGTTACAGTTGTTCTAGAGTTCTTTTTCTTCTCTTTCAGGTATTTTCGTTGCCCAGCAGATAGCTCAGAACTCGCTTACGATCCACCTGCAGTCATGAATGCTGATACCTTGAGTTACTGTCAAAAAGAGGCCTGGTGTAAGCTAGCTTTCTATCTCCTTTCTTTCTTCTACTATCTTTACTGGTAAGTTTGGTAATTTTACTGAGGGAATAGTAGCTGCTTTTCATTTAACATGTGAAACTGCATTTAGGAATGACTGGAACAAATGTGCATGCTTCCTTAGCCTTACAAAACTGCTTCTGATCTTGATTCAGGGAAGCATACCTACTTGCAGCAGCGTGTGCTTAAATCTGCGGACGCTTCATTACATGTAGAATATTAAGCATTTGTCTGAGCATTTCTGCTGGAACTAACTGTTGTGCTGAGCCTTGCTTTCCTTCATTCTAAAATGTGGCCATAAGCCAAGGTCTGTTGCCTGGTCCTTAATAAAACATTACTATATCCACTTTTGCAGTGCTTTCCTGGGTATTGCAAGAGCTAGAATTGCAGTAAAATGGGGCTGTGGTAATATACTGCAATTTCCTCATTTTTTAGAGTTGTACTTACTGTGTATGGATTTATGCTAGCTGGTTGTCTGCATTTTATTTCTTCTATTGTATGGATTTTTCTCCGAAGGAAAGAAAACATGTAGTTTCATGGTAAACCTTGCCTGCAGCACTGAGAGTTACTGGTTGAAGTTGTAAATATCAAACGTGTGAAAGCAAAATGGTTTTGTTTCTTTACTGTTTAAATTCAGACATCAGAGCACATTTTAATAAGCTCAAACACAGCTTGTGGTACAGTAGGATGTCACTAATGAATTTGCTATTTCTTGAGTTCTTTTTGATACCCATCTTGAATCCACCATAATTAAGATACTTTAAGAGAGACAGAGAGAATGCAAAGGAAGGCATTGGCCATTACAGTCAGACCTTGAGGAACAGACAGCAAAGGGTTATAAAAATCAAAGTGCTCTTTATGTTTCAAAAGGATACTTTCATATTGCGTCTTTCTTTTCACTCAGCATGATCTACACTTTGGTGAGCTCTTAACTAAAAGATGATCATTAAAGACTGAAAACAACAAAAGCTGTGGAGGTGCAAGGAGTGAGCCAAGTGATGCACGATTCAAAGATAAACAAGTAAATGAAAATTAAGGAGAGGAAAACTTTGAACCCAAGAAGTAAATAGAGTATGTGACAGAGACACCATGCAGAAGCAGAGTACCATGAAGAATGGCTGAGTTAACTGTTTATCTCCTGTCTCTGTGTGTTGCAGTAAATGACTTTGAAAACCCAAGGGAAACAAAAAAATGCAACCAAATAGACTGAGTTACAGAACTTTTCCTCTTCAAGGATAATGCTGCTCAGCTAAATGGATTGATCATAAATTGTAGTCCCTACTGTCTTCCAAGGAGCAAAGTTGCTTTTTTCTTTTTTAATGATTGTTCTGTTCTGAGGAAGCGGAGGACAAGATCATCATAAACAGCAGGAACATTTACACAATACGTCATGAAAATGAGCACTAACTGGGGTTCAGACGAGATGTGTGACTGTTCTGCAGGGGTGTTCATGTGACACTTATCAAACAGGGTGTTGGATCTTGGGGAATTGCTTTCTGTGGCTTTTTTTTCCTCACTCCTCTTTAACAATAGCAACAAAATTATTTAGAAATTGCAGTGTTCTGTTTTTTAACGACATGTTATTACTGTAGACAAACATCCAGTATGTTTCTGTACTTCATTTGTGATGCATCAATAACATAGTGATAAGTATAAATACATTGGAATCAGCCTAACCATATCAAGCACATACCAGAGTAGTGTTCCTCTGACTACAAGAAAGACTGGTAAGAGCTACGTAAGTTAAAAAGATTGTAACATAGATATTATATTCATTAGAATTCTGGACTATGAAATACCAGACCAGATTGTGGTCTGAAATTCTATTGTGCAATTTCATTTCTGCTGTCAAATTTATGCTGAAAGTCACAAAATGTTTTTGTTCCGTATGAGGTGGGTATTTAAGTTGCTCAGTTATTTTATAACTTAAAAGGATTTTTATTATTTTATCGTATTTAATTTTATACATGTGAGCTGTAAATCTTCATATATATGTATATACAAATACACATCTATGTAAGCACTCACAATCTATTCATATTTTATGTTAATCTCTTTGATTTACCAGGTCAAAAGCATCATCTGTTCAGAACTGCTGCTAAATATGTTTCAGCACTGAAACTAGTGAACCAGGGCTGACTCCCTCAGAATCACTAAGGTATTTCAAGGCAGTCACTGGTGCCCTGGGCAGCAGGAAGCTTCTAGGACTAGTACCAGCACGCAGAGATCAGGTCCTGCACTGTCAATGAGCTAATAAGACATGTTTTTGGCACAGATGCTGAGGAGAGCAGGGCAGAGAGTTCTGTATGGAAACACCTTGTTCACAACTGGTCTCATTAGCTTTGGCCCAGTGTAAACCCTGCCAAATTTGGTGTGGCTGTTGGGAGCCAACAGATTGTTCCTAAGGACTTTGAGCACAAGATTTCAGAAAGAAAGGTCCAGTCTCGCATTCAGCACTGCTCCTGTGCTAATAAACCCTATTTTAGAGCATGTTGGAGAGGCAATGGCTGCGTGCAGTAATCTCATGTCTGGCAAAATAAAAACTGAGCTGGAGTTAGTGCACTGTGTACAGTGCCAAGGCTTTTTCTGGTTTGATCAGCCTACACTGACAAAATTAAATCCTCTTAGCCTGCAAAGCACTTTGCTTTGGTGCATGCTAACTGGCTGCTCTTAGCCTGTGTCAAGATCGTGGCTTGGAAGAGTGCTAACTGGCTTCTGTAAAAGATATACCGAGGTCATTCTAACAGTATTTAAATGATGAAGTTCTGCTTAGCACTGACATTCTACAATTTACCAGTACAGACATAACCAATAGTCTTTCATTGTGCAGTTTTAATTTTTACAGCATAGCATTTCCATTTCTGGAAGCACACAACAGAGCTGCCATATCAGGTTACTTGGGAAACTAATTTCTGCCTGATGGTTCATAAGTTTGGATTGCACGTGTTACAGAAGTGACTGAACTGCTCTTCAAATCACATCTTGCAGTCAGTATGGGTGTATTTGCTTGAAGTGTGCTTGAGCTAAGGAACACTGAGTGGTTACAGAGCTAACTCTGATAGCTCTTATGCCATGATATAATTAATGCATAATCCATAAAAAGCTGAAGATTGTCTGCTACTGGATTTCTTCTGTACATACTAGCTGAAAGCATCTCATTCTACAGAAGTATGGAAGCTAGCTCCACAAGAGAAAATCAGCATTGCTGTGATAACTTCTAGACATCCTGCTACCTCGTAAAACTCAACTCTGAGGAGGTGACTGAATCTTTCCACACATCTTCCAGGGTGCATCAGAGGTGGAAAAAACGAAATTCAGATTTCCAACATTCCAGAGAAGTGCTTTGAAGTCAGTTTCGTGAAAAATCCTGGCATGTTTTTGTGAGGCTGAATGGGTGAAATTCTGATCAGGTCTTGCAGGAAAAGGCACAAGTCCTCCTCGGCTTCCACGCTTTTAGAAGTGAGCTGTATCTTCTTTCATCTTCCTGTAGTAAAGCTCTCCATCTTCCTTGTCGTCTTTAAAGGATTTCTCTGCTGTCCTTCTGGCCAAATTAATCTTTCTTGAGAGAGGATGATGAGAGAATGAGAGATGTTCAAGTATTCTCGAGTCTGTTCCACCCAAACTTATCCTTGTCATGAGTGGATAATGAAAGCTGGCTTTTTCAGTTCTTACCAATAATCCTTATTCAAAAAAATAACCCCATTGCTTTCAGTAACAATTCATCTTGAAGAAAAAATGTGGTCTAAGTCTATTGAAAAAAATCCTTAATTGAGGATACTTTTCCTTTCCTGGAATTTAGTTAACCTCTGAGTATAAATAACTTAAAAAACTGGCCAAGGCATTAATTGGAGGACGTTTTGGATGTGTCTCCAGCCCAGAACTCAAGAGCATGTCTAAGGTATCTGACAATATCAAAAAGCTGCTAATACTGTAGGAAGAATGATAAAGATACAGGTTGCCCTCTCAGTACCTGGCTGTCTTGCTGCTAAACATGAGCAAAGCATACTTTGACCAAACCAGGCAAGTGAATCTGCATAGGCAGTAGCGAATAATAGAAAAAGTGCTGAGATTTTCAGTTACAAGATCTTCTCTTCCCTACATGACACTTAAGGAAGAAATAATCTTTGCTATCCCTTTAGTCACCAGTTCTCCTTCTTGGTGACTGGAAGTTGCATATTTCCTCCCCAAGCCTTCTTGCTTCCTGCCTCTTCTCCTGGAAAAGTAAATACCATTGCTTAAGAGCAGCAGTTTTCTTCTCTCGCATGCTCTGGTGATAGATACGAACCCCACAAAGGTCATAAGAAATCTCATTATTTCCCCTGTTCCCTTGAAGAGATGTGCAGTGAGCACACACATTCATTTTCTTCATTTGTACCATCTGTAAAGTGAGAATGGTGCTACCTACCTTGTGAAATCTTTCCACACATATAATACTCCCTTTCTTTTTGTGAATGCTGAATGTATTTAAAGGAAAAAGGTAGGAGGTGGAAAAACAAAATGTGAGTGGATGAAACCTGAAGGAGCTACATACCAACAGGGTGGCTGCACAGCATGCTGGCCCAGAGCTGCCTCCCTTTGGCTTTGATGGAAAGACAGCCCCAATGGGAAGGAACTGCTCTGTGCTTCTCTTCTCCTATTTATAGTCAGGTAACTGAACTGCAATGATGCTGAAAGAAATCACTGCTGCTATGACTGTTTCAGTTTCAAATGCAGCAAGGCAATGCTGATAGCAGGATGATTCACCTACAAATAATTAACTGCACTTAAAGTGTCATGAATGTTTTTCTGTCTGTTTCTGGGGCCATACGCTTCCTTTTGCACCAAGGCACTGAAAACTGAAGAAAAAGTTATTCAACCTACACCTTCCTACAGAAACTCTATGGAGGTTGTGATGACCTGACACTGCTGTGGGCTCGTGCTTGTTCATTCATTAGTACAGATATTAGCACTCTGCTTTTCTTTCTCTATTCTGTCTCCACACGGATACATAAAACTAATAATATTAATAACTTTACAGGGCATGGTCCAAAGTCCTTGAATTTACTGGAGATTTTCCCTTGTTTCCAAAGTACGTTGGATCATGCCCATGTATTGCTCTAGAGCTATGTGGGAAATAGAGTTGCATTAGAAACTCCTTAGAATTTTGCTGGTGAATTGTGTCTTGTCTTTTAGATCTTGATGTCACATCCATTTGCATTAATTATACTAATGGAAGAAGAACATGGGCATCAAAGGGATAAGAAGGATGTTTCAGTGCCAGACTGTCCGTGAATGTTAGGCCAACTTGGTAAAAATCTGGCTTCAAAGGAGTTAATGGAAGTTTTGTCTCTTACTTCATGTAAGTCCCCCTCAGCACTGTGCAATTCCTACCAGATGGCAATGGAAATTAAAAACAGAAGGAAAAAAATTAACAGAATGACTTCAGTTGGTCAAAGATTTTATTGAATGTTAGATAAAGCTTGTATTACCATAAACAGAACAGGAGGTAAAAAGATCGAAGTAAAATACAGTATCTTTATTTAGGAAGCAATTATTATCAATCTATCATCCATGCAGCCCCGAGCTTTACATCAATGATCTCAATCCATTCTTATTCTGATGAGCTTATCATTTTTTATCATTCATTAATCACAAACACATTGTTCTGATTTATTCTGTGCAGGAATGCAATTGTAGGTGGGCAGGAGGGAAAATTCTGCTCTGAAATACAGCATTTCCCGCTTTCTTTCCTCCCAAATATTCTGTGAGTATGTGATAACAAAATTCTGATGGTTTTGTTGATATATCTCAATGATGAAGCTATGTGCTGCAGATGATCCTGTGCTGCAATTTAACAAACCACTGTTCTGTAAATATTTTTAAGTGCTTATACAATTAACATAGTTATTTTCTTACCTGTAAATTGATGGCAAATTCTCATTCAAGAGCAAATGTAGTTCCATGGCCTAGTTCTATGAGTTTCTGGGTAGTCAGACTCTCAGTAAAGCTCTGGGGGAAATAAAGTACCTTTTAAAAATATTTTTTCTAGTAATGTATGTAGGTCATACATTATGGAAGTGGAACAAAATGTTAAGAGCCAGAAGTACTTATTTTGTCCAAAGCTTGAATAGATGTTCTTTCTTTTTTTTTTTTTTTCCCCATGAAGTATCTCTAATATCACCATTGTGTCCTGACAGATCTGAAGAGATCTGACTGTCCTGCTGTTGTGGAAGTTCAGTCTTATTAAGCAGATTTGCAAATACTGATCATTGACATGAAACACTGCCAGGAAAGCATAGCTCCTACAAACTATGCCAAGATTTATGCAGCCAAAGTGTAGTCTTGTGGGATAACTCAAACCAGAATTTCTGCTCCATCTGCAGTATAGTACTTCCATTTTGCTTAGTTTATAAAACAATGTAAATCACAAGACAGAAGGTAATCAGGCTGTCACTGTTAATAGGAATGCAAAGTTTGGCCACAGTTATTTCAAATAATTACTGTTTCAGAGTTATTGACAGAGTAAAGTTACTGAAGGTGCGAATTGAGCTCTTAATCGCAGCTTTAGCAATCCATAAATTCATTTCTTTTGAAACAGGAGTTTTTAGACCTTACCTGACACAATGTGGCAAATATAAATATATTAAAATAATAACAATAAAAAACTGCAAATGCAAAATATAGCAAATATAGCTGATTCTTTAGCAAATACCCAGATAGCTTTGCTGTTTAAATGTAATTTCTAGGTCTTATTATGAGTTTCTGGACTTTTGAAGTACTTGAATATAACCATTGTCAAGAATAGTTCTGCAATATAGGCACATTTGAGCTTGGTTATGTCTTCACAGCCACCAAGAAACGTTGTCATGTAGGGACACTTACTGCAGAGCAGATGACATTCCCTTTGTCACTTTGAATCGCTTGCTCTTTCTTAAAGTAAGAACATGACAGTCCAGAACTCTTAGCCATTTGCAGCTAATGACGTTGACCTACCTTGTCTTTACAAGCACACACTGGTCATACCTTAAGGCAAAAGCAGTTCTCCCTGACCTGTTTGTTTTGAGGTGGTTTGTTGTTTCTTTGTTTTGTCTGTAAGGAGGATTTGTTTTCTGTGCCTAATAAGCAGTGTCTCTACGTTGGTTTTGGAAACCTTCCTCCCAACTGTCCTTTTGTAGGGTGTGTTTTAGTAGAGTTTCAAGCGTACTGAGTCCATCTCCTTGAAATGAATTTCTCCTCAGGTCTGACTTTCAGCTTTCCTGCTGTTTCTTTGCTGAGTGGATGTCTGGCTAGGGAGAAGTACATAAATGAATTATAAAGCTGTACAAAATATCTGGAGGAGGAGGATTCTTATCTGTCTTTTCTCATAGTGTATAAACAATGGGAGCACTGAAAGAAAATTGAGAGGCAAAGATATAACACATGAAAAGAAATCTAAACTAGTTGCTAATCAGTGAAAGTTCTTGTTGAAAGAGTAAAGCTGTAGAAGAGATACAAACCCCTGTATCTCAGGAGACATCTAACTATCAATGAATTCAGTTCAGCAGGCTATATACACTTTGTCCAGCTTATCAGTTATGAAGCATTTCTTGCTTTGCTCTGACGTGACTTCAAGGGCCTGCAATTCGAGATAGCAGCTGGAACCAGATGGGCCATTCTTCTGTTCATTCGAGGATTCAGATCCTGTTCTTAAATGACCACAAAAACAAACCACCCACTGAACCAGAAACTGTGTTTCAAATTATGAATTTCTCTACCCTGAGAATAAAACTGTTAAAATGACTTTTGGCACATAATTGTCACGGACTGTTTGCTTTGAGAAGCTGTGGTGCCCTATCCATGGTAGCACTCAAGGCCAGGTAGGATCCTGGGCAGTCTGAGCTGATGGGGGACACCCTGCCCACAGCGGTAGGTTGGGGCTGGGTAGACTTTGGGATCCCCTCCAACCCAAACCATTCTGTGATTGATGCTCTGCATGCTAAAGCCTTATAAAGCAAAGTATGCTGTTTCAGGAGTAGCTTGCCTTGGAAGCACCCAGAAAGAAAGTTAATGCAGAAAATATCTCATGTGTTGCTCAGGTATTTTACAATGTTACTTGGAAATAAAAATAAGACAAAACCAGGTGTTTTTTTTTTTTTAATTTAAAGAAATTGTCGTGGTTCAGGTATCAGATCTGAGAAAACGAGAGTTTAATTCTGTCCTGTTCCTTTGCCACTTTGGGCAGGCACTTTGGCTCTCAGCTCGTCATCCCTAAGAGGAGAAGATAGTGCTCCTTTTCTCTGTCACATTTTCTGGCTTATCAATTTAGATTGTGAATTGTGATGGAATTGCTCTTTTCTCTAAGTAACGCCTAGCATTGCACAGATGCATTTGGGAATTACAGGGCTAGATGGTATTATAATGTAAATAATTAATATTTCTTTTCCTCATGGGAGGAAGCAACTGAATTCAGTAGAATTAGTCAAAATGCATTTGTTCCACTGTCACTAAGATCAGTGCCTGACCTGGTACATTGCTGAGCCTTAGGGCTAGCTGACAAACTTCAATGCTTTACCCTCCATAAGGCTGTAACTCAATGCTGCCAAAAAGCAATAAAACTTGGAGAATAAAGGAAATCAAAAAGCAACCCATTCTAGCATGCTGCACCCTTCTAACCACTCCTTGCTACAACCTTTTATCCTCCCCCTTATCGCACAAGTGACATCCTGTTTTATTGATCTTGCAGTGTTGCATTGAGAGCACGCCCAGTGCAAACTCAGGATAAAGTGGTGGCACTGGCTGTACCTACATTGTTTGTCTGCCTGTGGGCATTTATTTGGTAATAAAAACATCTTCATTTGGTTTTAACTAGGTACAAATGCATATCAGCTAATTTGATATAAATCCTTTTTGTTCTGAAATAGGACTAAATCTGCATTATATATCTATATATCTACAGATGCTGCGTATCGCAGCAGGTCCAAGCGTTGGTGTTTCTTACAGAATTACACTAAGTGGGAAGAGGAAGCAGAATTTCTGGGCTGTAGTAACTTCTTCCAAGTTCGTTTGAAATTCCTTTTCAGCAAACAGTGCTGGAGGTCCCTGAGGAGCTGTTGTGCCCATATAACCAGGATCTTTGGTAATCCCGAGTCCTATCAAGTGCCTGGGATGGTCTTAGCAGTGGGTGTTCAGGCCCAGCTGTACATACCTGGCTCAGCAACCTAATTCCAACAGTGGCCAGAGCCTTAGAGGAACATCTAACAGAGTGCTGATGGACGTGTTATGATCTGTCCAGTATGTGAAGTCTCATCCTGGCCGCATACAGAAGGAGATTAGTATAAGCCTCTGCTGGTTGAAGTTAATATCCCTGAAGCATTAGTCACAACTCTTTTTTTTTTTAATGCATTGAAATATCCAATCTTTTATTCCAACTGATTTTTTTATTTTTTTATTTTTTTATTTTTTTATTTTTTTATTTTTTTATTTTTTTATTTTTTTATTTTTTTGCCTATGGGCTCCAGAATTTTATAAGATATTGTTTGGAAAAAATATATATTTTTTACTTTAGAATGAGTTCCCAGATTCATTAAAAGTCTCCATTCTCTCAGATTGGCAAAGCAGAAAATTTTGATGTGTCACCTTCACAATGTTCATTATCAATTTCTGTTATGAACCATTTTGTCATCTTTTTAAAGTGATCTATACTAGGATTCTGAGCGCTTCTGCACCTATTTTTACATGCCTCATTTGAGCCTCTGTCTCCTCTTGTGGTAGCATAATGACATATATTTTTAATTTGGTTGATTCAAACAGCATTTTTTGCATTTTGCTTGCTATTCATTATTGTGCTCCACATGCAATCTTGCATATTTACATTTTTGTGTTTAAATTACATATGCCAGGAGGTACAAGTCTTTCCTGAGCGCTCCAACTGCAATAGCCATTTGGGCAGACATCCAACTGGACAGATTGGACTGAGATATCCAGTTGATAATCCAGTTTATTTGGATTTGGAATCCAAATCAGGTACTTTTTAAACCAAAGTAAAGCTGTGCACCAGCCCTTGTGATGCACGGTCTGTGGACTCTGTGAACCAAATGCAGCTGTGTGGCACGTAGGCCCCCAAACAGAAGCTTTACTCATCCTGATTTGTCCAGCCAGTAGGAATGGCTGTCTGATGAGTCACTGGAAGGAGGGAGCACTGCACTGTAAGATTTGTCTATCACTTGCAAAGAAATCTGAATATTGTGTGTATGACATATCTGGCTTGCACAAAAAATCTTCTTCTATTAAAGAGAGCCAGCAGAGTTTAATATTTTAAGTACATGACAGGGAAGCCTACGTTTATTTCCAGTTATCCTAATGAGTTATTTTCAATGAGGCATCGCTTTCTTTTCAAGAACATTGATTTTTCTCTCTCTCTAAAATTGGATAAATGTTGAAATTTGCAGTTTTGTAATGAATGAAGGAACTTTCAGATGCAACATCAGAGAAGAAAGAACAGTATTGATATCACAGCTCACAAATGCTAGCTAACTTGAAATTGGGGGATTTTGAATGGTTAACATCTTGCATGTCATCTTACAAAAGGTGCTTCCTCAGCAGAAGTCTTTAAATGATATTACTGAGTTGTGTTGGTTTCATAAATTGTATGTCCGCATTTGCATAATAGCCCAACAAGTTCATCAGCCAAGCTCCTGTGTGTAAGAAATCTAATGCATTTTGTTAGCAGCTCAAGTAGTTCTAAGATCTGTGGATTATGGCACTCAGCATTTCAGGTCTGAGTCTTTGTGAGCTTCCAGGAATATATTAGCTGACTGACAGTTACCAGAATTTTGTTTTAAAACTTTTAAAGTTTTATTTTAAATTCATTTATTTGTTACTTATATTATTATAATCCTGCTTTAGCTTCGGATTGGACTTGATCCCAAGTGTTTCCTTCCAACCACTATGATTCTGTGTTTTTGTGATATATATTATGTTATTGTATTATATTAACTTATATATGTTATATGTAACATATACTATTTATATTATGTTTATTATTTAAGTCTATTTGAAATGGATTTATTCAAATTCAGTAAGTGAAGGAGATGAAGGAGGTGATAATTAATACAGTCTGTAAAATAGTTCTGCAGTGAAATGTAGTATGGAGGGGCTGATCATTAGGCATTAATGGGAGAAAATCCCTCATCCTTGGGTAGCTGGTGTACTAATTTGTGTTCCTCTCTGAATATCCACAGCTACTAAAAGCCTGACAGCTCGTCTTAGACCTCATGAGGAAACAGCAAAATTAATGGCAAGATATATGGCATCCATGGAGCTCTGTACTTAGGGCTGTTTAGACGTAGAGAGGAATGGGTGAATGATGAGAGGTGGAGGTGTAATGGTGTTCAGTTATTATTGTATGCTTACTTTAAAATGTCTTCAGCTGATCAGAGCAAAAACTCTCTGTATCTATATTATGGTCACCTACTTATAAGCTTTATTCATCTGCCATCATAGAATGGCCTGGGCTGAAAAGGACCTCAAAGAATCATAGAATTGCTTGAGTTGGAAGGAATCTCTAAAGGCCATCTAGTCCAACTCCCCTGCACTGAACAAGAACACCTACAGCAGACCAGGGTGCTTGGAGGCCCTCCAGCCTGACCTTGGATGTTCCCAAGGACTGGACATCTACCACCTCTCTGAGAAATCAGTTTCAGTGACTCCCCACTCTTATTATGAAAAACTTCTTCCTTATATTCAGTCTAAAAAGTTCTTTACTTTGAAAGTGGGGAGGTGCTGGCACAGGCTGCCCAGAGAGGTTGTGGATGCCCCGTCCCTAGAGGTGTTCGAGGCCAGATTGGATGGGGCCCTGGGCAGCCTGGTCTAGTATTAAATGGAGAGGTTGGTGGCCCTGCATGTGGCAGGGGGGTTGGGGATTGATGATCCTGGAGGCCCCTTCCAACCCTGGCCATTCTGTGATTCTGTAAAAATACGACTTACAGCTTCTGATTCCCTGTCTGGAGTGGGAATCTGCTCTAAAGAGAGCAGGTAGCCTACTTTGTCAAGGCGAGGAGCATTATTAGAGAAAATAACTTGTGAAGTCTTGATGTCTTGATGTAGTTCTGATTACTGTACTAGCTCCAACCCCGATCTAATAAAAGTACAACATTTTATAATACATACCACTTAGATCTGAAAGAGCAAGTGTTTTTAAGCTGGAAGGATAACATGAAGGAAGAAATACGTATACAATTTCCTATGATTGCACATGAGAAAATTTGAACTGAGGTGGTTATCTTCAGGGAGAGAACTTCTGTGGGAGATTTAAAATAGGGGAAATATTAATATCTCCCTGTATGGCGAAGCAAACAAACATCATCTCCAGTGGCACTCCTCATTGCACAGAATGGACACTATGTACTTGTGACCTGGGTTGTTCATTCCATCAAGTGATGACATCTGACATTCCTTAGATTAAGCAGTGAGTAATGGAGGACCTAAACAAAGTTATCAGCTGTCCAGCAAGCAGTCACTGTCAGCTGTCCCCTAACCAGGACCAACAGTCTTCTCTGGGAGACTACGAGAATGATGTCATTGACTCGTTACATGATTAACTGCTTGTTGTGATGGTTATGTTATTTTTCATGTAGATCTGCGTGGCAAAACAGGATGTTATTTATTTATTTATTTATTTATTTACCTCTGACTTGATTTCATCCGTAATTGCCCCAGATTAAGTTCTGTGTTCCCATGGAGTTTAATTCCCCTGTCTCTACTAAAACCGCTTGAGACGGTTGGTCACTGTCGCAACACATGCTGAATGCTAATGCACATGTTGTGCTTCTTATCCCAGACTGAATGACAGCTTCCAGGAGGGAGAAGGGTATGAAAAGATTTCAAGCGCTGCATGAACCCAGCTATTTTCTTACACTGTAAATGAAATCAAAGGAAACGTTTAACAAGACTTAAGAATTTGGGTTTTTTAAGTTATTATAATTTTAACTATATTAATGGCAACAATCATTAGGAAATGCTACATAGCAATTGTAGTTTTAGCTTATTATCTATATTAACTGCATGTTGAAATGCAGCTGTGCAGTTCCTGTGTGTATGAGAGAGTGAGTTACTGTTGTATGAAAAGGGGCTAGTTAGATGCTTGGCCTTGTGTAGTACTGTAATGTCTGAGCACATCCCACAAACATCCAGTGAGTGTTTGAATTAGAAAGAGACCTGATTATTAAGGTATAAATAAATGCATGTTCTGTGCTCTGCAATTAGGACAAAAGAATCAAGATGTCAAGGGAAGCAGAAAGATAGTCAAGAAAAGTTAATTGATGGGGCAAAGGTAAATGACCACTTAACGAGAGAACAGGTGAGTAGGAAGGGGGACTTAAAACAACAACAAAAAAGTGTTCTGTCTTTTTATGTATGTTTCTGAGTTGCAAGAGAGCTCACTTCTGAGTATGGAGCCTGGGGAACCTGCAGTTACCCAGAGTGCCATGGTGGTGAGTATGGTACTGAAGCTGAGCTCCTGACTTCAGTGTGCAGTTAGAGCTGTCCTGTGGCACAGAATAATGGTAATTATAAGCATTGCAGGAGCCTGCTGCTGTCAGAACTGAAGTCTGATCATTTGGTATCTGTTATTAAATGTTTACCTACTTAGAAATTCCACACTGCATGACGTTAAAGTAAGGTGTAAAGTTGTTTTTCATTTGGTTTCCTTTCACTGTTTAATCAAAGTTTCTGAGCTCAGGCTGCGTGGTTATGTGCTGTTCTCTGGAAAGTTGCTGGTAGTTGTATTTGTTGTTTGTACTGTAGCAGCCTGTTCCTTTCAGACTCATTCATGCAATGAGCAAACAGCTGAGTGTTTCACACCAACTTACGTTTCGGCTCATTTTTGTTAAGCTTAACAAGTCTGATGAGCTATGCATGGGAGTAACTGCTGCTGCATAGCAGCTGAATACCTGAAAGAACACAAGTGTTACAGCACAGAATTCCCAGCCTTTTGGGATCATATCTCTGATTTCAGATGTAACAGCTCAAAAGTGATAGAGAAAGTGCACATGCAAGGTCTTCCTCTACCTGGGAGAAACTTGTGTGTGGAAAAACTTTGGGCAAAAAAAACAATTCAGAGAAGAAAGGGAGGCACAGTTCTGCCCTGGGCTTTCTATTTCCATTATTATTTTGGCGTTGACTTCAACAGAGCCTGGATTTTGCTTAGAGAATGGAAGGGACTGAGCAACAGGAGTAATGGCCTCCATGCCAATTCCAATGGGCTTTACCCATATTGCTGACACCTTCACAATAACGAAGAAACCATAAATCAAATTCATACTGAAATAATGATATGTGACTAAAACATTAATAATGGAATAATAGATGTATTTAATTCATATGGAAAAGAGTACAGAATAGTACTGCTGATGTTTCATAAGGACAATGATGAATTTTTTATCAGGGAACAGTCTGGTTTGCAGACTTTTAAATTCTCGCACAGAGAAGTTACGGACTTCTTCAAAACTTTCCATGTCAGTGCAACACACTCTTACATTTTTAATATCATCCTGTTTAAGGGCACCATCCCATTCCTTAACTTTATTTTTCCTTCTCTTGAAATAGATGCATTTTCTCCATTTGAGATCTGACTATTGTAGATGATCCCAGTATTAATATTGGTTTGGTATCGTGGCAATGTACTGATGCTGGTATTTACCAAGTGAGAATTCCAGAATAAAAAGCTTAGATTCCCTTCTGGGGTGAAGAGGGTTCAAACCTCATACAGGTCTTTAGGGGTTCTCAAAATTCCTCTTGGAAGGTCATGCTGGAGTTCAAGAAGCCCTCAGATTATTCACCACATGATTCCCTGTGAAGAAATAGCCGCAGCTGACAGGGACACAATGCCAGTGCTTCGTTCTAAACCAAGCTTTGGGCTGAGTGTGTCAGCTGGTCCCAAAGTGCGTGGTTTGCTTTCATTTTTCACCTTATAAAATGAATTTGGGATATTCTGCTGGTTTATTTAAGGTGCTTTATTTATTTCATGTGTTTGCCACATCTGTATTCTTCGGTGATAATTTCACCTTTCCCTTTTATTCCTTTTTCTACCTCCATCAATTTACAGTTCAGTTAGTAACCTTTTATCCTGTGTTTATTCACATAATATACTCACTGCATTTTTCTCTTAAATAATAAGAATTTGGATTTTTTAGTATGTGGAACAAAGTCCTCTCAGCCTGCAGGGAAACTTTTCAGGAGAGTCCTGAGAATCCAGTTTGCTGCAGCTACTGGAAAGCCACCTGTCTTTATCCATCCTAAGACTGCCTAAACGTCTGAAAGGCATTAAAGTCTGAAAATATTAAAGGCTCTTTTTTCACAAAGGATATTGTTGTTTGCCAGTACATTGCATTTGATTTTGGCTTCTTGATTTTATACCAGGGAGTAAAAAGATTTCTGTGTCCATGCTCCTATAGCAGTTTCTATATATACTTCTTTTTATATACTCCTATTTATATAACTGCTATAGGACTGTGTGTGTATGTAAGTATATGTATGTGCATAAGTATGTATAGAATTGTAAATAGCTATGGACTCATAAAAAACATTGTTTATTCCTGTCGTTCCTGGGATTTTCAGTACGGTGGGATCTATGTCTGCTACAAAGACTCCTTCTGAGGTTGCACATTAGGAAGAATTTCTTCTCAGGAAGAGCAGTGAGACAGTGGCACAGGCTGCTCATGGAGGTGATGGAGGCACCTACCCTGGAGGTGTTCAAGAACTGTGGATGTGGCACTGAAGGACGTGGTCAGTGGGCAGTATTGGTGGGGATGGGCTGGCAGTTGATCCTTTGCAACCTTAATGATTCTATGAGTCATGATAATCATGACTGAATTCCATATGATTCAAAAAAAATCTGTAGGATTCAGGTAGATCAAGGCTGCTTTGCTGATTAATGTGCTCTTGTTATTTTCAGTTACACCCAGAGTATGGTCTATTTAAAGATGTGAGATTTATGTTTAAATATGTTTAGAATCAGAGTGGAAAAACATGGCTGCTCTTAGCACTTCCTTAACCTTTCCAACATTTCCCATTTGCCCTTAGATTTGTTTTTTAATATTTTATGGTGAAAATTGTTTTAAAGCTTTTCCTCATATCTCTTAACAAAGCAGAGTGCTTGCTTTAGCAAACTGTAACTTTGTCAGCAGGTGTTAATTTTAATTTCATTCACTTTATTTGGTTTGGAGCACGTTACCCTTCAGTCATTGTTGCAGTAATGCTATTTATCTCAGCACAAAGAGGACACAGAAGTCTCATGCAAAGAAACATTGCTGCTTGTAAACCTACAGAAAATGTGTAAATGCAATCGTGTGTTACAAAAAGAAGTGAAACATTTGCATTTGATGTAAAAGCCACATAGAATGCTTCTGGTTTCAATAATTAACCAGATTCATGGAATTATTTCTGCCAGATAATGTAATGGCAACTGCTACTTAAATTAATTGCATCCAGATTAGCAGTAGTGTTTAGACAAAGGAGTTTTATTCTTTGATTAAAAGTGAACATTTTTCAACTGAAACTGTCCTAGAATAATGAGATAGCATTGAAAGTTGCCATTCTCAGGAGTCATTCCTTTCTGAATCTTTCGTAAAACCTAACATTTATAAACAGACAGAAAAATCTGCAGGTATTGGTGAGGTCACATATTTTTATGTCTGGCAAATTTATTTCAGCATTCCATTTTTTCTTGTTCTTATAACTACAGGTAGTTTCAGTAGGAGCTCTGCAAGTAAATCTCCTGTGCGTAAGTGCATGCATTTTATTTTTTGTATCATTTGAGATTTCGTTTCTTTGTTGTGACACTTATTACTCACTCACCAAGTCAGAGTTATTCATATTAACATGATTAAACAGATCTTATTTTGTTTGGGTATAATGGTTTCAGATTGGCAAATAAAGGGTTAGTTATGATTTAAATCTTTAGGAAAGCCTTGTGTAGTCAAATCATGTATGCTTGAGTTTGTTCTGCTTGTTCTCTATAGATCTCCAACTGTGTCTGGCAGTCCAGATAAAATCTATTTCCATTTCTTGAAATACACTTTGTTATTTTAATTCTGTTATAATTTTACTATTAATGAAACACAAGTGAAAGAATATGATCTGTGTGCAGTAGGAGCTCAAGAAAACTTAAAAGTGGTCTGAGCTCAATATATTGAAGTACTAAGCAGTTTTATCTTTAAAAAAATCCAGCTTGGTGGGGGTGTACTGACATCTGATTACCTCATCCAAGTATTTACATTACTCATGTCATCTTGAAACTATTGAAAGAAGTTAACTAAACTGTTTACAGTTGGAAAATCCAAG